>HG992149.1:21664105-22869502 GCA_905220505.1 Laothoe populi
TCCGAGTACAGCAGTGGATCTCTACCCGTACTCAAAAGAATAAACACAGCCAATAACATTGCTGTCATGGTGCACACAGCCTCCAGTGAAATCAATAAATTCTATAATCAACAATTGGCAAGCTTCAAACGGAAACAGGGAGCTAACATTAACGCCATTAGGTTCACAAGCCTTAAAATTCTCTTAAACATACGTTCTGAGTTTATTGCATTAGCTCGACACATTGGACCGTATGAAATTACCTATAAATAATATTTACATTGTCCTCCGAAACAAACACACAAGATATCAAATAAACGCTTAACAGCTAAAAGTCTTACAACATTTAGTACTAATATTTAATCATCTAATTCATCCATAGATGGCAGTGATGTGCACAATTAAATTGATTAAATGTTCATGTTGTAACGAGATACATTTTACATTATGATGTGATTTATGAAAATTTGAAATTAATAATGACCGTTATCAACCGCCATTTGCAAAGATGGCGCCGCGTTCGTGTCGTATTAATTTTCCCGCCATAACTATCTATTGTGCGTAGCTGTTGTGCGGTCATGTCATTCTCTACAATAAAATATTATATTAAATAACAGAGATAACCTTTCACATTATTGTAAAAGGTGAATAATATTTAAAATATAACGAACAAATAGCTTAATTAGAATAATGATTATACACTACAGTTTTTACAAGTTGGCTAATTAACGGCGGTGTTGGCAGTGTTCCATCGCTCTTTTGACGAGAATTATATTTTGAAGTAGACGAGAGACGAGTTAGATTTCCCGTGCATGAAAAATCTAATTTAAACAGAAAATGTTGAGCTGCATAGCTGTAAACTATATTAACGTGCCAGACACAAAAAGTAATCTATAAATTGATTAGTTTTAATATGTTGATATCAGTTTTAACTCGAGAAAGAATTGCTGGCAACACCGCCGGGTAGTTCCATTTATGAACCTCCAATTTATTTGCTCATTCTATTTAATATTCAGAGTCGCACCAAGGGACAAAAACATACGATACTATAAGTAATTGCTTATATCCGGGGCAGTAATCGCGCTGCGCCGTTGAGCATCCATCATGAGTCATTGATATTAGGCCGTGTTTCCTGCACCAATCCCGAACGCGGAATCTACGGAACACTTATTGTTAACATTGAGCAGTGTCGAAACACACGGACGAACAAATTGACTACAACCCTGTTCTAACTACTGAACCCTAATTAATTTTTTTTCTCTTTCACTAGGGGCGTATAAGTTAAAAGCTTTACATTATTAAAAGTCTCCACAAAATTGTATAACTTACCATAACGCTATTTTATTCATCAATTTAAAAGATAATATGTTTATTTATTATCACTTATGCTACAAATAATAACGAGTCTCGCTCCAAACGAACGTAAGTTGAACGAAGCTTGCGATGGCACTGTTTTGCACTGCCTTTCTAATTGATTTTAGTTTTGATAACAACAGAAAATATATATCATTAGCAGGGTAGTCAGTGATTCAATTCCGAGGGCGGCTGCGTGGCCGCGGCGCTTCCATAACACTTTGTATAACTAACACGTAACATCGGTCATTCAAACATATGACGATAGTTATCAATATGTATACAACAATAAAAAGGTTAAAAAACATACGTCTCATTGTAAAATAATAAATATAATATGGTAAAAAATCAACAATACGATAAAGTCATAGCTTGTATTTACATTTAGTGGGCGGCGAGGAGTGCTCGCGCGCTCGTGCCCCATACCACATACCGCGTAGTACCCATTTAAATATTTATATGTTACTTTATTTTATATTTTTTCTACATAGAATTAGTTGGCATTCGTCCGTGATGTGGAAGCCGATGCTTCCGGGGTCGAGGCTCCCGAGGTTCTCTCATCCCACTACAGGGTGCTCGTTTTTACTAATCGTTGACGCAGCGTTCCCGCGTACTTAATATATCAGAAGCTTTACCCCGCCGCGTTCGAGGCGACGCGGCGACCGAACATCGTTTCAATAAAACATCACCAACACATCGATAATGGGTACATAGAAACCGACCGCGACGGTACTTTACATGGTACCTATGCATTCCATAAATTACGTCATAAAATGACTGACTAAACGACTATGTTAACATTACGCCGTGACTTAAACACTAGTTTCGTTATTAACCTAATCACATCGATTTAGAACATTTGTTGTGTGGTAGTGATAGGGGCCCGGCCTCCGGCTTGACGCTTGAGTCCATGAAACAAGAAGTTGGCGGCGGCCTTGATTGGCCCGACCAGGGGCGCACGCGCAGCGGTCTCCCATTGTCAGACGTTGCCGGTGGCAGGGAAGCGCGGCGGGGGCAGCGGCGGCGGGGGGCGGCCCGCTTCGCCCCCACCCGACGACTGCTCCGACACTGGAAACGTTTAACAATCACCCTGTATCATTGCCGTCAGTACTACTGAAAGGCTAGGTTACACCCCTTATTGCGAAAAAATGTAAACAAGCCCTATGAAAATCTCTGTATTTACATTCTACTTCTGGATATGTTGTTTACACCTCTAAGCCAAAAAACCTTTTGTGTTCAGTTATATTTCTCGCGTTTTTGACTCGTCTGTAAGGCCTCATCCAGATGATGCTTGCAGCATAGAATTTCTAACCAATTTCACGCTACTGGTCAATATTAATCTGGCAGACCACGATCTTTACTTTTCCTTTTGTTATACAATTTGCAGTACTTTATTTAATCAAATTATCATCACGGTATACAATAGTAGCTTATATCCGGCCTGCAGTTATGACTCATTTTAGTTTCTCAAATCTAATTTGAAAATGTGTTATCCAGTGCTGCGCATTGTTTTGTCAAATGTCTATAAAGCTTTATAACTAAGAGAAGGTTCGTTTCAGTATTAGTAGTAAGATTACTCGTTGGTCTATCGACAGCATACTTGGGCTGTACGCTTCGTAGTCCTTCGATCAACAGGCAGAAAACAGTTCTGTCTGTTTATCTGGATTGAGTCCAACCGGACGATAGGTCCCACCCCTGTCATAGGAAATAATTATGGCGCATTGTGGGTGCGCTAGTTCATACATGAGGTATTCAATATCTCGTATCATTGTCGAATTATGTGACCACTAATTAAAAGGCGCATTCCATGTTTGTATCTTTACTAAGAGGATTTTTACGTAATAGTACATACCACAATCAGGATAAAAAGATTGGTTCGGTGTAAACTTTTAGTTGGAATGTCGTTTCCATGGTTCTTCTCTTAAGTTTTAAGAAGAAAGACGTCTTCTAACAACCTTCCTACATTAACTTTTACTCGAGAAAATCCCTCTGGATATACTTTTCGCCTTACCTACAAGCTCCCTTAATGCTAGTTCATGGTTATTTATAGGCATGTGATTAATGATATGTAATTCTTCTAGTTTTAATAATGAATGTTTGGTTGATAATCAGTTAGTGTATATGAAGCTACAAACGCTACGTGGGCAGTTATGATTTATATAGCATAAGCATTATAAGTTATGTTATCCTGTCGATGATCTGCGTCATCCTCAGGTGCTGGATAACTTTCAGTAATTTGTTCTTGCTTAAGACTACATTTAAGGTTTGTCCTGAGTTTTCCTTCAGAGCCATGAAATACAATACCTTAGCTGCCTTTTACTGGACCTCGTACTGAATAAGGGAAACACTCAATACAAATTCTGCGAAACATCACTCAACAATAGCTTTTCTATTCTTAAATGACAAGCACCATCGCACTCAGTTATGTGTGCGATAAGATTCAAAATTGATTGGCGCCTGTCATTTTAGATTTGACTAGAGTCCACTCCAAACGATACGCTATGAAATTGCCTATTGATTTGTCGTTTATTTTAACTTTATCACTAAAGGTTTCGGTTCTTGAATACTTACTCTTGCAGACAAGCGTTTATTTAGTTCTAGCGTTGTATGTGTCCATATTATCTACGTTAGTCTACTATTAAGAACTAAATATGAAAATCTAAAGAACCAATTTAAATCTTAGGTCTCAAAATGGCAACCTTTTATCCGTCTATTGTTTCTAAAAGTAATAATAAAACATAGAAAAAATGTCGCCATTTCCAGTCCTATTAATTGGATAGGTGTATTGTCAACTGGATCAGATTGTAATGATATTAATGTTTTCAGATATGTCAATGACGAGGATGTTTAAGCATTCGGCGCTGCATGTGACAAAGGTACTGCATGTTTTGATAATTCTCTTTAAGCCTTATAATCTAATGTTTTAATAATCGATATAATTCTGTTCGTAAAAAACATCTATATATTTGATAACCCCAAAGAGTTTTCACCAATGCTCCGTAAAATTAGCTAAATACTATTGAAAATTTTAGGAGGTTCATCTTATTTAGATGTTTGTTTTCATGACAGCTTCAGCTTTAGTTGACATTTATGGCACAGCGAGCATGTGGAACGAGATACCATGGGTTCGATCCCCGCTCCGAGACAAATGTTTTTGAGAGACAAAATATTTGTTTTGGGTCTAGGTTTTGTGAGACTACAGACCCTCGTGGTTTTTGATACCAAAGATACAGGTTTGACGTAATGTGGGGTCAGGACTATGTGTGACTGTTTGATGTATTATTATTACATTATATTCTAGTGTCACTTTATGAAGAAATTACTTGCAATTAGTACACCTGTGTTCTTTTTTCCTATTAAAAATTTCCTTCGCTTTTTGCGCGTGCTTTAAGTAAGAGGGTTTAAACATAAACATGCTTTTTATCCACCGGAATGATGCCATTTTTTAGGAACAAAATAAGTCCACTCCTGGAAGTTTTGAAGGTATTCCATTTGAGTTTAATTTGTCAAGAGATGGCTGTATCTGGTGGACAAATGTCTGAAAAGTTGCTTGCCGAAATATTTTCCATAAACCACACACGTATGTCATTCTTTTTATACCACGGTGGTGGCAAACAAGATTAAGAAGCCGGCCCGCCTGATGGTAAGCGGTTACTGTAGCCTATGGACGCTTATCACATGTGCGTTACCGACCCTTCATTAACCTATTCACTCCTTATTCTCATATGTTGAACAGAATATTGAAGCAGTTGTAGCAATGGAGTATATTCTTCATTCTATGAAATAAATGTGATAAGCACTGCGTATGTGTCTCGGCTCTACGTATCAAACGATATTAATCCAAATCTCTAAACTGATTTCTGAAATAAGCCAACCAAAAGCGGGCGTATCGGCCAAGCTTTGTATTGATTTGTTAATTTCCAGAAGTGATCTGGAAATTTAAATTAAAATAATATATTTATTTCGTCAGTTAGGAAGCCATGTAGGAATGGTTGAGTTTTTTTTAAGTTGATATTGTGTATGTGTCAGGCTTAATTTATATCAGATATAAGGAACATATCGGAATAAGGAATAAGGAACGTACTAAGATATTATTCGAAGTTGGGATGAAATGATGAAGAGTTGTGTTATTGAATTTGGTAGTCTGTGATGTCCTTGTTAGTTGAAGATATTCTCATGCATTATTAGCCTCATGACCATACATGGTGTCATGATTATTATTTACGCTATCATTGAATAATACATAATAAGTAAATTGAATAATGTATTGAAGTGTAGGTAAGTATAGCTCCAAGAAATCAGGAATATGGGTTTTGAGTGTTAGAACTTTATTATCGTGCGTCATTTCATTGATTTCAGTTTGGGAGGTTCTATATAATATTGTAAATAAATTGCTTTTGTCAATAAAATTTAAACAATTCTTTTTACAAATAGCATTTATTACATAAATATAAATCACCTACTTCGATACTTTAAAAATTTCCAACCATTTTTGGACATGGTCCATTGAGCTAACGTCGTCGCGTATATTACATAGAAGACGTTCGGTGCAATACAAGGTAACGTGAACATACATAAAATTATTAAAACACTTCATCTGATTTATGCCTACAATCTTAATTTTGATTTTAATTCAAATGTTCAATCGGTTATGTAGGCATCAGAGTGCTTAGAGCGGATCCAGGGAAGAACAGTTGAAGACCACGCCTTCTATAACAATGACTTACGTGCTGTAAATATTCTGTAACATCACACCAGCACAGTTCATATGAACCATCGGCTCAGGCATTCGCCTTCTATGAGAGCTACGAACTGAACTCATTTCGTAGGATTCGTTTTTGTTACTGTAGTCCGGGATCCGCTCTCGTTGGTGGGATGACAATGAAGTCGGTGTCTGGCAAGCTGCCGTGAGAGACTTACACGAGTCGTGCTTCTCGTCGTGGGGCGCGGGGGGCGGCGGCGGCGGCAGCTGCTGCTCCAGCGCGTTCACGCAGTTCATCATGCTGCCGTAGAGACGACTGTCGCGGAAACTGTCCCTGCACACACTCACGCGTCATGCCCACTGACCACTTACGCGTGCTAATGAACATGTGACCAGTGCCTTATATTGATCGTGCACTGTGACAAATGGACCATCATGGGACGGGTCACGGGCGGTGCTCTATTAACGTGTATGTACATTATGCTCACCTTCCGTTCGAATTCCGGAACAATGCCAATATCTCTTCGAAGGTCTTATTTTTTGTTTCAGGAACTTTTTTATACGTAAATATCCAAAAAATTGCAAGGAATACACTAAAAGGCAGGAATGTATAATTTTCCAGTAGTGCCTGAAAATAAACGAAGTGTATTAGTATATTATAATGCGTGCTTGTCACACAATAATCTATAGAATAGGGAAAGAAAACATCTCACCTTCATGGTAGGAAAGCCGATGCCGACGACGAAATTAGCCATCCAGTTAACGAGCACGGCAATTGCCATCGCGCTGGGCCTCGGGCCCTGCGAGAACAGCTCGGCGGTGATCAGCCAGGGGATTGACCCGGGACCCACCGCGAAGAACACCACGAAACTGAGCGTCGACACCACCGACAAGTAGCTCATCCAGTCGATCATCTCCTGCACATAGCCGAAAAACTCCTATCAGCGGATAGAAATGGAGTTCTTTCCCATTACCGACCGGAGGAGAAATAAATCGCAAACATAAATGCACATCACACACATGTCTGCCTGTGTGCGGCCCCGGCCCTCGGCCGTCCGCGGCGGATGGCGCCCGGGCCGACGTGTCGTGCTCATAGCAACGTGTGTACTTTATCTATCGCATGTATTGCGTATGCTATTATGTGAAAAGTGCCATCTGCTTTTGAGCAGTTTTGTGTGAACAATCTCGCTTCGTTTGTACGCGTGCGCTAGAGCTCCTCGTGAATCTGTCCCGCTCCCCTCCCATGTAAGTGGTGAACAAAAACGTGTCCAGTGCTATGTGAGTGATGTACCTATATTTGAGAATTTATTCCTTCATATGTACATACATTTCCTACCGAGAGACCGGTACCGGAAACAGGAAAGTCGTCAACAGGGAGGGCATCTAGCGAAGCGACGGATGCTATTGTTGCCAACTGCTTTCGATTACCAGTAACGTCCTTGGAAATATCGAAGTAGCTAGTAGCATTGAAAACAACAGCATCCGTAGAAGCGAATGAGATGGTGATGGAGGAATAAACGGTACATGCATCAGCTGATACGAAGAAACAAAGTAGAAAATGATAAAAGATATATGAGAAGTTGAAGAGGCACGGAAAAATAAAGAGATGAATGGAGCGTTTATTCTGCGAGTATTCGAAACGCTCAGATGGTCAGATATAAATTGTTGTTAAAGCGATGTGTAGCGTGCGTAAGCAATATAAATCTATGTTTCAGTCGACACGATGTTGGTCAAATTATGTTTTTTATCGTGTTATTTATAATTCACAGAGCACGGAATATTACACTGTTTGCACGATTAACATAGTGTCAACTGAAAAACAACTTGGACCAGTGTTTCAATACGTCGTAAAAATAATAAAAAAAAACGGTTAGATGAACTAGTGATTAAATAAAGAGCTGATGACGAAAAATATCCAATTCTAAATTAATATGAAACACTAGCCCATTAACTTACACTAAAACACCAACTAGAAATAATATCACTTTGGTAACTTCGCGTTGTCCTCATTAAACCTTCGCAAAGCAAAAGTCTCGTCTAAAAAGAAGACGACCAAGCCAATAATATATAAGACACACCTTTATGAGGAAAGATATCGTGATGAAGATAGAGAATATGAACATTCCGCCGAGGCCGTAGAGGTGGAGGGTGCGCCTTCCGGTCCTGTCCATCAGAGGTAGGGAGACCAGCGTCATTCCCACCATGATGGCACCGATACCCATGGTCGCGAATTTGGCTGACTCGTCCGTGAGGCCAGATGATGTGAACAGTGACGTTGAATAGTAGAACACCTGGAATAGTCACGTTAAGGGTTCATTTTAGAAAAAGATAATATTTTCAATATAACATAGCTATATAAAATTAAACTTAATTACAAAGCCATACCGCATTAATTCCGCTGAGTTGCTGAGATAGCTGCATGACTACGCCAATAAGTAGAGGAGCGCGCAGGGTTGGTGAACAAAGCAATTCTCGCATTGAGATGGAAGCCTCCGCTTGTTGTGCCCGCTCTTCCGCTCGCATCTCCTCGATATCTTCTTCTACCTAGAATCATGCAAATATATATCTTAATGTGAACGAATAAATTCTAATTTTGTTTCACCTACATCTACTAACTTTTCTTCACAATTTGCTTCAATCTTAGAACTAAAATATCGTACTCGTCTTTAATTATCGAAAGCTCTTATAATCTGATCAAAACCAAAGTTTTTTTACGTTTGACCATAAATAAACACACATACATTTTTTTCGGTGCGCCGACCTCTGGTTTTACAATCATCTATCCTGGAGTAACGTCATGTTGCGACAGTCGACATTTAGTGATTCGTTCAAAATTTGGATTAGATAACATCTGTTTATAAATTTTTGGTTCCTTTAACCAACCTGATTGCTAGCCCGAAGTCTTCGTAGTGCGCGCCGTGCTTCTTCTTCCCATTGTCGTGTAATGAGCAGATATCGTGGGGATTCAGGACATGCTGGTAGTAAGAGCAGTTGTAGAATAGCTGGGCATATCGCCAATCCTGAAGAAAACAAGAGCAATATGTTGAAATATAAGTGATTATTCGATCGGTTGATCAATATATTCTTAAGATTTATTATCATCTACGTAACATAAGCTCGCATTAGTGTCCCTCAATGAGCAAGGGGAGCTGCAACTAGTGTATCCACGGTTCTCCGGACATTATTTATCCTATGGTGTCATAGATGTCGAGCCTATTGCCATATCAAGCAATTTGCTTGTGATTTTTTTATTTATCTCGCTTAATATTGATTTTTCCCCTTCATAATTAGCTAAAGGTTAGGTTACAGCAATGTGCACAACAACTTGTTAATAAAGTTGAATATCAGTCAGCAAGTTTAGTTGAACAACGTTGACTGTCAAACGATAAACAGATGAACCTTCACTTATCTAACAAACGCTATCAGTGAAGCCTCACGTTTTAATTGAAGGAATGTGAAATGACCAAACAATACTTACCAAGCAATATTGGCCAGCCCTCGTCTGTACCCAGGATTTGCTCGATACCCAACACCTGCGAGAGTAGCAGACCCACGGTGACTGCCAGTTGATTGACCGTGCCCAAACCTCCACGAAGATTGAGAGGAGCTATCTCCGATATGTACATTGGCACTAGTGATGTGTTGAGACCTGTATATGTTGAAGAAATTGCTTTTATAGCTGGTTCCTGATTGGACAACCTCAACTCCGGAGGTATCACATATTTTGACTGCAGGATTAAGAAGGGAGAGTTTGTTAGGCGCTCAGTAATCTCGTCCTACATATAGTTGGGCATAGGTTACGTAAAAAATAACCAAAACCAGAAGTTGGTGTTTTGTTAGTGGTAACACTGTGGTTTATAAAAGTAAACAAATAAGAATGACAGATAGTACTAAACTCTGACCATTGATATATAGAAGGGGATATCACACAAGATCACGTGACCTGAAGCCAAGTGATTCCCTAAAATGGCGTCGACTCCGCCTACAGCAAATTGTGTTGCATATTTGCTTCGATCTTATTGTCTTTTGTACCACAACAAAAATTACTTAAACACGCACAATTCACTTGAAATCGTAAAACAAATCTCGCACGATACATCAATGACAGTCGAACCACTTAGCAAAGTGTTCTCATAAAATGGCGTCATGTCAAAAAATGAGCTTCATGGCGGAGCTTGATGACATATCAAAAATCGACAACCGAAAATTTTAAACAATTGCGTATACTGTACTCTTATTGACTTAAGTAAATTGCAACGAGTTGGAATGAGAGAGCAATGTTTCTATTAGTGAAGTTCATATTTGCAACATATTTGTTTAACTAGAAATTATATAGGCAAATAAGTGCTTATCCCCTTCTATATATCAATGACTCTGACTAAGAAACAAATGTTATGAGTTCAGTATCATAAGCGATAAGGGACGGTCCCACTACACCCAGAAACAAATTCTATTGAATACTTGTCAAACTTTAAGATCATTTCCTTTTATAGTGTAAAGATAAATTGTGATTTCATTATTTGATAGTTCTATTATACTATCTTCTACACCGACAATTAACGTCCGTCTATGCCGCGGGTTAAAATTTTCCAGAATTTTATTATAAAATATAGCCACGTTGCTCCGGAATAGCTTTCCATAAGTGAAAGAATTGTCTTTATCGGTGAAGTAGTTTTGAGTTTATCCATTACAAGCAAACAATCAAATCTTACCTCTTTATAAAATTAGTATAGATTGTGTTGATGTTGTCGTATGTAAACGTTTTTTAGTCAACCTGTGGGACATTAAGAGTTCTTCTGGAAACCATTGCGAAACAAAGTCAGTACTGTGACAAAATATATACAGCTTGCGTCTAATGCAGATTTAGTTGCGCAACCAAAAACACACATATACATATACATTTTGTTGGCATCGCGATCTATGACGTCACATTGACCCGATGACACAGTGGGCTAATTTTCCATCGCAAAATATTGAATCTATCTAATGCTATGTGTATCTAATTTATCATTTATGCCTTGTAGCCACACATTTCTAGAAAATATTAATGCTCATTTCATATCACGCGACACTTTTATAATTAAATTTACTCTCGAAAAATAACGAATATAAACAAAATTGTGCTCGGAAACAATTTGTAAAAACATGCGATATGATCAAAAATATTGTGAATTCGTGTCGTACAGAAATATTATTAATAATTAATTTAATTCAATGCCGTCGGCTTACTGGAATACTTATGCCCGTAACAAGTTTTTATGACCGGCTTAATTTCGAATACCCATTGAAAACGTTCGTTCGCTAAAGGAGTTAAAATGAAATATTGAAGTTATGAATTGATGACCACATTCAGTCACCTCTTTGGCCTCCTTTATTTTGAACATACAAAAGGATATATCTAAGCAATATTGTACAAAATGTAGAGTCCTACTTAATAAGACATTTTAGATGAACCGTAAATTTATATAACCTCAATATCGAATAATAATAATATATATAATACTAGCCCTGTATTAAACACTGTCCCACTGCTGGGCACGGGCCTCCTCTACTAATGAGAGGGGTTAGGCCTTAGTCCACCACGCTGGCCTAATGCGGGTTGGCAGACTTCACATACTTTCGAAAAATTCTCAAATATGCAGGTTTCCTCACGATGTTTTCCTTCACCGTTAAAGCAAGCGATAATTAGCATTTTAATACACACATAACTTAAGAAAAGTCAGAGGTGTATGCCACTTGGGTTTCGAACCTACGACTTTCGTCTTGGCAGTCCGTACCGCAACCAACTAGGCTATCGCTGCTTAATATCGAATATCATTAAATTAAAGAAAAGTTAGGCCTTAGTCCACCATGCTAATGTACTGCGGATAGACTGCACATGCTACATTTGAAATTCTTATTAAGAATTCTTAATACGTTTTCTTGTTGTTAAAGTGAAAATAACGTAATTATATCTTTGTAAATTTTTATCTATTACGTAGCGCCACCAAGGAAATAGTTTGCTTAAGACCTGTATATTTCAATTAGTACGTTTACACAGTCCGCTATTTACTAGTTAATGATTTAATTCTGTATTTAGACATATACAATAGTATATGTCTAATTTTTTTGTCTTTTTTTCAGCGTTATGAATTCGCAAAACCAATTTATACAAGCTGGTATAAAGCATTGAATCCTACGATCCGAATGATTTGTTTCATTGCAATGACTTTGAACGATTTGTCCAATGTTGTGTTCAAAATTGTTCGCGCATTTTTGGCCTAGCGCTAAAATTTGTTTGGTATTAACAATACAGCAGGCAACATGCGCCTTATCCCAGAGTTGTTGCTACTGTTTGGAAACAAAAATAGAGTAACTTATTGCTCTATTAATAGATTTAACATTTAGAATCGGTTACATCTGTCATTGACTGCCTCGGTGGCGTAGTTGTAATTGCGCATGCGTTACGATTGCTGTGCTGAGGTCTCGGGTTCGATCCTCGGGTCGGGTAAAGTGATGTTGGGTTTTTCTACCTAGAAATACTCAGTATTAACCCGGAGTCTGGAATGGTGCCCGGTGTGGCGATAGGCTCGCCCCCTATCACATTATGGGACCGAAATTCGGCGAAAAGTGGGTGTACTGGTTACACCTCTGCCTACCCCTTCGGGGATTACAGGCGTGATTGTATATGTATGTATGTATGTACATCTGTCATGTTCACTACATTGGCTTGTTGACTTAGAGGGTGATTTTAAATGAGAGCTCAACTAACTTTAGATATAGTATGAATTTGAGTAGCTGTAAGTGTCTGCTATAATCAAAAGTAAGAGTAATGGTAAATCCCTCGAATATTCCAATCGTTCGGAGAGCATCACCTATTTCTGCCTCTAGCCAGCAGTGAAAGTAATATTGTATTCTAGTTCAAACCGATGCTCTTCAAGATATTAAATCCGGTGCAGGAATGGAAATTATGATGCTTAACATCGTATCAGGGTAATGTAGTCTAGCAACATTTTATACAGTTCTGTGGAGACGTATTTCTCTATCATAGAGCATATTATTGTTAGGTGGACCTTGTATTATAGGCGAATAAAAAACAACTACATACCACAATTCACTCCGATGATAAACCTGCCGAATATGAGCAGTTCGTAGCAATGTGAGATCTTCGTGAAGCCCATGAGACTCGCGCCGCTTATTCCGAGGATGTTGTTCAGAAGTAACCCCCCTTTCCTATTGGAAATAACAATTAATTAATATCGTAAATTATACTTATAATGAAACAATAGTCTCATTGTGTTTGTCTTTTTTTGGTATCTTGGCACGGCACAGTGACCACACTGCACCTGATAATAAGCACAGTGCCTTCCAATCAGAATATCGAGTAGCGAGAAACAATCTATCCCCCGCTACTCAACACTAGAGATGTTATGGATTTGAAATTTCGGATCTGGATGTCAATACGGATATGTGAATAATATTATATCGGTTTCGGATACGGTTACGGATATGAAATTATTTCGGATTGTCCGTCAGTTTCGGATAATTTCGGTTATGGATATTAGGTTTTGAAGAAATTGTAAAAGTAAAAAACAAATAGCTTTATTTTTAGTTTTTCATTTGGTACAATTTTATGTAAGTAAATGTAATCCCACAAGAGTAAATGACTGACAGGCTATGTCTAAGCAATAGAACTAAATATAATAAATGCATTGAGATACGCGCGCGGTTCGTGTGTCGGTTCGGCCAGGCAAATACAAAAACCAGTCTTAACGTGTCTCAATTAGAAGATCCGAAATTATTTGAAACTTTTATAGCAGATTCGGTTACTGTTACGGATAGAATTTTATTTCGCATATCCGATAGTTTCGGTTACGGCTACGGAGCTCCATAACATCCCTGCTCAACACAAACATGCCTCAAAACAAACACCTGCTTCTTCACACTACGCCATGGGCAAGAAGCTGAAGAAGCAGTCGAGGGTCTAGTGTCAGAGTACTCAGAAGGCCGCAAAACGGCCAAACATCGTACCCCAACTCTAGACCCCCGACAAAAACCGTATGTACACTGGATATTCCCGGAAAGCAACACAGTTGCGTGTGCGGGTTTTACACCCTGTGTACGGTGTCGCTATCTGGGTGGATATGAATATCCTACAACCAGCAATTTTCTGTTAATTTGTGCGCATATCAGGTAAAAACGGCATATTTATCCTATGATATTCTTTTTCTACGACCCCCATTTCATAGTATAGTTTCTGAATTTACACATCCCGTAATATTTTGTCTTACTAATACGGAGAGTTTTAGTCATGTTTATAGGCGACACTAAACTGTTGATGTTAAACCCTTCGAAAGCTCTTTCATTAATGGCTATCAGTGGTTACCGTAGAATTTTCAGTGAATATTTATTAAACCTTACCGTCCAAATCGGTTAGCAATCATTCCTCCTGAAAAGCCACCCAGCATTCCGCCAATGGCGAAGATGCTCACAGCGATGGAGTAGAGGCGGTTGACCGTGTCGTCATGCAAGTCTAGCCCGTATCTGTTCTTATATACGTCTTTCATGAAGTTGGCGATGTTCTGTCAACAACATTATTTAGTGTATTTTTTATCTTGGCTTTTATACATCCATCCTTAAATATTGGTATTACTATTTTACTGTAGCTTGATCTTAAAATTTGTTTAAATTACGTGTATTTCACTCTTTTTTTATCCTGGCGCGGCCAAGTGACCACACTGTACCAGATGGTAAGCGCAGTGCGGTCCAATTAGAATATTGAGTAGTAGTTGTTAGTATCGTCTTGGCTTGTTTACATCTATAGCTAATGCTAGTTCTTATCTTCTTCTTATCTAGTTGAAGATATCCACCCAAGTATGCGCCATTCTAGGCATAGTAAAACCAATTTCGATCCATATTTTAAATTTGCTTATGCCTTTATTGCTTTATTAGTTACTCGTTGGAGGTATGGCTTAATAAGTTACTTACCGGAGTAGAGGTAACTAGGATCGAGGGTATCTAATTAAAATGTTTACCTTGCCGGGAGCGTTGATGACACCAGTGTTGTAGCCGAATTGTAGCATGCCTAACACCGCAGCTAGGATGGCGTATGATAGGAAGAACGTAAGCCCCTGCAAACGGTAACATTGTTAACGTATTTTGCATTGTTAAAGAAGTGAGATGAGTGAAATCTATGTATATATTTTACTTAATATTTCACCTGCTTTCATTTCATGGTTTCGCTTGTTATATCCAAATCAATATGAAGTAAGGATTTTCAAGGACTTATATTAGTATTCAAGAATGAACAAAAGCAGAGCAAAGAGCTCGCTCCAGTGTTGTCCTTGTATACCGGTGCTAGTACTACTAAAAGCGGACAGCACTGCTGATTCCTTTGTGTATTTATTTCACGTTGATTTTAATCTTATATTAAATAGGCAATCCATTTGTATTGTTTTAAATTTCCAATGAAATATATCGTATTTCTATTCTGCTAACCCGCAACTAGTTCTGTCATTATAGCTCTATCTCAAAAGCCGTGTGTCCCTTGTCCGATCACGTATTTAGTACGCTCAATAGTATGACAACATCTAAAATACTTCTCTATTGTTCGAGTTTCCTAAGTAAACGTTAAGTCTGCGTTTCCTACTTTAATAAAGTTTTTTAATAACAGCTTGTAGCCGCGGCATGTTGTGATCAGTGTTCAACTCTTTAAAAAGTTGGTTCAGAAAATAGGTCGTCAGAGTTTATGTATCTACTTGCTGTTGCCCGCGGCTCCGCCCGCGTGGAGGTCATGTTTGAGACAAAAAGTATACACTACAAAATACCAATTTTCATGCAATTAACTTCAAAAATGACGGATTTTCATACAAACTATCATCCCCTATTTTACCCCCTTAGGGGTGGTATTTCCAAAAACCCTTCCTTAGTGGATGCCTACGTCATAAAAGGTACCTACTGTCAAAATTTCAAGTCTCTAACCCCAGCCGTTTTGGCTGTGCGTTGATCGATCAGTCAGTCAGTCAGTCAGTCAGTTTCTTCTTTTATATATACAGATCTTCTAAATGGCTTTATGGTTAACTTTCGAATTGATGATTTTCTCAGTAGTGTCAGAGTCTCATAACTTTGCAGTGTTTTGTCTCACAAATTCAGCTAATTTCCGCGTTTATTTCGCAGTAAGCGATGTCACATAAAGAAGTATCTCTCCTTTTACACCTTATGACCGACCCACATAAAATTGACCCACGGTTGAAGTGCTAGGGGGCCTGAGATACATCGTTATTTATTTTAATTAGAATCGTTGGAAATGTAGCTAGATTATTTTTAGGATGTCACAGGACTTCTTTTAGTAAACGACATACAAGTGAATAATATTCGTAGTTTCAAAGATGAATTGCATTAAGAACCGGTGAAATCTACTCAACAATCGTACTGTATCGAATTCTATAGTTTACGAAGCCTTATTTAACATACTTTTTATAGCATGTACACTGCCTCAGAGGCGCAGTTGTAATTGCGCACGCGATACGACTGCTGAGGGCTTGTATTCGATCGGGTCGGGTAAAGTGATATTGCGTTTTTCTATTTAGAAATACTCAGTATCAGCCCGGAGTCTGCAATTGTGGTATGGCGATAGGCTCGCCTTTTTTTTTGTTGTCGCGGGGAAAGCGTTTCATTACTACCGCCCGCTTCGGGAGCGATAGGCTCGCCTGCTATCACAATATGGGACCGTAATAAATTCGGCGCAATGTGGGTGTACTGGTTACACCTCTGCTTACCCCCTGGGATTACAGGCGTGATTATGTATGTGTTTTTATAGCATATTGCGTCAGCAGATTTCGAATTTCAAAAAAAGGAATTAATTTGTTTTTTTTTACATTTTCGTCACATAACATTGAAGTTCACTTGCCTGCTCAAGTAGCCTAAGTTTCCTCCGCTGCGAGTGCTCCTCCAACCGGTCGACGTACTCACGCAGTTCTTCAATTTCCTCCTTCACTTGCTGTACGGTGTCTAGCTCTTGTTTGATGGCTACCATGTCGCGTTTCACCTGCAATAACCTATCTTAGAGAACCCAAGATCATTGCTAGCAAGTTAAATTATCATGGCACGCCATAGACTGTAAATACAGAGCATTCCAATATATGCGCGGTAGTTGCTTAGTCAAATAAATAATAAATAAGTAACACCCAACAGTCACACACATAGCCCCGATGTGCCAGGTCGGTCTCTTCCCTGTAACATGGTTGAGGAGGCCGATGGCTGACACATGCGTCACTACTCGTGATCGGGTGCGGCTCGTGTGGACTGGTCTGCTCAGACTGTTTCAGTAAGGACCGACTGCTTTAAGAAATCGAGATTTTTATTACTCTCACGACGGTCATGTGCGGCACTAGGTCTTGTAATGAGTTCTATTTCACAATATTTCAATAAGGCAACTTAAGATACATTGAGTAGAGCAGCTCATCTAAGGTAATTAAACTTAAATCGTATATATTATATGACCTATGATTATATTTAAATTTGACCAAATATTGTTAACCGGTGTGAAAAGAGCAACGCTATAGTTTCTTGCCCGTTCTTCTCTAGCGAGACTGCATTCCGAACTGGCGGTAGAGTGAAAAAATTTACTGAATCCAAATTATGTATAACATTTTATGGATTCAATAAATATTTGATTTGATCCCACACTAAGATACGAGGCTTGTGGGTATCAGGGACTATGAGAGACTTTCGGTCTAACAAACCCAGACCCCGGACACAAATGTCTATCCTTCACACAGACATTTGTGTGGGAATCGAACCCACGGTCTCTCGTTTCACTGCCGGCTACTCGCCTTCTTCGCCACGGAGGCTCGGAGTCAAGTATAGACATACTTTCTAATACATTAGTGAGATGACAGCGTGAGGACCTTGAAAGGATCAGCGTTTGAAATAGAGTAGAAACAGCCTACGTGCAGATACATTGCCTGATGATTGTTTTAGATTTAACTATGGAAGAACTCCTTAAGGGTGTGAATTGCCTTATTTACGATTGGTATCAAACCTCGTTTATCATATTTATTTATTTATTTTATGGAAGACTAACAGGTTTAACTAAGCTAGAATAATAACAGTATACAAAACAAACAACCAATTACAAGTCTTCACTTATAGTAACGGTTTAAAACAAAATAAAAGTGAACAACTTTAGTATGTTGTTGAATTTACTAGACTATATACATACACTTAATAATATATAATATTAATAATGTTAAAGTTTCTGACTAAAGAAATCAAGGCTCAAATTTCTCCTCACCGAGGTAACACTGGTCAAAAAAGGGTCCAAATCGTGCTGTTTACAAATCTTATTAAAGTTTGTGCTCGCTCGCACAATAAAACTATTTTGCCTATAGTTTGTGGATGTATGTGGAATAAATAAGGGTGGATTATAACGGAGTGTTTTACACGGTACATTAAAACTAATTTTTGAAAGAAGTTCAGGGGAATCAATATCTCCATTAATTATTTTTAATAAAAAAAGAATATCCGCTATCCCTCTTCGATTTATAAGTGGCAATAAGTGGAATTTTTGGCAAATTCTCGAATAGTTTTTTGAACTGTAAGGATTTTTTTGATGATAACAAAGAAATAAAGCGCTTTTGAACATTTTCAATACGATCCGTATACTTGTAATAGCGCGGATTCCATATTGTCGAGGCATATTCCAAATGACACCTAACGTACGTACAGTAGAGTATTTTAATGGTTTTAGCTTCGGTGAAGCATTTAGAAATCCGCATTATGAATCCAAGCGATATTACAACTTTATTCGTGCAGTTTGTTTACAGTACATAAATAAGTGTTTTCAACACAAAAAAATATTACACTCAGTAATCATATACATAGTCCTGACCCCACAAGCTCAAGCCTGTATCATGGGTATCAAGAACGAGGGTGTATACCCAGACCAGAAACCAATATCTGTCTGTCACACAAAATTTGCGTGAGTACGGGAATCGAACCCATGGCCCGACGTTCGTATTACATATAAATAATTAAACGCGATGAGAATGGAGTCCGGTATTAAAAAGCCTCGCGTATATTTTAAAACATTAAACACATTGAGGCGCTCGCATCGTTTACTCTTTAGCAAAAATAATATTTGCATTTCAATTTATACGAAAACCTTTTCATTTAATAAATAACATAAATTCAACTGCCTCGGTGGCGCATTGGAATTGAATACACGGTACGACTGCTGTATTGAGGTCTCAGGTTTGATCCCCGGGTCGGGTAATAGAGGTGTTTTATCACGAAATGGTCAGCATCTGCCCGGAGTCTGGAATTGTGTCCGCTATGATGAAAGGCTCATCATACACATGGGACGGAAATAAGCTCGGCAAAATGTGGGTGTACTGGTCTTCTTAGGCGAGGTAGCAGTAGCACGATTAAGTGCGAATGTATACACAAATTGGAACCACAGAGTAGATCATATCAAGGACACAGTTTACCCAGACGGTGACTGAATACAATCTATTTTAATAAAATGATACCAGGAAGCGCAATAAAACTACTGAACGTAAGTAAATTAAATACAAACAGATAAACTATAATCTAGACAGAAGTATATGCTACTTTTTATTTGACAGCCTCCGTGGCGCAGTAGGCCAATAGCCGGCTGTGTAACGAGAAGCCATGGGTTCGATTCCCCCACCGGGATAAATGTTTGTGATGATGACAGATACTTGTGTCGGGTCTGGGTGTTGTGAGACCGAAAGTCTCGCGAAGTCACTGATACCCACGACACAAGACTCGTATATTAGTGTGGGATCGGGGCTATGTGTTTGACTGTTGGGTGTTATTTATTTTATCTTAATAGCGAGTTCGATTCTCGCGTTGGCGAACCCTACGAAGTGATAAACATGTATGCGAGAAATAGCTTATTATTAACTTATGTCTTAACTAGACTACAATTGAAACCAGGCTTAAAAAAAAGATTCCAACGAATTGAGAACCTCCTCTTTTTTTTGGAAGTCGGTTAAAAGCAACATATGCCCCTACCTATTTTGTTAATTTCATTTTATGGTTAAATGAACATATATTTCCTACGAAACGAACATGCACCAATAAGCCAATATTCCAACATTAATTAGGCTGATTACAAACTGACAGACTGATCATAGCTATGTACACATTGGCGGTTTTAACGCTACAATAATCAGCAATATGTCAGTTGCATTTCAGTTACCCTTTTGTGTTTCGAATAGTGTTTAATAATTAATGTATTATTTTAGCGAATTATCTATTTCGTAGACCGTTATGACGGTTATAACCGTTTAGGTTTGCCTCTCTTTAACCTTTTACGGAATACAGGGACACAGGTGTTCGTAGTAATAATACAAGCGAAAATCAACTTTACTTCCATAATATTAACGTTACAATTAATACGCACGTCAATAAGCGAGAGTATTTCCAGTTTTTGACTGGACACCGGTGTCCGGTATTTATTTATTAATGCACTGAACATCACGTGCATATTGGAACGTTTATGAATCACACATTTTCACTATAGGTTAGTTGACATTTTTTTATCTTGAAGTCATATCAGATAAAATGTATCGGTGAAAGTTTTTTATAAATCTGCTCAATAATAATTAGGTTAGAAACCATTCAAATCTGGTGAAAGGGGTGTGAAACGACAGAAAAGGATGCATGATATAATTCATGACGTCACCGCTCAGACTGGCCTTTACGATGCATGAGAGTGACTGAGATAGTCAGATGTCCTCACAACGCACTCACTTTTGCTCGTTCCAATATTTCAAATAATAATTGCAACCTCATTTTGGAGTCAATTTTAATTCTGTTTTCGAAAAAAGTTTTCTTTTTCGTATCGTTTTCGTATATATTTTCTTTTTTTTAATAAAGTACAAAATCATACAAGATACTACTCTACTATAAACTATACGCGTCTACATCTAAAATATAAAATTAAAAATAAACTGACCTCTGAGACTTCACTCTGGCATGATTCGACGCTCTTTGTTAGCTCCTGGAGCTGCGTTCTGATCTCGCAGAGAGCGACCGTCGTCTCCAGCTGTCGGTCGCCTCGTTGTAACTCGTCCAGCTTGGCGGACAGATTCATGCTCATCACGCTCACCTGTCTCTGAAGGCTGAATGATAAAATTACATCAATATCAGTCCACACGTCATGCCATTACGCGGTTTCAAATCACACTGCACTCATTACGCGTTCGGAATTTAAGAATACCGTCAGATTTAAATTTGGAATAATTTTATTAAAAATAATTAATTAGTTATGTTTGAATTTGGAAAATAAACGTTTCGTCCAATTGGATTGAATGCGCATTTTGCGTTCACTACGTCACCTACGCGTGATATTGCTATAATATATCGATAAAAAAAACTACACACACAAACTATAAGTCAAGTGAGTCTTTCTGTAAAGTGAATGCGGTGATCCATCGTCTAAGCCATGATGATGCGTTGGCTTAACGTCAGAAACGCAGCAAAGCAAGTGTCGTCCACACAATGACACAAAACAAACACCGAAGAACACACATACACTACGATAGTACACGCCACGAGTCACACACATGCAGTCTCTTACCGCCCTAACGAAGGTGCTAGCTAGTGTCAAGCGAGACTGAGAGATGATTGATATCTGAATAGCATAGAGATCGTCATGGCCATTGACGCTAGGCACGTAACACGGTGTGCTGTGGTCCGATGTCATGGAAGGGGACAGTGAGATGATATTAGCCACCGTTACCGGTCACGCGTCGGACGCACCCTTATATCTGCAATACAAGATACTTGGGATGCCAAGCCAAGGTGAAAAATATGTAAGAGACACAATAACACACAGAATCCTTATGAATCGACAATGCAAAATGAAGCCAGTAATAAAGGCGGAAAGCTAGTCCTGTCACTAAATCACGTACCTAAGTAGAAGCTCCCTGAGAGTCGCTTCGTCCTCCTCCGTCGTCGCATATCGTGTCAGCTTCCCTCCGCCCTCCCGGGCCACATGATCAGGTACCACTGTGTGAAAACTCCTTATTTATTTTTTTCGATAACGTGCCGCCGTGACGGCCTACATTCGCCACTCGTCATGTCTGTATCGGATTGTTAAGACGATCGATCGGGAGCTCGGTTCGAGTCTCCTTGTAAATTTTCATGTGCGTGGCATTCATTCACGGTAGGCGTACCTACACAACGCCGAACCAATGTTAAGCACCGTAAAGCCAATAAGCTTCAATGGCCACGACATAACGGTCCCTAATCAATTTTGATGTTACAGCGGTATCGATACGGGTGTTCAAAACAAATTAAATATAATCAAAAGCTTTAATCGATCGGTCGAAGAATATATCGGGTCTAGTATCTACTGAAAAAAAATGAAAAGTCACTCTGATTCTTAAGTAAACGCTTCAGGAATCAGGGTGGCTCGTGTCGTTCGACAATTTAGACAGAACAATTATTCGACATTTCTTTGAAATAAATGAAAGCCAATTACGCGGGTACGGTCGCATGCTTCACGTTGACCTCATTAGTCGCAAACTACATGCTTTTCTGCGCAAATTAAATATATCGGCGGTGCAAAAAGTGCTAGCTGCTACTATTACGGTACACAAGGCATGCGCGTCGCGGTGCTGTGTGTTGGCGTGGCGTGACGACTTGTCAGAATGATTGTTAATAACGCCATCTGTTAACTGAAAACGTCAACTTAGCACTTTTAGAGTTCGCAATTCAAAATGTTTGTTGGTTAACCTAATTTTACGTCAAGCTGCATGTTTTTTATCTAAACTGCACTAATCTTGCAGTTGATTAACGTATTGTGTATATGATTTCATGTATTGGGAAGATTCTGTGTTCCGTAAATCGCGTAGTATGTTTGAGATTGAAAATATTTAAACACCTACCTATCTCATTGTTAGATTAGAACTACTTATGTGGCTATTAGGTTCATTTTTATTATTATATCACCATCAGCGCTCCATGCTTAACTAATATTCACTACCTATTTTATTAACGTCCAAGTCCCAACGCAATATCAGAGAAGCCCAATGTTTGTTCCAATAAAAAGTAAAAGAGAGCGCTGTCGGTTCAATATCGTTATTCATTCCGCAACGGCAACACATAACCGCAATATTAATTAAAATGTTGAAATAACAGAGATGCAGCTCTGGGTCGGCACGACTGTTTGAACCCGTTCTCGTTTTCATTTTGATTTGTTTTTTTTTACATTTGAAATTAGACATAGAGTCTTTTGAGGTTCACTTTGATATGTAAAGGTTTTTTAGTTTGATATGAAAATGTTATTAGTTATGTTATATTTGAAATATTCATAGAGGGGATTTTCGTATCGGGTATGAAAAGAACCACTATAGAAACTGAAAACCTTATTTCATCTTAATTGCTATTTGTTTTTTTTATGAAATCAGTTTTTTCATGATCCCATGAAGCCAATGATAAATGTTAACGAACTATGTTTGCAGTGTACAATTTATCAAGAGTTTTAAAAGTAACATTTAAATTTAAGATCGTGCCACAAAAATGCCAAGAAAAATATTAAATTCCAATTTTTAACGTTTTTAACCTTAGTAATAAGTTTCTGATCACTGACTCTATACATAATGCTTTCATTGGTACCGCCCTTTTGCAACACATGGTATATCGATAAATAGTGGCGAAGAGAAGTTTTCTGAAGAGACGCCGAGTAAATCTTACTACTATTATAAATGCGAATGTTTGGATGGATGTTTGTTACTCAATCACGCTACAACGGCTGGACGGATCTGGTTGAAATTTGGCACAGAGATAGATTATAGTCTAGAATAGCAAATAGGCTACTTTTTATCCCGGAAAATTTTACGGTTCCCGTGGGATAGTTTCGTTTCTTGCATATTGTTAGTTGAGGGGTCTGAGAATGACAGATGATTTATCCTGGAAAATGCACGATTCCTATGGCATAGAATGATATAGGAAGATGTAAAAGCTTAAGATGTCTCCATGGATTTCATACCTTTTCTTTCAAAGATAACTACCACGCGGGCGTAGCCGCGGGCAACATCTAGTGAGCTTATATTATTTGATTGCTATAAGTGAAAGATCGGATTAACAGTTCTATACTCAATGATTTATTAAGTTTACGTGAATATTACACATTGAAATAAAACTAATTTTACGGATTTTATCGCCGTTTATTTTTTTAACGGGGTGGACAAAAAAAAAGCAAAAAAAACCGCGATAAAATCCTTAAATTAGTTTTTTACAGTTTTATACTCGTTGATAAATGGCTATACCAAAACATGCATTTCTCTTAGATAAAAATAGCCTATGTCATTCTTTATGGCCCAGGCTATGTCTACGCCAAAATTAATTGCTAACGGTTCAGTGATGAAGTGAAAAGATAACAAATACATAGTTACTGTCGAATGTAAATTTGTTACATACATATACACTCACGCCCGTATACCATTATTGACTGCCACAAGCTTCGATCCTGACACACTTCTTTCGCCTCTTCCACAGTCATACATCTTCTCATACATTTTCGACGGTTGGAGGTACTTCTGATTTGCCCTTTTAGGATAAGATCGTTTATTTGATTGCAATAAGTTCTCCTCGGGCACCCTCTACCGACTCTTCTAGTCACTTTCGCAGGATAAATACCTTTCGTAAATCGCCTTTCATCCATCCTCTCCATATAGCCAAACTATCTGAGCATACCTCTTTCTATCTTAGTCACCACATCATTCTTCAACTCACAACGATCTCTTATCACACTATTCCTCATGCGATCAGCAAGTGTGACTCCACACATACTCCGTAAGGAACGCATCTCCACCGCATTAACTCCACTTTCATGCTTCTTCTGTCACACCCAACTTTCACTTCCATACATAAGTGTCGGTACCAGCACAACATTATGAACAGCCATTCGCGCCTTTTGTGACACCGCCTGGCTGCTCATTATCGCGTGCAATGAGAATAATAATAGTATAAGTAGTAATTGGTTACTAATTATCAATTGAGATAAATATTATATATCTATTAATGACTTATACGTAATAAAGTTTATAAATACTTATTAATATATCTTCTTGACAATATTATACTACGTTGTTCAACATGTTGATTAAATTTTACGAGTTACTACTTTATACTTTGAATTCGAATAAACGAATCAAAAAGCATCTTAAAGTAGATCAAGCCCGTCCCGCGCCGTCTCAGATTGGCCTAACAAGGCGGAGAAATGCACCGGTATTGGCCGGACGCGAGATTTATTCCGAATGGACGTCGAATAAATCCGATTGTCGGCATTAGACGCTGCAACATTTTATATTCCATTTTCATATTTAAATATAAAAGGCCGTAACTTTTGCATTTTTAAAGCGAAATTTGTTTCCGTTTGCATTAAGGTTGTTAAGTCGGAGCTTACCTGAGAAATTCGTAAAAGTTTATCTTAAATATGATGTTGATATTGTATATAAATTTATTAACTTATTAATACTTTGTGAGAGACAGTTCTCAAAGTATTTTAGATGATTTGGTGATAATATATAGAAGTATTAGATAATTTTTTTCATGGGGATCGTTTTTTTCCATCATGTAAAGTATAATTAGTCCTATCGTCCATCTTCGTTTTCAGGAGCGTTTCCCGGCATATATCAGATTATTCATGTTCATGTTACTATTGGAACATATGATGTGGTTGTGCTTATTTATCTATATATATTTATATATATAATTCTACTGTACGTGTGTATGTCACTGAACTCCTCCTAAACGGCTGGACCGATTTGAATGTTTTTTTTGTATGCGTTTGGGTGGCGCCCTGGATGGTTTAGATTCACAAATCAGCCCGGCAGATGGCGCTGCAGTCGGTGTGGCGCTGCTTTGACGACGTCTGTCGGGCCCGCTAGTATACATATAAAAATCAATCGCCGTTCGTTAGTCTCACTAAAACTCAAAAACGGCCTAGCGGAATTGTATGAAATTTTGTGTGTACAATTCAATTGCTTCCTGGATGGTTTAAAAACACAATTGGACCCGGTAGGTGGCATTGCTGTCGGTATATCACCAAATTTGATTTCCTGGAATTTGTGGGAGAAACGCCATTTGTGATTTTTAAAATATCATATCGAATTTGCGGCTGCTTTTCCGGACAGGACCACGTCTGCCGGTCCCGCTAGTTAATAAATAAATGAACATATGTTACGATGACATAATTACAGGATCGGGTGAGGTGGTTCACCCTATGATAAATAATCACTGCCGCTCTTGTACATCCACAACACCAGAGGAACTTTGGTCTTAGACAAAGACCCTGAATAAATAAATAAATAACACTCAACGGTCACACACATAGCCCCGACCCCACACTAAGATACGAGTCTTGTGTTGTGGGTATCAGGGACTATGAGAGACTTTCGGTCTCACATCATCCAGACCCCGGACACATATATCTGTCTGTCACACAAACATTTGTCCTAGTGTGGGAATCGAACCCACGGCCTCTCGTTTCACAGCCGGCTACTCGCCAACTGCGTCACGGAGGCTGTCTAAATATCAGTGAATGGCTATTGGGAGGGATTTTTAGCTCTCTGGCAATAGGCTACATTTGTACATTATATGTTATGATACAGAAAATTCGGAAATGAAATTTTTTGCCAAATCAGAATCAAAATTGATTGAAAAATTAGGCCGCAATGGCAATTTCAAACTCCATAAATCAATAACACCTAACAGTCACACACACAGACCCGATCCCAAATATATAATTCTCTTATGTAGATATCAGGAACTACGAGATACTTCAGCAGATCTATTCTAACCCATTCTATGATTTTAACCCAGATCCGGATCAAATTCTTCTCTGTCAGACAAACCTGATTTATCTTGGAAACCTAGGGCCTGTCGTTTCTCAGCCTACACGCTCACTGCGCCGTGGAGGCCGTTACAACTGTGACGGCACAAAACATACCAGCCATTTAGTTCTGAATTATGATTACATTAAAATTTTATGAATTGTGTTTTTTAAATAAACAATTTATCAAAAACTTTGTTTCCTTATATTGTTGTTAGATGCCTTGATTTTTGATTCGATCCTACTTAATATTGTTTCTTTGTTTCAAGCAGCCGCTATCCCGGCATCAGGTTCCAGATTTGAATATAATCAGGATCTTCACGATTATAATACTCCGGAGGCGCGGAAAAAGGTAAGTACTATTAATAAATTAATATTGCACTGTATTTTGTTTTTCGGATCTAATCCTCGAAACCTAAAAATTAAATATAAAAAAACCATTTAAACCATTTATTTTTCTACACACACAATACAGAAACGAAATAATAATATACCTCCACGTTCAATAAAATCTCAGCTTAGATTATTCTATCATCAATGATTCGCTTTATTTACTTCAAAACGCTATAAACTAACTCTCGTTTGTATTAAGTCTGAAAAAGGTTCTATTCCTGACTAATAAGCCACTGTCATCCAGTATTCAAAATATTCCATTTTTTTTTGTTTTTATCCTGCCACAGCAACGGCACCTGATGATAAGCGCAGTACTGTCCAATTTTACGATTCATCCCCCGCTACTCAACACCATCATGCCAGCCTGCTTCTGCACACTACGCCATGGGCAAGAAGTTGAAGAAGCGGTCAAGGTTGTATTGTCCTCTGACAATACAACCTTGGTGTTAGGCTTTCTGAGTACTCTTAATCAGAAGGCCTAACATCGTACCCCAACTCTAGACACCCGACAAAAATAATACTTTAATTTATGTCTGACGACCCTATAGGCGTTGCACACTCTTGGAAATTGCTGCGACATTTTATATCGTATTGGATAGCACGAGAGCTGCCGTTTTGAAGTGATATATAAATAAATTATAACGGTGGACTGCCTTGGTGGCGCAGTTGTAATTGCGCATGCGTTACAACTGCTGTACTGAGGTCTCGGGTTCGATCCCCGGGTCGGGTAAAGTGATATCGGTTTTTATATTTAGAAATACTCAGTATTAGCTCGGAGTCTGGAATTGTGCCCGGTATGGTGATAGGCTCGCCTCTTATCACATTATGGGTCTGTAAAAAATTCGGCGAAAAGTGGGTGTACTGGGAACACCTCTGCCTATCCCTCCGGGATTACAGGCGTGGGTGTATATGTATTTGTACGTTATAATAGTGGACTTCTTGGTGGCGCAGTTGTAATTTCGCATACGTTACAACTGCTTTTTTTTTTTTTTTTTTTTATATCATAGTCCGACAAACGAGCCAGTGGGTCACCTGATGTTAAGTGATCTCCACCGCCCATGAACATCCACAATACCGAAAGTATCACGTATGCGCTGTCGGCCTTAAAGGACAGGAATAGGGATTAGGGAAGGGAAGGGGGAATCTGGGCCTCCGGATATCTCACTTACCATACGAAACGCGACAGTGAACTGTCACTTTACGTTGGTTTTCTGTGAGACAGTGGTACTACCCCGGTCGAGCCGGCCCATTCATGCTGTAGACAAATGTGTCTACAGCGTGGCTCTACCACTTTTACGTGCTGCACTGAGGTCTCGGGTTCGATCCCTTGTTCGGGTAGTGATATTGGGTTTTTCTATTTAGAAATACTCAGTATTAGCCTGGAGTCTGGAATTGTGCCCGGTATGGTGATAGGCTCGCTTCCTAACACATTATGGTACCGAGTACGGTGAAAAGTGGGGGAACTGCCTTCGAGGATTACGGGCGTGAGTGTATATGTATGTACATTATACAGGAAATAATACATTATATATGAATGAAATATTTTTTTTAACCGTCAAAAATATTTTTTTTTTATTTAATTTTGTAGAAGGCTTACAGACTAATAAAAAACAACAATAATTCTAATACATATCAAAATTGCTATTAACAAGCGTCCATATTTGGAAAAAATCCACAAATATCCACAAAATTCCACGCACAATAAACAGATCCAACCTTGCCAGATCAAAGTAACAACATGTTTCTTTGATCGGAGATTTCTCACAATCAATGCTAGAGGAAAAATAGCCGTATATTTTCAAATGAAATTTTTCTTAGAACATGAGTTTTTCCATTTCTCTTATCTTGTAGGCGTTTTTGGGCTGTCATCTTTGCTGTTATCCCCTACTATCATCTGACTCTCTTGCTCAATATTACATTAATGTAATTAAATGCAGTATCTTTATTGCGACATATAAAACGCCCAAGAGCATATAGCATATATAGCAGCGATAGCCAAGTTGGTTGCGGTACGGACTGTCAAGACACAAGTCTTATGTTCGAAACCCAAATGGCATACACCTCTGACTTTTCCTAAAGTTAAGTGTGTATTAATCATTAATTATCGCTTGCTTTAACGGTGAACGAAAACATCAAGAGGAAACCTGCGTATCTTAGAATTCTAATAAGAATTTCGAAGGTATGTGAACCCGCATTGGGCCAGCGTGGTGGACTAAGGCCTAACCCTTCTCATTAGTAAAGAAGGCCCGTGCCCAGCAGGGGGACAATGTTTAATACGAAAAATATCTCTCTGTCACACAAACATTTGTCTCGGTGCTGGAATATTCACTGTTGGAAACGATGTATTTAAGAAACAAATTGTAGATACTTTATTTATGTGCCAAAACACATAAAACGAATGTATATTTTACTGTACCTTTGTGAATTACATTATGTACTTTAAGTAATTCGTGAAAACGTAGTGGATGGTACACTAACTTAATCTTAAGATAATTTTACTTGTAATCTGTCTGTACACTTGTTTGTTTTCCCAATAAAATAAAAAAATCGAACCCACGGTTTTTTAAATCGGTAGAGTGATGTAGTAAGTTCTTTGTTTATAATGCATCGGCTCGACCGGGTTATTCAGAAAACTGGAGTACTACCAGCCTGAGTACTTCGGTATGGTCAGTGACATTTTCGGAGTATCAAACTTCCCAAATTCTATATCTTTCACTTCACTTTGCTGTGCCAGGATGACAAAAAAATGTCTTACCTAAAATTTATTCAGGATACATACAAAAGAGTAACTAAAAATATAATAAAATAATATTAATAATTATCCCAGCACTATGGTTCCGTACCCAGAAGTAAGTGGTAGAGCCACGCTGTAGATATATTTGTCTACAGCATGAATGGGCCGGCTCGACCAGGGTAGTACCACTGTCTCACAGAAAACCAACGTAAAGTGACAGTTTACTGTCGCGTTTCGTATGGTAAGTGAGATAACCGGAGGCCCAGATTCCCCCTTCCCTTCCCTAATCCCTATTCCTGTCCTTTAAGGCCGACAACGCATACATGATACTTTCGGTATTGTGGATGTTCATGGGCGGTGGAGATCACTTAACATCAGGTGACCCACTGGCTCGTTTGTCGGACAATACCATAAAAAAAAAACAAGAACCCCTTCTGTCCCGATGTAATCCAGGCCTAATCGAAAGTTAGTCAGTCGTATTTATTACTGGAAACATTATTCTGTATGATTGCGGTACGACGCTTCCGCTGTTGTGACCTAGTTGACTTCCGTTACACAACTTTTCACAGATAAGAGCACTAGCTACCCCGAGTTGGTTCATCGGATCCTTTGTTTCAATAGTATTGGAAAACGCTTTCCTTTGCACGTATTGAATTGTAATTCCGTAAGTATTGGAAGTCGAAAATAATTAATAATAATAATATTATAATAGTTAATCGAAGTTTAACTGGACGAACTGCGCCAGAATAAAAAAAAAGTAACCGCGACCTACATAGCTAATTAACGTTTATCACATCCTCGCTTAAGATCATAACGTAAGATGAAAAGAAACAAATACTAATTATTCCTACCTGCAAACTTGAACAGCGATTATTTGGTTTGTCTCTTTCACCCGCAAATGACTTGACGTTGGAAGAAAAGGATAAGACGATGTTTAGTTACAATGAGTTATTAAGTTTAGCAAGGGGATAAGAGTACATGCATAGATTCTTGGACTTTCTGCATCCCGCAACAGAATTAATCAAATAGAACTATAGAGAGAAGCTTGAATTATATATTGTCTACATACATACATATGTATGTATGTAGAAGATTTATAATTAATTTTCGTTTTCTCCCATCCCCGTTCTTCAGAGTGTTCCACTCGCAATGCGGCATTCCTTAGCACCCTAGGTATGGGTTATCTGCTGTGATCTTAATCCAAGGACTCACATCGAGGGCGTAATATCCGCTACTCCACGCAGGGTCTGAATTCTGAACAGAGTGCGGTTTTCACACACGGTCAGCTCTACCGCTTATATAAAGCACAGGTGCGGCCGGGAATGGAATACTGCTCGCATCTCTGGTACGGGTCCGCTAAGTACCTACTCGATGCCTCGGATGGGTTGCAGCGGTGGGCCATCCGTATTGTGAATGATGCAGACGTGAGTAACAGTCTGGAGCCGCTACAGCTGCGTAGAGATATTTCCTCACATAGCGTTTTCTTCCGTCTGTATCATGGCGAATGATCTGAAGAATTGTTAGATCTCATCCCATCCTCTCCCTTCCATACCAGAAATGGGCTTACCATCACACCAGAATAAAAAAAAACATATACACTAATGTTTGTAATCCCAGAAGGGTTAGGCAGAGTTGATACTAGTACACCTTTTTTTTGTTGTTGTCGCGGGGAAAGCGTTTTATTACTACCGCCCGCACCGGGGGGAACCGGAATAAGAATAAAACGGTTATGCTGGACCAGCCGGTCTTACGACCCAGCATCCCCCTCGCCCGGATGATGGCTATCCGGGCAGCCGCTGGGCCGAGTCTCTACCCCCTATGTACACCCCACCCGACACTACCAGCTAAAACCCCGCGGTGGCCTTCTTCGACGCTTACGGAGCGATCCCGGGGTATTCTAAGGAGTGCTAGAATTGCTGCCGGAACCGACCCTGCGCGGTGCTGCGTCGCAGCCCATCTCCATGGGAGGGCTTAGGAGCCCCCGCGCACCGAACAACGACAGCGAACGAGGCCTTACCACCCGCGCTGCCGTCCATCTCGGGGTCGCACGATGCTCCAAAACTGGGAGTGCATCGATTCGGGCTGACAGCCCCCCACGATACTAGTACACCTACTTATCGCCGAGTTTATTATAGTCCCATAATGTGATAGGTGCCGATACCATATCGGGCACAAATCCAGGCTCCAGACTGATACTGAGTATTTCTAAATAGTAATCAGTCAATTGATTGGATATTCCTCCGTGGCGCAGTTGGCGAGTAGCCAAGCTGTGACGACCACGAAACGAGACGCCGTGGGTTCGATTCCCACACCGGGACAAATGTTTGTGTGACAGGCAGATATTTGTGTCCGGAGTCTGGGTGTTGCAAGAGCGTGCGTCTCTCGTAGTCCCTGATACCCACAACACAAGACTCATATCTTAGTTTGGGGTCGAGGTTGTGTGACCGTTTCATTCTTTCATTCATTCATGTTTCATTCTTACATGTTAATAGAGTTAGAGCATTGTTTATTTGTACATTGTACACTGTTTTATTAATGCAGCCTTTAATGACTGCCTCGGTGGCGCAATTGCGCATGCGTTACGACTGCTGTGCTGAGGTCTCGGGTTCGATCCCCGGGTCGGGTAAAGTGATATTGGGTTTTTCTATCTAGAAATTCCTCAGTATTAGCCCGGAGTCTGGAATTTGTGCCCGGTATGGCGATAGGCTCGCCCCCTATCACATTATGGGACCGAAATTCGGCGAAAAGTGGGTGTACTGGTTACACCTCTGCCTACCCCTTCGGGGATTACAGGCGTGAGTGTATATGTATGTATGTATCTATGTTTTATTAATTTATTAGTTAATGACGGGTTTTGGTTACAAATGACTAAATAAATGCCTAGGTAGGCACAAATAACACATTCGCTGTATATGCATTATTGGTCTGCACACCCAGTGTAGATAACCTTTATTTATAACATTGTCAACCTGATTTGTGACGTAAGGAGTTCTAACTAAGTCGAATATTGTAATCAATTCGACCTTTCTTTAAGCTCATACGGACGGCTTAATGTTGAATTATAGACATATGCCATCACCTCGTTGTTTATTTAAGCTTCGATCCACATCGATATAATGAAATTAACTTAGGAAATAGCTTCTGTGGCCTTAAGAAAATACTGATTTATTTAAAGACTTTTCTTGAAAAGCTTTGTTAATAGTTGCTTTGTAATACGTACAAGTTTTTTTATAATCTTTTATTTCGTAATTGATTTAGATAAAAAAATTATTAATAGTAATTTTAATTATTCGAACATAGATTTTGAATATCGAATTATTTGCGTTTAAAATTTTTATAGGTCAGATACAATTATTGTAGAGACAAAGAATTTTCTTGTGTTACGAACACTGAACCGTTGATAAAAATACAAAGAAAATAAAAAAAACGGATGAAGTGGTATTCTGAAAAACGAAGAAACTGCTCACTACGTGTTGGTAGACATCATATACCTTTTAAAATGATTATTTAGAATTCTCGGGCACGCAGGTTTCCTCACGATGTTTTCCTTCACCGTTTAATCATGCGATAATTACCAATGAATACACACGTAACTTCGAACCAAAAACCAAACGGTCCGTACCAATTCCAACTAGACTATCACTGATTTTTATAAAATAAATTAATATTTATTTCTTTATATCTACGACTGAGTTTCTTCGTGCATCATAAGAGTCTCCAATGATTAATACACGATGTGTAAATATTATGAATTAATTTTGAATAGATTACGTCAAAAGCACCGTGAGTTGGGTTTTGAAATTAGTTTAAGTTTCTATTATCAAAACAAGGTATAGTGAAAAATTGTTTACATATAATTACAAATAAAAAATATTATTATATTTTTTTATCGTGGCACGGTAAATACCACACTGCACCTGATGTTAAGCGCAGTGCCGTCCAGTTAGAGTATCAACTGTCTAAAACATACTAAAATCACTAAAATTAAGTTTGTTCCAGTTAATTGTCGTGATATTAATTAAAAATGACTATTTTTTTTGTGTGACGCCAAGAACTAAATTGAAAAATGTAGTTTATCAATTTAGTTCTTTCATTAATGTGCTATTCGTTATTTTTAACATTCATTGTTTATTCTACTTATTACTATATCTATACATAAATATATTTTTACAATTTATGTTTTTCCAAAATATTTATTATGTACACAAACTGCCCTTCCCTTTTTCTTTTCTTTTTTCAAACTTTTCCATCCCATGGTTGTCTTGAAAAGATCGCCGAGAGCGTAAAGACCGCCAATTGTACTTTAAATCATTTTTGTTAATCAATAAAGTGAAAATTTTAAAGAATAGCTTCCTTAAAATTCGTTCATAAGGAAATTCTAAAGACGTTTTAGACTGTTGTTTTAGCTGTGCGATAGAATTAGTATCATAGTTTGTCCACATCCCTTATAAAAACAAGTCGAGAGTGAAACATAACGGACTCTGTTTTTGGATTTTAGTAGAATTAATATATTACTTGTGTAAGCACGTACACTTTATGACTTATTTTCATGCATTATTTTCTTAAATTAATATGCCCTGTTCAGCCAGTTGATTTGAGCTCCAAAAAGCGCACCAAAACTTGAAGTTAGACTCAAAAGACAGAGAAAATTTTGCTAATTCTAAATATGTATATAACTTAGTATCAAAATTTCGCTTAAATCAAATAATCCGCCAACCATCGATATCCCTGTAGTAGCTATGATTTTAAAACTTTGAAAGACGGTCAACGTTAAACTGTTTGTATTATAGGGCCGTTAATCGTGCCATTAACTACGTGTGACTGGGTGTTTGCGAACGGGGTGAGGGCGCTTTGGGGTAAAAGGAGGGGTTCGGGGGGGGGGGGGGGGGGGGGTGTCTACCACCCTCTCCCGGGCGACCTCAGCGTAGTTCGATATCCACAGCGAGGATTTTGTCACGAACCTTTGCCAGTTTCGCCCTTGCGCGATGTTCATAACGTAGCGTACTAGAATTTGTTAAATATATATTTTATTTTATAATATCAGCCTAGTGTTATATTCTACCGGCCACGGGGACATATGCTGGATAATCTAGGATTTAAGATAACCTTGCCGGTGGTTGTTTTAATATGCATTAAATTTTTTTACGGAAAACTGTCATGCTAATAACACGGTGGCTTCATTTTGAATCTTTAAATTATATATTATACTAGCTGTTGCTCGCGGCTCCGCCTGCGTGGAGGTTTTATTCGGGAGCAGAAGTATACAATCCGAGGAGTTGTCTTCTGCACTGAGGCACCTGTAGCGATTGTCCAGCCACTCAGGTGTTGTGCCTGAATCTTGAGATTGCATCTAAAGACTACCCCATCAGTTTAGACTCACTTTGCCCCTTTTAGGGATGATTTTTCAAAAACGTTGAACATTTCTTTATTTCCTAAAGTATTAAGTATTTTCCAAAAGCCTAAATATGAATTTACAGATCCCTAAGTCGAGGAATTATGGATTTCCCATACAAATTTTGAACTCCTATTTGACCCCTTTCAAGGTTGTTTTTTGAGAAAAAAGATAGCCTATGTCCTTCTCCGGGATATAATCTATTTCCTTGCGAAATTTCATTACAATCCGTTCATCCGTTTAGTCGTGAAGAGGTAACAAACAAACAAACAGAGTTACTTTTGCATTTATAGTATTAGTATGGATTACTTAATGTTTGGGGTTTTCCGTTAGATAATTTATAAATTTATCTTAATATACTTTGACAGGGGTTTAAGGTTAATAAAAAAAATCCTTATTTCTATTGTAAAGGTTCAAGCTTTTCTCATATTAAATATAATAATAATAAAAGCCCTACTTTATTATACATTTATATATCAGATGTATAATTATTAATGGTAGATTTAAGGCTTTTAATTTTATATTTATACCTATATAATTTTTCCCTAGCTTCTTGCTAGCTTCAGACCTTCTCTACTTATGAAGATGGGCTCAGTCGTTAGCCTAATGTGAATTGACAGACATTTTGAAATTCTTATGAACACTCCCAGGTATGCCGGTTTCCTTCCATGTTTTCCTTCATCGTTAAAGCGTATAACATGAATACACACGTAATTTTATAAAAGTCAGAGGTGTATAACAATTTTGGGCTGGTTTCCAAACTGATACTTTTCTCTCAATACACAACCAACTAAGCTATCGCTGCTATTCAAAATAATATACATTACTTTATTTTAAATTATTAGTTAGTTAACTTTTTAATCTAATTTATTTTGACCGAGCTTTAGGATTAATTAAAAAACGTATATTATGGAGGTTCTACCTAGCTTATTAAAATCAGTTCAGTGGAAATTTCCTTACAAACCTTTATATTAATATTTTCTTAAAAATCGATTAAAAACACAAAGTTGACAACCTCGAGCGGGCGAGTGACTGTGTAACGAGAGGCTGCGGATTCGATTCGATCGGGGAAGATTTGTTCAGTAAGCTGTCATGATTGTGTTGAGTAGCGGGCGATATATTGTCTCTCGCTACTGAGTACTCTAATTGGATGGCACTGCGGTTACCATCAGCTGCAGTGTGGTTAATTTGCCGTGACATAATAATAAAAAAAATAACGCCTGTTACTCTACATACCTATTAAATTAAATAAACTTGGCTCGTGAAATAGTACAATATATGTATTGCACTATGCTTGTTCTCACTTGGATATTGGCAACTTGATATTCATTCCACACATTTTGCAAATCATATTTTTTGTTTATTCGAACATTTTATAGGTCATATCGGATATAATACCCACTTTCAAAAACTCAAACAATCACAAAAAACTTTTAATCAAAAAAATAATTTAACTTTATCCTTTATGATTAGAAAACTGTATTGAGGTCCACTATTTTTTTTCCAAATATCGATGGATCCTATATAGAAAGGCCAAAGAGCAAAACTCTATAGGTGAGACTTCCAAAGTTTACTTATACTAATAATATACTAGATATTTCACATGGTAAGCCGTTTTATTGTAATAAAATGTTACTACGAAAAATAAAGTCCACCATATTAATTAGACTGAAAGGAAGCGTTTTCCTCAAAAAAGTCAAAATGTTATGCCGTACGTAGGACCCATATGCAAGATGTACACAAAGCTCACTCGTATATAAAATAATTACGTGTAAACACTAGACTCATTCGATACGAAATGTGTTTTAAGCCGTTCTCATTAAAGATGTCATGTCATGCCGATAACCTTTTTATCACCCGGCATGGAACAATTCTAAATATATATAATTCTTGTGTATGTGTGTTTGTCACCTATCTCCTCCTAAACGGGTAGACTGATTTGGATGAAACTTTACCCCTGCCAGCAGATTTGAACGGCGTCTAATTTACTTGTTTGTTCAGATCCATAAAATTATTTCGATAATAGGTGTTAGGTAATATAACTTGTTGATTAAATTAATAAAAAAATCAATTCAACTACCCTATTGGACCCAGTAGGTGACGCTGCTGTCGGTATGTCACCAAACTTGATTTGCTGGGATTTGTGGGAGAAATACCAAAGATTGTGATCTTTTAAATTTCTGCTTTTCCGGACAGGACGACGTCTGCCGGGCCCGCTGGTATTTTTATATTTCTTTTACTTAGCGTGACATTTGACTAGTATTTTATAAATGACCAACGATCACCCTGTCGCTTTTAATTGCGATTTTTCGAAAAATCATATATTTTTTTATTTATTTGTAAGGAAAATATGACTACATATAAAAACCTGTTGGTCCGATGGCTGCCAAATTTCATAGGATCACCCAGTGCTAATCTGATGATTGCTTATTTTTTATTGAAATCGCTCCAGCCGTCTTGGAGTCCATATGGTACATACATATAAATAATAATACTAGCCCTGTATTAAACATTGTCCCACTGCTGGGCACGGGCCTCCTCTACTTATGAGAGGGGTTAGGCCTTAGTCCACCACGCTGGCCTAATGCGGATTGGTAGACTTCACATACCTTCGAAATTCTTATAAGAATTCTCAGATATGCAGGTTTCCTCACGATGTTTTCCTTCACCGTTAAAGCAAGCGATAATTAACATTTTAATACACACATAACTTCATTTACTGTTAAAGCTGTTCGGTTGTGGAATGCACTGCCCGTTGAAATAAGACGAGCACAGACCCTGTCGCGCTTTAGGATGCTTGTGAAAGACCATTACCTACTTCAGTGATCAGAGCCACTCAAATTATTTCTGTTCGCTTAATATAGATTTGTTAGCATATTTATAACTATGTCTGTATGTTTGTGTATGTATTAATGTATTTTACATTAATACATACTGTTGGACAATGACCAACATGACATAATATGACCTCCACGCGGGCGGAGCCTCGAGCAACAGCTAGTTCTTGTAGAAATAAACAAATACATAAATCTTTGAAATACTGATTTGCAATTTTAGATGAAGCAAACAACTAGAGATAAATATGTCACACATAGTCCCGCCCTCTTTTACTATGTCGTAGGTATCAAGTATTGTTACGGCCTACAGTCCCACGACACCCAGACTCGAAAGAAATCATTTTTGGATCGCAATTGTCTCGATGCGGGAACCGAACCCGTAGACTCTCTTCCCGCTGCACCACAGAGGCTGTATGTAGACTAGATTGGATCGGAGTTTGATTAGTTCAACCGAGTGTTAAATTACTTTGTTAAGCCATGTTGGAGTTTAGTGCATTTTACGATGAAGCGCACTAAGAATTCCCAACCTCACTCTGATTAGCACTACAAAGTAACATGCGAGCAGTGTAGAATGAAATAAGCGGAGCTTTTTTAGTTTTGCTGGTGGTAGGATATTCATATCCGCCCGGGTAGCGACCACCTACACAGGGTGTGAAACCGGCCATAGTGGCACATCCGGTTTTTATAGGGGGTCTAGAGTTGAGGTACGATGTTTGGCCGTTTCGCGGCCAACTGATACTAGACCCCCGAACGCTTTTTTACCTTCTTGCCCATGGCGTAGTGTGCAGAAGCAGGCTGGCATGATTGTGTTGAGTAGCGCGGGATAGATTGTCTCTCGCTACTCAATACTCTAATTGGATGGCATTGCGCTTACCATAAGGTGCAGTGTCACTTTGCCGCGCCAGGATAAAAAAAAGAGTGAAATAAGCGGATTAGAATATGAGTGAAATAAACCTAATTAAAATAATTTTTAAAATCAATCTTTATAAATAGTAGTACCGGCATTTATGGATGGAAGTATAAAAGCTTTGTCAGTAGAGTAAAAAATATTAATAATAATAATTTCTTATCTATTCCGTCAAGCCGTTTATGTGGCAGAGCGTATCAAATAAATAGATAGATAGATAACTCTTTATTGCAGACCATCAAAATAATATTACAAAAGGAAACCTTAAAGCTAATGTAAGAAAATAAAGAAGCTAAATAGATATATAAATACTCGAAAAACATTACTCTAAATTTTGAGGCAGTCGGGTAAAAACAAAAAAATGTCACATAGTGAAAAGGGCATGAAAATTATATTGGGCTCATATACTTTGATCAATTTTGACAGAAGTGAAAACTTACAACTTTGGAAACATTGTATTCTTTTTGAAACAGCGTCCATGAAGAAGTAACTTTTTTTGTTTATGATTGCTTGCCAATAATTATAGATATTCATTGGCGTGATTGAGTTAAAAGTGAAATAATCTGAGCGTGACGGACACGCGAGTTCAGTGCTCTTTCCCATCCTAAAAGTGCCAAACCTGCCTAAAGTAGTTTTCACTTCAAAATGATGTATGAAGCATACCATATAATACTAATTACAATTAAGAGTAATCATTGAATTCAGAAACTCGTTTTTAATATATTTTGTATTTTAAAACAATTTTATCTTTACTGCGAAACAGGTTGAATCCATCAAATGTTTTATTCAATAACGAAAATGATACTATACTCATTCGAACAAAATGAACGAATTAATTCAACGAACATCATCCGAGGCGAATAATTAACGTCATCCAGATTTATCGTTTATAATAATAATAATAACACTAGCTCTGTATTTTTTTTTATTGCATAGTCCGACAAACGAGCATGTGGGTGATGTTAAGTGATCTCCACCGCCCATGAACATCCACAATACCGAAAGTATCATGTATGCGCTGTCGGCCTTAAAGGACAGGAATAGGGATTAGGGAAGGGAAGGGGGAATCTGGGCCTCCGGATATCTCACTTACCATACGAAACGCGACAGTAAACTGTCACTTTGCGTTGGTTTTCTGTGAGACAGTGGTACTACGCCGGTCGAGCCGGCCCATTCATGCTGCAGACAAATATGTCTACAGCGTGGATCTACCACTATCAAATATGGGACAATGTATTAAACATTGTCCCACTGCTGGGCACGGGCTTCCCGTTCTAGTGAGAGGGGTTAGACCTTAGTCCACCACGCTGGCCTAAAGCGGATTGGTAGACTTCACATACCTTTGAAATTCTTATGAGAATTCTCAGGTATGTAGGTTTCCTTACGATTTTTTTCCGTCATTGTCAAAGCAAGTGAGTAACTTTAGAAAAGTTAGAAGTGTATGACATTTTGATTTATCGTTTATTGACGTTTAATTAATCTGTAGTTATTATATTAGTATCTTCAAAACTGACCTTAATGTTCAGTTCAGTTGGCGTTTTTTACAAACCTTTTAGTAACGTCAGCTGGTTTTTTTTCTTCACCAGTAAATGGTTTCATTTCGTTTACGTAAGCGCCTATCTCTCCGTAACAAACGTAACTTCGGCTTCTCAGACGTAAATGTCCTATATTAGTGATTAATACCTCTTGATAATACGCGTTTATCTCCCGCGTTGCTATGGAGGGAAGTGGACAATTCATATTACCATCTCATCTCCCTATATTTATTTACTTATACACTTTATATACATACGTTGTGTATAGGCAGACTTAATGCCAAAGACATTCTCTCCCAGTCAACCTTAAGGTGGTGCAGAGATGAACAAGGTAGGTGCATAAAGATATAGGAGAAGAAGACACAAAAAATAACGATGTTATATAACTACTTCTATTAGATTATTTCGTTGCGGGATAAAAGACAATTAAGTATTCTCAGAGACTCCGCCCTATGACCAGAATAGATGAAAAGGTTTGAAAACTTCGGGACTAAATAAGTAAAAGTTTTTTAATTCATAAAAAGTACACCGACTTCAATGAAAATAAATGTGTCACTATAAAATTTTATGGTTGCCCTCGATTTTTCTGAGATCCCATCATCAGATCCTGTCTTGGTGCCAACGGGACCACCTGGAAAGTATACCCTTTTAAACAAAAAAAAGAATTTCTCACATCGGTCCAGGCGTCTTCGAGTAATCGGGAAACATACATAAAGAAAAAGATTCTGACGAATTGTTAACCTCCTCCTTTTTTTGAAGTCGGATAAAAAGTAAAATAAACCGCGATAAAATCCTTAACTATTGAGCTCATATTATATTTTTCTATTTTTAGTTGCAACTTTAGTTGTGAACTAAATCAAAGAAATCCAACATACAAAGTTGTTTCTACGACTTCAGTGTGTCGCAAGACCTCTGGCTAGTCCCTCGTTTCAAATTACACCCATCGTTTGAAAGCCATTGATGTTTGATATAATAGAAAGCCATGGCCGATAACAACCCATATAAACGCTATTAATTAGTGTTTTTATTTTAACTTTCTATATTGTGTCAAATAATTAGGTAGAAAATACACAATGTTTAATTAATTAGAACAGATATTTCTTATTTTGCTAGAGATTATTAAATAAAATAGCTATTTTGCTGTTAACGTTGGCGGAATTTTTCATTTTTCCACACTTAATTCTGTCGGCGAATTTAATCAAAGTATGAAAACCTTGTGTAAACTCTATTGATTACAAAAATAACCGCCCACTCCTTGATATTTTACAGAAATATTGCGTAACATAAGAAAATAGAAACCTTTTTTAAGTCAATACATTCGTATTGATTGACAGAATGCTTGATGATGTATTGATTCACGTATTTTTAATTTTAGAACTCTACAAGTGATGAAATATGCCCCTGTTGTTTTTTATTTATTTATTTGATTATTATCGTCTGATCTTGATATACACCTCGCTAAATTGAAGTATCACTAAAGTCCTGGTTTAGTTAAATGTGTGATAACCCTTGGGCCGTCGGGGAGGCCTGCTACAGGCCCGAAGTATTGCGCGCCATATGCTCGGGCCTGGAGCAGGCCTCCCCGACGGCCCAATTGCAATTCTTATTTCAATTTACAGATTTTAAGCATATTTTGATTTTGCAGTTTTTTTACCTAGCTCGGCTAAGTGACCACTGAACACAATGGACCATATGGTAAGCGCAGTGCTGTCCAGTTACAGTACCAAGTAGTGAGAAACAATCTATCCCACGCTACTTAACACGATCATCCAGCCTGCTTCTTCACACTACGACATTGAGGTAAAGAGGTTTAATCAGGGAGGCAATTCTGACGCACTCGAATCAACTTCGTATACGATTTTTTTTCGAATGAATGTAATGCTAAGCTATTCTGGAAATTTCGAGTCTGGTATTTCTAGAAGGTTAGGTGCTCGAACCTCGTATTTCGATTGTCAGTGTACAATGTCAAGCATATGGTTCTTAAATAAATTATTTCAAAATAGAATTCGAAATAAATATATTCAATTTAAGCTATTCTGAAAATTACGATTCGAACATTTCTCGAAGGTTATCGCTCGAACTGCTTCGACTGGTACTGGTACATAGACTGGTCGAGACGTACCTCTCGAATTAGAAACATGCAATATTTTTTTCTAACTTGATGATGATGATGTCCTCCACGAAGTATCCTTCGACGGCGAACCTTGCACTTTTGGATTTTTTTTCGCTAATTAGAGCAAATTTGACTAGCTAGCCCTAACTTCGTTTTAAAAGTCCTGTCATAGGGCGTACAGAACATTTGTCCAGAAGAGTAGATGTAAGAGTCAACTCACACTGGCGCAGAGTCGAAGCGTCGCGTTGCGTCATGTTTTTCGTCTGTAGCATATTGATCTCTATTTCCCTATTATTAAGGTAAAAATGAATAATAATTGCCTATGGCGTAGCCTGAAGAAGCAGGTCAGCATGATTGTATTGAGTATCGAGAAATAGATTATCTCTCACTACTCGATACTCTAATTGGACTGCACTGCGTTTACCGTCAGGTGCAGTGTGGTCACTTTACCGTGACAGTACAAAAAGAAAACTTGATTTTCGCACTGTGCTACGCCATTCGGTGTAGTGTCACGAAAGTTCTTCTCAGCAGTCGCAGGGTATGTCGGAAGATGTTAAGTAACGCTTGATGATATCGTAGTTTGGCAGAAAATAATATCCAGGCTTACGCCGTTCTTGAGCGAGTTTACACCACTGATACCTAATGGCGTCTAAACCATATGGCGTCATGACAAATTTCACATGAACTGCATGAGGTGATATTCCCGGATAAAGTGCCAAGATATTTTATGGCGTATATAGCTAAGCGGCATAGAGTCGCTGCTCTTGAAGGCCAACTCAAGTGGTGCGGTCATGTTGTACGTATGAAGGCCTCTAGACTCTAGAAGAAGTTGTTGTATTCGGTCCTAACTTACTGCGTATATGATGCGATATGCTTATGTGTTCTTCCATAAAAACCTCAATCTAGTGTTTTTATTATGATGTGACAAATAGCCCTAGAAAGAAATATACATTGAAGAGTCTAAAAATATGTTCAAAGACTAGATAGTGGATGCACATTTGATGAGGCCCCAGACACAAAAAATTACTTCGAAGTTTGAAATTACGTAATAAAGATATGATTCGAACTGCAGAGTCGAGTACGAAATTATTTTCAATGAAAGGAGAATTGCCTTCCAGAAGGCCAAACATTACGATGTTTGACAACTCTAGACAAAATACGACTCTATACGATATAGAATGAAGTTTCAAATCTACCATATTCACACGAGCAATTTACTTTGTATTCGAATTTTAAAATACACTAGCGGACCGTGCAGACGTCGTCCTGCCCGGAAAAGCAGCGCCACACTGACTGCAGCGCCATCTGCCGGGCTGATTTGTGAATCTAAACCATCTAGGGCGCCACCCAAACGCATACAAAAAAATTCATTCCAATTCGGTCCAGCCGTTTAGAAGGGTGTACAGTAGAATTATATATATAAAGATAGTAGCATAAATTGTCCTTTCTATTGAACTCAGGTTAACAAACGATGTGTGCATCCAGCCTTATAACTACATACATTATTCTATGTCCACGAGAGTGCGGTGCGCATGCCTGTTTACTTCCATTTGCTTATTCACGACGCTCTTCACGTGAACGGATTAAGGTCAGTTCAAAATGGATTAATATGCAAACTACGTACACTTGGCCGCTACTCGAATAGACTAGATTTCACAGTGTTTAACTCTTAATAAGATGAAAGTAGTTTCCACTACCCAGGGAAATGGCTGTGACGGAATATACACTCGATAAATGAGATTACTAATGTAAAAATCACAGATTTTTTACTGATATTGACTCTGATTGTTCCCTGATTTGATCTGACTCTAAAGGTCACGCGAATATATATAAATAAAAAAAACGTGTGCGTATCGGGACGCTCGATAGAAGTGATAACTTAAACTAATCTAAGTTGAGCTATTTAATATTGAAATTGTTTAACTTGAGAAAAGCTTAGGTTATTACTTAAACTTTATGTATGCATTTATTAATAAAATCTTTTATTAATTCAAAATATATTTTACCCGCTCGATGCCACCCGATCCCACTCGATCTCTCTCTATCCCACTTGATCCCACTCGATCCCACCCGATCCCACCCGATCCCACTCGACCCCACTCGATCCCATTCAAATCAAATCAAAACGAATGTAGTTTCATTTCAAAAAAATATAGGCAGCACGGAGATTATGGAACGACAGAAATTAATAAAGAAGCCAGACAGAGTGGCGAAGTATGAACGCGGTTTACCCTTCCATAAGAAGTTAGCACTTTAATAATACTAGCCCTGTATTAAACATTGTCCCAATGCTGGGCACGGGCCTCCTCTACTAATCAGAGGGGTTAGGCCTTAGTCCACTACGCTGGCCTAATACGGGTTGGTAAATTCATATACCATCGAAATTCTTAGGAAAATACTCAGGTATGGGTTTCCTCACGATGTTTTCCTTTACCGTTAAAGCAAGCAATAATATTTAATACACACGTAACTTTAGAAAAATTAGAGGTGTATGCCTTTAGCATAAGCAGCGATAGCCTAGTTGGTTGCGGTACGGACTGCCAAGACAAAAGTCGTAGGTTCGAAACCCAAGTGGCATACACCTCAGACTTTTCTAAAAGTTATGTGTGTTAATTATTGTGTTAAAATGTTAATTATCGCTTGCTTTAACGGTGAAGGAAAACATCGTGAGGAAACCTGCATATATGAGAATTTTTCGAAGGTATGAGAAGTCTGCCAACCCGCATTAGGCCAGCGTGGTGGACTAAGGTCTAACCCCTCTCATTAGTAGAGGAGGCCCGTGCCCAGCAGTGGGACAATGTTTAATACAGGGCTAGTATTATATTATTATGCCTTTAGGTTTTGAACATACGACGTTCGTCTTGACAGTCCGTACCGCAACCAACTAATCTATCGCTGCTATATATAAAACACATATTTTTCTAATTGTTCCGTTATAGACTTTGAAACCACTCAACCGATTTCATTGAAGTTTTGTGTATACGTGTGGTTGGGTCCAGCTTAAAAGATAGAATAGTTTTAGATCTGATAGGTGGCGAGATCTGAATTTCTTACCTTTTCAACGAAAATTCAGTCCAGAGAGGAGGCGGACTATGGCATTAACGTCTGTCATAAAAATAAAACGAATCAAAAAAAAGCAAAATAAACCGCGATAAGATCCGTGAAATTAGTTACATTTCATTGTGAATGTTAGGTTCATGATACCAGATTTAAACACTGTCCCACTGCTGGGCACGTGCCTCCTCTAATGAAAGCGGGTAGACACTTGTCCACCACGCTGGCCTAAAGCGGGTTGGTGGACTTCACATACCTATCAAACTTAAGAAAATTCTCATGTATGCAGGTTGCCTCACATTAAAATGTGTACAATTATTTTGATTTTATTGAATTATGAGAACGACCGCAACTCTTCGCCACTATTCGTGATAATGATGATATATTGTATTTTTTTAACATAGTCCGACAAACGAGCCATTGGGTCACCTGATGTTAAGTGATCTCCACCGCCCATGAACATCCACAATACCGGAAGTATCATGTATGCGCTGTCGGCCTTAAAGGACAGGAATAGGGATTAGGGGAGGGAAGGGGGAATCTGGGCCTCCGGATATCTCACTTACCATACGAAACGCGACAGTAAACTGTCACTTTACGTGGGTTTTCTGTGAGAAATATCCTTTATTTCAAAATGTTTTAAACGTACGCATTAATTAACTAGATAAACACTTCTAATTAAAATCTAAAAACGATCCTGGCAATAAACCAATCCATTTATCGCAATACCTATATCACACTTATAGTTAAACAACTTGTTATCAGCCTATTGATTTACAATTGAACATTGTTCAATTTGTTTTCAGCATTAACAACTCGATAAAATCTAGGTTTTGGAACGATTATTATACACTTACAATTACTGACAGTTTGAAATAACGCACCTTAATTGTGTCAATTGCTTTTAGTGGCTCGATAGGCTGACGAGCACACGGGCCATCTGATGGTAAGTAGTCACCGCCGCCCATAGACTTATGTAATGCCAGGGCACAGCAAAGCCGCTGCCTACCGTTTCATCGCGATTTAATACAGTTTATTGATATTAAATACCAATAATGTTAAAATACGTTTTTTTTTTGGATACCATGTTCAAGTGACATTTGCTATATTAGACATCCCATATATCAAATAACGCTCTGCTAGGCCGGTCATACGGCAAGATCGGTTGCTCGAATTCAAATGGAATACATTTACAATACCTTTTAAAAGATGCTTACAAATGCTAGTCATTTTTAATGTTTCTGCGCTGTAGGGTAAAGTTTTAAACACGACGAGCTTAATTTGAATATCGAAATGAGTTCCATTAAAAAACATAGAAAGAATGTATGTAGGTTACTGTCTGATATATACTTCAACTTTTCAAATGTTAAATTTATGTGTAATTTTAAAAATCAATCCTTTATTTTTTATCAGAAAGAACAATATTTTTTTTCTAAATTACTGCTTTTGTAACATATTAATTTTATTAATCTCAGAGCTAACAGAGTAACATTAAATAGGGCGCTTATAGAATGGCCATTGCAGTAATAATATTATATGTATAAAATACTAATGATACACAGCCGTAAGTAAAAATAGATGTGTAAAAAAATATTATTTATTCTTCCAGATTATTTAAAAAAAAGAAAACTGTTTATTGTAGCATTGGACTTTTCGCCTTTACTATTATTAGCACGAAATTTGATTCTGACATTGCATAATTGAACTGTCACTGATACTTACTTAAATGATTAAAAATTAAAGAACGACAAAATAATTAACATAACATTTTTAATAATAAATTGAGTAACTCAGAACGAGGAATTAAAACTGCAAAGTCTTGACAGTTTAAACAATTTATAGGAAACTTCGTTGGTCAAGAACTTAATTTTATTGATTTGTACGCTCAAATGTTCAACCGCTACTCAACTGTAACGCTTCTATGTTTTTTTAATTCTGGCACGGCAAAGTGACAACACTGCACCTGATGGTAAGTGCAGTACCGTCCAGTTAAAGTATCAAGTAGCCAGAGACAATCAATCCCTCGCTACTCAACACAATTATGCCGGCCTGTAGTAACACGCCATATAAATATGACAAATAAGGGGCCATCCATAAATTACTTCACAAGTAAAGTGTATCATCGTGTGCCAAGTGGTCGAAGGGAACCTAAATTTAGTGACGTCACATTTTAAAATATTTGTTAATTGTTGATTTAATTAAAAAAAATGAAAATGGATCTGCTATTTTAATTTACGAATTTCTAGATATAAAATTGCAAAAAATATGTGACGTCACACCAGGGAGGGGGGAGTGTCACTAATATATAACCAGGTGTGACAGGGACCTAAATGTATGGATGGAGGCCGATCTTAAATTTTTGAGTTGCATTTGAGTGTTAACCTTGTCTAGAAAATGTGTAACAGAACCGACACCGTCGTCCAACTTGTCAATTAACGTAACATAATATAGCGCATTGATAAGGGAAAATATACAAACATATTACCTGAAATTTGATCGATGGGTGAATACAGGGGGGGTTCGTCGACCCCGGCGTGTTGGTGTTCTAATAGGCGATGACACGATTGTCTCATGGGCGTTCCCGACTCTGGACAAACAAACATACACATATATATATATATATATATAATTTTTCAGTAAAATCCTTTTCTTCTTCATAAATTATACGACATATGATTTATTAAATGAAAATTTAATGTTTGACTTTGAATGACATCTCTAAAATCTATACTAATATTACAAAGCAGAAGAGTTTGTTTGTTTGAAAGCCCTAATCTCAGAAACGAATGGTCGAATAAATAGTGTTGGATAGCCCATTTATCGAGAAAAGCTATAGGCTATATAACATCACGCTATGACCAATAGGAGCGGAGCATCAATGAGAAATGTTACAAAAACAGGGAAAATTTATTCCTTTTGAGAGCTTCCGTTGCGTGCTCCCAAAAATAACCTCCACGCGGACGAAGCTAGTATTAAAATTAATCTAATACACTCCAATTTATTTGATTGAAAATAGAATAAACACTTAACTAAGACATTATTATATAAGGAAATAACTAAGTTATATGCTGGAAACGGCAGAATGCTTTAGACAATAACCAATGTAACAACAACAAGTATTCACCGAGCTTATTGCCGTCCCATGTACAGGGCGAACCTTTCGCCATACCGGGCACAATACCAGACTCCGGGCTGATACTGAGTATTAGTTGAGTATGAGCTGGTAGATAAACCCAATATCACTTTTACCCGACCCGGGATCGAGCCGGAGATAGCATAGCAGTTTTATCCTGGCACGGTAAAGTGACCATACTGCACATTATGGTGTGCGCAGTGCCTTCCAATTAGAGTATCGAGTAGCAAGAGATAATCTATCCCCCGCTACTCAACACAATCATGCCGGCCTACATTCATGGCCATGGGCCAGTAGGTGAAGAAGCGGTCGAGGGTCTAGTGTCAGAGTACTCAGAAGGCTGCAAAACGGCCAAACATTATACCTCAACTCTAGACTCCTGACAAAAACCGGATGTACACTGGCTGATCCCGGAACGCGACACACTTGCGTGTGCCACTATGGCGGGTTTTACACCATGTGTACAGTGGTCGCGGATGGTGACTGCGAAAAAGAAGTGATAAGGAGTGCTCAAATTGCAAAGACAGCGGTGAAGCGACTTGAGAAGATCTGGAGGAATAGAGGAATCAGTAAGAGCCCTAAATGCAAACTGATGAGAACTTTGGTCTTCTCTATTTTCCTCTACGCTTCGGAAACCTGGACTCTGAAGGCAAGCATTCCGAGCAGGATTGACGCTTTCGAAATGTGGTGCTGGCGTAAAGTGTTGGGTATTCCGTATACAGCGCGCTGCACCAATGTGTCTATTCTCTCGGAATTGAAGATCAAGTGCCGCCTATCGACCATGTCTCTCCAACGGGTCCTCAAGAACTTCGGACACGTAGCCGGACGAGAACCCGATAACATTGAAAAGCTTATGGTGGTAGGCCACGTGGAAATCGAGGAGGCCACCCTGCTCGCCTCGTTCGCAACCGAACAGGTGGTGGGCAGGATTTGGCGGTGCCTTAAGGTAGCCCTCAACAAAACCGAGGCCCTTTGTTTTCACAGGCCTAGGATTCGGCCACCTTTTAGGCCACATCAATATGGAGGGGGTGCGGATTCCCATGGGCTGTAAAATGAAGTACTTGGTATTGATTTTGGACAGCCGATGGGATTTCCGAGCCCATTTCGAGGAGTTGTCGCTGAAATTGGTGCAGGCAGCAGGTGCGCTCGGAAGCCTGCTGCCGAACCTGGAGGGACCTAATAGCTCTTGCCGAAGTTTATACGCCGGAGTCCGGTAAATGGCCCTGTACAGATGTCCCGTATGGGCCGAGTCCCTGAACGCCCGCTGCGTCGCCCCGCTGCGCAAACCGCAGTGAATAGTTAGGGACTACCGCACGGTGTCCCACGAGGCGACCTGCGTATTGGCTGGCACACTCCCTTGGGAGTTGGACGCCAAACTCCTCTCGTCAGCGTTTCTCTGGCGGGAGGAGGCATCCAGCTGCCGTCAGTAGAGACTGGCCCCGAGGGAGATTGCGGCCCGGTTTCGCAGAACTGCCGTGGAGGAGTGGCATTCCAGGCTGGAGAGCCCGACTGCGGGCTTGAGGATTGGCCTCGGCAGTGCGTCCTGCCCAAAGAGATGGCTAGACAGGCGCCACGGGGCGCCTTCGTTCCGACTGACGCAGGTATTAACGGACCATGGGTGTTTCGGTTCGTTCGACACGGCCCAACATTCGTTGGAGGAATGCCCAACCTGGGACGAACAGCGCAGCGCTCTCAGAGCAGTCGTCGGAGGAGACCTCTCGCTGCCGGCCGTGGTCGCCAGCCGGAGGTCCTGGCTTGCGGTGGCTCACTTCTGCGAGAACTTATTCTCGCAGAAGGAGAGTGCTGAGCGGGATCGGGAACGATATGATCCCTCCCGCCGCCAGAGAAAGCGTAGTCCGTAGGCCAGTCAGTCGTCCACCCGGCGCCTCCCGTCCTGTGGAACGGGGGCGTTTGAATTCCACCACGGTAACCCCAGCCTGTCATACGAGGCGACTATTTGGGGCCGTCGGGGGTCGTGGGCGCGCAGCGGGGGTCTGTTGGCCCGTATCCATGCACTCCCAAATTCGGAGCATCGTGCGACCCCAAGGTGGACGGCAGCGCGGGTGGTAAAGCCTCGTTCGCTGTCGTTGTTCGGTGCGCGGGGGCTCCTTAGCCCCCCCATAGAGATGGGCTGCTACGCGGCACCGCGCAGGAGCGATTCCGGATGCAATTCTAGTACTCCTTAGAATACCCCGGGATCGCTCCGTAAGCGCCCAAAAAGGCCACTGCGGGGTTTTAGCTGGTAGTGTCGGGTGGGGTGTACATAGGGGATAGGGACTCGGCCTAGCGGCAGCACGGATAGCCATCATCCGGGCGAGGGGGACTACCCGTTTTATTCTTATTCCGCTCCCCCCCGGAGCAGGCGCTAGTAATAAAACGCTTACGCCGCGACAAAAAAAGGCCACGGAGAAAGAAAGAGAGCCGCGGAAGAGCACTGACCAGATGGACCGACACTGTGAATGAAGTCTCTAAAAGCAGTATTCAGACTTACATCCGATTAGCCGAAATCAGTGCGTCCTGGAGAGCCTTGGTGCACAAAGTGAAGACCTCAGATAGTCACGACCCTCAGTCATGAGGAGGCGACGAAGAAGAAGAGAAGTACGGTGGTCTCCATATATTATCATACATTTGACAAACTTAAAATCCTTGCTAAAAACACCGATATCTACCTGGATGATCCGCGAAGATATTGAGATTAAAAAACATCCAAATTGACCTGACCAATTACACATTTAATTAAATCGGAACCCAAAAGACCAACTGCCAGACCTCAAGACACTGTGAGCTCGTCTATGTAAATCTGACTACAATAAAGTTCAAAACATCCACGTTGGGGGTAGCAACGTTACACTATTCTTTCGTGACGTAGAATTCAGTCCACCCTGTGACAATAAAGGTTGTAAAGCTTTCGAAACGTCGGAACTAAAAGTAACAATAAACCACAATAAAATTCGTAAAATTTGTTTTTTTATTAATTTAAAACAACTGAGTTTGTAATTCTAATCTAGATTTCACTCCAAAATTTGTGCCCAAATCATAAGTAATAAATATAACAATATAATTAAACAGCCTACCTTAAAAACAAACAAAGTTACGAAATATGCTAAATTGGAGCCAAAGACTAAAACAAAATTTTCTTCATAGATTTTATAAACTTACTCTTTTATTTCAATTACTTTAATATTTCATTCAGTAGAGAAATAAACTCAATACCAAAGTAATCCAACATTAATCAAAGTTCTCGCAGTTGGAAAATATCTTGCACTTTCTACAACTAAAAGTTTTGTAACTGCAGAAGATTTAATCCTCATTCAGTGGGGATTAATCAAAGTTTCAACGACTCATCTATATTGGCGCAGCGGTGCTCACTGTATCTATTCAAAAGCTGAAACGTTGGCAAAGCTCATTCCGACAGTATTTGGATTCGGCTTAATATGATTGGCCCCGATGTATTGGAACTTGAATCAAATCGTATTCAAAAAGATAACTTAGAGATAGCCGTAGTAAAATTTCTCAAAAAGAATTAGTTCGTGATGATACTGAACTATATACACATGAAGATAGTTCATCCGAGTCAATTACTATTTTCTCGTAAAATCAATCACACAAAAATTCATTCGGCCATCAAAAATTCATCACTTAGCATCAGGCGAGATAGTGATCTAACGCAAGCCTATTTAGGTAAAAAAATATATGTATATATAGGTATGAAAGAAGAAACTGCCTGACTGACATACCAACGCACAGCCTAAACGGCTGGGGTTAGAGACTTGAAATTTTGACAGTAGGTACCTATAATGATGTAGGATCTACTAAGGAAGGGTTTTTGGAAATAAGGGGTAAGATAGGGAATGAAAGTTTGTATGAAAATCCGTCATTTTTTAAGTTGAATTCATGAAAATTAGTATTTCACCTTTTAGTTTAAAATAATATATATATTAGGATTTTTGGAAATTTTACCCCCAAGGGGGTAAAATAGGGGATGTAAGTTTGGATTACAATTCGTCATTTTTGAAATTAAACGCATGAAAATTTGTATTTTGTATTGTATACTTTTTCTCCCAAACATGACAGGAGCGGAGCGCGAGTAACAGCTAATATTATATAAAATTCCGTTATATTACAATATTTCTTAAGTCATAATAATAATTAATTCAGCTAGGCGGAAGGACGTTTACCGTGCTTCGCCATACGATGGATCTAGCTCCTTAACTGCTCGGCCCATTTCGAAAAATTGCAAGTAATCTTTATTCACTACGAGTATTTAAATTATGAGCAATTTTTTTATAAACTTATAAATTTTTCAGAGTAAATTGCTTCTTTATAATCCTGTGATTATTAAAAATATCAATGAATGGGGTAAAATTCTATATTTTATTAAATCGATATTCGAAATCAGTATCTGCCGGTTAGACAAATCTTAAAGCACTTTCACTCGTTATCCAGACGCAGTACTGTAAATATAATTTGTATTATTTACAAGAACATATTCAGTTGTACATACTTTAAGTTGACTAAGTGTGAACATTTCCACATGATGATTATTAAGCAATTTACTAAGTAAGTAACTTGGTTGGTTATTAGATTGCATTACATGAAATAAAACGTAGATTCAAATCCATAATACACGTAATTGTAGGACAATTTACTGTTAATGAACAGTTTGCACTATATTAGTTACAGTCCATTGAGAGTGTTTACAATAGCTTAATCGATTTGATTAATTGATTACCGATGTGCATTTAATCTCAGATTAGGCTTTAATTAACTCACTTAAGCTCATGTTAATCATGAAATAAATAAATACATTTATATATTTATTTATTTCATGATTAACATGAGCATAAATCATGTTAATAGGATTTTTAGAACAATAGGGTATTTGACAATTTTTGAAAATTGATGGACATCGATAGAGGACTCTTCACTTATAGCCCCCGTAATATTTTTATTATTGAAATATACTCAATTTATATAAAATCCGTGATTTAATTTTTTCACATATAATTTCGCGCTAAAACGCGTTGTCACGTGACATTATCTCTATGTGACGTCATCGCACATATACAAACATTCGTGACACCTAACAACATAGCAAATTATTTGCATTTATCTGTTAGTTATTCCACAAAAATGAATGAGCCAGCATATAAATATTGTTCAATGCCTTTATGTAAAAACTCGACACTAAATCCCGATAAATTGTTCATCCATGTGCCAAAATCCAAAGTTTTAAGAAAGAAGTGGCAGATTTCGACTATCAGCCCTTGTAATGCCTTCTTCCATTCTTATAGAAGACTTGAAGACGAAATTAACACGTTTCCACACGTTTACACAACGAAAAATATGTTCTTCCTTACAATTTTATTTGTCGTAGGATGCAATGTTTATGTGCGATGTCGTCACGAGTAATGGCGGCCGGTATTGCTACGTTTTTGGCACCGAGTGATACAGATTAAAAATTCTAAATTTTAATGACGAAAATAAAATGTTTATAATACATTTAAAATAAAAAAATGTATTTAATAAATATGTTTGCCCACTATCCTTTCTCCTAGTGCAGTTTTATATTTTTTGGTTACACCAGTCAAACACCCTATTATAGGCATGGAAGAAGATGTATTTTATGTTATATTTACTTTTCATTTTATTGTTCTTAGTACAAATCGACTAAGACTACTATGACTGCCTCGGTGGCGTAGCTGTAATTGCGCATGCGTTTCGACTGCTGTGCTAATGACTCGGGTTCGATCTCCGGGCTGGGTGAATTGATATTGGGTTTTTCTATTTAGAAATACTCAGTATCAGCCCGGACTCTGTAATTGCTCGGTATGGCGATAGGCTTCGCCCCTATCACATTATGGGTTTGTAATAAATTCGGCGTAAAGTGGGTGTACTGGTTACACCTCTGCCTACCCCTTCGGGGATTACAGGCGTGAGTGTATATGTATGTATGTTCTTAGTACTTCGGAAATTCAATTTTTTGGAAACAATACATTAATGCTATTATTATTTCTTTCTATTTTCTTATATTATGTATATGGGATTTAAAAGTGCGTTGTTTATATTATCAAAATGAATTCTACAATATTGTCGGACGCTGGTTATAGTGAGATTTAATAATAACTGTGGAATGTTTTAGACTGTATGATGTACGATAGTACCATCTTGTGGAACTAATACAATAAATTAGCACACGAGAGAGAAATTGGGCGCACAAACGAAGTGAGCGCGCTCATTCACTCGAGTGGGCAATCGAGAACACCGCACGAGTTGCAGATACTATTTTTTATTACGAATGCGGCGATGAACACCGATAAATCACACACATAACACTTTCTTAGTATTGACACATCGATTGTGATTTTTTTTGTTATTCATTTTATGTTCTTTTTTCAATTTTCAATTTAAGCTGTTTTGATCGTCATTTACGTTCGGCAAGAAAGTTTTGAGTGTGAATGAGTAATCAGCTATTTACCGAGCTTAAAAACGTAAAATAGTACTTATCCCCCATGAGTGATAAACTGTAAGTGAATTCATATCATAAAGTTAAAACCTTACCTTTAGCCTAGTTATTGTCATTTGGCTACGACAGATAGCAGGTTAGTCGATGACATTTTGTCTGAAACAAACAAACAATTTGTTAATGCATTCATTTTTGAAGTAAAAGGTTGCATAATGACCAGAGATGTAATGAGTCGGCACGGCTATGGATATAATAATAATAATTACAGAAATTTAAAGAAAGTATTTATAGAATTTTATCATTGCTGAAACTACAATGCTCACCAATTTTTACACATAAACCCTTCAACAATTTTGTTATTGAATATTTCTTAATTTTCTACCGTATATAACATTACGACAATCATTGAGATCATTCAGTCAACATGACGAAAGGTCACAAGTTCGATCCTTGCACCGAGACAGATGTTTGTGTGATATACAAACATTTGTTTCGAGTCTGCGTTTGAGACTGAAAGTCTCTCGTAGTTCCTGTTACTTGAGACCATAGACTCGGATCTTAGTGGATCAGTTCAGTCCAGTTAGAGTATCAAGTAGCAATAGACAATATATCCCTGGCTACTCAACACAATCATACCGGCCTGTTGTGTAGCTTCTCGGCGTATCGTTTTAAACCATATACATATTATGTTTCTGGAAAGCTGAGCTCGTAATAACTAGTTACTGTTGTTAGTAATATTGTTTAATAACCCAGAATGTGTGCCAAAGCGGCGTTATCAACGACGTCGTTAAATATGTTACGTGTTGCTCAAATATTCACTCATAGTTAAGAGAATACATGGATTTCCAACAATTCCAACAAAATACATTCAGCAGTTATTAAAGTTGTATCTTATTAACATTTTTATGGAACAAAGACGCATTTGCAAACATTTTTAATTCGATTTTTAAGTTAATTATAATAATTGAATGAAACTGGTTATTAATTAAAATTCAAAATAACAATGGTGGAGGCCCGATAATTTATTGAAAAGTAGAGATGTTGCAAACACGACGTTATTTCATGGTAGTAGAGTAGGTATATTATATTACACACACGGCACACGCGTTATATTGCACATAGAATCTCAATCTAAGTTCATATAACTCGTGTACCGTGGAACTAAATCATATTTACTCGCAAAGCACGCAGGCAGAACTTAATACTAATCAATTTCATTACTGATACGAAATGCACTCTGCACACATTTCAAAACCACATCACAGATAGTCGGTAACCCGCGCTGCACGTGACAGAAACTGTACAACATAGAACAAACATGTCATTCGCACGTGGCATGTCAAACATCCATAAAACATCAGAATACCTACAGCGAACCGTGGTGCGACACTTCTGATGCATCTATTTACCTGACAAAACCTATTTACAAGCGTTTCCGTCAAACGCGACAACTTTTCAAAAGTTTCGAAACGTAAACAAAACTTTTTATTTACATTCATGTGATTGGAAAATCATCTGGAGGCCCGATTACTGGCGCGGGCTGTTGGAAAAGCCTGTTTATGAAACTTTTCATTCACAACTACGAACGATAACAACTTTGCGACACGATCAGATTGCCGATTGTGTATATATAGACGCATTCCGGTCGTCGGGGTCGAAGCGCGGGTGAGTGAAGCGGTGTTTAAACATATCGGCCTCTAACTAGATTCACCTTATCACTCGTAATTGGTGTGTAACGATGCGACCGAAGTATATCTCGAATACGCGTGCAGCGCGCGATACCGACCCCCGAGGAATGTGGGGCGTCCACGAGGTCGTCCCGCGCGTGCGCCAACACCCCTTGTACAAAGTACTTCTGCAATTGCAAATGGTGGGCGCGGCGGCCATGACGGGCGGATCTCCTCGGAAAACGTGCGTTTTGTCGCTTACCTTTTGTAGCGACGCCAGAATATCGGTTATAACGACGGAAATTAATAAAAAAAAACCACCGCAATCGGTTCAGTGTCGTTCGTACATCTCGTAAATGTCATTTTCGTCGAATTGCGACGATGTTTTGTAAAATGTGTATTTTTTTTATCCTGGATTATGATTTGGTAACGTATTTGGACCCTAACCGTGTTAAAATTATATTTTTATTACTAATAGTTTGGCTGAAAAATTAATAAACGTAAAAACGTCATTTTCATAACTCATTACCCTAATACATGTCCATACTGTAAGAGAAAAATGTTAAATCGCCATATTTTTATTTGTTCATTCATATTTCTACAGAAGACTCCGTAGTTTAGTAGTTAACGAGCTAAGTTCGATCGCTGCGCGGGAAGCATGCGTAGACTATTCCCGGGCGAGGGCGATAACCCTACGGCCGAAAATCGCCCTTACATACTTTGACGAGTTAACTCATGCGTTCTTGGGTGATATACTGCAACCATTAAGTGACACACCGAAATTTATAACTTAAATACATAACTGTATAATATAATTGTCCTAAAAAGCATTTGCTGACATAAATAATCCACACGCGGCGAGCCAATCGCCATCCCGTCAAGTTATTGTAGGTCTACGCATAAACCGTGTACAGACCAACCGTATTAGTTATCTGACAATATATATATGCAATTATTTACAACAACGTGCACGCTATGTACGCGAATAAACTATTTCACTACCCTAGTAATACTTTTTGTGAAATCGAGAAAACGCTTGTATAGACTAACCGAATATATTTCCCTACACGCACAATTTTTAAGCTAAGTCGGGACGTTTTTATCGTCATTTTAATTATTTTCAATATAAAAAATTCCACATATTTACGTAAAATTCGATATTATGCGAGATTTCTAGATTTCAACGCTCGTGCGAGCGCGTTGATATCTTTTACTAGAAGAAATAGTTACTTAGTTATTGGTCACTATCGGCGATTATATGAAAAGTTTTTGGTTTATGTCGGTTATGTTCTCTTAGGACCTAGGTTCGATTGATAATATTAATATTTTTGAGTCATGATTCACAAGTGGACATTAAGGCGAATAGGGCATATATAATAACTCTGTTTTCACAAAAATATTAACAAAGAACGTAATTCAATAAAAACCAATTATGCGTCACTACAAAATTTGAGGGTTGCCCTTGATTATTCTGAGATCCCATCATCAGATCCTGACTTGGTGCCAATGGGGCCACCTGGGAAGTATACCCTTTTAAACAAAAAAAGAATTTCTCGAATCAGTCCAGGCGTCTTCTTGTAATCGGGTAACATACATAAAAAAAAGATTCCGACGAATTGTTAACCTCCTCCTTTTTTTAAGTCGTTTAAAAACTTTTACCGATTCAATCTGACATTATTCGTAGTACACTGATGAAGCGAGAGTTGGTTATATATCACATTATGGAACGGAAATAAAATTGGCGAACCGTGGATGCACTAATGAACTATTGCCTACACATTTAAGATACAAACATCAGTTTGATTTATAGTTTTTACAAGAAGGAGTAAGCGGAGGTAACCAGGACACCCACTTTTCGCCGAATTTATTACGGTCTCATAATATGATAGGGGGCCTATCGCCATACCAGGCTCTATTCCAAGCTCCGGGCTGATACTGAGTATCCTCCTTGCTCCATGGCGAAGTTTGAAGAAGCTACATAGCAGACCAGCATTATTTTGTTGAGTAGCGAGGGATAGATTGTTTCCCGCTACTTGATACTCTAACTGGACGGCACTGCGTTTACCATAAGATGCAGTGTGGTCTTTTTGCCATGCTAGGATAAAAAAACATTAATTTTAGTATGAATTAACATTATTAAACAACACGGCCTCAGTTATCCTATCGACGTCAATTTGTAAAGCACTTACCTATTTTCCCATACGAGAACAACTAGTAGCCTAACTGTTGGTCAAACATATTATCGAATGCATTAACTTTACCTGGAAGCCTCGTATTTTCCATTAATAGCTTACCATTTTGCAACTAAAGCTTTCCCGTTTGAAGCCAAGTATCGTAAAATGCCAGCGGTAAATACTTCTGAGTGCCTTTTATGCTTAGAATACAGACTTAGTATACACAAATGTTTTCTACAAAATAAATTTAAAAGGGCAGAGGTATAAGATATATATATATTTTTATCCTGGCACGGCAAAGTGACCGCACTGCACCTGATGGTAAGCGCAGTGCAGTCCAATTAGAGTATCGAGTAGTGAGAGACGATCTATCCCTCGCTACTCAACACAATCATGCCGGCCTGCTTCTTCACACTACGCCATGGGCAAGAAGGTGAAGAAGCGGTCGAGGGTCTATTGTCAGAGTACTCAGAAGGCCACAAAATGGCCAAACAGTGTACCCCAACTCTAGACCCCCGAGAAAAACCGGATGTACACTGGCTGATCCCGGAACGCGACACACTTGCGTGTGCCACTATGGCGGGTTTTACACCCTGTGTACGGTGGTCGATATCCGGGTGGATATGAATATCCTTCCACCGGCACAATAAAATCTATCAAATAAAATATATCTGTAATAAAATCAAATTAAATAATATTTTTTGTAGACGATGAAGACGGACTATTGTTAACGTCTCATTTCATAGTTAACACATGTTATAATAGTAGAGGAACGGGAGACAGTGTAGCGAAGGGGAAGGTTTCTAGTCAGGCAGGTGTTGTGTCTGGACGGCCGCAGAATCAACCGTTGATATTCAGAACTTATATATGTGAAGCGTCACGCTAACTCTGCCAGCGTGATTCAGGATTGTCAGTCGTGCGGTGCGCTTTGTGCCGCCATATATTTAATAAGTACAATACCGCAAGTAGGCTAATTACCGTGCCATTTTTATTAATATTATTGAAAATAATAATTCACTGCCTCGGTGCTGCAGTAATTGCGCATACGTCACTACTGTTGTGCTGAGGTCTCGGGTCAGATGAGGTGATGTTGGGTTTTGTATTTGGAAATGCTCAGTATCAGTGCGGAGTCTGGAATTGAGCCCGGTATAGTGATAGGCTCGTCCCCTATCACATTGTGGGACTGTAATGAATACGGCGAAGATTATAATGGTTGTAACCAGTACACCTCTGCCTACCCGTTCGGGGATTATAGGTGTGAGTGCGTGTGCATATATAAAAGGCTAGTATGGCGTTATACTATATAAACCTATTAAACCAGAGTGTTCATACTCAGTGATCTGTGCATATACAAGGGGTGTATCCCCACTGTTAACTATTAAACTGTCATGACGGATAGACACGCCGGCGGCGCGTAACACTAGGCAACACTCGCCGTTCTTGCATGCAATTTTTAACTTTAATGCTATGGAAATAAAAGCTTGTTGCTTTACTCCCGACTTTTTTTTTATATCCTTCCTGACTGGAGGGGTTAATAACGGTAAAAGGCTGTTACAAAGGTGAAGTGTTCCACATTGTGTGTTACACATTGTCGTTCGTATGTACAAGTATTGTTTTATTTTTATTTTTGTTTATTTTGTGTGTATTTGTACCCATACCTGCGCGCACTCTAAACCTATTGTTGTACAAAGCTGGGAGGAGCCAACTGAAAAACAGTGTAAACACTGAGTTGCCCCCTCGCCACATACATATTGTTATTTTAGTTGTGTCTTTCTATGTTTTATTGTTATAAATTTTGTATTGTGGCAAATAAATGGTTTAAAGTGTGTGCCCACGTTAAGGGTTCCATTAATGTCGATCACTTTTTTATCCTGGCAAGGCAAAGTGAGACTGCACTTTATGGTAAGCGCAGTGCCGTCCAATAAGAGTATCAAATAGCGAGAGATAATCTATCCCTCGCTACTGAACACTTGTTTTATTATGTTTTTTTTCTCATGATCTAAAAGATCTACCATCGACCATTAAAATATTGAAGCTGATGCTACACCTCACTAAAGTAAAATATAAAATCTCACAAATCTAAAACTCTTCTTTTTATATTTCAAGGAAGTTATTCAGTTGTGTCGGATAAAATTTTCACTTTTTTCTTCACCGGTCATTGTGGCACTCTTTGGGGGAGGCCTATGTCCAGCAGTGGACGTCCTTTGGCTGACATGATGATGATGAAATTTTCACTTCATTATAATAGCATTAAAGCGTTTGACTTTTAATTGAATGGAGACATTGTTACAAGTATTTTCGTAAATTAAAAATACATAATATTAATGTGACGGTATAGGTTTGACGTAGTGTGGGGTCAGAAACAGTTCAGAAATAGGACCGTGGGTATCACGAACTACGAGGCACTACGGTCCCACAACACCCAGACACGTAAATATTTGTGGATCACACAAACATTTGTGTCGCAGTGAGAATAGAACACGCGGCCCTTCGTTTCACAGCCAGCTAACTCGCCGCTACGCCACTGAGACTGTCAATAGAAAATTAAGTTAGTTAATAAATTAAACACTCTATTTATATAAAAGGAATCCTTATTTCCCTTGGTTACGGCATTACGCGAGAAGGGTTTTTTCTTTTTTTTTGTGCCTTGAAAGGCAGACGAGCAGACGGGCCATCTGATGGTAAGTAGTCACCGCCGCAAATAGACTTCTGCAATGCCAGGGCACAGCAAAGCCGCTGCCTACGGCTGGATCGATTTCGCGAATTCTTTTTTTGTTGTATTTGTTATTGTCAGGAGAAGGTTCTTATGGAAGAAAAAAATTAAGAAAGTTGCACGGAAAATTCGAAAATTATAGAAATCTTAACGACCATATTAATTCTAATGTTACCTTAGCGCGTTTGACATAGAGAGAGAGAGAGAGAGAGAGTTTATAGTTTGAGAGTTTTCAAACTATGGAAACATGTTATTGCTTAAGATAACTCCATGGGTTTTATACCTTTTCTTTCATAAGTAAAAGTTTTTTAATTCATAAAAGTACACCGACTTCAATAAAAAACAAATTATGCGTCACTATATACACTACTAAATTTGAGGGTTGCCCTTGATTTTTCTGAGATCAGATCCTGACTTGGTGCCAATGGGACCACCTGGGAAGTATGCCCTTTTAAACAAAAAAATAATTTCTTGAATCGGTTCAGGCGTCTTCGAGTTATAAGGTAACATTCATAAAAAAAACCGACGAATTGTTAACCTCCTCCTTTTTTGAAGTCGGTTAAAAATTAACTAACACGCGCGCGAGCGAAAGCTAGTAGTTAATATATTTTCGATTCATTAATATCAATTGAGAGAATTGGAGCGCGCGCCGATCGGGTCGCTGGTTAGTTCCGAATGCACCTTAATTAATTTGAGGTTGGTTACTGACGATACACATTCGTTAGAGGTCTAATGGAGATAGAGGGTTATCTGTCTGCTTATTACTTCTTATTTATTTATGTATCAACTAGCTGTTGCTCGCGGCTCCGCCCGCGTGGAGGTCATGTTTGGGAGAAAAAGTATACAATACAAAATACCAATATTCATGCGTTTAACTTAAAAATGACGGATTTTCATACAAACTTTCATTCCCTATTTTACCCCCTTAGGGGCGGAATTTCCAAAAATCCTGAAACATATATTTTTAATTTTTAACTAAAATGCCAAATACTAATTTTCATGAAATTAACTTCAAAAATGACGGATTTTCATACAAACTTTCATCCCCTATTTTACCCCTTTAGGGGTGGTATTTCCAAAAACCCTTCCTTAGTGGATGCCTACGTGATAAAAGGTACCTACTGTCAAAATTTCAAGTCTCTAACCCCAGCCGTTTAGGCTGTGCGTTGATCGATCAGTCAGTCAGTCAGTCAGTCAGTCAATCAGTCAGTCAGTCAGTTTCTTCTTTTATATATACAGATAAACAGTATCACAACATTCCTTACTATGTATTACTAAAAAAAGATAATTAAACGTGACACGAACACAATTGATCTAACGTAATCAATGTTGCCTGCCTTAAAATATAAAAATAGGTTAGAGAAGAAAACCTCATTGTTCGAAGGCATGCAATAATTCCACGTCGATTTACTTGTTCACAGTGATACTAAACTAATAGAGATGATATGTGCATGCGTAGAAAAAATTACTTTATTAATTATTTGTTACAATACTAGAGAATAAGTCTGAAAAATGCTGAAAGGATTCGATGATCTTCTATTTAATTATGTTTTTAACAATAGTTTTTACTGAAATATATTTAGAAAACAGTACCTAAGTATAAGTCTAGACGGAGCTAACCAACGACGTTATATGTAATGAAAAAATACTGCCCCGTTGGCGTAGTGAAAATGAATGCCTCGGTCTGTTGGGTGTGTATAATAAATACATTATACACTCACTCACGCCTGTAATCGTGAAGGTAATGTCGAAGGGGTAGGCAGAGGTGTAAATCTACTGGTTTACACCTCTGCCTACCCCTTCGGGGACCTACCCTTTCATCAATTTTTCGCCGAATTTCGGTCCCATAATATGAAAGGTGGTAAGCCTATCTAGTTAGAAAAACCCAATATCACTTTACCCAACCCGAGGATCGAACCCGAGACCTCAGTTCAGCAGTCGTATCCTATGCGCAATAGGGTAGTTAACTCGATTTTTTTTATTAATTTAATCAACAAGGTACATTACCGAAAACCTATTATCGAAAGAATTTTATGAATCCGAACAAAAATAAGTAAATTAGACACCACTCAAATCTGCTGGAAGGGGTGGTTGTCAAATAACAGTACAAGGATGCATATCTGATACCGTGACTTCACGGTTTTTTTTTTCGTATGGATTTGTGCTGTTAGCTTACACTTGCTTTTACAGCTTCACCGAACATTGTGGCCGGCGCTTATGGCGCTCCAGCCCGAAGAAGCAACTTTTGTCAACGGCTAGCTCAAAGACGCCTTCTATAAGACCTTTGATTAAGCCGTCGTGTCGCTTGGAATAGTTACAGGGCCTCTCGATACATTAGTGTATCGAGTATCTGAGCCCGGGCCGGGATCCTTGGACTCGTCGGCGAGTCCCACGTCGACGTGCATTTAGAATAGAATTGTGATTGCCATTGGGCAGGGACAGTGCTGTCCCGACAGCGACCGTGATGAGATCATTTGTATCTCCCAAAACATGTTTAGGGCGACGACGGAGGGAGATTTCTTCACCAGTTATGGTATAGTTGGCAGCTGCCACAATAAGAGGATTTCTGTGACGGGTTGCTTTATGAAAGTACTGTTCGACACAATTTTTCATATATCTAGCTATGGTGAGTAACCGGAGATCTTGGTGGAGATCTAAGTTCCGCAAATACCACGGAGCGCCGGTGGCTTTACGCATAAATCTGTTCTGAATTGTTTGCATTTTATGTATGTTTGAAGGAGACGAGTGCGCGAATACAACACAGGCATAGGTCATAATTGGAAGAATACAGGTTTTATATAGAGTCACTTTGTTACGCAGTGACATTTTGCTTCTAATCATTGGATAAAGGCGGCCAAGAATAAAAGCCGCTTTGTTTCGGACGCGGGTAATGTGATCTTTGAATGTCATACGACTATCGAGAACAACGCCTAGATACCTAACAGTTTTATCCCAAGGAATTGGGCGGTTGAATAGTCGGATTTCGTTTGGAACTCGGGGGCTGCCCCGAGAAAAGAAAATGGCGGCACTTTTCTCAGGATTAACGTCAATTCGCCATTTGCGAAACCATTTTCCTAGAGAATCTGTGGCCTGTTGGAGGTAAATCCTAATAAGTCTTCTGTTAACGTCTGATACGTATAGTGCTGTATCGTCAGCAAAAAGAGCAAGATTAACTTTGGGGTGTTTGGGGATGTCACTAGTATAGAGTGAAAACAGAAGAGGCGATAGAGCGGAACCTTGAGGTACACCTGCTTTCAGGAAATGGTAAGTGGAGAGCGATCCTTCTACGCGGTACTGGAAGCTTCGATTTGTAAGAAAGTCCCGTATTATGAGTACGAGCCTGTCTGGCACTCCTATTTGGAAGAGCTTGTAGATCAAGCCGTCGTGCCAGACTTTGTCAAATGCTTTTGCCACGTCAAAGAATAAAGCCCCGGTACGAATAGGTTTTGGTTTATTTAGGTTTGATAAGACGTGCTCCGTTATGCGGTGAACCTGATGTACGCATGAATGACCGGCTCGAAAGCCAAATTGTTCATCGGGGAGAAGTTTGTGGGCTTCAGCATGGCTGCTAAGACGGTTTAAGAGGACCCGTTCGTAGATTTTGCCAAGACTACTAAGAAGACTTATAGGTCTGTAGCTGGTAGGATTTGAGGCAGATTTTCCTGGTTTTAGAATACCTATCACTATGGCTTTCTTCCATATATCGGGGAAGGAGTGATGTAGCATAAATACATTGAATATACTCGCTAGTAAAAGAATGAAATGGGCCGGGAGATATTTGATGACTTTATTGCTAATGCCATCGTATCCAGGAGCTTTTCTATCTTTAAGACCTCTTATGATGGCGTCAATTTCTTCGGGAGATGTTTGAGTAAGGGTATCGGATGGTAGTAAGGGTATCGGATGGTGTGACTTCACGGTATTATGAATCGCCTGTACTGTACCGTTGTGCGAGGGAGATAGCGATATGTTCCCAATACGCCACCGTTTTCGCTTATGCCTGTGAGTATTTGCTCATACCAATATTTAAAATAAATATTATGACTTCATTTTTCAAGCAATTTGGATTCTGTTTTCGCAAAAGAGTTCCTTTTGCGTATTATATTCGATTGCGTAGAGAATAATGTACAAAATTAAACACAGGAAACTACCCTATTACAACTGCGCCACTTAGGTAGTCAAAAGGTGCGTATGCGTATAATTGTTTCGCTCGTTTGATTAGAATATTATATTGTCTTATATATATATATATATAAATATATATATATATATATATATATTTATATATATATATATATATATATATATATATATATATATATAGTCGCCCATAGTCACTATATATATATATATATATAGTGACTATGGGCGGCGGTATCTAAAAAAGTTACTTGTAAAATATATCTACTTCTTGGTAGCTACACTCTACATTTTACAATACAAGAGTCGACGTTTTGTCATCTTCCTTTAAACTTTTATAATATAGTCGCAGATGCCCCTCGACTACTAATGCACTCGTTTCAAATGTTCGAGTTACAAGTCAAAAGATATTGAAAGCATTTTCATAAAGAGCACGGAAATGTAAAATGTAGGGAAGTACATTTTGCAGCGTTTCCAATATACTGTTTCAAGTTATTGGGTTTGAAAGCTCATTTTGTTCATCGTATTTATAAATGTTATATTCTTGAATGATTGAATACATTTCGTGAGTGTGTCGATAAGTTATAGTGGATATATATGTCTATGTTCTTATAGACATTAAGTTTTTTTACCACTCACTAGCTACTGTCCCTGTGATAGCCATTTGACCGTTACACGGATAACATTTGGCATATATAAAGGTTGTAATGCATGCATTTACATTTGTGTGACAGACAGATATTTGTTTCGTGTCTGGATGCTGTGGGACCAAAGTCTCTAGTAGTTCTTGATTTCCACCACACAATACTCGTATCTTAGTGTGTTTATTTATTCATGTAATTGATCGGCTAGTGCACAAATCTCGAGGTCATGTATGAAGCATAATAGGGAATGAGTCTGTTCCCATATCAAGCACCATAATCCCGAAAATACCTTTTATGGTTATCTGAAAACATTAGGTTTTAAGTATTATTGATTTTCGCGTACCATATCGGAACAAGGTCAGCTTTGGCCCTATGCCAATCCCCTGATTGCCGATCTCGACGGTCCACATTCGAATTTGCGACTGAAGCCAAATACCCTGTAATAAAACTTTAATCTCTGGCAAAGTTCGCGCTCAGAGGCAGTATTTTTTCTAAATTGTCTCATAGATTGGTTCCGTGGCCTATTTGCCTTTTCGTGTGAATGGAAATGGTCATAGCCAATTCCTTTTTGTAATTAATTGAGTGTTATAATTTAGTAGTGGCATTGAGAACCTGGCATTGAGAAGATTGAAACATCTGTCTGTCACACAAACATTTGTCTCGCTGCAGGAATTGAAGCCACAGCCTTCGGTTTCACAGCCACTCGCCCACTGCGCCGAGGAGGTTGTCAATCTGTATATATAAAAGAAGAAACTGACTGACTGATCGATCAACGCACAGCCTAAACGGCTGGGGTTAGAGACTTGAAATTTTGACAGTAGGTACCTTTTATCACGTAGGCATCCACTAAGGAAGGGTTTTTGGAAATACAACCCCTAAGGGGGTAAAATAGGGGATGAAAGTTTGTATGAAAATCCGTCATTTTTTAAGTTAAATTCATGAAAATTAGTATTTGGCATTTTAGTTAAAAATAAAAATTATATGTTTCAGGATTTTTGGAAATTCCCCCCTAAGGATATTAGCCCCTAAAATAGGGAATGAAAGTTTGTATGAAAATCCGTCATTTTTAAGTTCAACGCATGAATATTGGTATTTTGTATTGTATACTTTTTCTCCCAAACATGACCTCCACGCGGGCGGAGCCGCGAGCAACAGCTAGTATTGTAATAAGGGAGTATAAAATTTAACTGATATACGTCTCAATGTAGTTTTTCTGGTATATAAATAAGTCAATTAATTAATTATAGTCCCAAACATTTGAAATTTCAGGAGCAATTGCTCTGACAAGGATACCAATTTCAAAGTGCACAATGACTGTAGTTAGCGCATATTGAGTGAACCATAGCGCGATCTGTGCTGCCATCTTTTGATCTAGTATTATAGTTAATTAATTTATTCAAATGAACATACTTCGGCCTGAAAGAGAATAAAAGTCAAAGAGTTATAATTCTCATGCAACGTTTCAAATGAAACTTTTGTTACGTAAAAGAACGAAAACGCGTCGGCCTTTTTATACAGTGTGTTGCAAAAAGGTGGTATATATAAAATTCTATGTAAAGTGAAAAAAGGTATCTTAAATAAATAAATTCAACCAGCAGTCGTGCACATACTTCTGACTCCATACTAAGTAAAAGTTGTATTGTGGCTATCAAGGACAAGGGACTACGGTCCCTCAACACCCAGATCCGAAACAACTATCTGTCATTCGAACATTTGTCTCGGTGTGGGAATTGAACCCACGGCCACCCACTCGCGTACTGCACCATGGAGGATGTTGCTTACCGGTAAAGTTTAAATTAGTTATTGGATTTTAAATTGATACGAAATTATTTGTTGAATGACCTTGCAGCCACTGAAAGATGCTAACGAACTACTTATATTTATGGTATTATCAAAGCATGTTTTATGCTTAGATAATTGGTTGAAATTTTGTGACGTGTTTTGAAAGCCACATTAGTAGTTAAAGGTCATCAAAAATATCAAGAGCAATTTAAAATTATCTAATAATTTATTAATCGCCAACTCTATTTGTGGAGTTTTTATTAGTACCACCTTTTTGCAACGTACTGTATAGCAAAGGATAAAGAATGTTAGACAGCGGTATTTTCTCGTTCATATTCTTATTGTGTACTTTACGGTCTGCGTTTTGTACCGCGGCTTTGTTACTTAACCCTTTGTGTTCTTGTATAGAATCAATGTTACTCTTGTATTCCGTTTACTCTTTGTGCAACCGTGCATTGAGCGAAATAGGTTACCAAGTAAAAAGAATCAACTTTGATACAGTATTTTATTGCCTTGGAGATTATCTGGCAAATTTCGATAAATACACAGATTCACTGCCTCTGTTGGGCAGTTGTAATTGCACATGCGTTACGACTGCTGTGCTGAAGTCTCGGGTTCGATCCCCAGGTCGAGTAAAGTGATATTGATTTTTTTATTTAGAAATACTTAGTATCAGCCCAGTGACTGAAATTCTGCCTGGTATGGTGGTAGGATCGCCCTCTGTTACATTATATTCGGGGATAAGTGGATGTACTGGTACACCCTTGCCTACATCTTCAGATATAACCGACGTTAGTACATATCTGTATGTCCTCTGATTCAGAAGCATCATTGTAAGATGCATAAGGGTTTTAGGTATCATGCAATTTGACCGTAACAAAATAACAGTTATCATTCAGTACACATTATTCGAGCCATCTTCACGTAAACAGAACTAGGATCCAGTGTTCAGTCTTCTTTGTAATACTCTTGGCATGTGGTCGTAGTCATCATGAAGTGTTTGTCAGTTGCTGCTGTGATTCGCCTCATCTCTCTGTATCTTGACATCTTTTCTATTGGATGAGTTTTTGGTGCACTCATTCAATAGCATCATATATGATTTTCGTTCGAATTTAGGCTAGTTGACTGTTTTTGGAAAACCGTTTTGTTTTATTCTACATGGTATATATTATTAAACATTATCATTAATAAACATGAAACAGGAGTTTTCAAGATTTAATTTGCATTTTTATAAACCAATCTTATTTTTTCCAACAACGCTACCAACTGTCATGGCCTCTCGTGTGACGTGACCATCCGCCAAACTAATATACGATTGGCTCAGCGTTTAATAGATGTTTCGAACGATGACGTCATGCATGACAGATTTGTGTTTCATGTCACAAAAAGGCTTTATTTTACATATTTGTTTCTTGAAAATATTAAAAAATCACATATACATTAACAAATCGGTTTAATTTTCGATATTTTTAGACTAAAATCCTACTAATATTATAAATGTGAAAGTTTGGATGGATGGATGTTTGTTACTCAATCACGCCACAACGGCTGGACGGAACTGGTTGAAATTTGGCACAGAGATAGACTATAGTCTGGAAAAGCACATAGGCTATCCCGGAAAAAATTATAGTTCCCGTGGGATAGTTTAGTTTTTCACAGAGCTAGGGATCGACATGATTTTTTGCATAGTGGTAGTTTAGGGATCAGAAAATGGCATATGCCACACCCGGAAAAATGCACGCATCCTATGGGAGCAAAATATAGAAAGGTAACCTCCAAAAATAACCCCCACGCGGGCAGAGCCGCAAGCAAATTCTAGTATATTATAAAAAACAAAATTATATTAGGTTTTCACTTACTGTCAACTACCCTATTCCTGCGGTATGCCAATATATTCAATATTGATTAGCGCTACGTAAACAGAAATCATCCTACCAATATACAAAACATCAACCGCAGTTAATTTCGCCAGCGGCCGATACCAATTAATCCGTTTGTTTGTTCACTATTGGTACTTGCTTAGACCGCAGACCTAAGAATCTATTAGAATAAATATTAAAATCGGTTTTGTGGAAACGTATTTAAATTGATGTTGAATTGTATATTAAAAAGAGTTGTTCAAGTTTTAAATTATTTTACATACATACCATACATTCACGCCTGTAATCCCTGAAGGAGCAGGGGCGTAAACCAGTACACCCGTTTTTCACGAAATTATTACGAGCCCTTATGTGATAGGACGAGCATATCGCCATACTGGGCTCAATTCCAGACTCCGGGCTGATACTGAGTGTTTGTAAATAAAAAAACTTAATCACACTTTACCCGACATGGGTATCGAACCCGAAAAGTTTAATTTATTAAAGGAATTCTGAGTGTGAAATTGTGGGCTTGATTTATTGAAATAAGAATCTTAACCCTACACTGGGTTAGACTTTTACCACGGGTATCAAGAAGTAAGGTACGGTCCCACAACACTCAGACCCGAAACAAATATTTCTGGATCACACAAACATTTGTCTCGGTGTGGGAATCGAACCCTCGGTCTTTGGTTACACAGCTGCCGTGGAAGCTGGACTCAACTTTGACACCCAAATTAATTCTATACGACGTAGTTAAATATAAAATGCATTGCACTTAACGTATAATTTGAAGTGGACATTAAGAGCAAAAGTTTGTGAATTTCTAAAACTCGTAGACTCATAGACTAAAGCCTAACCCAGAGGGGTTAGTCATGAGTGCATTAGTACAGGAGGACCGTGTCTAGCAGTGGAACAATGTTTATAATTGGGCTGAATGATTTTATAGATTTTCCGATCACTCTTGACTATTTGATAACCGATACAAAATTGAAAGTTCTCTATTCTCATATTTTTGTTCGTTTCTATAACATTTTTTCTTTTGTTTCAGATACTGAGATGGTAAGTGTATAGTGTGTGATCGTGTCACGTGGCCTTGTGGTGTGTGTGTGACTAATAAGTGGACGCTAGTGTGGACTGGTGTGTATCGTCGTTCGACGGGTAAGTGATTAAACAAATTTTATATCTAAATTGTTACCATATCTATATTCGCTGGAGGTTGGATATTCATATTCCTTCGGATCCGATCGATCTTTGCCACAATATAATGGTTTCCTATGTTTAATTTTGTACATTTTTCGATGTGCAACCGAATGTAATATTGAAAAGAAATTCTTTTCCGAAACAGAATCAAAATTGATTGAAAAATGATGTCACAATATTTTTTTAAATATTGGTATGAGCCAAAATGGGTACATAGTTGGAACACCACACTATCTCCCTCGCACACCGGCATACTAATGCCCATTCTAAGAGGTGACGTCACGGCTCATATCATGCATCCTTTGACTGTCATTTGACAATTAGGTACCCTCCCACCTATGCTCCCACCAGATTTGAATGGCGTCTAATTTACTTATTTTTGTTCGGATTCATAAAATTCTTTTTATTATCAATTTGGTAACTTAATAATAAACAGAACTCGTGAACTGCATAATTTTTTCGTTAGTTGTTCTTATTTCACTAGGTATCATAAAAAAATCACAGCCACATGAATATTTAGCAAATACTGGTGAACGATGATCACATGTTGGTAGACTATTTTCATCGATCAGATAATTCATATTACCGTAAGAATCCTTGTGCCTATCTACTATTGAAAGGAGGATTAGACAAGAGCGCGGCATTTGCGGCTCTGGAAATCTCACGCATAACATGAAATACAAGTGCAAGCTGTTCACTTCAGCTGTCTGGGAGATAGAGACTATCCCGCCCACACACCCGCCATTGTAACTCCTGTTTAGCCAGGATCAACAACGGCACGCATTTTTTCGACACCGAGTAATGAAACTCGGCGAGTCTCTGAGAATGCTTAATAACTGTCTTTTATCCCGCAACGAAATTAATCAAATAGAAATATAGGGAGGAGTTGGAAATATAAATATGACTGGTGTAACCAAAAAATATAAAACTGCACTAGGAGAAAGGATAGTGGACAAACATATTTATTAAATACATTTTTTTATTTTAAATGTATTATAAACATTTTATTTTCGTCATTAAAATTTAGAATTTTTAATCTGTATCACTCGGTGCCAAAAACCTAGCAATACCGGCCGCCATTACTCGTGACGACATCGCACATAAACATTGCATCCTACGACAAATTAAATTGTAAGGAAGAACATATTTTTCGATAAGTAAACGTGTTAATTTCGTCTTCAAGTCTTCTATAAGAATGGAAGAAGGCATTACAAGGGCTGATAGCCGAAATCTGCCACTTCTTTCTTAAAACTTTTGAGTTTGGCACATGGATAAAAAATTTATCGGGATTTAGTGTCGAGTTTTTACACAAAGGCATTGAACAATATTTAAATGCTGGCTCATTCATTTTTGCGGAAAAACTAACAGATAAATGCAAATAATTTGTTATGTTGTTAGGTGTCACGAATGTTTGTATATGTGCGATGACGTCACATAGAGATAATGTCACGTGACAACGCGTTTTAGCGCGAAATAATATATGAAAAAACAAAATCACGGATTTTATATAAACTGAGTATATTTCAATAATAGAAATATTACGGGGGCTATAAGTGAAGAGTCCTCTATCGATGTCCATCAATTTACAAAATTGACAAATACCCTATTGTCCACTTCCCTCCATAGCAAAGCGGGAGACAAATACTGAACTAAAAAGGTATTAACTTCCAATAAAGGACATTTACGTTTGGAGAAGCCAGACGTAAAGCACCACGGAAGTTACTTAACGGGTCCTAAACACGGTCCAGCTCCATTCATGCTGTAAGAAAATGTTTAAGAGGTTTTAAGTAACAGCATATTGTTTTTATCATAAAACGGTGTGAAGTTACTTTGAGCTCTTGGTCATTAATAAAGAAGAACATGAAGAAGTTGATGGAGATAAATATGCGATGTTTGACTAATATTTAAGTTTTTTTTACCGCGACCATTGCCATGCTGTTTTAATTTTAGTCAAGAATATAGTCCGCTCTTCCATATGGTACATCAAATTGCTACTTTTTATTGAAGCACATTTTAAAAGAAATAACAAAAATTCTACTTAGAAAATATAGTATATGTATGCAAAGCAGAAGCAGCGATAGCCTAGTTGGTTGCGGTACGGACTGGCAAGACGAAAGCGCTATGTTGGAAACCTAAAGGCATACACCTCTGACTTTTCTAAAGCTACGTGTGTAGTAATTGTTAATTATCGCTTGCATTAACGGTGAAGGAAAACATCGTGAGGAAACCTGCATACCTGAGAATTTTCATAAGAAATTCGAAGGTATGTGAAGACTGCCAACCCGCATTAGCCCAGCGAGGTGGACTAAGGCCTAACCCCTCTCATTAGAGGAGGCCCATGCCCAGTAGTGGGACAATGTTTAATACAAGGCTAGTATAAGTGTAAGTACTCTTTATTTAAAAGGGTTTTTTTTAACATTTTTAAATATAAATCCATACTAATACTATAAATGCGAAAGTAACTCTGTTTGTTTGTTTGTTTGTTTGTTACTTCTTCACGACTAAACGGCTGAATGGATTGTAATGAAATTTGGTAAAGGAATAGATTATATCCTGGAGAAGGACATAGGCTATCTTTTTTCTCAAAAATCAACCTTGAAAGGGGTCAAATAGGAGTTCAAAATTTGTATGGGAGATCCATAATTCCTCGACTTAGGGATCTGTAAATTCGTATTTAGGCTTTTGTTAGGAAATCAAGAAATACGTGTTTCAACGTTTTTGAAAAATCATCCCTAAAAGGGGCAAAGTGAAGTTAAACTTATGGGGTATTCTTTAGACGCAATCTCAAGATTCAGGCACAACACCTGAGAGGCTGGACAATCGCTACAGGTGCCTCAGTGCCGAAGACAACTCCTTGGATTGTATACTTCTGCTCCCGAATATAACCTCCACGCAGGCGGAGCCGCGAGCAACAGCTAGTTATTATATAAAAATACATTTAAAAATATAAAAATGTGCACCCTTCGATGGCGAGACCTAGGACTCAAGCCACCTGCGGTTAGGATCCCAGAGTGAGGAACCTCCTCACAATGTATGCCGTGTCCAATAATACTGCCTTTTGCCTTTTGCTTTGGACCCAACAACCAATTGAGAGCCTCTGAAGATGTTGGTCGAGGCTCTTTGGTATCAGCCCATTGGCAGTAACAACTTTCGGAACAATAATAGCTGAGTCAACATTCCACATGTCAACAACCTCGTGAGCCAGATCTAAATATTTGGACATTTTGTCTTTTTCAGCTTTAACGAAGTTATCGTCATGCGGAATGGTAACGTCAACAAGTATTGCCCGGCGCGCTAATCGATCTATTACCACAATATCAGGCTTATTGGCTACAATAGTCTTGTCTGTGATAATAGATCGATCCCAATACAGTGTTGTATGGCTATTTTCGAGAACCGGTTGGGGCATATATTGGTAATATGGTACCTCAGATATAACAAGGTGGTATCATAGAGCAAGTTGCTGGTGTATGATCTTGGCCACTAGGTTATGTCTATGCAAATACTCGCCGTTAGCAAGATACAAACAACCGGAAATAACATGCCTGATTGATTCTCCGGGACGGTGGCATGCACGACAGATGTCGACCGTACCGTCCTTCAGGATGTATTTCCTATAGTTGTTCGTTTTAACAACCTCGTCCATAATTGCAAAGACAAAACCCTCAGTTTCCCCGAAGAGATCACCGAAGCGTAGCCAAGATACGGAAGCAAGCTGGTCGACATCAGGCCCATTCAGAGCCCGATAAAATCTTCCATGTAATTCTTTGCTCTTCCATACCCCCCTGCGATCCCTGGTGATCATCACCACAGGGGCCAGTTCTCATTTGCCAGAGAGCGGGGTAAATCTTTTATCTTTATCCTTTATAATTATTATTATTATCCTTACCATTTAGTGAATTTTCATTCAAACGGTTTAAGTTTATTTTCCCATTTTATTTATAAGTCTGATTTTAAAATCTTAGAATTGATGCAAAGCGGCATGATTATGATATTTTATATAGTAGTGACTGGTGATCGAAATCGAAGTCACATGTTGGTAGACTATTTTCACCAGCCACGAGAATTCACATCACCATAAGAACCCTCGTGACTGGCTTTTATGGAAATGTGGATTGAACAGTGAATCGGCATATTCGGCGCTAGAAATCTCAAGCACCGCTCGAAATGCAAGTGCAAGCTGTTCAAGCTGGGAGACACAACCCGGTCCGCTGGCACATTCATGTTGTAAAAATATGTCTACGGGCTTGAATGCAGCTTGATACTGTTTTTATCACAAAACGGTGTGAAACTACTTCAAGCTCGTGGTCATTAACCAAAGAGAACACGAAGAAGCAGATGGCAAGAAATATGTGCTGCTTGACTCTTACTAACGTAATTTTAGTGCCGCGAGTAATACTTTGTTGTTTCAACTGTAGTCAAGAATATCGTCCGCTCTTCCACAGGGTTACATCAGATTGTACTTTATTATAAATATAGTTAATACACATAGTTTAATTTTAATATAACATAAAAATGATTTTTTATGAGCGTTGAATAATTTCCAATTGTTTTTTCCACAAATCGACAGAAAATTACTTGCAGTTCTTGGTCATTAACTAATAAGAAAGTGAAGAAATAGATGGAGACACAAATGCGCCACTTGACTCTTACTGAAGTTATTTTTTTTGCCTCAACTAAGGCCTTGTTTTAATTATAGTCAAAAATACACTCCACTCTTCCACAGCGTACATCAAATTGTACTTTTTATTCGAGCATATTTTAAAGAAATAACAAGAACAAGTTGAAAACAGTGTGCACGTGTGTGCATGCACAATGCATCCATGCATGCATGTGTGTTATGCTATAATTTTAAGAAATGAATTCATCTTAAAACATGTTTTAAAAATACTTGTGAGAGAGGATATGTGATTGCATCCACGTGCGTTATGCTGAAATTTACAACATTTTTTTGTATCCTAGCACGGCAAAGTGACCATACTGCACCTGAATAAAATATAAATGTTTTTTTTTATTCTGGTGCGGCAAAGTGACCACACTGCACCTGATCATAAGCGCAGTGCCATCCAGATAGAGTATCAAGTAGCGAGAGACAGTCTATCCCCCGCTACTCAACACAATCATGCCGGCCTGCTGTTTAGCTTCTTCACGTTACGCCTAAAGGACCCAGGATCATAGGAGGGAGGGAACACGGTAACTGGCAAACTGTTCCACAGCTTGATGGTGCGGCAAAAATACGAATTTGTGAACCTCTTGATTTGGGCCGGGGTAGTAGACACCACGAAGCTGTGGCTCCGCAAGCCAGTACGCGTGGTTCTGGTATGGAAGGGAGAGGATGGGATAAGATCAAACATTTTTCAGAGCATTCGCCATAATACAGACGGTAGAACACGCTAAGCGAGGAAATATCCCTACGCAGCTGTATCCTCCAGGCTGTTGGTCACCTCTGCATCATTCACAATGCGGATGGCTTGCTGCTACAACCCATCCAAGGCATCGAGAAGGTACCTTGCGGCACCGTCCCAGAGGTGCGAGCAGTATTACGCCCTCGATGTGACTCCTTGGATTAAGATCGCAGCGGATATCCATACCTAGGACACTAAGGTCATTCCGCATTGCGAGTGGAACACCCTGAAGAACGGGGATGGGAGAAAACGGAGACTTCTTGCACGAGAACGCGCACACCTGGGTTTTCTTGGCATTAAACTCAACCCGATTCCTGGTACCCCATGATGAGATGAGATCCAAGGTCTGGTTGAGCTCAACGACAAGATCCTCGCGTCTCTTCTCAGTATCCGCCCGGCAACCAGGAGGCTTGCTGCTATAACGCCCATGAATCGTGCTGTCGTCTGCATAGCAATGAATGTTGCCAAGCGACAACATATCATTGATATGCAGAAGAAACAAGGTGGGCGAAATCACAGAACCTTGTGGTACTCCGGCATTTACTGACATGAGCTGCGAAGCGTGTCCATCAGCGAGGACACGTATTCTACGCTCATGCAGAAAGCCGGAAATCCACTTGCACAGGTTGTCGGGCAGACCGTATGCCGGGAGCTTGGAGAGAAGGCCACGATGCCAGACCCTATTAAACGCCTTGGCTATGTCGAGACTCACAGCCAGAGCCTCGCCATGCTTGTCAATCGCCTCCCCCCAGTGATGTAATACGAACGCTAGAAGATCACCCGTTGATCGGTTATGACGGAACCCGTATTGGCGGTCATTGATCAACGAGTGATCCTCTAGGTAGCGAACTAATTGGCCGTTTATCAGTCGCTCCATGACTACACATCACTGAGGTTATGGCGATTGGGTGATAATTGTTAGGGTCTGACCGATCACCCGTTTTGGGGATCGGCTGCACATTAGCCTCCCTCCAAGATTCAGGCACAATACCTGAGAGGTAGGACGATCGGTATAGGCGCGTCAGTACAGGAGACAACTCCGCTGCACACTTTTTAAGTACAAGCGCTGGGATACCATCAGGACCACTAGCCTTCCGGACTTCGAGAGACTGCAGCTCACGCCGCACATCACAATGCCTGATACGGATATCAGGCATTGTGTGACCGCAACCGGGCAGCGTAGTTGGTAAATCAGCATTGCAGGCCTCGAGTTTCGAATTAGCCGCGAAGAGGTCTGCCAATAAATCGGCCTTCTGCGAGCTATGGGCTAGTATTCCATTTCGATATCTCAGCGGTGGCAGCGAAGGGTGACAGAAATTAGATTGGACGGCCTTAGCCAAGCTCCAATAAGCACGACTGCTTGTTGGGTTATCGGCTAAAGCACATCCAATCTTGGAGACGCGCTGGGCATCCGCTTTAACATACGCTCTCTTGCAGACCTTGGCAGCACAGTTGTAGGCTGCTTTGAGTGACTTGAGGTTTTTAAAAAGACTTTGTGATTTGAAGACTGTTAGAAATTGTTTAGTCTCCCTGACAGAAATGAATGATTTGTCATGCTTGTGACATTGCGCTATTAGCGAGCGATATACATTTACATATAAAGTGATAAGAAAATGTTTATGTGTCAATAATTGTTGGCAACTGCTTAATCTTTTCATTAGTTGTCCCTTTTTGGAACGAAGTTCCATGTCGCACGTTATCATTTGTTTGCGGGCTGAGCGGCTAGATCGACAAAGTGTAACAATGAAAAACGACACCTTTATGAAGTGATTTTTGAGGCACTTCCCGATCACCTGGGAATATATAAAATTTCATTTAATCATTACTTAATACAAAAAAGCAATAGTGAAAGGAACTCCGTTCCAACCTGGTGTCTATAAGAAACCTCTCTGTTTTTGTATTTGCTATTTGCTATCGGTATCGGGAGTAACAGACTTTCGGTGAAACCCGAAACAAATATTTGCAGATCACACAAACTTTGTCTCGGTGTGGGACTCACCTCTTGTTTTACAGCTGGGCTATTCGCATTCTGTGCCATGGAAGCTATCAAGGGCCAGGAGTGCCCGACTAAGAAGAAGAAGAATCAGCTTAAAACATGTTTTAAAAAGACTGCGATTTGAAGACTGCTAGAAATTGTTTAGTCTCCTCGAGAGATATTACTGATCTGTCATGCTTGTGACATAGCGTTATTAGCGAAGGATATACATTTACGTACAAAGTAATTTGGAAATATTTGTGTGTCAATGATGGTTGTGAACTGCTTAATCTTTCCATTGGTTATCCCTTGTTGAAACGAAGTTCCATATCGCATTTATCATTTGTTTGCGGGCTGAGCGGCTATACCAAAAAATGTGTAACAATGAAAAACGCCACCAAAAACCGACATTTTTTTGAAGTGATTTTTGAGGCACTTCCCGATGACCTGGGAATATATATAATTTTATTTTTAATTATTACTGAATACAAAAAAGCTATAGTGAAAGGAACTCTGCTCCAACCGGGTGTCTATAAGAAACCTTTCTTTTTTTGTATTTGCTAACGGTATCGGGAGTAACAGACTTTCGGTCTCGACACCCAAACCCTAAACAAATATTTGCAGATCACACAAACTTTGTCTCGGTGTGGGACTCACCTCTTGTTTTACAGCTGGGCTATTCGCCTTCTGTGGCATGGAAGCTATCAAGGAAGGACAGGGCTACCCCGAAGGGGTAGGCAGAGGTGTAGCCAGTACACCCACTTTTCGCCGAATTGCGGTCCCATAATGTGACAGGGGGCGAGCCTATCGCCATCTTAAAATCTTTGAATTGATTCAAAGTGGCATGATTATGATATTTTATATAGAAGAGGCTGGTGAAAGAAGTCATATGTTGGTAGACTATTTTCACCAGCCACGAGAATTCACATCACCATAAGAAACCTTGTGACTGGCTTTTATGGAAATGTGGATTGGACAGTGAAGCGGCATCTTCGGCTCTAGAAATCTCAAGCACCGTACGAAACGCAAGTGCAAGCTGTTCAAGCTGGGAGACACAACCCAGTCCGCTGGCACATTCATGCTGTAAAAATATGTCTACTGGCTAAGGAGCAGCTCCATACTATTTTTATCATAAAATGGTGTGAAACTACTTCAAGCTCGTGGTCATTAACCAAAAAGGACACGAAGAAGCAGATGGCAAGAAATATGTGCTGCTTGACTCTTACTAACGTAATTTCAGTGCCGCGAGTAATACTTTGTTGTTTCAACTGTAGTCAAGAATATCGTCCGCTCTTCCACAGGGTTACATCAGATTGTACTTTATTATAAATATAGTTAATACACATAGTTTAATTTTATTATAACTGTCTACGCCTTGGCGTGACATTTATTCTTGATTATTTGCAATCACACAATAGAATTAGACGTATTGAATTTGGTATATTCAGGTAAAATTACAATGTAGTGCTTAGGTATATAAAAACATATATAGGGTGCGTGCGCTTGCGTTACTGCTAACTTTCCTTTTCATTCCTGCGGAATCGACTTTGTTGGTCCATTCATGATTTCGTCAAAAAAGGGTCGCGGTAACCGCATAACAAAGGCGTACCTGTGCGTATTTGTATGTTTGGTCAAATTTTGACATTAATTCTTGTAACTGCGACAATCTTAAAGATATTTCTCTTGTCTCTAAACTAGTAACCTTTGAATTATCACCTGTTTGGTACCTTTGAAAATAGTTTTTAGAAATAGTTAGGCGACTACTAAACCCATCACTACTACAAATATGTGGACGGATTCTACCGTCGTACTCGGATGGTGAAAAACACAAACAAAAGCCTTACCTGCCTTTGTCCGAAATAGAGTCAACAAAATAAATGAACTTACAACAGGTTTCCAATGGAGACATTGCCCAACCAACCTTAATCCTTCTGATTTATCGTCTAGAGGAATCGATCCTCAAAATCTACAGCCTGCTTCATTATGGTGGGAAGGACCCCGTTTTTAAAGAAGGACACTGCGGAGTTGCCTACCCAACCTCATATTCATCCATCCAATAAGCTACCTGAAGTAAAAAATCCTACTTGCCACTGATGAACCTAGTAAAAATGTAACCTCATTTGTTCCATTCGAAAACCATTCCAATTACTTACGACTAAAAATAACTTATGCCTATGTGCTGCGTTTCATCAATAACTGTAAAAATCACAAAGTTAAATTAACTGGACATTTAGGAGCCGAGGAACTTGATCGATCGTTAGTACTTTTACTTAAATTTTGTCAACTGGAGTCATTTCCTAAAGATTTACAAAACATAACACTAGGCAAGCAACTGCATCAAAGAAGTAGATTGTTGCCTTTAAACCCGTTCCTGGATTCGGATCGACTAATAAGAGTGGGAGGGAGATTAGAACAGTCCGAGATTCACTATGATAAGAAACACCCAGTATTGCTGGATGCCAAGCATCCCTTTACTAAATTGATAATGATACATGACCACCATCGTTTGTTCCATGCAGGTCCACAACTATTACTTTCATCTTTTCGCGAAAGGTTCTGGCCTCTTGGTGGCAGACATTTGGCTCGTAGTGTTGCAAGAGAGTGTTTGATTTGTACCCGTTTGCGAGGAAAAACCATACAACCGATAATGGGTGACTTACCGAGCGCTAGAGTTACTGCTAACTTTCCTTTTCATTCCTGCGGAATCGACTTTGTTGGTCCATTCATGATTTCGTCAAAAAAGGGTCGCGATAACCGCATAACAAAGGCGTACCTGTGCGTATTTGTATGTTTATCCGTCAAAGCCATTCATTTAGAGCTTGTGAGTGACCTAACAACAGAAGCATTCATACTTTGCCTACGCAGGTTCGTATCACGGCGAGGTAAACCATTTGCGATCTATTGCGACAACGGGAAAAACTTTGTGGGGGCAAGCAATGAGTTAGGTAGGATTATACGGTCCAGCCATCAATTAGTCTCAGACTTTGCTGCGAATGAGGGCATTAAATTTCTATTTTGTCCAGCCTACTCCCCTCATTTTGGCGGCATTTGGGAGGCTGGTGTCAAATCGGCCAAGTTTCATATAAAACGCGTAGCTGGTAATGCTTGCCTGACGTTTGAGGAGTTAGCGACGCTTTTAACACAGATCGAAGCAATCCTAAACTCCCGCCCCCTCTCTCTCCTCCTCTCTCTCTCTCTCTCTCACTCTCCTCAGACCCTACTGATCCCAGTCATCTCACTCCAGGGCACTTTCTAATTGGCCGACCACTGACTTCAGTGCCGTCAGTACCTATCAACACTATAAGGCCCAACAGGTATCAAAAGATCGAACAGATCAGACAACATTTTTGGGAACGATGGCGCCGGGAGTTTATAGCCGAACTGCAGAATCGCACCAAGTGGAGAAAAGATTGCTCGACCCCAAAAGTCGGAGATTTGGATCTTATAAAAGACGACAACATGATGCCGCTACACTGGCGGATGGGCCGAGTAACGAAATGCTATACAGGACCAGACGGAGTCTGCCGCGTAGCGGAGCTCCACACAACTAAAGGGACAATCCGACGAGCTGTCAACAAATTGTCTCCTCTACCAATATGTACACCAGATGATAACGTAACAAACAAAAATCCTGCAGATACTCTTGGAGCAACCAGCTTCACGCCTAGAATGTCGTGCACTTTACTGCGCTCGACATGCGGGGCGCGGGGAAGGAGGAGCGAGTGGCCAACCGCGATCCCGCGGCCGCGGCAGTCCGACACACAACGGCAACGCAATCGCACGCGCCCTATATATGTTTTTATATACCTAAGCACTACATTGTAATTTTACCTGAATATACCAAATTCAATACGAAGTCTATTGTGTGATTGCAAATAATCAAGAATAAATGTCACGCCAAGGCGTAGACAATAACATAAAAAATATTTTTTTATGAGCTTCGAGTAATTTCCAATAATTTTTTTTCCACAAAATGAACAGAAAACTACTTGCATTGTAATAAAACGAAATTAACGGATTCTATCGCGGCTTATTTAACTTTTTAACCCGACGTTTCGAAGGCTTTACAGCCTTCATGGTCACGGGGGAGACTGTGTTGTATGTCGTCACGAAAGTATAGTGCAATGTTTCTACCCTCCATGTAGTTGACGTTTAATTTTTATTTGTTGTAGTCCGATCTTGGCTTCTTGTTTTTTTTAAAAGCTATTATCTTGTAAATTTGTTTTTCTATCATTGTTTGACGCGATTAGGGTATGTCATGCTCGCTTAAGGGTCTGTGCTTGCGGCGGCGTTATGTGCTGGGTCCGTCACTTCCCTGTATCATGGTTGAGGAGGACGATGGCTGGCACATGCGTCAGACTCGTGAACGGGTGCTGCTTATTTGGACTGGTCTACCTGGATTGCTCATTGATTGTTAGTTGGATAAAATTAAATAACAGGTTGTATAGCTTCGTTTACGACTCTGCCTTGTATTGACATGTATACCGGCATTTTTTTATCTCATGTGAATGTGATTTGTTTAAGAATTTATTTTATGTGTGAACTACAAAAGAACTACGGCTGAGTTTCTTGGTGCTTCTTCTCAGAACAGTGGGCATCTCCGAAGCACCGGTAGACTTAGACTTTAACATTACTATGACATGTAAAAAGTGCCCCTAGTGGCCTAATTTACGAAATAAATGATTTGATTTGACTTAAATGTTTTCAAAAGACTTTGTGATTTGAAGACTTGTAGAAATTGTTTAGACTCTGCTTGTGACATTGCGTTATTAGCGAGCGATATACATTTACATACAAAGTGATATGAACATGTTTATGTGTCAATGATTGTTGTGTTACGGTCCGCCTGACGGCGGGGCACAAAAAACAGAATGCAATGTTATGAGAAAATAAAATTATGATGTTATGCCACTTGCAGTTCACGCGTATGTGTGTGGGTAACCATAGATGGTATTTGATTACCCTGCGGAACCAGAAGACAAAATTTCGGCTACCCGTTCCTCTATAAAGAGAAAACGGGTCGGTGGTGCCTCCCCGTTCAGCCTCGTCCGCATAGGCTTACCACCTGGTCTGAGAAAAAAAAATACCGACACCACAATAGTACCAAACGAAAACTTCTCTGTGCTTGCTTTTAATAGTTGAGCGCCATTTTGTATTTAAAGGAAGGGTTTTTTCCTTGTGTGCGTGATAATTGATATTTTTTAGTGGGGATTCGTGTTTCAGACAGAAGGATTACCCTGATTGGTTCTATACGCTATTGCTAGATCATTTCGCGTGGTTTCGCTCCGTAGTAACAACTTAATTATTTTGTCTTTATGTTTGTAATTATTTTAACATTTTTTATTTTTATGTATTATCTTGTTACAACGTAACAATACCCCCTCTCCCAGAGAAAGGATTTTACGTAGTAAAATCCGCTGCGGTAAGCGTCTAAGTATCGGTAGAACCGCCCAGTACTGTCTCACATTCATACTTCCACTAACAAATACCTACCATGCGACCTAGCATCCGACCTTTCATAGTTGTCTGGTGAAATTTAAAATCAACAGACTTCCGTATAACTAGAGTACAATTCTATTAACGAATTGGACTCGAGAACAGTACTGCATGACAAAGAGCGTCTAAGAAGAAGAATACTGCAACGTGAACATTCTGACGAATCGGCACTGTGAAATACATTGGTCTTTGATGAATTTGTTACAGTCACGACCCGCTGTAACGAAAAACAGCAGACGAGCAGACCTATACCAAGAAACTGTCATGCTCCGCTAAAATTTTGCAAAACGCAAAAACAAAAACGTGTGTAGACCTATAAGGAAGTCAATACACACAAAAAAATCGTGTAGGCTTATTTTAATTCATCAAAGACAATGTGGACAGAGACCAAAACGTAACAATTTTTAATTTGTAATAATTGTAGACGAGAAAAAAAAAAATATTCCATTTTCCGAACACTATGAATCAAGGAAACCTGAATTGAACTGTTAACGGTAATGACTTCGATGAATAAATGATCATTTGATCAAGCTAAATAAAATAGCTAAACGACATTGCGAGTATGTCTATTCTTTAGCGAATTTGTTACAGTCACGACCCGCTGTAACGGAGAGAAGAAAACAGCAGACGAGTAGACCTATACCAAGAAACTGTCATACTCCGCTAAAATTTTGCAAAACGCAAAACAATAAACGTGTGTAGACCTATATAAAAGTCAATACACACAAAAAAATTCGTGTAGGCTTATTTAACTCGCTAAAGAACGGATAATAAACGAATGTTAACATATTATAGAATTGTTTAACAATCCTAAAAAAAAAAATTCTATGAAACAGGACAAAATTGATGAGGTTATCCATCGTGTATAATTCACGTGATAACTATAAAAGTGTGACAACACACCAAAAAAAATCTTTACGAAGGAGAGAATCCGAGAAATTCCGGGAAAATTCCGATAAAATTCTGGTAAATTCCGATAAAATACCGATGAAATTCCGAGAAAATCCGTACATTCATCGCGCGGTGAGAGCACTCGGTCACTTGGGTCTACATCTATAATATGATGCGACCCGCATGGTATAAGTTTTCCCACTGTACGCTAGAAATGCCGGTGTGACTATCTATTGGTATCCTAAAATCGTTAACCCTGTTCTCAGGTTCTAAACCGCGTATGGCTACTTCATACCTAAGCTCCGGTTTAGTTAGATGTATATATTTAATGGTACGGTCCATTTTTAAAAAAAAAATAAAAAAATTTACTTGATACGAACCGAACCGAAATAATCGAACCCACGAACCGAAAAGAACCAAAAGGAACCGAAAAGAACCGAAAGGAACCGAAAAGAACCGAAAAGAAACGAACCGAACCGAAAGAATCGAACCCACGAACCGATAACAACGAACCGAAATGATCAATCTAATTTTATTGGTCAGCTAAGTCGAAGATAAAAAGAAATTTTAACCGATGTTAAAAACAAACGAAAAAAAAAAATTTTTTTTTTTTTTTATTCGAAGTAAAAAAAAATTTTAAGTCCGAAAAAAAAATTAATCGAAAAAAAAAATTCGAAGTTAAAAAAAATTTACAATACGCGACGAAATGTGACACGAAAGTGGCAATGTTAATAAAATATTAAGAACGATGTAAAATAATGTACGTTACTCTCATTATCTTTTCAGAGTATAAAATAAAATTTGCAAAACAATAATGATTGCAACAAAAAAATATCAATGCAGAAATGCACTAAACAAAAAAATCTCTGAAAGGAAATGTTTAACTACGCACATACATAATGCAAGAACGATTGCTAAACAGAAACATGTAAATGCACAAAAATCAGACCAAAACGTAACAATTTTTAATAATTGTAGACAAGAAAAGAAAAATAAGTCCCACGTTGGGCGCCATTTTGTTACGGTCCGCCTGACGGCGGGGCACAAAAAACAGAATGCAATGTTATGAGAAAATAAAATTATGATGTTATGCCACTTGCAGTTCACGCGTATGTGTGTGGGTAACCATAGATGGTATTTGATTACCCTGCGGAACCAGAAGACAAAATTTCGGCTACCCGTTCCTCTATAAAGAGAAAACGGGTCGGTGGTGCCTCCCCGTTCAGCCTCGTCCGCATAGGCTTACCACCTGGTCTGAGAAAAAAAAATACCGACACCACAATAGTACCAAACGAAAACTTCTCTGTGCTTGCTTTTAATAGTTGAGCGCCATTTTGTATTTAAAGGAAGGGTTTTTTCCTTGTGTGCGTGATAATTGATATTTTTTAGTGGGGATTCGTGTTTCAGACAGAAGGATTACCCTGATTGGTTCTATACGCTATTGCTAGATCATTTCGCGTGGTTTCGCTCCGTAGTAACAACTTAATTATTTTGTCTTTATGTTTGTAATTATTTTAACATTTTTTATTTTTATGTATTATCTTGTTACAACGTAACAAACTGCTTAATCTTTTCATTAGTTATTCCTTTTTGGGACGAAGTTCCAAGTGGCACGTTATCATTTGAAACAATAAAAAACGACACCAAAAACCGACATCTTTTTGAAGTGATTTTGGAGGCACTTCCCGATGACCTGGGAATATATATAATTTTATTTTTAATCATTACTTAATACTAAAAAGCTATGGTTAAAGGAACTCCGCTCCAACCTGGTGTCTATAAGAAACCTCTCTGTTTTTGTATTTGCTATTTGCTATCGGTATCGGGAGTAACAGACTTTCGGTGAAACCCGAAACAAATATTTGCAGATCACACAAACTTTGTCTCGGTGTGGGACTCACCTCTTGTTTTACAGCTGGGCTATCCGCATTCTGTGCCATGGAAGCTATCAAGGAAGGACTATGGCTATGATGGATTGTACTGTCATTGCAGTGTCGTCATGATGTTATGTCACGATAACAATATGGTATCCTTAACATTTCATGAATTTTAATTCAAATGGTTTATGTTTACCCATTTCATTTATGAGTCTGATGTTAAAATCTTTGAATTGATATAAATCGGTATGGTTATGATATTTTATATTCTACAAACCAATAATGCTTATACAGCGATTTGTGTAACATATGCCTACTTCGCTACTTGGCAATTTAGCTGTCAAGGAAAGACTATGGCTATGATGGACTGTACTGTCACTGCAGTGTCGTCATGATGTTATGTCACGATAAAAATATGGTATCCTTAATTTTGTGAATTTTCAATCAAAAGGTTTATATTTTCCCATTTTATTTATAAGTGCAACTTTAAAATCTTTGAATTGATTCAAATCGGTATGATTATGATATTTTATATTGTACAAACCAATAATGCTAATACAGCGATTTGTGTAACATATGCCTACTTCGCTACTTGGCAATTTAGTTGTAACAAAAACTCCGTCACGTTGTAATGTGTCTTTAAATAAACAAATCAATTATACGTAACAGTGGTTAACTTTATTACATACAACAACATAACTACACCTGGGGTACTGTCAACGGCGGAAACCCCAACATATATAGTAGAGGCTGATGAACGAAGTCACATGTTGGTAGACTCATTTAACCAGCTACGGGAATTCACATTACCGAAAGAACCCTTAAGATGTTTGACATATCAATCGCAACGAAAGATCTTTGGAACTTCTAGTAATACAAGGAATGGTAGAGGGTCAACGTCCTCGCGGCCGATACCCCACAAGATGGACAGACCTCATTATATCATCTGTTCCCTTGCTGAGTGTACACGCAGTGCCACGACCAGGAAAGAATGGAGGCGTATCGCAAGAACTGCAACCGACCAATACGACGATCCATAACCACGACTACTCCGCCAGGAGTGCCCGACTAAGAAGAAGAAGAATAAGAACCCTCGTGACTGGCTTTTATGGAAATGTGGATTGGACAGTGGAGCAGAATATACGGCTCTAGAAATCTCAAGCACCGCTCGAAACGCAAGTGCAAGCTGTTCAAGCTGGGAGACAAAGGTCTAATCCGATCCGCTGGCCCATTCATGCAGTAAAATATGTCTACGGGCTCGTAGCTGCTTCACACTGTTTTTATCACAAAACGGTGTGAAACTGCTTCGAGCTCGTGGTCATTAACCAAAGAGGACACGAAGAAGCAGATGACAAGAAATATGTGCTGCTTGACTCTTACTGTAATAATGTTAGTGCTGCGAGTAATACCATGTTTTTTCATGAGCCTGTGGCCGTTTTGGTCATGCTTTGGACACAGATGACTGGTGTATATGGGTATGCCCAGGGACCTCTTTTGTGTATAGTTTTTCTTTTATGTATTAGGTAACATGTATGTCTTTACTGAATGTGTTCTTTGTGTATTATCTATCTTGTGTATTTTCTTTGTCTATTTATTATGTATTACCTAATGCTTACTGCCATCTGGTCCAAAGGCTATAAATATATTCTTTCTTTCTTTTTATTTCATTCTTTCAACTGAAATTAAAATTACACTTTGCTCTTCCACAGGGTTCATTGACAAAGGAAAAAGCTAAAGTAAAACTTAGAAAATTATGTATAGGTATGCATGTATGAACGATTTCATACTCGTACATGTCTGAGTTATGCTACAATTTGCAGCAATGATTTCAGCAAAAATAATTAATTTCCGATTTGAACCCCAAGGTATTTTCTCCGGCACCACATTTTCAGATCGTTTGTTTTCTTTTAAATTTCCAGGAGTGTCCATAACTGCTGCACACAAGAATATGGGGAACTTGGGTTCAGACCAGCTAGATTTTAGAGGCTTTCGTGATGTTTCTGTGTCTCTGCATTTTCTTCAACTTAGCTATTGCTGTTCTGCAATCCATACGCCGTTAAAATTAATTAATGCTTACGAAGCTTTTCGAAATCAAAGCCCGAAGATATATGTTGGACTGTACCACGTTGCATTTTAAATTCTCATGACTTTCGGCAAGATGTGACTAGCGTGGACCACGATCATAACCTTGGTTTTGTGGCGATGTGTTTTTAATCCAAATTCAAGGCTCAGACGCTTGTTATTGAGAATTCCCTTCTCCATATGATCGGAACTGGTTGAAAATATACATCAAGTACAAGCTCTTCACATCAGTTGCACAGGAGACAGTATTACAGACCCAGTCCAGCTGGCCCATTAATGCTGCACAAAGAATGTCTACGAGCTTTGAGTATTTTTCTATTGTTTTTTTTTTCACAAAACAGTATAAAACTATTTAAAGTTCTTGGTCATTAACGAACAAGAAAGTGAAGAAATAGATGGAGAGATAAATGCGCTGCTGACGTTATTTTTAGCCTCGACTAAGGCCCTGTTTGAACTATAGTCAAAAATACACTCCACTCTTCCACAAGGTACATCAAAGTGTACTTTTTATTCGAGCATATTTTAAAGAAATAACAAGAATAAATTGAAAATAGTGTGCACGTGTGTGTGCTATGCTATATATTTCAACAATGAATTCAGCTTAAAACATGTTTTAAAAAGACTGCGATTTGAAGACTGCTAGAAATTGTTTAGACTCCCTGACAGAAATGACTGATCTGTCATGCTTGTGACATTGCGCTATTAGTATTTACATACAAAGTGATATGAAAATGTTTATGTGTCAATGATTGTTGGCAACTGCTTAATCTTTTCATTAGTTATCCCTTTTTGGAACGAAGTTCGAAGTTTGAGGGCTGAGCGGCTAGACCGACAAAGTGTAACAATGAAAAACGACACCAAAAAAACGACATCTTTATGAAGTGATTTTGAGGCACTTCCCGATTATCTGGGAATATATATAATTTCATTTAATCATTACTTAATAAAAAAAAACAATAGTGAAAGGAACTCCGTTCCAACCTGGTGTCTATAAGAAACCTCTCTGATTTTGTATTTGCTATCGGTATCGGGAGTAACAGATTTTCGGTGAAATCCGAAACAAATATTTGCAGATCACACAAACTTTGTCTCAGTGTGGGACTGACCTCTTGTTTTACAGCTGGGCTATCCGCATTCTGTGCCATGGAAGCTATCAAGGAAGGACTATGGCTATGATGGACTGTACTGTCATTGCAGTGTCGTGATGATGTTATGTCACGATAAAAATATGGTATCCTTAACATTTTGTGAATTTTAATTCAAATGGTTTATGTTTACCTATTTCATTCATGAGTCTGATGTTAAAATCTTTGAATTGATATAAATCGGTATGATTATGATATTTTATATTGTACAAATCAATAATGCTTATACAGCGATTTGTGTTACATATGCGTACTTCGCTACTTGGCAATTTAGTTGTAACAAAAACTCCGTCACGTAGTAATGTGTCATTAAATAAATAAATCAATGATACGTAATAGTGGTTAACTTTATTACATACAACAACATAACTACACCTGGGGTACTGTCAACGGCGAAAAACCCCAACATATATAGTAGAGGCTGATGAACGAAGTCACATGTTGGTAGACTCATTTCACCAGCTACGAGAATTCACATCACCATAAGAAACCTCGTGACTGGCTTTTATGGAAATGTGGATTGGACAGTGAAGCGGCATATTCGGCGCTAGAAATCTCAACCACCGTACGAAACGCAAGTGCAAGCTGTTCAAGTTGGGAGACACAACCCGGTCCGCTGGCACATTCATGCTGTAAAAATATGTCTACGGGCTTGGATGCAGCTCCATACTATTTTTATCATAAAATGGTGTGAAACTACTTCAAGCTCGTGGTCATTAACCAAAAAGGACACGAAGAAGCAGATGGCAAGAAATATGTGCTGCTTGACTCTTACTAACGTTATTTTAGTGCCGCGAGTAATACTTTGTTGTTTCAACTGTAGTCAAGAATATCATCCGCTCTTCCACAGGGTTACATCAGATTGTACTTTATTATAAATATAGTTAATACACATAGTTTAATTTTATTATAACTGTCTACGCCTTGGCGTGACATTTATTCTTGATTATTTGCAATCACACAATAGAATTAGACGTATTGAATTTGGTATATTCAGGTAATTACAATGTAGTGCTTAGGTAACATATATAGGGTGCGTGCGCTTGCGTTACTGCTAACTTTCCTTTTCATTCCTGCGGAATCGACTTTGCTGGTCCATTCATGATTTCGTCAAAAAAGGGTCGCGGTAACCGCATAACAAAGGCGTATTTGTATGTTTGGTCAAATTTTGACATTAATTGTTGTAACTGCGACAATCTTAAAGATATTTCTCTTGTCTCTAAACTAGTAACCTTTGAATTATCACCTGTTTGGTACCTTTGATAATAGTTTTTAGAAATAGTTAGGCGACTTCTAAACCCATCACTGCGTGATTCGCGAACAGCACGCTACGACCAAACTGAGAGTGGTTTTTGATGCGTCGGCAAAGACCAGTTCATCGAAATCCCTCAACGATATCCAGGCAGTAGGTCCAGTAGTACAGAGTGATTTATTCTCCATTCTTATTCGCTTTCGAATGTATACATATGTACTAACTGCAGATGTCGAAAAAATGTACCGCCAAATTGCTTTGGATGAGTCGCAGCGCCACCTACAGCTCATTTTGTGGAGGTATCACGTGGATGAGCCTATTAAAATATACCAACTTAATACCGTAACGTACTGCATCCGCTTCGTTTTAGAGCACAAGGTGTCTGGCACAACTAGCATGTGAATTTTAGGACAAGGTTATAGCAAATGTAATTAAATCTCATTTCTATATCGACGATTTGATCACAGGTAGTTTTGACTCTTGATTCGGCTGGGTTCCCGTTGCGAAAGTTTCGCTCAAACTGTTCTCAAATTCTATGCGATAAAACCGACTCATCTAATAGTCTAGATTTCCACGCTGACGCTACTGTTTTGGGTTTGAAATGGTCACCCACCTCAGACAATTTACAATTTCCAAGTCAAATAGAGGTTAACACTAAAGAAACAAAAAGAATTATAATTTCTACAATAAGTAAACTCTTTGATCCTTTAGGACTTGTATCCTGCTGTATTATTAAGGCTAAAATCTTACTCCAAAATTTGTGGAGTGCTGAATTGGATTGGGATGACCCGGTCCCTCAGCCACTTGCTAGAAGATGGTTTAATTTTATTGACAATTTATATCATATATCACACGTTTCCTTGCCACGACACGTCTTGTGTAATCAAATTGATTTAAATGCTGCCACAACTGAGCTACATTTCTTTGTCGATGCATCGCAGGCAGCCTATGGGACATGTGGTTATGTTCGGTCATATGTAGACAGCAATAAAATCACAGTAAATTTACTATGTGCCAAAACCCGAGTGGTGCCTAAAAAAGGTCTTACAATTCCACGTTTGGAATTAAGCGCCGCATTATTAGGAGCTCAATTATGTTCTAAGGTACTACAAAACTTACCATGCAACACTGCCACTATAAATATGTGGACGGATTCTACCGTCGTACTCGGATGGTTAAAAACACAAACAAAAGCCTTACCTGCCTTTGTCCGAAATAGAGTCAACACAATAAATGAACTTACAACAGGTTTCCAATGGAGACATTGCCCAACCAACCTAAATCCTTCTGATTTATCGTCTAGAGGAATCGATCCTCAAAATCTACAGCCTGCTTCATTATGGTGGGAACCCCGTTTTTAAAGAAGGACACTGCGGAGTTGCCTACCCAACCTCATATTCATCCATCCAATAAGCTACCTGAAGTAAAAAATCCTACTTGCCACTGATGAACCTAGTAAAAATGTAACCTCATTTGTTCCATTCGAAAACCATTCCAATTACTTACGACTAAAAAGAACTTATGCCTATGTGCTGCGTTTCATCAATAACTGTAAAAATCACAAAGTTAAATTAACTGGACATTTAGGAGCCGAGGAACTTGATCGATCGTTAGTACTTTTACTTAAATTTTGTCAACTGGAGTCATTTCCTAAAGATTTACAAAACATAACACTAGGCAAGCAACTGCATCAAAGAAGTAGATTGTTGCCTTTAAACCCGTTCCTGGATTCGGATCGACTAATAAGAGTGGGAGGGAGATTAGAACAGTCCGAGATTCACTATGATAAGAAACACCCAGTATTGCTGGATGCCAAGCATCCCTTTACTAAATTGATAATGATACATGACCACCATCGTTTGTTCCATGCAGGTCCACAACTATTACTTTCATCTTTTCGCGAAAGGTTCTGGCCTCTTGGTGGCAGACATTTGGCTCGTAGTGTTGCAAGAGAGTGTTTGATTTGTACCCGTTTGCGAGGAAAAACCATACAACCGATAATGGGTGACTTACCGAGCGCTAGAGTTACTGCTAACTTTCCTTTTCATTCCTGCGGAATCGACTTTGCTGGTCCATTCATGATTTGGTCAAAAAAGGGTCGCGATAACCGCATAACAAAGGCGTACCTGTGCGTATTTGTATGTTTATCCGTCAAAGCCATTCATTTAGAGCTTGTGAGTGACCTAACAACAGAAGCATTCATACTTTGCCTACGCAGGTTCGTATCACGGCGAGGTAAACCATTTGCGATCTATTGCGACAACGGGAAAAACTTTGTGGGGGCAAGCAATGAGTTAGGTAGGATTATACGGTCCAGCCATCAATTAGTCTCAGACTTTGCTGCGAATGAGGGCATTAAATTTCTATTTTGTCCAGCCTACTCCCCTCATTTTGGCGGCATTTGGGAGGCTGGTGTCAAATCGGCCAAGTTTCATATAAAACGCGTAGCTGGTAATGCTTGCCTGACGTTTGAGGAGTTAGCGACGCTTTTAACACAGATCGAAGCAATCCTAAACTCCCGCCCCCTCTCTCTCCTCCTCTCTCTCTCTCTCTCTCACTCTCCTCAGACCCTACTGATCCCAGTCATCTCACTCCAGGGCACTTTCTAATTGGCCGACCACTGACTTCAGTGCCGTCAGTACCTATCAACACTATAAGGCCCAACAGGTATCAAAAGATCGAACAGATCAGACAACATTTTTGGGAACGATGGCGCCGGGAGTTTATAGCCGAACTGCAGAATCGCACCAAGTGGAGAAAAGATTGCTCGACCCCAAAAGTCGGAGATTTGGATCTTATAAAAGACGACAACATGATGCCGCTACACTGGCGGATGGGCCGAGTAACGAAATGCTATACAGGACCAGACGGAGTCTGCCGCGTAGCGGAGCTCCACACAACTAAAGGGACAATCCGACGAGCTGTCAACAAATTGTCTCCTCTACCAATATGTACACCAGATGATAACGTAACAAACAAAAATCCTGCAGATACTCTTGGAGCAACCAGCGGAACCCAAGGGAATCCAGGAGTCCTTTGAAAGCTGATCCTTTCAAGGCGCGGAGGATGTTCACGCCTAGAATGTCGTGCACTTTACTGCGCTCGACATGCGGGGCGCGGGGAAGGAGGAGCGAGTGGCCAACCGCGATCCCGCGGCCGCGGCAGTCCGACACACAACGGCAACGCAAGCGCACTCACCCTATATATGTTTTTATATACCTAAGCACTACATTGTAATTTTACCTGAATATACCAAATTCAATACGAAGTCTATTGTGTGATTGCAAATAATCAAGAATAAATTTGTTTTCCACAAAATGAACAGAAAACTACTTGCATTGTAATAAAACGAAATTTACGGATTCTATCGCGGCTTATTTAACTTTTTAACCCGACGTTTCGAAGGCTTTACTTTACAGCCTTCATGGTCACGGGGGAGACTGTGTTGTATGTCGTCACGAAAGTATAGTGCAATGTTTCTACCCTCCATGTAGTTGACATTTAATTTTTATTTGTTGTAGTCCGATCTTGGCTTCTTGTTTTTTTTAAAAGCTATTATCTTGTGAATTTGTTTTTCTATCATTGTTTGACGCGATTAGGGTATGTCATGCTCGCTTAAGGGTCTGTGCTTGCGGCGGCGTTATGTGCTGGGTCCGTCACTTCCCTGTATCATGGTTGAGGAGGCCGATGGCTGGCACATGCGTCAGACTCGTGAACGGGTGCTGCTTATTTGGACTGGTCTACCTGGATTGCTCATTGATTGTTAGTTGGATAAAATTAAATAACAGGTTGTATAGCTTCGTTTACGACTCTGCCTTGTATTGACATGTATACCGTCATTTTTTTATCTCATGTGAATGTGATTTGTTTAAGAATTTATTTTATGTGTGAACTACAAAAGAACTACGGCTGAGTTTCTTGGTGCTTCTTCTCAGAACAGTGGGCATCTCCGAAGCACCGGTAGACTTAGACTTTAACATTACTATGACATGTAAAAAGTGCCCCTAGTGGCCTAATTTACGAAATAAATGATTTGATTTGACTTAAATGTTTTCAAAAGACTTTGTGATTTGAAGACTTGTAGAAATTGTTTAGACTCCCTGACAGAAATGACTGATCTGTCATGCTTGTGACATTGCGATATTAGTATTTACATACAAAGTGATATGAAAATGTTTATGTGTCAATGATTGTTGGCAACTGCTTAATCTTTTCATTAGTTATCCCTTTTTGGAACGAAGTTCGAAGTTTGAGGGCTGAGCGGCTAGACCGACAAAGTGTAACAATGAAAAACGACACCAAAAAAACGACATCTTTATGAAGTGATTTAGAGGCACTTCCCGATTATCTGGGAATATATATAATTTAATTTAATCATTACTTAATACAAAAAAACAATAGTGAAAGGAACTCCGTTTCAACCTGGTGTCTATAAGAAACCTCTCTGTTTTTGTATTTGCTATTTGCTATCGGTATCGGGAGTAACAAACTTTCGGTGAAACCCGAAACAAATATTTGCAGATCACACAAACTTTGTCTCGGTGTGGGACTCACCTCTTGTTTTACAGCTGGGCTATTCGCATTCTGTGCCATGGAAGCTATCAAGGAAGGACTATGGCTATGATGGACTGTACTGTCATTGCAGTGTCGTCATGATGTTATGTCACGATAAAAATATAGTATCCTTAACATTTTGTGAATTTTCAATCAAAAGGTTTATATTTACCCATTTTATTTATAAGTGCAACTTTAAAATCTTTGAATTGATTCAAATCGGTATGATTATGATATTTTATATTGTACAAACCAATAATGCTTATACAGCGATTTGTGTAACATATGCCTACTTCGCTACTTGGCAATTTAGATGTAACAAGAACTCCGTCACGTAGTAATGTGTCATTAAATAAACAAATCAATTATACGTAATAGTGGTTAACTTTATTAAATACAACAACATAACTACACCTGGGGTACTGTCAACGGCGGAAACCCCAACATATATAGTAGAGGCTGATGAACGAAGTCACATGTTGGTAGACTCATTTCACCAGCTACGAGAATTCACATTACCGAAAGATCCCTTAAGATGTTTGACATATCAATCGCAACGAAAGATCTTTGGAACGTCTAGTACTACAAGGAAGGGTAGAGGGACAACGTTCTCGCGGCCGATACCACGCAAGATGGACATACCTCAATATATCATCTACGAAGTGTTCCCTTGCTGAGTGTACACGCAGTGCCACGAACAGGAAAGAATGGAGTCGTATCGCAAGAACTGCAACCGACCAATACGACGATCCATAACCACGAGTACTCCGCCAGGAGTGCCCGACTAAGAAGAAGAAGAATAAGAACCCTCGAAACTGGCTTTTATAGAAATGTGGATTGGACAGTGGATATACGGCTCTAGAAATCTCAAGCACCGCTCGAAACGCAAGTACTAGCTGTTCAAGCTGGGATACAAAGGTCTTATCCGATCCGCTGGCCCATTCATGCTGTAAAATATGTCTACGGGCTTTTGGCAGCTCCACACTATTTTTATCACAAAATGGTGTGAAACTACTTCAAGCTCGTGGCCACTAGCTATAAAGGACACGAAGAAGCAGATGACAAGAAATATGTGCTGCTTGACTCTTACTGTAGTAATTTTAGTGCCGCGAGTAATAATAGTGCTGTGGCCTTTTTGGTCAGGCTTCGGACACGGATGGCTGGCGTGTATGGGTATGCCCGGGCCCCCTTTTGTGTATAGTTTTTCTTTAATGTATTAGGTAACATGTATACGTATATTTGTCTTTACTGAATGCGTTCTTAATGTATTATCTATCTTCTTTGTCTATTTATTATGTATTACCTAATGCTTACTGCCATCTGGTCCAAAGGCTATAAATATATTCTTTCTTACTTTTTATTTCATTCTTTCAACTAAAATTAAAATTACACTTTGCTCTTCCACAGGGTACACCAGATTATACTTTTCATTGACAAAAAAAAGCTAAAGTAAAACTTAGAAAATAATGTATAGGTATGTATGAACGATTTCATACTCGTACATGTCTGAGTTATGCTACAATTTGCAGCAATGATTTCAGCAAAAATAATTAATTTCCGATTTGAACCCCAAGGTATTTTCTTCGGCACCACATTTTCAGATCGTTTGTTTTCTTCTTTTAAATTACCAGGAGTGTCCATAACTGCTGCACACAAGAATATGGGGAACTTGGGTTCAGATCAGCTAGATTTTAGAGGCTTTCGTGATGTTTCTGTGTCTCTGCATTTTCTTCAACTTAGCTATTGCCGTTATGCAATCCCTACGCCGTTAAAATTAATTAATGCTTACGACGCTTTTCGAAATCAAAGCCCCAAGATATATGTTGGACTGGATCACGTTGCATTTTAAATTCTCATGACTTTCGGCAAGATGTGACTAGCGTGGACCACGATCATAACCTTGGTTTTGTGGCGATGTGTTTTTAATCCAAATTCAAGGCTCAGACGCTTGATATTGAGAATTCCCTTCTCCATATGATCGGCACTGGTTGAAAATATACATCAAGTACAAGCTCTTCACATCAGTTGCACAGGAGACAGTAGTACAGACCCAGTCCAGCTGGCCCATTAATGCTGCACAAAGAATGTCTACGAGCTTTGAGTATTTTTCTATTGTTTTTTTTTTCACAAAACAGTATAAAACTATTTAAAGTTCTTGGTCATTAACGAACAAGAAAGTGAAGAAATAGATTGAGAGATAAATGCGCTGCTTGACTCGTACTGACGTTATTTTTAGCCTCGACTATGGCCCTGTTTGAACTATAGTCAAAAATACACTCCACTCTTCCACAAGGTACATCAAAGTGTACTTTTTATTCGAGCATATTTTAAAGAAATAACAAGAATAAATTGAAAATAATGAGCACGTGTTTGTGCTATGCTATAATTTTCAACAATGAATTCAGCTTAAAACATGTTTTAAAAAGACTGCGATTTGAAGACTGCTAGAAATTGTTTAGTCTCTTCGAGAGATATGACTGATCTGTCATGCTTGTGACATTGCGTTATTAGCGAAGGATATAAAGTTACGTACAAAGTGATTTGGAAATATTTGAGTGACAATGATTGTCGTGAACTGCTTAATCTTTCCATTGGTCGTCCCTTGTTGAAACGAAGTTCCATATCGCATTTATCATTTGTTTGTGGGCTGAGCGGCTATACCAAAAAATGTGTAACAATGAAAAACGCCACCAAAAACCGACATCTTTTTGAAGTGATTTTTGAGGCACTTCCCGATGACCTGGGAATATATATAATTTTATTTTTAATTATTACTTAATACAAAAAAGCAATAGTGAAAGGAACTCCGTTCCAACCTGGTGTCTATAAGAAACCTCTCTGTTTTTGTATTTGCTATTTGCTATCGATATCGGGAGTAACAGACTTTCGGTGAAACCCGAAACAAATATTTGCAGATCACACAAACTTTGTCTCGGTGTGGGACTCACCTCTTGTTTTACAGCTGGGCTATTCGCCTTCTGTGGCATGGAAGCTATCAAGGAGGGACAGGGCTACCCCGAAAGGGTAGGCAGAGGTGTAGCCAGTACACCCACTTTTCGCCGAATTGCAGTCCCATAATGTGACAGGGGGCGAGCCTATCGCCATCTTAAAATCTTTGAATTGATTCAAAGTGGCATGATTATGATATTTTATATAGAAGAGGCTGGTGAAAGAAGTCATATGTTGGTAGACTATTTTCACCAGCCACGAGAATTCACATCACCATAAGAAACCTTGTGACTGGCTTTTATGGAAATGTGGATTGGACAGTGAAGCGGCATCTTCGGCTCTAGAAATCTCAAGCACCGTACGAAACGCAAGTGCAAGCTGTTCAAGCTGGGAGACACAACCCAGTCCGCTGGCACATTCATACTGTAAAAATATGTCTACTGGCTAAGGAGCAGCTCCATACTATTTTTATCATAAAATGGTGTGAAACTACTTCAAGCTCGTGGTCATTAACCAAAAAGGACACGAAGAAGCAGATGGCAAGAAATATGTGCTGCTTGACTCTTACTAACGTAATTTTAGTGCCGTGAGTAATACTTGTTGTTTCAACTAGAGTCAAGAATGTCGTCCGCTCTTCCACAGGGTTACATCATATTGTACTTTATTATAAATATAGTTAATACACATAGTTTAATTTTAATATATAATAAAAAAGTTTTTTTTATGAGCTTCGAATTTCCAATAGTTTTTTTTCCACAAATCGACAGAAAACTACTTGCATTGTAATAAAACGAAATTTACGGATTCTATCGCGGCTTATTTAACTTTTTAACCCGACGTTTCGAAGGCTTTACAGCCTTCATGGTCACGGGGGAGACTGAGTTGTATGTCGTCACGAAAGTATAGTGCAATGTTTCTACCCTCCATATAGTTGATATTCAATTTTTATTTGTTGTAGTCCGATCTTGGCTTCTTGTTTTTTTTAAAAGCTATTATCTTGTGAATTTGTTTTTCTATCATTGTTTGACGCGATTAGGGTATGTCATGCTCGCTTAAGGGTCTGTGCTTGCTGCGGCGTTATGTGCTGGGTCCGTCACTTCCCTGTATCATGGTTGAGGAGGGCGATGGCTGGCACATGCGTCAGACTCGTGAACGGGTGCTGCTTATTTTGACTGGTCTACCTGGATTGCTCATTGATTGTTAGTTGGATAAAATTAAATAACAGGTTGTATAGCTTCGTTTACGACTCTGCCTTGTATTGACATGTATACCGTCATTTTTTTATCTCATGTGAATGTGATTTGTTTAAGAATTTATTTTATGTGTGAACTACAAAAGAACTACGGCTGAGTTTCTTGGTGCTTCTTCTCAGAACAGTGGGCATCTCCGAAGCACCGGTAGACTTAGACTTTAACATTACTATGACATGTAAAAAGTGCCCCTAGTGGCCTAATTTACGAAATAAATGATTTGATTTGACTTAAATGTTTTCAAAAGACTGTGATTTGAAGACTTGTAGAAATTGTTTAGACTCTGCTTGTGACATTGCGTTATTAGCGAGCGATATACATTTACATACAAAGTGATATGAACATGTTTATGTGTCAATGATTGTTGTGAACTGCTTAATCTTTACATTAGTTATCCCTTTTTGGGACGAAGTTCCATGTGGCACGTTATCATTTGAAACAATAAAAACGACACCGAAAACCGACATCTTTTTGAAGTGATTTTTGAGGCACTTCCCGATGACCTGGGAATATATATAATTTTATTTTTAATCATTACTTAATACTAAAAAGCTATGGTTAAAGGAACTCCGCTCCAACCGGGTGTCTATAAGAAACCTTTCTTTTATTGTATTTGCTAACGGTATCGGGAGTAACAGACTTTCGGTCTCAACACCCAAACCCGAAACAAATATTTGCAGATCACACAAACTTTGTCTCGGTGTGGGACTCACCTCTTGTTTTACAGCTGGGCTATCCGCATTCTGTGCCATGGAAGCTGTCAAGGAAAGACTATGGCTATGATGGACTGTACTGTCACTGCAGTGTCGTCATGATGTTATGTCACGATAAAAGTATGGTATCCTTAACATTTTGTGAATTTTCAATCAAAAGGTTTATATTTTCCCATTTTATTTATAAGTGCAACTTTAAAATCTTTGAATTGATTCAAATCGGTATGATTATGATATTTTATATTGTACAAACCAATAATGCTTATACAGCGATTTGTGTAACATATGCCTACTTCGCTACTTGGCAATTTAGATGTAACAAGAACTCCGTCACGTAGTAATGTGTCATTAAATAAACAAATCAATGATACGTAATAGTGGTTAACTTTATTACATACAACAACATAACTACACCTGGGGCACTGTCAACGACGGAAACCCTAACATATATAGTAGAGGCTGATGAACGAAGTCACATGTTGGTAGACTCATTTCACCAGCTACGAGAATTCACATTACCGAAAGAACCCTTAAGATGTTTGACATATCAATCGCAACGAAAGATCTTTGGAACTTCTAGTAATACAAGGAATGGTAGAGGGTCAACGTCCTCGCGGCCGATATCCCACAAAATGGACAGACCTCATTATATCATCTACGAAGTGTTCCCTTGCTGAGTGTACACGCAGTGCCACGACCAGGAAAGAATGGAGGCGTATCGCAAGAACTGCAACCGACCAATACGACGATCCATAACCACGACTACTCCGCCAGGAGTGCCCGACTAAGAAGAAGAAGAATAAGAACCCTCGTGACTGGCTTTTATGGAAATGTGGTTTGGACAGTGGAGCAACATATACGGCTCTAGAAATCTCAAGCACCGCTCTAAACGCAAGTGCAAGCTGTTCAAGCTGGGAGACAAAGGTCTAATCCGATCCGCTGGCCCATTCATGCTGTAAAATATGTCTACGGGCTCGTAGCTGCTCCACACTGTTTTTATCACAAAACGGTGTGAAACTGCTTCGAGCTCGTGGTCATTAATCAAAGAGGACACGAAGAAGCAGATGACAAGAAATATGTGCTGCTTGACTCTTACTGTAATAATGTTAGTGCTGCGAGTAATACCATGTTTTTTCATGAGCCTGTGGCCGTTTTGGTCATGCTTTGGACACAGATGACTGGTGTATATGGGTATGCCCAGGGACCTCTTTTGTGTATAGTTTTTCTTTTATGTATTAGGTAACATGTATGTCTTTACTGAATGTGTTCTTTGTGTATTATCTATCTTGTGTATTTTCTTTGTCTATTTATTATGTATTACCTAATGCTTACTGCCATCTGGTCCAAAGGCTATAAATATATTCTTTCTTTCTTTTTATTTCATTCTTTCAACTGAAATTAAAATTACACTTTGCTCTTCCACAGGGTTCATTGACAAAAGAAAAAGCTAAAGTAAAACTTAGAAAATTATGTATAGGTATGCATGTATGAACGATTTCATACTCGTACATGTCTGAGTTATGCTACAATTTGCAGCAATGATTTCAGCAAAAATAATTAACTTTCGATTTGAGCCCCAAGGTATTTTCTCCGGCACCACATTTTCAGATCGTTTGTTTTCTTTTAAATTTCCAGGAGTGTCCATAACTGCTGCACACAAGAATATGGGGAACTTGGGTTCAGACCAGCTAGATTTTAGAGGCTTTCGTGATGTTTCTGTGTCTCTGCATTTTCTTCAACTTAGCTATTGCTGTTCTGCAATACATACGCCGTTAAAATTAATTAATGCTTACGAAGCTTTTCGAAATCAAAGCCCCAAGATATATATTGGACTGGATAACGTTGCATTTTAAATTCTCATGACTTTCGGCAAGATGTGACTAGCGTGGACTACGATCATAACCTTGGTTTTGTGGCGATGTGTTTTTAATCCAAATTTAAGGCTCAGATGCTTGATATTGAGAATTACCTTCTCCATATGATCGGCACTGGTTGAAAATATACATCAAGTACAAGCTCTTCACATCAGTTGCACAGGAGACAGTAGTACAGACCCAGTCCAGCTGGCCCATTAATGCTTAACAAAGAATGTCTACGAGCTTTGAGTATTTTTCTATTGTTTTTTTTTTCACAAAACAGTATAAATTTATTTAAAGTTCTTGGTTATTAACGAACAAGAAAGTGAAGAAATAGATGGAGAGATAAATGCGCTGCTTGACTCTTACTGACGTTATTTTTAGCCTCGATTAAGGCTCTTTTGAACTATAGTCAAAAATACACTCCACTCTTCCACAAGGTACATCAAAGTGTACTTTTTATTCGAGCATACTTTAAAGAAATAACAAGAATAAATTGAAAATAGTGTGCACGTGTGTGTGCTATGCTATAATTTTCAACAATGAATTCAGCTTAAAACATGTTTTAAAAAGACTACCCACTGAAGACTGAAGACTGCTAGAAATTGTTTAGTCTCCTCGAAAGATATGACTGATCTGTCATGCTTGTGACATTGCGTTATTAGCGAAGGATATAAATTTACGTACAAAGTGATTTGGAAATATTTGTGTGACAATGATTGTCGTGACCTGCTTAATCTTTTCATTGGTCGTCCCTTGTTGAAACGAAGTTCCATATCGCATTTATCATTTGTTTGCGGGCTGAGCGGCTAGACCAAAAAATGTGTAACAATGAAAAACGCCACCAAAAACCGACATCTTTTTGAAGTGATTTTTGAGGCACTTCCCGATGACCTGGGAATATATATAATTTTATTTTTAATTATTACTTAATACAAAAAAGCTATAGTGAAAGGAACTCTGCTCCAACCGGGTGTCTATAAGAAACCTTTCTTTTATTGTATTTGCTAACGGTATCGGGAGTAACAGACTTTCGGTCTCGACACCCAAACCCGAAACAAATATTTGCAGATCACACAAACTTTGTCTCGGTGTGAGGACTCACCTCTTGTTTTACAGCTGGGCTATCCGCATTCTGTGCCATGGAAGCTGTCAAAGAAGACTATGGCTATGATGAACTGTACTGTCATTGCAGTGTCGTCATGATGTTATGTCACGATAAAAAGATGATATCCTCAACATTTAGTGAATTTGCATTCAAAAGGTATAAGTTTATTAGCACATTTTATTTATAAGTCTGATTTTAAAATCTTTGACACACAGACACACATACACTCACGCCTGTAATCCCCGAAGGGGTAGGCAGAGGTGTAGCCAGTACACCCACTTTTCGCCGAATCGCGGTCCCATAATGAGACAGGGGGCGAGCCTATCGCCTTCTTAAAATCTTTGAATTGATTCAAAGTGGCAGTGGTGTTTGATTGTCCATGATTATGATATTTTATATAGAAGAGGCTGGTGAAAGAAGTCACATGTTGGCAGACTATTTTCACCAGCCACGAGAATTCACATCACCATAAGAAACCTCGTGACTGGCTTTTATGGAAATGATGATTGGGCAGTGAAGCTGTGTCTAGAAATCTCAAGCACCGTACGAAACGCAAGTGCAAGCTGTTCAAGTTGGGAGACACAATCCGGTCCGCTGGCACATTCATGCTGTAAAAATATGTCTACGGGCTTTGATGCAGCTTGACACTGTTTTTATCACAAAACGGTGTGAAACTACTTCGAGCTCGTGGTCATTAACCAAAGAGAACACGAAGAAGCAGATGGCAAGAAATATGTGCTGCTTGACTCTTACTAACGTAATTTCAGTGCCGCGAGTAATACTTTGTTGTTTCAACTGTAGTCAAGAATATCGTCCGCTCTTCCACAGGGTTACATCAGATTGTACTTTACATTATAAAATAATGTATATTTGTGCGTGTATATGCGATTACATACATGTGTGTGAGTTAAAATAATAAATTCACCCAACAGTCACACACATAGTTTTGACCCCACACTCGGTAAAACCTGTATCAAGTACGAGGGACCAAGGTCCCACCCAGACTCGAAACAAATATCTGTCTGTCACACAAACATTTGCCTCGGTGAGGGAATCGAACCCGCGGCTTCTCGTTTCACAGCCGGCTATTCGCCCGTTGCGCCAAAAGCTGTCAAAAGTTATGCTACAATTTGCAGCAATGATTTCAGCAAAAATAATTACAAATGATATCTGATTTGAACCCCATTTCTCCTGTACCACATTTTCAGATCGTTTATTTTCTTTTCAGTTTCTAGGAGCGTCCATGTCTACTGCACACAAGAATATGGGGATGTAGGGTTCATGAAATACAGTTATAAATACAGTTTTCAGTTAGGGTCATTGACCTTGAAAATATGGTAAATTCTATACAATCAAAATACACGGAGATATAGTTAATACAAATAGTTGAATTTTAATATAACATAAAAAAGTTTTTTTTTGAGATGATCATCATTCATGGCAGAAATCAGTATCTGCGATACTTTAAGTTGGCCACGGCTTAGTACACCCTCTCTGACTATCCTTGTATATTACACATTTTCATTATGTACTAACCCAAGCTGGCCCATTCATGATGTAGAAAGAATGTCTATTTATTTATTTTTTAATTATAATTTGAAGTACCATTAGGTAATACACAGCACATACATATATGATAACAATGCAGATATCTACGATTGTGTTCACCTCTTGAAGGTATTTACAACTTAATCAAAAAAAAGTATGTCTGCAAACTTCGAGTAATTTCCTGTTGTTCTTTTTCCACAAATCGTTAGAAAACTACTTGGAGTTCTTGGTCATTAACTAATAAGAAAATGAATAAATAGATGGAGAGAAAAATACGCTGCTTGACCCTGATTTAAAGTAACATATTTGTCCGCGAGAGGCAGTAATGTCTTGATTCAACCGTAGTCTGTACACTCAGTCACACACTAAAACAACCTATACATTTAACATTGAACTGAACATTGCACTTCAAACATCTCTTGGTAGAGACAACCACCCACTCTACCTCCTGAGTCCGCTCCGTGTGATGTAAATCCCTGTCCGACTCCCGTGACAACAAATGAACGACTTAAACTTCGATCCGATAAGTCTCGCCACATATCTAGTGTCAACTATGCATGCGCCATTGCAAGGGGAGGGATTAAGTGGGAGGCACAGTGGGTGTTACTAAGGTTGTTTTTTCAATAAAGCTTTGTGAATTCACAGCTGTAGTTGCATATCAAAATTGAAATCCAATGTTAAATTATGTGACTATGTATTCCCTCCTTTCTATGATCCAGGGTTCTGTAAATGTGGAATAGTGAGGTAAGGCTGTGTCTCGCTAATTGATAATACCTGGACGGCACTTTCCTTACCATCAGGTGCAGTATGCTTACTTTACCGTGCTAAGAAAAATGTGGACTGAATTCAAATATGTTTTAAGAAACATTACAAATATAACACATAGATTGAATTGACCGTTCCTGGAATGACTAGGCTATCTGGAACACGTGCTATATATTCGAAATATTCATCTGCCAGTCATGTCGGACGCTTCCATTGTTTAAGTGAGCATTGTTTGGTTATTGACGACACAAAAGAGAATACAGAGGCTGGAATGGCGTAAAAACAGATTTCACTTTTAACCGACTTCAAAAAAGGAGGAGGTTAACAATTCTTCGGAATCTTTTTTTTATGTATGTTACCCGATTACTCGAAGACGCCTGGATCGATTCGAGAAATTCTTTCTTTGTTTAAAAACGGTATACTTCCCAGGTGGTCCCATTGGCACCAAGTCAGGATCTGATGATGGGATCTCCGAAAAATCAAGGGCAACCCTCAAATTATATAGTGACGCATAATTTGTTTCTTATTGAAGTCGGTGTACTTTTTATGAATAATCAGGTAAAATTTCGCTATTTGGGCCGCTAACTAGATGGGACTCAATTTTGATTTTTAGAAACTAATACGCGAATAACGTTGACCAATTATCGAAATTAGCTGACCGATTGTGACCATTTCGTGACCAATTTAAATAATTTTAGATCAGGTCTCAACGATTAATTTTGGCCGCTAAAATAATGCCGATGACCTTAAAATTTTAAATTTGTTGCAGTTTTTGTAGGAGTACTAACTAAATACTCAAAGTTGCTGACCAATTGTGACCAATTCGTGACCAATTCGGACCATATGGTCACAGGCCAAATTTCGCTATTTGGGCCGCTAACTAGATGGAGCCCAATTTTACTTTTCGTGATTACAACGTCAATAACGTTGACCAATTATCGAAATTAGCTGACCAATTGTGACCATTTCGTGACCATTTCGTGACCAATTGAAATAATTTTAGATCAGGTCTCTGCGATTAATTTGGACCGCCCAAAATAATTCCGATGACCTTAAAATTTTAAAATTGTTGTAGTTTTTGTAGGAGTAATGACCAAATACTGAAATTCGCTGACCAATTCGTGAACAATTCGGACCATATGGTCACAGGCCAAATTTCGCTATTTGAGCCGCTAACTAGATGGAGCTGGAACTCGGGTACATTTATCGAGAGCCACAAATAATCCACAAAAAGCCGCATGTGGCTCGCGAGCCGCATGTTGGCAACCCCTGTCATATACAATATTTTTGTTAGATTTTTTTTAAGAATATCAAGACACTCCTTTTGGTAAATGAAATTTATCAAACGTGCAATTGTTACCTTTTTTATTTATTTGTGTTGTATACAACAATCGTTAATATATGCTTTAAAAAACCACTGAGGTTTATAGTGATGCTATATAAGATAAAAACCTGATGGGCAGTGATCCGAGCTCATTTCGCGCTGTTTCAATTCGTTCACGAGTACACGAGTACCAGAATAAATAAATAACACCCAACAGTCAGACACATAGCCCCGACCCACACTAAGATACGAGTCTTGTGGGTATCAGGGACTACGAGAGACTTTAGATCTCACAACACCCAAACCTTGTACATGAATATCTGTCTGTCACACAAACATTTGTCCCGGTGTGGGAATCGAACCCACGGCCTCTCATTTCACATCCAGCTACCCGCCAACTGCGCCACGGAGGCTGTCAAGCATAATTTGACATTTATGCCCCATTGATATTGAGCTAGCCACTTATCACATCAGGAAATGTGAACCGAGGATGTACTAGTCGCAACTGTGCCCTTGCGGATAGGCAAGCTTATATTGATTTTCCGTGAATTTCGCATTTGTTACACAGTATTAGTAAGAACTGTGGTGCAATACGGAGGTCGCGTTTGATTTATAATTATAGAGGATCGCTGTTTAGTCTTCAGGGTAGCGAGAACAATTTTCTAATATCGAATCCAGAATGGTAGACACACAGACCTGAATCCCTATAGGTAGCTACAATTTTTTTTCTATATATGGATAATCTCGTTAAGTAACTTCCATGGTGATTTACGTCTGGCTTCTCCAGACGTAAATGTCCTTTACTGGAGGTTAATACCTCTTTAGTTCAGTATTTGTCTCCCGCTTTGCTATGGAGGGAAGTGGACAATTTATATTTCCAACTCCTCTCTATATTTCTATTTGATTAATTTCGTTGCGGGATAAAATACAGTAATTAAGCATTCCCAGAGACTCGCCGAGATTCATTACTCGGTGTCGAAAAAATGCGTGCTATTGTTGATCCTGGCTAAACAGGAGTTACAATGGCGGGTGTATGGGATAGTCTCTATATATGGATAGTTTAACGTCCTCTTTTTTTTTCTCTGCTATTTGTTATCTGTATCTATTTGTACCTCTTTGTTATATATCCTTCCTTGATGGTGATTTCTAAGTTCCCATGACTTCATAACTATTCATTTCGTATGGTTAATTTCCATATGTGTTTTGACCTGTCATAAGTGCCTTTTATATGCCTTCATGATCAATAAAGAGTGTCATTTTATTTTAACGCAAGTTCTCCGAGCTAAAAGTACTACATTGGGTTGTAGAACTGTCAATGTTATGTAATATAGATTTTTGTACTTCATTCGGGTGACAGTGTATTGTAATAAAGAATTGGTTTCGGGATTCAGTACTTTATTCCCGAACAACCGGAGCCCTTGTAGAATCACTTTGTATGTTCTAGTATCAAGATTTTATTAGAAACGACTTGACGAGTCAAAATTTTACATAGAAGCCAAACGTTTTACTTGGAATTGGTCTATTGTTCAAGATTTTTAACTGACTTCAAAAAAGGAGGAGGTTAACAATTCGTTGGAATCTTTTTTTATGTATGTTCCCCGATTACTCGAAGACGCCTGGACCGATTTGAGAAATTATTATTTTGTTTAAAAGGGTATACTTCGTAGGTGCTCTCATTGGCACCAAGTCAGAATCTGATGATGGGATCTCAGAAAAATCAAGGGTAACCCTCAAATTTTATAGTGACGCATAATTTGTTTTTTATTGAAGTCGGTGTACTTTTTATGAATTAAAAAACTTTTTTGAATCACAATAACGCCATACAGGGCTAAAGTCTCTCATAGTTTCTGATACCCACGATCCGATCCAAGTCCGGCGATGATTTCCATGTAAAATATAACTGGCAGGCTCCATCGCACTGTTCGTTCGGTTGCAGCACTAAGCTCAGTTTGATACTTTTTGGTTTTTCCTTTTTAAATATTTTTTTGTCAACATTTTTTGTTTTAGTGAACAGCCAAATAATCTTTCCTTCTTCGTAAATTGGAATACTTACAGTGTCTATATAGATTATGGAGCGTTGCGGATATCTATCAAGAAAGCCCTCTTACTGAAGAATCTAATAAGAGTCGAGTCCACTTGCCGCAATACACTGCACTCAAACAGGATCGATAGACACTTCAGGTACTTAAGCCCTTCAACGACAGCGGACCCAGAAATGGCATTTTGTCGCTGCGAGTCTATTTATTTTATATGAGTACATTTGACAACTAAAGAAGTTAAAGGATTTCATCGTATAGCGCTAAGCGCTTGTCATTTTTACAATTCCAGCGACGTACAGCCCTATAGCGGTTTAATGTGACTTAATATAAGCCCTATTAAATCGTCCCACAGCTGGATCCTATGAGGATATATAGTCCGGCGGACTATACAGATGGTGTTGGCTTCGTGACTAAGCGTCGCCGTGGGCAGAATTCTTGCTCTACTTATTGCATTTTCCTCCGCATACTGAAGTGTTGACGTTGTGACTGGCTTGTTTCCGAGAATAATTATTTAGAGTGGATACTTCAGCTTTCCTTTTGATTTACATATACACCCACGCTTGTAATCCTCAAAGGGGTAAGCAGGTGTAACCAGTTCGCCCGCTGAATTTATTTCGCTCCCATAGTGTGATAGGAGCCTATCACCATATCGGGCACAAATTCTAGTGACCGAGCCAATACTGAGAATTTCTAGATAGTCTTTTATTTTGATTTGTCGACTAGAAACAATATCACATGAAATCATAAGCGATTTCGTCTTTGTTTTGGGTTCGGTGGAATTTGGTATTTGGTATTTATTTTTGATAGAATCCAGTTCAAAGCAATGACGACCATTCGTAGGCTGAAAGGCTACAGATTAACCTTTGTTGAAAAAAAATGTTTAGTTTTTTTACCACAAGCATCTGATGGTAAAAAATAAATATAATTAAATATTAGTTATTATACGAATCGGCAAATGAAATTCTAGTACCTAGTAATATAAGCGCTTAAAGTCGGATTAGATATGCTGATCTCTTTTCCGCAAAGCGAGTGTCAGTATGAAATTCGTACGATGTACGTATAAGTGACGTCATTTGTTATACTGCCCTCTTTGTCAGGTAGTAAATAAATGCTTTGTATCTTTGTTAATTAAGAACACATTATAATTTAGCTGTCGTGATTAGCTGTCTCACTCTCACTCCAGTTAATGTCTCAATACCTGTTAGTCAGTATAATACACTGTGTATATCAAATGAGTTTAAATAGTGTAAAAGTGATGCGAGGACCGGGCTGGCTGTAAGGGGTGGTTGGAGGCCAGTTACACACTACAAACTCTATGGTCAGTCTTCATAAATGTTAATCAGTCAGCCTTTGCGACGATGCATATTGCAGGGTGCCGTTGTCAGGATGACGCAGCCAGACGAGACAGAATTAAGTCGATATTTATTTTTTATATGCTTGTGTTTATTCTTGTTGTTTGCGTATTTAATACAATTGTGCTTATCACGTATACAATTTTCCCAGGTAATTGTGTTAAGCGATGTTGATTGAACGCTGATTGTTTCATACAAAAAGCGACAGAACCGGAGATTACACACGACCGGAAGCAGCGCATTCGTTATTTTAAAGATTAATAGGGATGATGAAAATATAGCAAGACTTTTTTATCCGGGCACGGCAGTAGCCATACTGCACCTGATGGTAAGCGCAGTGCCGTCTAATTAGAGTACCGAGTATCGAGAGACAATTAATCTCCCGCTACTCAACACAATTATGCCCGCCTGCTTCTTCACACTACGCCATGGGCAAGAAGATGAAGAAGCGGTCGAGGGTCTAGTGTCAGAATACTCAGAAAGCCGTAAAACGGCCAAACATCGTAACCCAAGTCTAGACCCCCAACAAAAACCAGATTTACACCGATCAGGACTAGCGCAGGGCCGTCCAATTAGAGTATCAAGTAGCGAGAAACAATCTATCCCTGGCCATTCAACACAATCATGCCGGCCTGCATATAATGCTACTTTTAGTACACGCGAACTAAAGACAGATTGCATTAAACACTATAATTTGTTTTTGTAATATTTATTCTAAATTTATATTTCATTCGATAAACACATAAATATTAATCAACGGTTGTGGTTATTTAAATCCACTCCCGAGAATCGATGTGGATTAACATAATTATGATTCGCGGTCGGTGTATTTAATACATGCAACTCATCGGCGTGCGGTTTGTATTTAAAATACATCCGCCATATAACTCAATAGGGTAATTGACAGTAGGTGAAAACCTGATAGACTTTTGTTTTTTATAAAATATTTTAGCCTTAAAATATCGAAAACTAAACCAATTTGTTAATATATGTGATTATTTAATACTTTCAAGAAATATGTAAAAATAAAACATTTTGTCACGTGACATAAAACACTAATCGGTCATGCATGACGTCACTGTTCGAAACATCTATTAAACGCTGAGCCAATCGTCTATTAGTTTTGCGGACGGTCACGTCACACGAGAGGCCATGACAGTTGATAGCGTTTTGGTGGGAAAAATAAATTTGGCTTATAAAAATGCAAATGAAATCTTGAAAACTTATGTTTATTAATAATAATAAATATTGATAATATTTGATGAAGAATAAAATAAAACGGTTTCCCAAAAACTGTCAACTAGCCTATTTGTTTATGACAAACTTACAATAATAAAGGATCTACAGAAATATTAGTGCCTCGTCAGTAGATAAAGTATAATTATAAAATACATTTGCGTTGAATGCACCCATCCATACTAATACTATAAAGGTGAAACTAACTCTGTTTGTTTGTTTGTTACCTTTTCACGACTAAACGGCTGACCAGATTGTGATGAAATTTGGCAAGAAGATAAATTATATCCTGGAGAAGGACATAGGCTATCTTTTTTCTCAAAAAACAACCTTGTAAGGGGTCAAATAGGAGTTCAAAATTTGTATGGGAAATCCATAATTCCTCGACATAGGTATCTGGAAATTCATTTAGGCTTTTGGTAGGAAATAAAGAAATACGTGTTTCAACGTTTTTGAAAAATCATCCCTAAAAGGGGCAAAGTGAGGTTAAACTTATGAGGTATTCTTGAGAGGATTGAGATTCTTCAACATCTGAGAGGCCATGGATAACAGTCGCTATAGGTGCCTCAGTGCAGACGACAACTCCTTGGATTGTATACTTCTGCTCCCGAAAATAGCAACCTCGCAGCAACTGCTAGTTATTATATAATATAATTAAGCAGCGATAGCCTAGTTGGTTGCGGTACGGACTGTCAAGACGAAAGTTGTATGTTCGAAACCCAAATGGCACACACCTCTGACTTTGACGAATTCAGAATCGATAAAAAAATTAATTATTATTTAAGTATTGGTAGGAGCGAAAGCAGATGCGTAGTGGGAATATCTCACTATCTCCCTAGAACCGCAGCGTAATGGTAATCCCAGGCAGTGACGTCATGAGCTAATTAGACTAGCGTTGATAAGAAAATTTCAAATTACGTCGTGTTTCAAGAAATTCCTGAGAAGTCTATTAATCCAACCGCAATGATTCTTCTAAATATGACTTTATAATGAAGCTTTCTATTTTTATCCATTTGGGAGATGTCTAAGGGCCTTTCCACACCACGATTTGAACGCACTGATGACGCGCGTAGAACGCAATCAGTACGCTCAGCAAACGCAAGCCCGTCGCATCGGTCTGTTGAAACCTTTTGCACACAATCCTCGCGTTCGTAGCAATGCAAACGTGCAGAAAGCCGCCGCCATTTACGAGTTATGACCACAGTTTATCAATGGTGTTCGACTGTTTGATGCACTAAAACAAACGCGCGCTACACAAATCCTAGCAGCCGGATAAACATTTCCAAAATTTTTAATTTATAATTAATTAATATCACTCTGTTTGTTTGTTGTGTAGCGTAAAATCCAAAGGCTATCCTGGATGTATCTTTACAGACATTAATTCTCAAATACAAGAAACACGTAAAGCAGCCAGCCTCCGTGGCGCAGCGGGGAACTATCCAACTGTGAAACGAGAGGCCGTGGGTTCCATTCCCGCACAGAGACAAATATTTATATATTTGTGTGACTGACAGATATTTGTTCCCGGGGTCTGGGTGTTTTGAGACCGTACGGTTCTCGTAGTCCCTAATACCCCCGACACAAGACTCGTATCTTAGTGTGGGGTCGTGGGGTATGTGTGACTGTTGGGTGTTATTTGTTTCGGGTCCGGGTGTCGTGGGTAGCTTCTTGATACCCACGATACAGGTTTTACCTAGTGTATGACTGTTGGGTGTATTTATTTATAGAAGTTATTATTTCTTTAGGCGCGTTATGAAAAAATTATGAGAGTAAAATTTTAAGATGCGGGCGCATATCGTGACACAAAAGTAACACCGTTATGAAAAAATTATGAGAGTGACATTTTAATATGCGCGCGCATACTTTGACACAAAAGTAACACCGTTATGAAAAAATGATGAGAGTGACATTTTAATATGCGCGCGCACACCGTGACACAAAAGTAACACTCTGAAGCTGCCCGCTTGTGCTTTTTGTTATATACTTTTTCGAGTTCTCCAATATAATTGAGGTTAACTAATATTTGCATACAATTAAAAACTATTTTTTAATGATGCCAAAGAAGTATAACTTCTCACGCGCGTACATAAGTACACGCACCCATTTTTTATCATTTTCATTATTAAAACATTTAAATGTCAGTTTCCACCTCGATAAGCCGGTGCATTGATGCTGCAGACAACTTCATAAGACGACTAATCGCCGATCGTTAGACTGCATTTTCAAGAAAACCTGTTTAATCATCTCAGATAAGTGGCTTATTGAAAATATTATTTACGGCAGTTTATCTGGCAACAATAGAATCTCACGGTAGTTTTCTTGTGAAGCTCCAGTGGAGCTCGATCGAGTGGAACTTTACAAACTCACAGATTGAGCTTATATTTCTTGTTGAAAAGGATTTATGGTTTAATCGAATAAAGTTTTCGTTAAGAATTCTGGATATTGGTATTTAAATATAAAGATATATTTATGTGGGATTAGTTCAATATTTGGTCAAAAAAACTTGGATTTCTCTTGATAATTATATATTCTTTTTTATTCTCGCCTTTCGTCCTGTCGCCATCCAGATAATCATTATGTTTGTCACTTCGGCATTCATGGTTCTTAAACATTTATTTACTGTCTCTTTCATACCTATTATTATCTATTTTCATACTTCACCTATTTCACTCAGTCATTTGCTATACTAATATATAAAGAGATAAAGTTTGTGAATTTGAGTGTTTCGGGTAATCTCCGGAACTACTGATCTGATTTTTAAAATTCTTTCACTGTTAGAAAGGTATTATTAATAAAGGTAATATTATCCCTGAGTGCTATAGACTACTTTTTATTTAAGTAAATATATATTTGGTAAAAAATTATATCCATGCGGGCGGAGCCGCGGGCAACAGCTAGTCTGTCAAAATAGCAATTATGTTCCGATCCTACATTTATACATATTATGTTATTTTTTCTATACTATTCCAAACAGCTTTCTTGGTGCAGTGGGTAGCCGTCTGTGAAACCAGACGCCGCGGGTTCGAGAGTTTGTGTGAACCAAACTGTTTGCGTGATTCACAAAAAATTTTTGAAGGTCTGGGTGTTGTGCGATTGTAGTCTCTCATAATTCATACATAATACAGCTTTGACCGTGTGGAGTCAAGACTATGTGTGTATGTAGGGTATATATCTTATAATAAATTAGCTGTTCCCCGCGGCTCCACCGCGTGACAGTTATTTTGAAAGAAAAGGTATACAATCCCTGGAGTCATCTGAAGTTATTACATCTTACTATCTTTCCCATAGGAAACTAGCATTTTTCAACTACCCTATTACCACTGCGCCACCGAGGCAGTCCTTACTCAATACCGAATAGCCTCCTGCATGAATGCATATTGTAACGCTGATTGAACAATGTCAGGTAATATGCTGCCATGACATAAGCCGGTCAATCTGAACATGATTGAACGTCTAATGGACGCTATTCATGTAGCTCGTGTCCATTGCCGCAGATACATGGTACGCGATATTATGCAATTAAACAACGCTGTGTGTGATTGAGATCGATGTAGTTCGAACGGTTTGAACTGTCGTATCTATAACAGATAAGGACAAAAACTCAGTACCTTTTTTCCTTTGTCAATTTCTTTTTCTATTTTTCTTTAGCTATTGACAAGCTTTCGAATAAGAAAAATTGCTGGTGGGGTGTAAATACCAGGTGTAAAACCCGCCATAGTAGGCATAGACATACGCAAGTGTGTCGTGTGGTCAGCCAGTGTACATCCGGCTTTTGCCGGGGGTCTAGAGTTGGGGTACAATGTTTGGTTGTGTTGCGGTCTTCTGAGTACTCTGAAACTAGACCCTAGACCGCTTCTTCACGTAGTGTGAAAAGGCTACACAGCAGGCCGGCATATTGTGTTAAGTAGCGAGGGATAGATTTTCTCTCGCTACTTGATACTCTTACTGGCGCTTACCATCAGGTGCAGTGTGGTCACTTGGCTTTGCCAGGATAAAACACTTACAGGATTTGTGTGAAATGTGTACGATGTGCACTGTGGTCGCTATCCGGGCGGATATAATATCCTGCTACTAGCAAAAAAACATCCTTAAATAAGTCAGTAGGTAGTGTCGAATAGATAACGTTAAACGCTCACTAATTCTTTCAGAATCGGGAAACTATTTATAAGGTTCTGAATTCGCTTGTACTTTATGTATGGTACACGATAACTCTGGTAAATGTAGACCGATTTTTATAATTCTTCTTGTTTTCTGTTACCTTTATTGCTTCTATGTGTAAATATATGTGTCTGAGTGAAGTTAAACAGTATACATTCTTCGGTAGATAATTATAAATAAATCGCATTTTTTATGTATAACTTGTATGTAGTGGTAGAGCCACGCTGTAGACATATTTGTCTACAGCATGAATGGGCCGGCGCGACCGGGGTAAAGTGACAGTTTACTGTCGCGTTTCGTATGGTGAGTGAGATATCCGGAGGCCCAGATTCCCTCTTCCCTTCCCTAATCCCTATTCCTGTCCTTTAAGGCCGACAGCGCATACATGATACTTTCGGTATTGTGGATGTTCATGGGCGGTGGAGATCACTTAACATTAGGTGACCCACTGGCTCGTTTGTCGGACTATACTATAAAAAAAAATGTTTAAAAAATTTAAATTACAAATACCAATCAATATAACAAATAAATATACCCTACAGCCCATAGTAATGAGCCTTTTTTTTATTCTGGTACCGCAAAGTGACCACTCTGCACCTGATAGTAAGCGCAGTGCTGTCCAATTAGAGTATTGAGAAGTAAGATAAATAAGAGGTGAGTCTCGAATTTAGTTAATTAGTAATTTTTGATAGGTACGTCGTGGTTCGGTCAACTTTGGGAACCACTGGTCTATACGTACTATACAACTGCTGTGTGATTTGTTTCATTCATTGAGGATCATGTAAATTGCTAAGTCAATTTTGATAAAACTTATTGTGTTTAAAAGCTTGTGTTTAGACTGGTATGTGTTTTGTTATCGGTAAATATAAATTTTACACGTTGAATTCTCGGACGGAATAAATTTGGATGCACCTTAGGTATTTACTTATTTTGTAGGGTGTAGTGCCGTAAAGATTAATTACACAAGCGGAATCCAGAAAAAAGTAAAAACCTACACTGAGTATTTGTAAATAGAAAAACCCAATATCACTTTACCCGAACCCGAGACCTCAGCACATCAGTCGTAACGCATGCGCAATTACAACTGCGCCACCAAGGCAATCAAACTAATAAATTATGTAATTATTATTTCAGTGTGTAACCTTCGCGTAAACATAAGAAACTATTAGGTAGGGATGCAATCTGTCTTTATTTTTCCAATTTTGATTCAAAATGGAAGGTGAATTTATTATTATACAGGTCACAAACCTTTGCAAATTATGGTTATATTAAAAAAAATCGCCACACCTCGGAGTCAAACCCAGCTACTCATTACAGCTAGAAAACTAACGCGACCCACTATACCCGTAGAACTGGAGTTAATTTAGAAAATCTAAACAAAATTCCTGCGTACATGTAACAGAGTCACAAAGAGTCGCTTTCATACGTTGATAAGGGAGTAGGTCATTCGATCATTCATAGAGAGGGGTGGGGGAGCGAGACGGGAGATATACGTGTCCCTCTCGGGGTGGTGTCTGCGCCGAAACTACGCTTAGCGCCTAAACTTGGATCGATTTTGGCGATTGTGTAAGCTGGTATAATTTCAGTTTGATTTCGTAAAACATCTAGTAATGAAGGTTTTTAATTAATAGAATGGCCAATTTAATGATCTCTAAACATGTCTAATTGGACCCTGTTAAGCAGAAAGATACAACTGACGTTTTCATATTTTTTTTTGTGGCTTCGCACTTCTTGTGCATTTAGCCAAAGATGAGTTGGTATAATGTTGGTAAAATACGAAAAATGTAGGGAAACTGTTAAATATTAATTCAGGAGTTAGGGAATAAGGGCGCTATCAGGAGAGTTTGGGTAAAGGAAAGGAAAAGTATGATAAGAAGATATATAAATTATATACATAACATATATTCACAAATATACAGATAATGATGGTCGAAAATGAATTTTGAGTAAATGCAGTTTAAAGTTTGACAGCGAAAAAAATAGTACTATGCAGTAAGTAATTGAAAATGAGTAGGGTAATAGAACATGTCATTATTTTAGGTGTCATCAAACTGCCTGGATCTTTTGTGCACATATGAAACTTGATAAGTATATTATGGCTATATATTTAACTTGATTTCATAAAAAAAGTTGGTTGGGTCTTTTCTGCTTAACAGGGTCCAATTGTTATTATATTGAAGGTATAATGTATGTACGTTTTGTTGGAATATGTACGGAGTGGGGGAAATTGACGCATGCAGTATTTATGCACTCCCGCAGCTCACGCTATAGAACAAAATAAAAAAGACATATGAGTCGTAGAACCAAAGTCTGTAAAGTAGGTAGTCGGGCAAAAGTGAATCAAATTTATGGCAATATAGAAAATTAAAATCTACATCGATTTAAAGACGGCTGTAAACCCTTCCAAAGCGGAAAGGCCGTCTTACGTTAGTTGGATCAAACTCGGAAATATAGAAATTTAATAAGATTTTGCACCGTTGAGCTTAATATTTTATCATTGTTGTTGACATTAATTAAATTAAATATCTCCTCAGATAAAATAAAATATTCAGTAAAATTGTCTTTCGACTTAAACAAGAGTTATCAGATTTTTTCAAATTGCCAAACAAGAATGTTAAATTAATTATTAATAAATTAGTAACCCGGACAGCAACGAAGATCGTATAGGGTTTGTACGCGTTTGTGTTTGGCCGTGTTCTATTGACTCTAAGTGTGTCCTTATCGTTTAGGGTTGCTCATCCTTAAAGAAAATCTCCTTCAGGATGCACAATGGCAGTTAGATTTACTTATAATTCCCTGGGATTTTTGCTGAATGCCATCACATTTTTAGTCGTTAAATCAGCGTAGGTATTTGCTTAGAGCCTATCTAGTGGTCGCTTTGGTGACCCGTAGATAGAAGGTCTGGTAAGTCAGTCATAATCATCGCACTTGGTTCGGCTTGTAAGATTTATCCAAAAATGAAGCGTCGGGTGATAATTAAAGGTTAATTACGTTTTAAAATCGGAACACCCATAAATTGCCATATTTTGTCATTTGACATCCTTATCTCTATCCGATATTTCCTTATCCATCCCAATTCCTTTTTTTCTTTTTAAGGCATCTCACCGATGATTTTTTAGTATTCTGTGCACCTGGATGCTAAATACCACTTTCCAACATGAGTTCCATTTGCAAATTTTTGACCAAAAACTTTTCAGCCAGCATTCATTTATAACAATCTAAGCCAGCTTTATTAAATCCATCAATAAAAACCTTTATAAAACGACCAGTCATTGGTACAATGTTTGTAAAACATTCAACTTCTTGGCCCAATGTTTGTGACAAACAATCTGCCAATAAGTTCGAAGCGAATGAATAACTGAAATGCAATGAATCGATCTCTAACCACAACGTGGAATGACGTCGCACGACGCCTTTTAATTTTCACCTTCCATCTGCAGAATACCATGCGTTCAGAATGCGCGTCGATTTACGATCGACTTTGGAACCTCGGAAAAATTAAATGGATACGGATGGAATAAGCGTACAATGAAGGTAACAATAACTAAACTAAATATAAAAGCATATTTAAATTTCATTCTGCAATTATGTCGTTTTGTATTCCGAAAAAAAAAGCTAGTACAGATTTCATTTGTTAGATGGCATAAGTAAATTTTTGTACGGAGCGTTTGTGCACGTGATAAGTGTTCGTATTTTAAACACAATTATTTAAATCACGATCAAAAACAACACTTGCACAAGAAAAACATATAAAACCTCACCTCAATATCAAAGGCTATTTTTATCAGATTCCAGAAATATTTAGGATAGATATTTATGTAAAATTTTGTACATTACTTTATACGCAAACTATAATTATAAGAAAATGGAACTCTTTAGCGAAACTAGAATTAAACTATAGTTAGAGATAAATTTGTTGTTAGGTGTTTTATAAATATCTGTGGGTAGATTGTGAGGGTACGACTTATTTATTAGACATGTCGAGGGTATTCCATAAATATCCGTGGGTTGATTGGCAATAATTACCAACTGAGTGGGGTGAAGAGTTGCTTTAAAAGACGGCTCTCGCGTGCTCCTCACTACGGTCCGTTCTGGGACTTTCTACAGCGTCATGCTGTCCGTGCGCACTTGGTATTTGGTGACTAATTGGTATTTGGTACATCTTGACAAGGAATTGTTTCTTATACTATATTCACAAATGAAGCCCCAATTAATATTTTAAACATAGTATGAGCAAAAGTGGGTGCCTGATGGGAATATCGCACTATCTCCCTCTCACGCACCGTAACGGCCATTCTGAGGTGACGTCATATCTCACATCATGGCTTTTCTGACATTAGACAACTAGGCGATTTTAATGACTTTTATTAAATGTTTGAAATTATTTTGTTATTTCAATAATAGCTCTAACGCAACGTAACATATTGTTTAAAACCATAAATATGTCAACTACTTTATTAAGGCTCCAGGCGTTCTGTATACACTATTATCATTCACAAACACTACAAGTAAAGGATGGCTATTCAATGTGGAACTTCGCTCCCTTTATTTATATAATAGAACAGTGAATAGTTGCGGGAGCGGTCGAGTATTGTTTGCTTTATCATTTCTTGGTTTGGCTTCGAAGTTTAATTAGGAGCCATTAGTCAGACAAATGTTTTGTCTCGTGAATGTAGGACTGGCCTAGTACCAGGCATAAATGTAACAATATATTGCAGCCTTCGTGTTGCAGTGAGTAGTTTTGAAGCGAGTGGCCTCACGTTGGATCCCAGCACCAAGGCCATGTTTATCTGAACCACAAATATTTTAAAGTTTGACCCAGTGTTGGTACTATGTGTGTGATATTTTAAAAAGTTTTCATTAGTGTAACTTTTTCACAATATGATAGTTGACACTATTTTGAACTTAACTACCTGTTAAAACCTGTTAAAAAAGAATTTTATGAATCCGACCAAAAATAAGTAAATTAGACGCCATTCAAATCTGCTGGAAGGGGTAATTGTCAAATGACAGTAGAAGGATGCACGATATGAGCCGTGACGTCACCTCTCAGAATAGCCATTGCAGTGCAGTTGTGCGAGGGAGATAGTGAGATGTTCCCACTACGCATCCATTTTTGCTCATACAAATATTTAAAATAAATATTGTGACCTCATTTTTCAAGCTATTTTAATTCTGTTTTCGAACCTTTCATCTGTTTACCTTGGTACACTGAGCTTCTACCTATAGTTAGGCGTACATGTTTTGAGTACTGGTCAGAATATTTTGACAAAAGATCTTTGACTAAAGGAATTTGGTACAAGGTAATTCAACCATCACTGACTCGTTCCCTGTGGTTCAGCGTGAGTGGGATTACTCGACAAGAGGTCGTGACGGCTTTGAGACTCCGATCTGGTCATGTCCCGCTTAACAGTTTTGCTTTTATGATGCGCAAAGTAGATTCGCCTAATTGCTCCGTATGTGGAATAGTAGAGGATGTGCATCATATTTTATATGAGTGCAGCCGTTCTGAGACACAGAGACGGCACGCCTTCGGAGAAAGAAGGTATCATTTAGGTTTTTATAATAGCATTCTGGCCTCCCCGGTTTCCGATGAGGCTAGATTGCTTTATAAAATAATAGATAAGACACTAAAATCACGTGTTACTTAGTATGTTTGTGTATATTTTGTTAATTTGGTGTTGTATGTATTATATATATACATAATTTTGTTTTTTATATAAGCTTATTTTGTCAAAGTATGTATACAATAATGGGGGTGACATTTTCATGCTTGAAAAAACCCCCAAATGAAAATAAAGAAAAAAAAAAAAAAAACTGTTTTCACAGAAGGGTTTCTTTTGCGTATTATATTCGGTTGCATATCGAATAATGTACCACAGTAATCACAGGAAACTGCCTTATTACTGATTTAAAGTACCAGTACATATAAACCTAGCTACAGTACGACTCGACTATTTTATTCGGTCACGAGTTGAATAATAATATATAATAATAATACTAGCCCTTTATAAAACACTGTCCCACTGCTGGGCACGGGCCTCCTCTACTAATGAGAGGGGTAAGGCCTTAGACCACCACGCTGGCCTAACGCGGGTTGGTAGATACACCTTCGAAATTCTTATGAGAATTCTCAGGTATGCAGATTCCCTCACGATGTTTTCCTTCACCGTTAAAGCAAGCAATAATTAACAATTAATGAATACACACGTAACTTTAGCAAAGTCAGAGGTGTATGCCATTTGGGTTTCGAACATATGACTTTCGTCTTGAAAGTCCGTACCACAACCAACTAGGCTATCGCTACTTCACAAGTTGAATGTTAAAGTTATAAAAATACTAAAAAGCTCTGCAAAATCCCGAGATAATCTGATTCCGCTCGCTTGGGATCGCTGGTTGGATGCAAATTGCTTTAATTCGTTGACACTCCTTGCCTTGGTTCATGCATAGAATTGCATTTTAAATGAAAATCTAAACATTGATTTTATATAAAGAGAAATGAACGAAGGCATGTTTGTATTAGATGTATCAACAGTCTTATGGCCTACTGGCCAGTAATTTATATTCTTTCTAGGTGACTCTAAACTGCATTTGTTGGTAAATCTTACTACTATTATAAATGAGGATATTTGGATGGATAGATGTTTGTTACTCAATCACTCCAGCATGGCTGGACGGATCTGATTGAAATTTGGCACAGAGATTATAGTCTGGTATAGCACATAGGCTTTTAATCCCGGAAAACGTACGGTTCCCGTGGGTTAGTTTTAGTTAGACACAGAGAAAGGGATCGGTATGATTTTTTGCATGGTGTTCGTTGAGGGGTCTGAGAATGACATAGATATTTAATCCCGGAAAATGCACGGTTCCTATGGGCTAGCATAATATAGAAAGAAGTAATGCTTAAGTTGTCTCCAAGGATTTTATACCTTTTCTTTCAGAAGTACGTAAATATAACCTCTACAAAAGCCATTGTAATCGACAGTAGCTAGAATCATACTGCCTTTGTACGTTAGTACATAAGGTGAAAAACAAATTGAGATTGCATCTAGAATTCGAAATAGACCAATAAGCCAAGCAGGTGCATCAAATTAGTCTCCTGTATAAGATGAAATGTTTAGAAGCAGTTCAAGTAAAACTTTTTTGAAGTTATGCCAGATGGTCTTATAAAACTTAAAATAAAAAAGTAAAGGGCAAAGTATATTTCGGGATTCTAATTTTAAATTCTAAAATATTAGTCGCTTCGTGCATCTAAAGTTTTACTCTAAAATATTAAAAACAAGTGTTCGGATATTTGCGTGGTACAACGCAATTTTTTCAATTATAATTGTTTCATGCTTCGCGCACTAAAAACGTTTAACTTAAAAATGTGAATGACTAATAATATAATGCTTGAATATTTAAGCGTTCCATTTTTAAATGATAATTCTTTCTTGCCTAGTCGCATCTAAAGACTACTTCAAAATGTGAATATTTAAGTGTTTTACCTAATATCAATTACGCACCCTTTTCAGTAGTTTTGTCCATGCTAATATTATATAATAAGCGATTTTTTTTACTTTAATGATATTATTTTTACGATAATGTCTTAACGGATTCGAGAGAAATTCGGAATAGAGTATAGCTTATATCGTCAATACATAGTCTTCATCTATCTTAGTTACGGGTTCGATTCTCACGACGAAAAAAATAATTTATGGTAAAAAATTGTATGTTTAAGTATCGTGTAGTCTCCTATAGTACCAATAACACGCAAAGCTGAACGAAAAAGCTAGTCAAATTTCTGTATAAAGTAAACAAGTGGTAATATTAATAAAATTACTAGCAGGCCTGGCAGTCGTCGTCCCGCTCGAAAATCCAGCGCCACATTAAATATGATATTTCAAAGACCTAATCTGTGGCATTTCTCCCATAAATCCCAACAAATCAAATTTGGTGACATACCAACAGGTGCGCCACCTACCGGGCACAATTGTGTTTTCAAACCATCCAGGAACCCATTGAAATATACACACAATAATTCATCCAAATCGGTCCAGTCTTTTAGACACTACAGTCTATATTAACATTATAAATAACACAATAAACAAAAAAAAAACAAACAATTAAATTCAAATATTCATTTATAAGTTATATTCATTTAATTAAATATTCATTTATAAATTAAGTAGATAATATTTACTTAAAAATATGAATTAAAACGTCGGCTTGATTATATTAGTGTTACGTAAATAACCAATCCAAGCACAAATTAAACACACGAGAACCGCTTAAACACTCCACTTTACAAAATATTATTTCACAGCAAAGAAAAGCTTTTGTAACCGACCCCGTTCTCTCTGTATAAAACAACAAAAAAGTTCTTTTGACTTTCGTACATTGTTAATTTTTGTTTTGGCTCGTTAATTATTGTAGTGAAGGATTTGAGGAGTGTTAGCCTGATGGTAAATGCAAGGCCTTTCTGTAAACAATTATTATGTTCTTAAATTTGGATTATCAAAAGCCTTATCGGTTTAGAGCTGCCGTACGATGTTTGGCCGTGTCGCAGCCTTCTTAGCACTCTGACACTAGACCTTCGACCGCTTCTTCACCTTCTTGCCCATGGCGTAGTGTGAAGAAGCTACACAGCAGGCCGGCATGATTGTGTTTAGTTACGGGGGATAGATTGTCTCTTGCCACTCGATACTCTAATTGGACGGCACTGCGCACCATCAGGTGCAGTGTAGTCACATTGCCGTGCCAGAATAGAAAATATATGAATATCATTATTGGTCGAAGCTATATTTAATTTGACAATCTTCGTAGCACAGCGGGTGGGTTCTAAACAAGAGGCCGGTTCGATTCCCAAGGACCTTTCCTATGATATGTACTACTCTCTACTGGTGAGGCGGGTTAGACCTTAGAAAGAATAATAATACTAGCCCTGTATTAAACATTGTCCCACTGCTGGGCACGGGCCTCCTCTACTAATGAGAGGCCGCCTAAGTCCACCACGCTGGCCTAGTAAGGATTGGTAGACTTCACATACGTTCGAAATTCGTATAAGAATTCTCAGATATGCAGGTTTCCTCACGTTGTTTTCCTTCACCGTTAAAGCAAGCGATAATTAACATTTAATACACACATAACTTTAGAAAAGTCAGAGATGTGTGCCATTTGGGTTTCGAACATACGACTTTCGTCTTGACAGTCCGTACCGCAACCAACTAGGCTATCGCTGCTGTTATATTAAATGATGATATTAAAAAGGTCAAATAAACAAATTTGGCTATGGTGTTTTTCCTAATCGAAAATATAGACCTTCAAGACTAGTTTGGCATACTCTGCTCATTTTCGACGATAATATGGGTTGGATCCTTTTTGCGTATCTACGTCCAAGTGTGTGTGCTTACCATCAGGTGCAGTGTGGTCAATGTCAGAATAAAAAAAATACGATGCAATATTGTCGCTTGCAACATCGGTCCGGTGCGGTAAACGATTCGCGCAGTGGACGACATCAAAAGGCCCACAAAGCCGGGATTATTCAATGGACAAGTTCATTTAATTCTGAAGAGTTTTAATTAAAGTGAGAGAGCGTCGCGTCGTTTGAGCTAATTTGCGCACTTTCGTCCTCTGGTATTTCGCGCCGTGTGTGGAATTTATAACGTTTTTAACAAACCTGGAATTTTGTGTTTTATAAATTGGTTGACTTTATTCAAATTAGAGTAGCATTTTCATTTCACATCTGTATTTATAAAAGAAGAAACTGACTGACATATGAACGCAATAAGCATAAACTACATCATATAAACAATAATAAACAGAAATTCATATTCTAGATGAATTAAGTTTAATATATTATGAGCACTTAAAGTCGGAAAAAGAATCTGTCCAAGTTCGTTTCGTTTATGCATATAAATAAATAAAAATATTTACATACAACCAATTGCAGATCAAGTTTTACCCCGTGACCACACACTAAGTAAGACATGTATCGTGGGTATCAAAAACTTCTTACGGTCCCACAACACCCAGATCCTAAACAAATATCTATCTGTCACACAAACCTTTGTCTCGGTGCAGCAATCGAACCCACGGTTTATCGTTTCACAGCCAGCTACTCGCTGGTTACGCCACGGAGGCTTTTCAGAACGGCGATAGCCTCGTTCCACAAAACCGCGCCAAAACTACCAAACTTTCTTTAAAGACGAGGAGGCCCTTAAATTTTGGCATAAAAGTAAAAGAATAATGATATACCGAAAGGCACAGAAGTAATAGACACAAAAATCTCTGCTGAATGTTGAATGAAAATGAAAAACGGAAAACTCCTCGTATGACTTGAGCACATGTCAAATTTGCATCATACTCAACGTGTATGCGTTAATCAAAACGTTTGTTCTGCAAAATATAGGCAATAAAAATCATTGGACAACCAACGGACAGACGGTGTGAATTGTTTTTGTAGTATAGTATAGTTATTATCAGGATATAGCAAAAAGCACCCCACGCTTTTATTACATTCAAATTATTCTGTACTTTTTTGTTCAGCTAGCCTTAAAGTGTGTTGTCTTTGTTTTTTTTTAAACTATAATTTTTAACATTGAAGAAGAAGAAATACATAGGTGTCTGTTTTTTTGGTTACTCCGAAAGGTAAATATATATATATATATATATACAGTGATGCAACTAGCATACTCACAATTCCCTGACCTTATTGCAATTCCATGATGTGATGGTTCAATGATATCCCCATATTGGGTACGAATTCAGTCCAATGACACTGGATTCCAATTTAAAATTGGGATTGAGTTCGAAAACTGTACAATTGGCACTCTTGAATGCAACACCCGCGCACGATTTAAGTGAATACAGCGGAATTTTTAGTAGCTAAATGAAATAGAGTATTTACTGTCGCTAGTTCGTAAATATTTTATTTCATTTAGTTAGAGTTAGAGTTCCAATATCTTTTAAATTGGAATTGAAACTGTATCGAGTTCAAGATTGGAATTGATTTCAAGAGTAGGCCTACTGTTCATCTCGAACAATTCATCTATTGATGCCATTTCCCATGCTGGGATTTGAACCGAGAGCCTCAACGGTTGCTAGTGGTACGGGTCCAATGCGTCATTTGTATGTATAAAAAATAAAGTTAAAAAATATCCCTCTGACGCAGCCCTATTTAACCGCTCACGCACACATCGAAACTTAATCGGATTGTACTACAAACACAATGTACACCGTCTGTCCGTCAGTTGTCCAATGATTTTCATTGTCTATTTTTTGCAGCAAAACGTTTTGATTAACGCATACACGTCGAGGGCGATGCAAACTTGATATGACAGCTTCCGCGGCACAGAGGGCTAGAAAACTGTGAAACGAATGTGGGATCGATTACCACAATGAAATAAATGTTTGTGTGACAGACAGATATTTTTTCGGGTCTGGGTGTTGTGGGACCGTAGTTCTTGATACCCACGATACAAGACTCTTATCTTAGTTTAACATTCAGCCGAGGATTTTCCGTCTTCTTTTTATGCCTTTCAGTATTTTTTTTTGTCTAACTGTGAAGGCCTCCTCATCTTAAAAGATGGGACCAATACTACCAGCGCGGTTTTGTGTAACGAGGCTAATTCCGTTCTTAAATGCCTCCATGGCGCAGCGGGCAAGTAGCCGGCTGTGAAACGAGAAGCCGTGGGTTTGATTCCCGCACGAGACAAATGTTTGTGTGACAGATAGACATTTGTTTCGGGTCTGGGTGTTGTGGAACCGTAAGTGGTTCTTGATACCCACGATACAGGTCTGACCTAGTGAATCATGTCACACACATAGTGTGTGTGTGACTTTTGGGTGTATTTTATTTATTATTATTATTAAATCATATCCCGAGGAATTAAATTTGCACTGGGTTTCAAAATGTGTTAATTGTACCTCTATTTATTTAGTTTGTCAATATTTCAAGACTGTTCTAAAACAAGGACTGTCTATCAGAATGATCTATTGTAGTCATTTATATTATCTCTATACTTTTATGATAAATGAATCAGACTTTAAAATAAAAGTCATGATTAAACAAAAAAACTAAAATCACGATGTATAAATTAAATTAACCGTTTTTTTTCTACTTTTAGTTCAGCTAGCTATTAAAACATGTTTTTGTTTGCTATAATATATTTTGTTGTTTTTAGTCTTAACAGCATCAAAAATACTTCTATTCATTATAAGATTCGATTTCAAATCAAGACCACATGATAAAAAAAATATCAAAAATTTTCATATTTTTTATTATCCTGGTGATCCTGGTACGGTATAAGGCCAAGTAAATCGGACGTTTGGAAGGTTACGTTACGTACAAACATACATAGATACAAGTGAATATAAAGCGTGTAAAAAAATCCAACGCAACATTATAAAACCAAACGACAGAGTCCCCCCTGACACTGCATGCGTTCGAACTGATTTAATTACTTACTGGTGCCAGTGCCTCGGGCTATCCGCACACGTTTTGTTTGTATGGATGATTATTATAGGGTTGAACCATTTCAATCGAGCGGGACAGGAATAAATCCATAGGCTAGCGGCACTTGCCTCCCTCTGTTACATAACACTCCGATAAACTTATAATAATATTTGTTTTTAATTATATATTTTAAGCTCTTTATGTGCTAAACTGGATCAACTTTTGTTGTAAATTTTTTGTTGTGGTACGGTTAAATTTGATATTTAAATAAAATTAAATTTATTCAATTAATTTAAAACGCTCTTTTCATTTTAGAATCCAGTTTTATACTTACACTAGATAAACCTGTCTCGTGTGTATCAAGAACTACGAGGGACTACGGCCCCACAAACCTAGACCCGAAACAATAAAAAATATCTATCTGTCACACTAACATTTGTGTCGGTGCGGGAATCGAAGCCACGGCCTCTCTTTTCACAGCCGGCTACTCGCCCGCAGCGCCACGGAGGCTCTCGAATAGAACTCTATATATAGCAGAAAATAAACATCTTACATACATGAAGTATGTAAATCTAATATTAAAAAATTACTTACTTTGTCCCACTGTGGGGCATGGGCCTCCTGTACTAATGAGAGGTTAGGCCTTAGTCCACCACGCTGGCCTAATGCGGGTTTGTAGACTTCACACACCTTCGAAATTCTCGGGTATGCAGGTTTCCTCACGATGTTTACCTTCGGCGTTAAAGCAGGCGATAATTAACATTTAATACACACGTATCTTTAGAAAAGTCAGAGGTGTATGCCATATGGGTTTCGAACATATGACTTTCGTCTTGACAGTCCGTACTGCAACCAACAAGGCTATCGCTGCTATTTTTTTAGATAGTCGTGTAAAAATCTGCGAAGCGCAGTGCTGCGTAAACAAGTCAGTACACGGCCTATGTAAAATCCATTCTACCATACTTATTGTAACGAGATGGTTTACGGACCTCGGATCCGTCATTCTTGATGGCCTCTGTGGCTGTGAAACGAGGTCAGGATATCCTTGTGCCGACATAAATAATAATAATAATAATAATTCAATCGACAGCCTCCGTAGTGCAGTTGGTGAGTAGCCAGCAGAAAAGAGAGGCCGTGGGTTCGATTCCCACACCGGGACAAATGTTTGTGTGACAGACAGATATTTGTGTCCGGGGTCTGGGTGTTGTGAGACCGTGCGTCTCTCGTGTTCCCTGATACTCACAAAACAAGATTAGTATCTTAGTATCACAACACCCAAATCCGAAACAAATATCTGTCTGTCACACAAACATTTGTCTTCTCTCTTGGCTGGGCTTACTTGGCTATTTTTATCTTTATTATAGTCCGGTAAAGGTTATGTAACAAAAACTTGAAAAGGTTGCTCGGAAAATTCGAGGGAAACTAAAAAGTTTTTTTTATCCTGATATGACAAAGTGAGCACACTGCACCTTTTTTTATTGCATAGTCCGACAAACGAGCCGGTGGGTTACCTGATGTTAAGTGATCTCCACCGCCCATGAACATCCACAATACCGAAAGTATCATATATGCGCTGTCGGCCTTAAAGGACAGGAATAGGGATTAGGGAAGGGAATGGGGAATCTGGGCCTCCGGATATCTCACTTACCATACGAAACGCGACAGTAAACTGTCACTTTACGTTGGTTTTCTGTGAGACAGTGGTACTACCCCGGTCGAGCCGGCCCATTCATGCTGTATACAAATATGTCTACAGCGTGGCTCTACCACTATAAGAAACCTGATGGCAAGTGCAGTGCCGTCCAGTTAGAGTATCAAGTAGTGAGAGACAATCTATCTCTCGCTACTCAACACAATGATGCCAGCCCGCTGTGTAGCTTCTTCACACTAGTCAGTTTAAAATCGAATGAGAATTTTCCATTAGGTACACTATAATTGTCTAATAACCGTAACTTGTTACTTAGATTTTAACGCATACTCTACTAAAGTTAGAGTGAAACTGTTGGACGTCACAAAGTTCTAACTTGTGTGTTGGCCCGTAATATAGGAACTAATGCATTTACGTCGAAACTAGAAGCCGAGCTGTCACTTACGAAGTTGTATCGAGTTGACTATCTATTGGAAATATTGATATTATTAGACACAGTCATTAAGGCTTACTCTGGAATTTAGATGTGTATTTCGTATTTCATATATTTCGTATGTTAAATATAGTATTTTATTGTATATAAAAGGGAAAGTATACTAATACTAGATTTTGCTCGCGGCTTCGCCCGCGTGGTAGTCTTCTTTGAATGAAAAAGGTATAAAATCCATAGAGACATCTAAAGTTATTACATCTTTCTATATCATGCTATCCCATGGGAACCGTGCATTTTCGGGATAAAATTTTGTCATTCTTAGACCCCTCAACTAACACTATGCAAAAAATCATGTCGATCTCTGTGTAAAACAAAACAGAAACTATCCCACGGGACCCGGACATTTTTCCGGGATAAGAGATAGCCTATGTGCGATAATTATAATCTATTTTTGTGCCAAATTTCAACCAGATCCGTCCAGCCGTTCTGACGTGATTGAGTAACAAACATCCATCCATCCATTCAATCATTCGCCTTTATAATATTAGTAAGATTATTAAAAAAGAAATCTTGCGAAAACAGAATTAAATTGTGTCAAAAATTAAGAAGCAAGCAAGGATAATTATTGAACATCAAATCACATTTAAAATATAATTTCCTTTTTAAGTCTCTTGGTAATTTAATACCACAATGGGTATTGAACAATACCACAAAGATATTGTTCAAGGATATCTCTCCGTTATGGCTTCTAATTATCCCAATAGAAGACTACCAAGTTTTACTTAATTCATACTATGCCATAAGCCGATCGTCCCATACCGCACCCGAACGTAGTGAAAAGCCTTAAAGAAATATAAAAAATAACTTTAGTAATAGGAACAAATAATAAAAAGAAACCGACTTCAATAAAAAAACAAGTTATGCGTCAGTATAAAATTTGAGGGTTGCCCTCGATTTTTCTGAGGTCCCATTATCAGATCCTGACTTGGTGCCAATGGGACCACCTGGGAAGTATACCCTTTTAAACAAAAAAGGAATTTCTCGAATCAGTCTAGGCGTCTTCGAGTAATCGGGTAAGATACATAAAAAAAGATTCCGACGAATAAACCTCCTCCTTTTTTGAAGTCGGTTAAAAAGAAATACAACCACAAAATTCATAAAATCCTACCAGAATATCAAACGAAACATAAGTTTAATATCAACGGGCTTACCACTTTTCCATTATCCAATAGAAGTCCCATTCTAAAGTATCACTTAAGACTAGGAATCAAGATTCAATTTTGATCGCAAACATCAAACCATGGAATGGGAAAATCAACATTTGCGTTTGTTATTGATAAATTCCACTTTCGTTTGATCTATGAGCTTTACGGGAAATTGGTTTGAAGCTTTTGCCGTTGCCATAGAAACTGAGTAAATGGTGTTTAAGCTGTTTGAAGATATTGGTCGGTGTTTCTTTGTAAATCTATTTTCACATTTTAGTTTTTATCACGAAGCAAGTGATTTCTTGTCTGGCCCGGCAAGCAACTATATATAATGTACTAGAAATAATGAACCGCACCAAAAATAAGCCCGCTGAGTTTGTATCGCCGAGTCTTCTCCGGCTGGGTCGCATTTGGATCCGGTAGTAGCTTTTAAATTACCCATGCTCCATATCAAACCCATTTAAAAATATGTATATTTGACTGGTATTTCATTGAATAATATTAAAAATAATAATTAGAAATACCTTATAAATGAATAAAGTAATTGCTAGTGTATTGATGATGTTATGTATACATAAGTTGATATGCTTTTTCTACCGACCTACATACTTAACGTTATATAAATATAATCTGTATGTATTATACATATAAACATGGAATAAATTATTTATTATGAAACCCGTAACAAGCCACGGTTTAGAAGAACTAAAGGTAGACAAACTGACGAAAATAGCGACTTTATTTCACATTCACTAGCATTCACGAGTAATCGTAGCACCGCGGCGTATAACACTCGCCTAGACCGCCAGGAGCCCCACTGGATCGATGTACTGTGACGTCATCACAATGACGCTGTGCTCTACCACTGTACTCTACATAGAGTTAGGGAAAATTAAAAACTACTTGCAGGACTATTGATAAATGCGGTTGTTATCTAAAAGCTTTTATATAACATAGCTGTTGCCCGCGGCTCCGCCTGCGTTTTAGTTATTTTTGTAAGAAAAGGTATAAATACCATGGAGACATCTTAAGCTATTATCTTTTTATATTATGATATCCCATAGGAAACGTGCATTTTCTAAAATAAAAAGTAGTCTATGTCATTCTCAACTAACACTATGCAAAAAATCATGTTGATCCCAATCTCCGTGTAAAACAAAACTATACCAAGGGAGCCGTACAACTTACCGGGATAAAAGTAGCCTATGTGCGAAATTTCAACTAGATCCGTTCAGCCTATCTCGAACTCGATACAGTTTCAATTCCAACCTAGAAGATATTGGAATTTGTAACTCACTCAACTAAATGAAATAAAATATTTACGAACTAGAGATCGTAAATACTTTATTTCATTTAGTTACTAAAAATTCCGCTGTATTCAGTTAAATCGTGCGCTGGTGTTGCGTTCAAGAGTGCCAATTGTGCAGTTATCGAACCCAATCCCAATTTTAAATTGGAGTCAAGTGTCGAGAGTAACCCTCCTGACGTGATTGAGTAACAAACATCCATCCATCCAAACATGCGCATTTATAATATTGGTAAGATTTTTGTACACGGCTGTTAGTGATCGTGTAATTTTTATAATTAGGTATACTTTACTATTATACTTTTAAATTTATAACTTTTATCATACGATAAAGTCGTAGTATGGAATGTAGAGGCCATGGTACGTACCTATTCTAAGATCATAAAAAGATATATTTTATTTAGTTTGAAGTTACCACAGACTTATTAACGAATAATTATGTAATTTTGTTGTTAATTATAATATCGTAATATAAACATTACGATATTATAATTAACAATGCTTAGTGTAATAATGTAAAGATACTTTTTAATTAATAAAAATACCCAAAAGTCACACACGTAATCGCGACTCCGCGTGCTCTTATGGGTATCAAGAACTATGAGGGACTACGGTACCACTACACCCGAACCAAAAAAAATGTGGAGCACACAACCATTTATCTCCGTGCGGGAATGGACAGCCTCTCGTGACAGCCGACTACTTGCCCGTTGCGCCAGGTTTTATCTGGCACTGCAAAATGACCGCACTACTCCTGATGGTAAGTGCACTACCGTCAAGGAAGCAAGTAGCCAGAGACAACCATCCCCACAATCATGCCGGCCAGCTAAGTAGCTTCTTCAAACTTAAACTTTACGGTAGGCAGCGGCTTTGCTGTGCCCTGGCATTGCAGAAGTCTATAGGCGGCGGTATCTACTTACCATCAGATGGCCCGTCTGCACGTCTGGATAGCCAGGTAGTAAAAAAAACTACACTCAAATTTGAAGCGCTTAACTTTAATCGCAGGCTTTAGAGCAACTATTATTAAATCCAGAATGCATTACCACTATGATATTAATTCTCAACAAACCCTCATAACCTTATTAGTTTTGAAGTTGAAATTTAACTTAGTTTAGTTGACTTAAGGTTGGTATTCGAACGAACCGCGCTGCCTCCTACCACCCCCTGACGCATCCCCGCGTGCATCCCGGGTAAGTGGTTTAATTTTCTCTTAAAACGTTTTTAAAAGTATCTTTTTAGCTTGAGACGGAAAATGTAACGAGTTTTGCCATATAACTGTATTTTTAAAAGTCGTTTAATATTGCATAAAAAATAAGTTTCTTCTCAGAAATAAAATTTGACGTTGTGAATTTTTGTATTTCGAGGAACAACTTTGAGAGTAAATGAACATTTGACTACCAAGTTAAGGGAACATTTATTCAATACATTTTATTTTTAACTCATAAACACCATCATAATTACTGAAATTGACCAGAGATTACATGCAATTAACTCTACCCGCGTGAAAGTTATCTTCTATTTATAAGATCATTTCATCTGTCACAATGACTCTTTGCATAATAATAATAATATGCGTTCATATATAACTAAACATAACTTTTGGTTGAATGCACCGATTTGAATAAAATAAAGACTAAATGTTACCTCGAGATATATATACTCTATGATTTTATTGTATTCTTCTGTCGTAATACAGTACTTTGGACTTGATGCCTTGACAGACAGACAATAATTCAAAAAAAAATATATTATTTGCTATACCGATATTATAACGTAACACAATAATTTGTAAAAATATTTAACGTACAGACAAAATGCCTCTTTAGTTTTATTATAGTATAGATAGATTACGCCCTGAAGCCTTCACAAAGCTTTGTACGGATGGCGCCAACCCACATTACGAACTGAAGTCACGAAGTCATAAATTGCACTAGGAACTGCTGGCTCAAGTGAAAACGAACAAAAAGCTGCCATCGAACCGTATTCTGATTTCTATTGTCACTGACTATAAAATGAAATTGTAAAATGTGCGCGGGAATAATGTGGAGTTAAACGCATTCACGTTGACCTAGATGTAGCTCCGGCACTTTAGAAAATGTTATTTTGTGTGTCATTCTCGTATGTCGAGGCTTTTTCGCTGAGATCTATGAAGCCGACTTAAGTTTAAGTGACTTCGTAGCCGACTTTAAAATGCAATTTCAAAGTCAATTTTACAAAGTCGACTTAATGTTCTATTCAGTGTTTGTAAAAGGATATAAATTGATAAAAGGCTACTAAGTTACAGCTGACCTAAAAGTGTAAATCAAGTGTATCGTAAATTTCAATTTCATAATATCCTAAGCATTTAGACAATAGACAACTAAATTAGGTATGAACTCAGGTGTTATCAAAATTCTGTGCTACCGGGCATTAAACATTTTAAATATTATTTGACTGTTTCGGTGGTGCAATTGTAAATGCGTACGCAGTACTGCTGTACTGAGGTCTTGGGTTCGACCCCGGGACGGGTAAAAGTCATATTTCTACAACGAAATACTCAGTATAAGCATGGAGTCTGGAATTGTGCCCAGCATGGCGATTAGCTCGTTCTATCACGGGACGGTAATAAGCTCGGCGAAATAAGGGTGGTCACACCTCTGCCTACCTCTCCGGGGATTACAGACGTGAATATAAGGGAACAGGGTAACTAAATGTCTTAATGGTCAAATAATGTATATTACTATAATCGTCACTTTATACTTCGAATATATGTATAAAAAAAATGTAGCGACAATAATTCCTACGAATTCTACCCACCCCCTTATGAAAACACAATAGCGGGAATTCAATATAAAACCTCTCCGATTCGTCTGCTTTTGTGGGTGTTCGTAACCTTAATACCCACGTACCATTTGCTAGCTGTTAAGAAAAAAATAAACAAGAACATTCACTAAAATAGCGTAACATCAAAGCACTATAGCGCTGTTATTTTATATTTTCCATAAAATCGGCCAACGAACAACCGTTGTGAGAATAGTCGCTCTATTATCAGAATTTTAAGCCCCAGTGAAGCTTAAGCCGGCTTAATACACCGTCGACAACTGCCTGTGTGCGGCTTAAAATGTTTTGCGACGCTCGCTGAGACTTACCTTGCTCGTCATTGTATAGAATGAGAATAGGCGTATAGATAAGTGAAAATATGGTGTAATTTTCATTTCTACAATTGATCTTAATAAAACATAAAAAATTTATATTGTCTAGTTTTTATAAAATTGGTTAATAATTTAAAAAAATAAACACAACATCAATCTTAAGTTACGTGATATTAAACACCAATAAGGTGCATGACGTAAGTGGCACAATATTGGATTGAGATGTATTATTTTAATCTAAAAAGAAAAAGCAGCGATGGCCTAGTTGGTTCGGCTAGTATTATTATGATCACCTAAAACACATGTTTCATCTGTTTTAAATAAAAATCCAAAACCGTAATGCTCTAAAGCAGTGGTAAGATACCACCAACTGTTTTGTAAATAAACGTTTTATCACACAGAATTATTTTTATTACTTTCAATACAAATGAATATCTGGTAGATACAAAGGGATTTCGAATGAAGCAAGCTCTTCATAAAACATATTGACGAATAAAATGTAACCATTTAATTTTCCTGAATAATAAACTGTCGAGAGACCGTTAATAAATAAATACGAAAGCTTTGTTTATTTAAAAACGTTTCTGCAAAGCTGATTGCTTTTACAAATACATTTTCTGGGGATATTGAATTTACAGATAAAAGGGGTTTTACTGATTAAGCACACTCAATAATAATTACTATGATAAATATGAAAGCAAATATTGATGAAATAACCAGCCAGTTACAGCACCACAAATATAAGCCCTGTATTAAACTGCTTCAATTCATTATTTCCATAATGATATTGGGGGCGAGTCTACCATACCGGGCACAATTCCAGACTCCGGGCTTGATACTGAGTATTTCTAAATAGAAAAACCCAATGTCACTTTACTCCACTCGGGAATCGAACCCGAGACCTCAGCACACCACCAGGGCAGTTAATAATGCTTCTATCTATGGAATTATATATGGATTTTTTGTATGGATAACAATCAATTTCTTAAATCTGTAAATATGTCAACTTAATTTACTGGTTACCATTTTACGAGTGTCTATCATTTAATATGCCTGTTCTTGCAAGTAGTAAATATAGAAATCATAGTATAGTTTATACTTCGGCAGTGATGTGGTTAGTAAGGCTAGGTCTAGAGCGGTCAGTCACTAAAGGGAAGTCGGCTAGAGGCATGATATCCTGAGAGACGGAGCGTTTCCGTGCTTCGGGAGACACGTTAAACCATTATTCCCGGCGCGCGGAAATGCGACAAACCGAGGTCATGTCTGGCGCATGACCCCTGCAATCAGTAATGGATCATTAACTCAACCTTTAGTAATGTTTGAAAAATCACTCAGAGTGGATTAACTCTCCGTTAAAGTCAGAAAAAATGTCATTCTTTGTAAGTTGACGCGTTGACCTGTACTGACGCGCCTATACCGATCGTCCTACCTCTCAGGTATTGTGCCTGAATCTTGGAGGGAGGCTAATGTGCAGCCGATCCCCAAAAAGGGTGATAGGTCAGACCCTAACAATTATCGCCCAATCGCCATAACCTCAGTGATGTGTAAAGTCATGGAGCGACTGATAAACAGCCAATTAGTTCGCTACCTAGAGGATCACTCGTTGATCAATGACCGCCAATACGGTTTCCGTCATAACCGATCAACGGGTGATCTTCTAGCGTTCGTATTACATCACTGGGGGGAGGCGATTGACAAGCATGGCGAGGCTCTGGCTGTGAGTCTCGACATAGCCAAGGCGTTTGATAGGGTCTGGCATCGTGGCCTTCTCTCCAAGCTCCCGGCATACGGTCTGCCCGACAACCTGTGCAAGTGGATTTCCGGCTTTCTGCATGAGCGTAGAATGCGTGTCCTCGTTGATGGACACGCTTCGCAGCTCATGTCAGTAAATGCCGGAGTACCACAAGGTTCTGTGATTTCGCCCACCTTGTTTCTTCTGCATATCAATGATATGTTGTCGCTTGGCAACATTCATTGCTATGCAGACGACAGCACGGTTCATGGGCGTTATAGCAGCAAGCCTCCTGGTTGCCGGGCGGATACTGAGAGGAGACGAGAGGATCTTGTCGTTGAGCTCAACCAGACCTTGGATCTCATCTCATCATGGGGTACCAGGAATCGGGTTGAGTTTAATGCCAAGAAAACCCAGGTGTGCGCGTTCTCGTGCAAGAAGTCTCCGTTTTCTCCAATCCCCGTTCTTCAGGGTGTTCCACTCGCAATGCGGAATGACCTTAGTGTCCTAGGTATGGATATCCGCTGCGATCTTAATCCAAGGAGTCACATCGAGGGCGTAATATCCGCCACTTCACGCAGGGTCGGAATCCTGAACAGGGTGCGGCGGTTTTTCACGCCTGGTCAGCTCTACCGCTTATATAAAGCGCAGGTGCGGCCGGGAATGGAATACTGCTCGCACCTCTGGGACGGTTCCGCAAGGTACCTTCTCGATGCCTTGGATGGGTTGCAGCGGCGGGCCATCCGCATTGTGAATGATGCAGACGTGAGTAACAGCCTGGAGCCGCTACAGCTGCGTAGGGATATTTCCTCGCTTAGCGTGTTCTACCGTCTGTATCATGGCGAATGCTCTGAAGAATTGTTTGATCTTATCCCATCCTCTCCCTTCCATACCAGAACCACGCGTACTGGCTTGCGGAGCCACAGCTTCGTGGTGTCTACTACCCCGGCCCGAACCAAGAGGTTCGCAAACTCGTATTTTTGCCGCACCATCAAGCTGTGGAACAGTTTGCCAGCTACCGTGTTCCCTCCTTCCTATGATCCTGGGTCCTTTAGGCGTAATGTGAAGAAGCTAAACAGCAGGCCGGCATGATTGTGTTGAGTAGCGGGGGATAGACTGTCTCTCGCTACTTGATACTCTATCTGGACGGCACTGCGCTTACCATCAGGTGCAGTGTGGTCACTTTGCCGCGCCAGAATAAAAAAAAAAAAAAAAAAGTTATACAGTAAATTGTATGGACTTAATTCTTTGAGACAATACATATTATAGTATTTAAGTAAATAAATAAAATAAATAAATAACATCCAACAGTCAACACATAGCCCTGTTTCCACACTAAGATACAAGTCTTGTGCCGTGGGTATCAGGGACTACGAGAGACGCACGTCTCACAACACCCAGACCCGACACAAATCAGTGTCTGTCACACAAACATTTATCCCGGTGTGGAAATCGAACCCACGGCCTCTTGTTTCACAGCAGGCTACTTGTTCGATGCGCCACGGAGGCTGTCAATCAGCGAATGTGTTTTTTTTGCACTATTGTGTAATGAACGTGTGATGTTAATATTTACTATATTTTATGTAGCTTTTAATTATGATATTTGTATGTTTCATTAATTTAATTAACTATAGCCATAAGTATGTGTAAATTTGTGTAATTGGTTTATCCGTACTTATTAATAATAATACTAGCCCTGTATTAAACATTGTCCCACTGCTGGGCACGGGCCTCCTCTACTAATGAGAGGGGGGTAGGCCTTAGTCCACCACGCTGGCCTAATGCGGATAGGTAGACTTCACATACCTTTGAAATTCGTATAAGAATTCTCAGGTATGCAGGTTTCCTCACGATGTTTTCCTTCACCGTTAAAGCAAGCGATAATTAACATTTAATACGCACATAACTTAAGAAAAGTCAGAGGTGTATGCCACTTGGGTTTCGAACATACGACTTTCGTCTTGACAGTCCGTACCGCAACCAACTAGGCTATCGCTGCTATTAATAATAATAAAAAAAATGTTACCGATACTTGACGAGTCCTTAAACCTATGTTAATGAAATCAAAATTTGTCTCAGAAAGTGAGAGTTTCTTAAAACATTTATTAACCATCAACTATTTGTTACTTAGAGTTAACTTAAGTGTGGCAGTTGATATTTGCAAGACTGTTTTGTTGCTATTTTTCTCTTACGCCGTGATTTCCTACCGGTCTCTAGAAAATTGATAAATGCATCATAATATCAGTCACTGCAATTCCTGTAAACCAGGATCGCTGTTGGCACACATTTAACAACTTAGAATTTTCTGAAAGAATTTCGAATACCGTCTAAAAACTATACCGCCCACACCTCCGCCGTTGTAGCTCCTGTTTAGCCAGGATCGACAATGGCACGCATTTTCCAGTCGACAGTGATGTGGTTTGTAAGGGTAGGTCTAGAGCGAGTCGATCGACTCCATGCCATAATTCATCGAGCAATGAAACTCGGCGAGTCTCTGGGAATGCTTAACTGCCTTTTATCCTGCAACGAAATTAATCAAATAGAATTTCGAATGCCGTCTAGTTAAAGTTCGCCACAAAGATGTACCAATCAAATCATTAAAAATAATATTCAAATCGGTGAAACCTTTTTGAGTTTTAAGTTCACCGGGTCAGCAAGTTTAAAATATATAATGATTTGCAATATACTACGTGTAACGGGAATAACGCACATCCTCAGACACCCCAATTTAAAAATATTATTACAATCATAATTCATGTATTGAAATTAGACTGCGATGAATATAAATATTGTTTTTTATGAAATTAGTTGTACTAATTTTCGCCATAAAGTTCGTAATGTTAATTATTTGATTTTTTAAAGTGTTCGTTTATTATTACATTTAGAAAAGACTCTATCGCATCGAGTTATGTTTCAGTTTCGTTTGTCTTGAACGTTAAATTAAAGGTTGACTATTATTTACCTGAGTGTTAATTATTTTTGAAAAAAAAATCGTCTGTTAATAAATTGTTCATATCGATTCAGTCGCTTATTCTGAACAAACTACTTTCAGAGTGTGCTAATGCATCATGTTTCATGTTGTATATGATGAAAAAAGTGCCAGCCTAGTGTACGCTGTCGAAGCACAGCTTATTTTCAGCTGGACAGAGTTGTCAATTGTCTATACTGTATATGTGAAATCTGTTGTAATATAATCTGCACAGCGTCTAGAAGGCCTGAGTTGCCGGATAACAATATTAGCCCGGCTTTAAGCGGCGATCGCATGCCATAATACACTTATAGATCAAACGGTTCCAATCTTTGGTACAGGGGCTCAAAGGAAAATGCAATTTCTTGGATTTAAGCTCTATTTTGCTTGGATCTCGGGCACGTAATATCTTATGCCTGTGTCGGCTCGAGTAGACAGTATAGATGTAGTTATGAATTCATGGGTGTAAAATGGGGTTCACGTATGTAGTGACGGGACGCTGCACTGTCGGATGATGTCGGCATTGGATCATACATATTTCATGAACACGCGTCCGCTGCGAGCTCCCGGATTTGACAATTCGTTTGTTAGACCACAAATATAACTTACTAGGTTTTGCCCGGGACATCGTCCTTGTTGAATAAGTTTCAATATTCATTACTAGCTGTTGCTTGCGGCACCGCCCGCGTGAAGGTCATGTTTGGGAGAAAAAGTATATAATACAAATTACCAATTTTCATGCTTGAAATATGACGGATTTTCATACAAACGTTCACCCCCTATTTATCCCCTTAGGGGTGGAATTTCCAAAAATCCTGAAATATATATTTTTTATTTTAACTAAAAGGCCGAACACTAGTTTTCATGAATTTAACTTTAAAAATTACGGATTTTCATACACACTTTCATCACCTATTTTACCCCCTTAGTATTTGGATACCTACGTCATAAAAGGTACCTACTGTCAAAATTTCAAATCTAACTCAGAAGTTTAGGCTGTGCTGTTGATATGTCAGTCAGTATCTTCTTTTATATACACAGATAAACAGCGACCTGCTACGCGGGAAAAATATGATACAAAAATTACCAGAAAGTCAAATATCAAATACTACTTATATAAGAAAATACAATACTTTAAGGTTGTCATCTAGACAAACGACATTATTGGTGAAAATAGTTGAGAATGCAAGAATATTGTCATAGTGATTCACTATAGATGTCTATAGCCAAACTGTCAATTCTAAGATATTATATAACCGCTCATTATTGCTGCCGCACTGCATTTGCATTTTTAATTTATTTATTGTTTATTTGTTTGGAAAGTTGAACATATATCTAGACCTTGTTTCAAGATAGTTTCGCTGGTGGTAGGATATTCATATCCGCCCGGATAGCGTCCACCGTACACAGGGTGAAAAACCCGCCATAGTGGCACACGCAAGTGTGTCGCGTTCCGGGATCAGTCAGTGTACATCCGGTTTTTTGGGGATCTAGAGTTGGGGTACAATGTTTGGCCATTTTGCGGCCTTCTGAGTACTCTGACAATAGACCCTCGACCGCTTCTTTACCTTCTTGCCCATGGCGTAGTGTGAAGGAGCAGGCCGGCATGATTGTGTTGAGTAGCGGGGGATAGATCGTCTCTCGCTGCTCGATACTCTAATTGGACCGTACTGCGCTTACCATCAGGTGAAGTGCGGTCACTTTGCCGTGCTAGAATAAAAAAAAAAAAAAAAAGATGCCTCATCACTTTTGTGAACCATTAAAAATGCCAGTATTTATCTTTTTTTGTAAGATTTCTATATTATCTAACAATAGTTAAAAAAAATCATAAATATGTGTTGTAATGAATATGCATTTTCTATAACTGCGTGAAAAGCTAGCCTCTATATACGTGACGTCACTATAATAACAAGAAGTAAAATATTTAAGAGACGTCCGAATATAAACAAATTGTAACCCACGTTTCATTGCCGAGACCGAGTGTGGCATGAGATCGCCGATATAATACATTTATAAATGTATTTTTAGGTATTCCATTTTCGTCTGTTATGTCTTGGCTGAGATTTGCCGGTTGCTGTCTGTGGCGGAACTTTAAGACGCTGGATACAGAATTGAAGTTTATATTTAGCTTAATCTGGTCTGTAGTCTCATCTCTTGTCATACGCGAAGACAATCTTGGCGGATCGTTATTGCGTTAGTTGTATCTCTGTCTACCCTTTAGAGTACAGAAATGGTCTTGTGATACGAGTTTAGACGTTCTTCAGCTGATCTATTTCTAATGTAAGAACTGACATTCAGTACAAATTTTGATTAATTAAAAAAAATATAGATTCTCTATTCTAGGATATTTGGAGGAAGAACTAGCAAGTCAGTAAACTAGAAGTGGCATAGACCAACTGCATTTTAGTTTAAATTCTTGGTGAACTATTAGTGTGTGAGCGGTACCAGATTCAAAGAAAACATTATTCTGGAAATGTATTGTAAATTATTGCTGCCTCGATGGCGCTGCTGTAATTGCTTAAGCGGTATAACACCTATTCTAAGGTGTCAGGATCTGCATTCACTCCTTTCATGCGAATAACCTCATTGACGCAATCCATCCATCTTTTTTTAGGATGTATATATATTTATATACTCTTTATGCGTGTGTATATTTTATAATTGAATATAAAAAAAATAATAATAATCTATATTGACACGGTTGAAATAACAAGGCGTTAGTTGAAGACGGTTACTCCTTCCATAAACTGGTCAGAGAGTGTTAAACTCACTACGTTATATTAAATTTAATTAAAACTAAGACAAATCAATTTAGCTTAGAACAGTTCGCTCAGCTCAAGTTCAGCTAACTTGTGAGATGAGCTTACCGAACTTGGGCTTTTCGCTCGCTGTTATGCAATTAATGCATCTCAGAAAATTGAATCAATATTTAAGGGGCACGTTACGCAATCGTAGTAGATTTTCCTAACCGAATCGCTGTATAAAAACAAGCTTCAACAATGTCTTTTGTTTTTGAAATCTCTTGTTTCAGTATTTGTATTTATATGTCACAACACTTCTCATACAGTATGAGAAGTGTTGTGACATCTTAAATAATGAGTATGACTACATTTTCAACATTAAAAAAATTGCAATTGCCCCCCAAACTTTTATCTCAGCCTATATTTGCAAGGGGCGGTTAGCGCAAATAAAATTATCTTGGAAAATTTACGCGACGTGCCCATTTGATCAGTCTTTATTTCATGTATTCTATAAAGAGTCATAAATATAGTTTGGTAGACCCAGGCTTTGAACAGTTCTGTCTACAAAACGAAGACCTAGTCGAGCGGGTTCATTCAAACTGCAGAAGCTTACCCCGGGGTTTATTCAGTACACCGACGTAGGAAAATGGTTAGGGCCCTGATCCAGTAGTCCCTCGGGTGAAATGGGTCTGAAGGTCGGTCCGGTCGGAAGTCCATAACCATCTCTCCTCCCCCGAGGTCCAGAAGGTATCCCTAAGATGGATATTTCCTCGCTTAGCGTGTTCTACTGTCTGTATCATGGCGAATGCTCTGAAGAATTGTTTGCTCTTATACCATCCTCTGCTTTCCATACCAGAACCACGCGTACTGTATTGCGGAGCCACAGCTTCGTGGTGTCTACTACCCCGGCCCGAACCAAGATGTTCGAAAACTCGTATTTTTGCCGCATCATCAAGCTGTGGAACAGTTTGCCAGCTAACGTGTTCTCTCCTTCCTATTATCCGGGACCCTTTAGGCGTAGTGTGAAAAAGCTACAGAGCAGGCCGGCATGATTGTGTTGAGTAGCGAGGCATAGATTGTCTCTAGCTACTTGATACTATAACTGGACGGCACTGCACTTACCATCAGGTGCAGTGTGGTCAATTTGAAGTGCCAGGATAAAAAAAACTATATAGATTGCGAGTAACTACGTTCACACGACTCCCAAATCCAAAAAAAAATGGTAGATCACATAAATATTTATCTCTTTGCGAGAATCAAACCCGCGGCCTCTCGTTTCACAGCCAGCTACGTTCTTGCTGTGCTACGGGGGCTGTCAATTAAAAACATAATTTAAAATTGTTAATGAGATGAATTAGCCCTACAATTTTAAATGAACAACACAAAATGTTCTAAATAAAACATTTATTAAATTCAAAGTAAATATATCGTTAATGAGAAATGAGCTAATGACTAACAAACGGTGTTTGCTATCAATAATTCAAATTGAAATCATTAATCATACGTGACGTTGTAGGGATGGCAGTTTCAGATACAGCTTTAATTGGCCATTTTGCGGCCTTCTAAGTACTCTGACAATAGACCCTCGACCGCTTCTTCACCTTCTTGCCCATGGCGTAGTGTGAAGGAGCAGGCCAGCATGATTGTGTTGAGTAGCGGGGGATAGATCGTCTCTCGCTACTCGATACTCTAATTGAACGGCACTGGGCTTACCATCAGGTGAAGTGCGGTCACTTTGCCGTGCCAGGATAAAAAAAACTGACTTAGTTGTCTCCCGCCCTGTGGAATGGGGGCGTTTGAATTCTACCCCGGTAACCCCTGCCTGTAGTACGAGGTAACTAATTGGGGCCATCGGGGGTCGCGGACGCAGTTCGTAACGCGGGGGCTCTTAAGCCCCCCATGGAGATGGACTGCTACACGGCACCGCGCAGGGGCGGTTCCGACAGCAATTCTAGCACTCCATAGCATACCCCGGGATCGCTCCGTAAGCGCCGACGAAGGCCACCGCGGGGTTTTAGCTGGTATTGTTGGGTGGGTTGTACATAGGGGGTAGGGACTCGGCCCAGTCGCAGCCCGGATAACCATTATCCGGGCGAGGGGGTGCTGGGTAGTAAGATCGGCTAGTCCAGCATAACCGTTTTATTCTCAATCCGCTTCCTCGGAGCGGCCGGCTGTAATAAAATGCTTTCCCAGCGGCAAAAAAAGGTTTGAGGAAGGGATGGTCTTCAGCATGAACAAAAATAGAAATTCTCTGACATGGACCTACCATCGGTGTGAGGGAGCGATAGTCCCGACATGGACAATAACAGTATTTGTGTTCTATTTTTGAAATTGAAAAATCAGAACGCATTGTGCACGACTCCATTGTGTCAGTACAGATTAGAATATTTTGCTTCGAATGTGAATTCGTTTGTTATTTCCCTTTTTGTCTGGTTTAAGCTTGGTATATTTTTTGCGATTATTTTATGGTGAACAGAAAATTCTGTTTATTATTGTATCGCATTGTACGGTCCAACTGTATAAATATGCACTTTCAGCATTTTACATCATTGCCGTAAATAGCGGTAATAGTTGTTACTTCATAGCATAATTTTATCATAAGGAAACTCAATATATATATATACTAGCTGTTGCTCGCGGCTCCGCCCGCGTGGAGGTCATGTTTGGGAGAAAAAGTATACAATACAAAATACCAATATTCATGCGTTTAACTTAAAAATTACGGATTTTCATACAAACTTTCATTCCCTATTTAACCCCTTAGGGGCGGAATTTCCAAAAATCCTGAACCATATATTTTTTATTTTTAACTAAAATGCCAAATACTAATTTTCATGAATTTTACTTCAAAAATGACTGATTTTCATACAAACTTTCATCCCCTATTTTACCCCTTTAGGGGTGGTATTTCCAAAAACCCTTCCTTAGTGGATGCCTACGTGATAAAAGGTACCTACTGTCAAAATTTCAAGTCTCTAACCCCAGCCGCTTAGGCTGTGCGTTGATCGATCAGTCAGTCAGTCAGTCAGTGAGTCAGTCAGTCAGTTTCTTCTTTTATATATACAGATTCATTATTAAATTTGATGAAATTTACCGTATTTCATTTATATTATACAAGGTGTATGGCTACACTATGCATTTTGGTTACCTACTTACTCTGCTCTTAGTACCGCATGTATATCTAATAATAATAACAGCCTGTATTAAAATGTCCAAATATTTAGATCTGGCTCACGAGGTTGTTGACATGTGGAATGTTGACTCGGCTATTATTGTCCCGATAGTCGTTACTGCCAATGGGCTGATACCAAAGAGCCTCGACCAACATCTTCAGAGGCTCTCAATTGGTCGTTGGGGCAAAAGCCAGATACAAAAGGCAGTATTATTGGACACGGCACGCATTGTGAGGAGGTTCCTCACTCTGGGGTCCTAACCGCCTTAGGCTTGTGGCCATGTGAGATCCATCAGGATCTGATGATGGGATCTCAGAAAAATCAAGGGCAACCCTCACATTTTATAGTGACGCATAATTTGTTTTCTATTGAAGTCGGTGTACTTTTTATGAATTAAAAAACATTTTCGTAGTACTCACGCGGTGCATTTCACATCCATTCTAAAATAAATAAAGCAACCGTTGACAGAATTATTGCAGTGTACTCTCATTGGGCTGCCTCTACATACTACGTCTAATCTGTACAATATCACCCGAAAATTATAGTGCCGAAATTAATTTGCCGCCTATTCGCTGTTCAATCAAAAGCGCGCTACCTACCACGCTTCAATTAATAACCAGGTAAGCAACATGGCGCGGTGATATCGGCAGGGCTGTACGTATGAAGATGTAGCTTATTTTATTTATTTATTTACCACTTAACAACTACTTTTACAGGGTAGCCCTAATACAGTAGTGTTGATCAACTTATTCTACTTAGTTATACTACTTATATTATACTTAAATCTATGTTATTTATTTTTTAAAACTACTATAACAAATTGTATATAGTGAAATCTTAGTGAAACTACTCAGAGTACACGAAAATATGTCAATCTTTTCGGCAACTTCGTTAAGTGTGTGCAAGGCGCGTGTAATAGGGGCCTTGTTGAGTAAGTTGGTCCTACCACTCGGTACAATCAGCAGACGCGACTTCCTCCGCCAACCAAGATAATTGTCAGGCACGGCAAACTTCACCACTTCAAGCAAACCTTTGTTGTCGATCTTGCCACGTATTAACTTAAAGAAGTATGTTACCAGTGCTATCTCTCGTCTAGATACATTTATTTATTTTGCTGGTGGTGGGATATTCATATCCACCCGGATAGCGACCATCATACACAGGGTGTAAAACCTGCCATAGTGGCTTACGAAAGTGTGTTGCGTTCCGGGATCAGCCGGTGTACATCAGTTTTTTGTCGGGAGTCTACAGTTGGGGTACGATGTTTGGCCGTTTTGCGGCCTTCTGAGTACTCTGACACTAGACCCTCGACCGCTTCTTCATCTTCATGGCATAGTGTGAAGAAGCAGTTTTAAACCCTTTTACGGTGGTCGCTTACCAGGCGGATATGAATATCCTAAGACCAGCATGTGTACCAATCCTCTACTAAAATCGTGAGTGTAATTACATTTCAACGATTCTAATAAAAAATAAAATAACAAGCATCAAAAAAGCTGTATCGAGCACCTGCAACTTCGACTAGCCACTTTATGGGTCAGTAACGTAAAAACCGAAACCCAATGTATGCCTTTGATCTTTTGTGTTTTTTAGAACTGACCGAAATTGCTCAACTTCGCCTGCGGAAGTGTAAAGTAATACTGAAACAGCTGACGAACTAAACACGTTCGAACAAGACTAAACTCGCTCGATCGATCACTTGACTATGTGCGGAGGCAATGGCACTCCCAATCACGTTTTAACTGTTTTTTCCGTTTTCAGTTTTCATTTCGGAATGACGGTCTGGTCAAATGGTCATCGGTTAACTTTCTAGTGGACAATGGTCTTAAGGATGCATTTTTACCTAGTAGACTTTGAGTTTGACATGGCTGTTCCAAGGTGTTACTTTTTTCTTTTTTTTAATTAAAGATGAGTCTTGCATCATTGAGGAGAATTAAGACGAGTATGCAAGAGCCATCAACTACGCATTAAATGCACTAGTGTCAAGGTTCATTTCACTTAAAAGATATTATACTGCCTCGGTGGCGTAGTTGTAATTTCGCATGCGTTACGACTGCTATGCTGAGGTCTCGGGTTCGATTCCCGGGTCGGGTAAAGTGATATTGGATTTTTCTATTTAGAAATTCTCAGTATCAGTCCGGAGTCTGGAATTGTGCCCGGTATGACGATAGGCTGGTCTCCTTTCACATCGTGGGTCTGTAATGAATTCGGGGAAAAGTGGATGTACTGGTTTTCAGATCTACCTACCCCTTGGGGGATTACAGAAGTGTATATGTGTAGGTATTAAACTTTTTACGTCCTCTTTTGAAAACTTAATACGTATTTAGTACTTGCAACATCTAGTTATCCGATTTCAATAATTGGATTAAGCGAAGCTTGGTGAAATCCGTTATATATTCCCGTTAATCACCAATTAAGCGCGTGATATTGGGATGGAAGCGGGAACTCATTAAGGATAATTTTCCATCGGGGCTCGAATATAGCGTGTACGATTCAGTGCGAACGCATCGATTTTGGTTTATAATTCACAAAGGCCGAACACAATTTTATTTTTTGAATATAAATCTGCTCAATTGGTTATTTAAGATACACAGAGGTTTGTTAACATCTAGTTTTGTGGGTAGGGTACCCCACTTAAAAAGTATTATACTGTTTTTCACTACATTATACTTTTTACTGTTGAAAATAAAATAAAACTTAATACTGTTTTCAGCATCAAAAGCCCATATAACACAAATTGTTATTTAGGATTGAGCCGAGGCCTATGAAGCTTTTAAGAACGATTGTAAATTGATAAGTTGTGCGAGAATCATTAAAAATGTGTCTTTAAAACATTGTGTTTAAAACACAAACAAAAGTGGAAGAGCCACGCTGTAGACATATTTGTCTACAACATGAATGGGCGGGCTCGACCGGGGTAGTACCACTGTCTCACAGAAAACCAACGTAAAGTGACAGTTTACTTTCGCGTTTCGTATGGTAAGTGAGATATCCGGAGGCCCAGATTCCCCCTTCCCTTCCTAATCCCTGTTCCTGTCCTTTAAGGCCGACAACGCATACATGACACTTTCGGTATTGTGGATGTTCATGGGTGGTGGAGATCACTTAACATCAGGTGACCCACTGGCCCGTTTGTCGGAATATACTATAAAAAAAAACTAAAATACTGTATGTTCCTTTTAAAAGCTAAATATACTTTTTTTCTTGTAAAACAGTTGGCTACCCTATTCGCGGCATCGCAGATTTGTGAATTTTTTTTCGTCGGTTTGTAGCACTGTCTTTAGGTCTTCTTGCTTCTTTCGATGTGATAACTCGTAAATAAATTATAATAATAAATACATTCCTAAGTCACTTACACCCCACCATGTATGCCTATATCGTGGGTACCAAGAACCACGAAAAAAAGTTTTTTTTTGTATAAAATACTGCTCGACAAAGTCTAAAATTAATACAATAATAATAAAGACAAACAGACTGCAAACAAAATCTGAGTCGCGAATAGTTTTTAGTTGTTGATTTTTCACTTTTTGAAGAATAAATCATGTTAAATACAAACATAATCATTAAAACCATTCCTCATTTGTTGGAGATATCGCGTAACCGACAACAAGAAGCACAGCGATGAGTGGAATTGAGGATCTCTTCATTTTTATAGTCAGTTCAAAAGATTTTTCAACGAACAAACTGTATGACCCTTGAATCCACTATATCAAGTAAAATCTCGCGGAGAAATTTTATTTTCACTGGCTGTCGATACGCCACGAGCCGCAAAACGGCAACTATACTTGTCTCCTTCACCCAAAAGACTTGACATCGCCCGTCTCGTTCGCACTTATCGATATTCCTGTGCAATACTGCCAACATACGCATAGTACGCAATGCTGTGTGGTTTCGATTTTCGGATCGCTGTGTTTTTGACGGTTACCTTTTAGTGGCTTTGTTAATTCAACAGGAGTATATTTTCTTATAAAGATTAAATTCCCAAATGTTTATATAGGTAATCATTTGTAAATATATCTCAATTAAAATCTGAATTAATAAAAATATATTTTATTTACGTATGCTTCAAATGCATTAAGTGATCGTAATATAAATAAAAAAAACAACCGATCAGATGTCCCTGTCAACGGTTGGCAGGCTATTTGACTAAGCGACATATTAACATTTGCGAAAAGTAACAAGAAAGAGGTTACAAGCTTTTTTTTGTGTCGTCGGAAAAAAAAACTATAAAATAACTATTTCGTGGATTTTAGTAGAATTAATACACTACTTGTGTAAGCACGTATTGCATTTTATGACTTCTTTCCATACATTTATGAGCATTATTTTCTAAAATAAATGTGCCCAAGAAAAGCTCTGTTTTACAAGTTGATTTGAGTGCCAAAAAATTGCACCAAAACATTTTAATTAGCCTCAAAAGATGCAAAAAAATTTGCTTATTCCGAATATGTATATAACTCAACTAGATGTTGCCCGCGGCTCAACCCGCGTGGAGATTATTTTTGGAAAGAAAGGTATACGAACCATGGAGGCATCTTAAGCTGTTAAACCTTTCTATATTTTGCAATCCCATAGGATGCGTGCATTTTTCCGAAATAAAAAGTGGCATAATATGTTATTTTTTGATCCCTAAACTACCACTATGCAAAAAATCATGTCGATCCCTTGCTCTTTGAAAAACTAAACTATCCCACGGGAACTGTACATTTTTCCGGGATAAAAAGTCACACCAGACTATAATCTATCTCTGTGCCAAATTTCAACCAGATCCGTCTAGCCGTTGTAGCGGGATTGAGTAACAAACATCCATCTATAATATTAGTAGGATATCACAAAAAGTCACACAAATCTAATAAAAATACTTAGACAGGCTATTCTAAATGTCAAGTAAGGAGCTGATTTATTAAGACATATCATGCCTTTCAAACTTAGCGGACGCTGTGATTCTTAAATTCCATATCAGACAGACGGCCTCTGTGGCGCAGCGGGTGAAAAGCCGTCTGTGAAACTAGAGGCTGTGGGTTCGATTCCCGCACAGAGACAAAATGTTTGTGGGTCTGAGTCTGGAATATTAATGATACCCACGATACAGGTTTTACCTAGTGTGGGGTTAGAACTATGTGTGTGACTGGTTGGGTGTATATATTAATATTCAAATAAATTGCGCCAAATATCATAAATGTATATAAATCTTCGTGGATTAATCATTTCTCAACGAGATCTCGGCTACGCCAATCGTCGATTTCCACTATAACATGTGTATTTTCCAGTTACAAAGCCATAGGCATGGGTAATTTATAGCTCGCTCAAAGCACAGGGTCCCGAGGGACGCGCCTGGAACTATCATATCGGTACCGTGCTTTGATAGTGACCGGCACCCGTCGATTATAGATGAGACAAAGCAACAGATATCTATATAGATATAATGAAATGCTACTTTACTAACAGCATTCAATTTATTATTATTTCGGAATGGCTGAACAAATTTGGTTATTTTTATACTGAAATAAAATTGATTTTACGGATTTTGTCGCGGTTTATTTTTACAGTTCACTTTCGAAATCTTTACAGACTTCATGGCCGCTAAATAAGAAACTATTTAATAATTATTAAATGCTACATCAAGCAAATAGCAGCAATAGCCTAGTTGGTTGCGGTACGGACCGTCAAGACGAAAGTCGTAGGTTCGAAACCCAAGTGGCATACACCTCTGACTTTTCTAAAGTTATGTGTGTATTAAAATTTTAATTATAGCTTGCTTTAACGGTGAAGGAAAACATCGTGAGGAAACCTGCATATCTGAGAATTTTCGAAGGTATGAGAAGTCTGCCAACCCGCATTAGGCCAGCGTGGTGGACTAAGGCCTAACCCCTCTCATTAATAGAGGAGGCCCGTGCCCAGCAGTGGGACAATGTTTAATACAGGGCTAGTATTATTTTATTATTATATAAATGCTACATTAATAATACAATACCAACCCGTGTGATTCTGTATTCCCTGCAGTAATATCATAATTATGCATTGAAATGGACTTTATTATTAATTACTACCCAGCCGTTTACAATGACAAAGGCAAATAAATCAATGGAAACCACGCAAGGGGAATTAAGCAATTTTATACATAATAAATGCGTTTCTACATAGTTGCTTTATATTTATCCTTTAAATAAATAATATTTATTGCAATAGTAATATAAACTTATCTCTGTATACTATTCTACGGCCACTAAGTGTGCACTCAATAGGCCTTTGGCAAACTGATAAAGTGTCACCAAGATGAACGGTGGCGTTAAAATATTTTGCCGCTATAGATGACAAAGGTGTAATTATTATGGGGGGCTTCTGATCTCAAAAGGCGACCTGCCGCAAAGTTAGTGTGTAGATTTAATCCGGTTGAGTTTCTTGGTGCTTCTTCTCAGTGTGGGCATTTCCGAAGCACCGGTAAAGTTTTGTAAATTTTTATAATTCTGACCTGTAAAAAGTGCCCCTAATGGCCTAATTTACTAAACAAATGATTTGATTTGATCCTTACCGCGATGTAGACTAAGATGATCTGACGGAACCATCCTACACGCACCGAAGGGTTCTAGAGGGTGCTTCTAGTCAGTATTTATGGTAGACGTAGAGATTACTGTGCGGTGATCATTTGGAGCAAAGTTGGAAGAACAGTGAGTCCGACATAACCTTAAGTCTCCTTCGGGGTTGGGAAGTTATCCGCCTGATTGGAATCAGACTGAACTTTCCCCGTGGAAATAAAATGAATCTATCACTCTTAATACTTCTAGATTCTACATTGAATGCACTACAGAAATAGACTAAATTTTTCACCAAACTAACTCTAAACTGCCTGCTAATAGAGGTCATAACCATGACAACGCATGTAATATTTGCTTAACATAAAATAGACAAGGCTGCAAAGTTTATGAATGTGAATGCCTCCGTCTAGCCTGGATTCCCCCTCATCACCCTCTCCGCCCCGCGAACCCCAGGCTGCACTCACGCCGGAAGCGCAGCCGGTGCTGACCTTGAATTTGCTCCTACAATTCTATTTCCGGAACAAACTTGTCCTTGTGTCGAGTTTTCTTGGAATATCATCCGAGTGTCGATACTACGATAAAGTTATCATTCAACCAAAAGTTTTCTCGAGTTTGTTACAATGTTTTTTTTATTTGAACCGATTGTTTGCTTGAATAGATCTAAAATGACAACTTCTTTCAACTTTATTTGTGCGGTAAATGGCAATCAATCTATACAAATAAATAAAGTTGATGTGTCTGTGATTTGGAAATGAAGATTTCTCAAGGTTACACTTATTTGCTTTAAAGGATTTAAATGGCAACGGAAATAAATGTTACTACACGTCAGTATTAATATCCCAGTCAAGCCGGATCATGAATGCCGTAAAAAAACTGTACAATCCTATAACAAGAATCCATCAGATGTTTAGTAGTTAAAGTTTTGGTAGGTATTTTAGCTGGTGGTAGGATATTCTTATCCGCCCGGATAGCGACTACCATACACAAGGTCCAAAACCCACCATAGTGGCACATGCAAGTGTGTCGCGTTCTGGGGTCAGCCAGTGTACATCCGACCGTTTCTTCACCTCCTTGGCCCATGGCGTAGTATGAAGAAGCTACATAGCAGTCCGGCATGATTGTATTGTAATGAGTGAGTAGCGGGGGATAGATTGTTTCTCGCTACTTAATACTCCAACTGGACGGCACTGCGCTTAGCATCAGTGTGGTCAATTTTCCATTCCAGGATTTAAAAAAAGTAAAGTGACGTCCACAAACGCTGGATCGTTTAAGACATGACTTAGATGGCTAGCCTCAAAAATGTATCACTAAGCCAAATCTGTGGCGGTACGTATACAGTAACGTCTTATTTTCAGGACCTAACTGTTTCTAATCAATTCTGAGTCCCATTATGGCACTCAGTTATAACATTTTAGAGTCGCCCTTGATTTTTATGAGATTCCATCATCAGACCCTGACTTGGTGCCAATGGGACCACTTGGGAAGTATAACAAAAAAAGATTTCTCGAATCCGTCCAGGCGTCTTCGTGTAATCGAGGAACATACATAAAAAAAAGATTCCGACGAATTGAGAACCTCCGCCTTCTATGAAGTCGGTTAAAAATAGATCAGGTTTAATGACCGAGCTCCGAACATATAAATAGCCTTATGTTCTCATTATTATAGTGCAGCTGATCTTGATACATTAGACGAAGCGTGAGTGAATTGTGAAACTGCACATTTCTACCTGGCCCCCTCTCGCCCAGCCCCGCCCTTCAGTCAATCTGTACCAGTATTTGTGCCTGTAGTAAATCTGAACGACCTGAAAACTGCCGTCTCGCTCTAGCCCAATAGGGTTTAGTGCATCGGAGCGAGTGCCATGTGGGGCTGGAGTTGATATAGGCGTCAGTGACCGTCTACGTTTGTGACCTTGTGGTATCAAGTTCAATTAATTGTGATGTGCATTGATTGTTGCGCCTGCTTTGATTAAGTAGGTTAAACCATTGTATATGGGACATTTAATTGTTGTACCACATTTATACAATAAATCAAAATTGACTATTATTAATTAATACATTTCGGTATTTTGGAAATGGAATTTACTCGACTGCCTCAGTGGCGTAGTTGTACGTTTCGTTACGATTGCTGAGCTGAGGACTCTGGTTCGATCCCCGGGTCGGATATAGTGATATTGGGTATTTCTATTTACTCAGTATCAGTCCGGAGTCTGGAGTTGTGCCTATCACATTATGGGACCGTAATAAATTCAGCGCAAAGTGGGTGTACTAGTTATACCTCTGCCTACCCCTTCTGGATTACAGGCGAGAGTGTGTATGTATGTAATGAAATTTTAAAAATATTATGAATGCCAGGCAAACTTAAAAATCTTTTAAGAATGTTTATGAGTGCAATGCAATGAGTACCTAATTTAGCATTGATTCGATTCTAAAGAAAATTTTGTGTCAGTAACATAACAGTAGCGATAAAATCCGTAAATTTCGTTTTATTACAATGTATAATATTTGCGTAAACATAAGAAACCATAACATAACAGTATTTGCAATATAATATAAAAAACAAAAACCTAAAATTATCTGACCCAATATTTTTTTCATATATTCAAAAAATACGACGTTGCACCTATATATCATCCATTAGGACAGATCTATTAAAAGTTCTATGATTGAACTTATACGACAACAGTATTCCATAATCATTTTCTCATGAAGACGATGTATATCACCAGCTACAACTCCTCACTACTAATTTATAAAAAAAATATGTATTAGTTAATTACCTTACATTAATTCAGGGCACAAGTGGATTATCAACAAATAATCTCAATATAATTAAAAAAACAATATCTCCGTGCCCAAAACCCGTAAATCTTTCACAAAATTCAAAACACAATGGAATTTATAATGTCATAATAAATAAAATAAATGCTACAGAGGTGCCAATATAATACTATTAAATTGACTTATTCATAATTACTCTTCGTTCGAAATTTCGAACATGAATTTTCCAAGCTGCAGCATCCCTTTGTAATCGGTGCGTTTTGCCATTGTAAAAACATCAACGCATATATGTTGGCAGGTTTTTTTTGTTGCTGTGATATGGAATTTAAAATAACAAATAACTATGGCCTCGGTCGCACATTTGTAATTTCGTATGCGTTACGACTGCTGTGCTGAGGTCTCGGGTTCGATCGACGGGTCGGGTAAAATGATATTAGGTTTATCTATTTTGAAATACTCAGTATCAGCCCGGGGTCTGGAATTGTACCCGGTATAGTGATAAATGAGTGTATATAACTTTGATGCATATATTCCGGGTGACGGATGTAATATTTTTATAAGTAACAACACTTTTCTATGTGCCGATGGTTGTTAAGTGACTTTTATGTTGTGCAAATACCTTTAATTAATAAAAACATTCAAACGCAGTTCCTTATTACCACAGTAATTTCGACATACCTATATTTGACATTTTAGTAAATGGTTTAGCCGCGTTGTAGTTAATTTAGTGTACGGACCTTATTCCCGTGGGAAAATGTGTAGAGGCTGTTCGAACGGAACCATTGTTACACAATAAATCTTATTAAATAACAGATTACTTTTGTCACGGGCAGTCAAAGAGCCAGTCTATAAAGTATGAGAAATTTTAAAGTATGAGAATAATATGAAAAAATTGTGTTATTTATTTATTCTTTATTATTTAAAATGTTTACTTACCAATACTAAGTAGCAGCGATAACTATAGTTACGTGTGTCTTCACTGTTAATTATCACTTGCTTCAACGGTGAAGGAAATCATTGTGAGGAAACCTTCATACCAGAGAATTCTTATACGAATTTCGAAGGTTTGTGAAGTCTACCGACCTGCATTTTGTCAGCGTGTTTGACTAAGGTATAACCACTCTCATCGTAACCTGGCTATCTTTGGGGCGACATCCATCCACAGCTATATTATAAAATACTACTATTCTTGTTTGGAAATATTTGTTACCAAAGTGGTATCTACCGTCATATTAAATTTCATGTATTTAAAAAAAAGTACGTCACCGCTAATGATAAAAAATTCAAAGACAGATTCTGAGATATTGAAGTCATTAAGAGATATAGCATAATTTTAAACAAAAAGATTTCAGTAGTAAAAGAGAAAATGTAATTCTTTAGTTTATTTTTGTATGTAATAAATAATAATTGATCGAATAGTTTGAGTTCTTTTGATGATTGAAAATGTTATCAAAGAATTTAAAAGTAAATACATATTACTACTAGTAAGAATGCTTACAGAAATACGTAAATAACACTACTATCTATGTCTTACGATTAGGTCGCATCGATTTTATCATAATTGTTTAAATATTAATCAATTACAACATATATGGCAAATTTATATATTACTAGCTGTTGCTCGCGGCTCCGCCTGCGTAGAGGTTATATTCGGGAGCAGAAGTATACAATCCAAGGAGTTGTCTTCTGCACTGAGGCACCTATAGCGATTTTTCAGCCTCTCAGGTGTTGTGCCTGAATCTTGAGATTGCATTTTTTTTTTTTAGTGCCTCGATAGGCAGACGAGCAGACGGGCCACCTGATGGTAAGTAGTCACCGCCGCCCATAGACTTCTGCAATACCAGGGCACAGCAAAGCCGCTGCCTACCGTTAACATCTAAAGAATACCCCATAAGTTTAACCTCACTTTGCCCCTTTTAGGGATGATTATTAAAAAACGTTGAAACACCTATTTCTTTATTTCCTACCAAAAGCCTATATATGAATTTACAGATCCCTAAGTCGAGGAATTATGGATTTCCCATACAAATTTTGAACTCCTATTTGACCCCTTTCAAGGTTGATTTTTGAGAAAAAAGATAGCCTATGTCCTTCTCCAAGATATAATCTATTCCCTTACCAAATTTCATTACAATCCGTTCAGCCGTTTAGTCGTGAACAAACAAACAAACAAACAAACAGAGTTACTTTCGCATTTATAGTATTAGTATGGATTTCGAATTTAAACTATATTTAGCTTGATGTATTATTTTACTAAACTAACAATTACCACAGATTGGCACACACCGCATAATTACATTCACAAACAAACACACAACAGAGCCAATCTTCATCTATTTTTGATTTGAAAATGATATTAAATGTTTTTTTTTATTTTCAATGCCTCTCCCACGGGATTAAGAATGAATGAAATTAAAATGATATTAAACGAAATCAAAATGAAAAATGGAAGTTTTCATTTTAATTTAATTTTAATTTTCTATGCCTCTCTACCACGGGATTAAGAATCTATTTAGAATCGTCATCTCTTTATTCACGCAAGCTTTACTTAAAAGCTATACACTGAAGACGGGTTTATCCCTATGGTTTTATAATAAGGAATTTTTTATCAGCTATTTATTTTACTGAAGGTTGCGGACTAAATTCAAAACGAATAAATATAAAACATAAATATTGCCTATTAAATCTTCCACATTTAAATATATTAAACACCTAATGATATGCAATGACAAAATAAAGGAAAGCCGATGATTCTATTGATCATGATATCTATTATTTTATTCAAATTATTTTTTTAGGTTAATTATAATAATTATTTATAAACAATCAAATTTAATTAGATGTAGAATAAACAGAAGTAGAACTATGGTGTGGACAATTTTTTATATATTAAAACTTACGGAAAACTGACAGGAAGTGTCAGTTTGGTGTTTTGTTTAGTACGAAATGATATTTTAATTTAATTTTACCCATTAAATTTTGCTTGTCACCTTGTACAACTTTATTTATTTATATTTAAACTTATAAATCTATAATGTAACCGATTGAAGTAGATTTAAAACTGAACTATATTTTGTGATTATTCGGAGATCACTAGAAATTATATATTGTTAGAGAAGTAAAAATAATTACAATATATTTAATTTTTAATTGTCACCACATTTTGTTTACGGAGTTATTCGCAGTTATATTTTAAATAGATACAATTAGGAAGTTATTGTTTTATACTTTTTAAGATAGTAATAAAATTAGAATACATCTCTCATTTCTTTGTTCCTGTGTTGATTACATACCATGATATTAGTCTTGAATACAGTCCCACTGTTGGACACGGGCTTCTATGAATAGGAACTATCACACTGATCTAACACAGCTTAGTAGATTTACATACTTTCGGAATTTTCACATCCTTGTAGGATATTGCTGCTTTTTTATGTTAATATTAATGCAATAAGACCAAATGAACTATTATACAGTAATGTATTAATAAGGGTTTAAATGGTTATTTGTATGTAATGAGGTTATTTTGACAGCTTTGTGTACCAATAATGGTGTATATGTATGGGTGTATATATTTTGTGGTCTGGAATTGTAAAAGTAAGCTAATAATGCAAGAATTTTTACAACTATATTGGTAAATAAATAACATTTTACCTTATTATTTTGTATTAATGAAATATTATCCTGTTTAATTATTTTTTGTCAGTAAATAAAGTGTCTTTAGGAAACTATTTTAAATTAGTCAAATTCATATACATATGTTATAGATTTACAAAAATTACAACTGCCGGACGAGTTACGATTGTAGCATTGAGTTACGAACTGGCTACGGAATGCTACGACGTCTACGAAACTCCCCGCGACGCTACGCGCATAGTTGGAGTTTTTGGGGCGATTTCTGTATTGATTTTGGACGCGTGTGAAGTTGAATTGTGGGCGAGTATTATGAGATGTAACGTTGTAATAATGTTATTTGTTATTATAAGCGACGTTAAATATACTCGAATGTTCATGTAAACAATGTAACAATGTAATTAACACAGATAAAGGGGTGATACATCTATCCGTTATACGATTGAACGCCTCAATGGGGTGTAAATGTGTTCGTAAATATTTGATGGTGTGCGGTGGGCGTACCGTCGCCGCGGGCTGATTTATTTGGACATTCATTCAACAAATATGCAGGTGTGCGCCAATACTTGGAAACGGTGTGGGCGCCCGTTTGTATTCTATAATACTTTGTGAAGGATTACAATGTGCGTGACACATTAAACTACATTCGCTTGGCACATGACGTACGGGGTGAAGGTTGAAAACCGCCGCTCATGGCTCCGCTCCACTCCTCCCTGCTAGAATAAGACACGAGTTATCCATTCGCGAGAGCATTACGTTCGCCAGGAAGATCGCCAGCTTTAATGATGCAATGCAGCATTAAGTCAAACCGGGCGAGAACCGCCTCGACCGCTGACTTACATAAAGGTGCGGTGTGAACGCGTACTGCATAGTGATGCACGTGACGTCATGTATGTGAATGCGGCATGGCGTACCTGTAGTGAAGCGCGCTGAGAGACGCGTCAGACGCGTCGGAACGTGCGTCAGACGGCGGTTACTCGCTGAGCGAGAGCAGTGCCGGCGCGCGGCCGTGCCGGATCGATCGCAGCGGGAACTCGACGCACATGGGCTCGAGCGGAGCAAGCGAGCGCGGCCGCGGCACTCGCGCGTCTATGCTCGGTTAAGTGTCAGGCGATGCGACATGGAAGGAGTCTCGCGCATGACTACGTCGACCGCGGCTCCTGGTGGCGGGTCGGTGGCGGGTCTGAGGCGGCGGAGGGCGTGGAGGCGTGCGGGGGCCTACTGTCGATCGATACCACGGGGCTTGCGCTGGGTACCGCACGATCCGACCGTGGAGCTCCGCGCACACCCTCGGTTCCCTTTATTTATGTGATGACACCCTACCGACGTCACTTGGTTGATCGCAAAGCGCGCGCGTCGCGACGCGGGCGCGTGATGGTTGCAGCGCCACTGTCTGCGCATGCGCGGATGCAGCGCACAGCATCCACGTGGTGCATCGGTCATGTGGCACAACAGGCGCCGCTCTATACCCTACCTGCCGCGTTATATTGAAAGAGAAAGTCTACGCTTGACAAATGCGCTCTCAGACTTTGAATCTATAAGTGTCATTGAATTTCCCGATTGAGCGAGACGGCATGTTTCGTATAATGCTTCCTCTCCCTATTAGTTTATTGGCAGCGTTCTTAGACTAAAAAACTGTTTAGGTCTTAGGTTCCAGCAGTATGGTCAATCACCTTTTTTTCAAGACACATCTCATCTCTATTTTAACGCTAACTCTCTTTCTTAAACCGGCTGAAGTTAGAGTTGGAGCACCCGAAATGTTAGTTAAATTATTTTTAGACAATATGAATAGACCATTTTTTAGGATGACACAGCATTTCATTTTAACATACGCGAACAGCATTAGTAGATATATAGATTTTTGGTGTTAACATTAGAATCACCTACTTTTTATGATCATCTCTACATTTAGGAGATCAATTTTACTATTTATATTGAAACAAAAAGTTTCTTAATAAAATCATATATAGCATTTATAACAGCTATTGGGTCAACAGACTTCACAGGATTTTTTTTACTCTACGTATTTTTTAGTTTTTGCGCGACGTTGCTTTCAATTAAAAATTTGCATATGTGTTGTCCGAAATTAACGTTACGCCCCATGTGATAACAGGTTCGCCTCCTATCATATCATATAAGAATATACCATGTCAGATAAGATGTAATAAAGTTGACCGAATGTGGGTGTTCGAATTACTCGTTCAGAAATAGACCTCAGATTACATTAGTATAGGGATTACTTCAGGGGTATTCCAATTCCTGGAATATACGGGTACGCAACCCCGAAGCACCCTAGCTACCAAGGCGGTATCCTCTTTCCAAATCCGCGGCCTTGGTATCCCCCTTTTACCTTTCTCCCACACAAATACCACAATTCCCTCCCCCAAATGCGGTTCCCTCCAGCAATATTCCCAAAAAAAAGTCTGATCCGGCGAGAAAGGCAACCCAATGCAGATATGCGAAAGGGAATGGCTACTCGGCGGTTCAGCAAGGCAAGGTGAATGGCCTAGGGCGACGGTAGAGGGCGTATAGTTGACGTCGGCCAGACACATCATCCGACCTCTCCTTCAGTCGTAGCGGCTTTCCGTTCCACTGAATCAGGGAGAAGGAGGACGAGTGTGTGCGCCTGCATCTGCGCGTATGCTGTCGCACCCTAATATATCCTGCGCACTTGACCGCTTCCGTATAATGGACTCCGAATTGATTGGCTATATAAGCCATATCCGTGCGCATCAGCGCAGATCCGATTTTTAGGAGTCGAAGAGGTCGCCATGGCCGAAATCGGTTGGAAGCCATTATTATTATTAGTATAATAAAATATCCAGGTTATCTTTCTGTAATTAGCTCCAATGGTAGTGCCTCGTCCTAAACGACAAGAAAAAAAAATAGAGAAAATCTAAGCCGACAATAAAAAAATTATCTTACATCTAATATAGCATCCCAAAAAAAAATCTAAATTATAAATTGCAATAACACTAACATGCAGTTTTTATAATCAGTAACAATTACAACAACATAAAAGCTTACAAATAACATTATGCATACATAGAACATACGTGATCTCCACTCCAGAACAGCTTTCGAAAAGTCATAGATGAATGTCATTTAGCTTAGTTTCGAGCCTACGACTTTAGTCTCGGCAGTCAGAATGCCTCAGGTGTATTTCAGTCTCAGTCCAGGGCTTCTCTTCCTGAGAACTCGGAGCTGTTCCTAATGCGCCGAAGAAGACTACCGCGGGGTTTTTAGTTGGTATTGCATGTAAGGTGCATAATGTATTTAGTGCCAGGGACTTGGTCCAGCGGTCGTCCAGATGTTACCATTTTTCCCAGGAGGCTCAACGTTGGGTCGTAAGACCGGTGAGCCCAACATAACTGGCTTCCCCTCCGGCTGGGCGGTAGACATAAATCGCTTTTCTCCGACAAAAAAAGTCCGAATGCTTGCCCTCTATCGTTACTTAGAACAGCTTATAACACACAATGAAAAACAAATAGCTTTTTTCCGGCCAGTCAAATTCCTGGAACCAAATCGAAACCAAATTGTCGAATGTCAAATTACGCAACATGATGAGAGTATTTAGGCCTTAATTGTGGACATCACTGATCCTCGCGTATATTTGGTTTGACTACTGCCTAAATAAACATTTGACTTCGTGCGGGAATAGAACCGCCGCGCATCTCCTTTCTCAACCGTCTATTCGCTCGCCGCACAACGGATGCTGTCTACATTACATATATACAACTCTAGTAATATAGTTTACTATTAAAAATGTAAACATTTTAATTATTTAGTTGAGAATATCCGGGAAAACATTGCAAAGCAAAAGTGCACGTGACCTCGTGTTTAAGGCAATTGCAAAACATCAAGAAGCTGTGCTATAAAATAAAACTTGTGACTTGTGGCCAGGGCTGGAGTAAAATATAATATAGACATTCTGTGAACCAAATCAAATGATGATGAAAAAAAAAATATAGAGCCAAATTATACAACATGTAACATCATTAATGCACAATCTAAAAGGAGTTTGTTCTGAATAAGCGACCGAATTGATATCAACTTTTTTTTAATAGACGATTTTTTTTCCAATAATAATTACCATCCAGGTAAATAATTGTCATCCTTTAATTTAACGTTCATGACAAACGAAACTGAAACATAACTCGACGCGATAAAGTCTTTTCTAAATGCAATAATAAACGAACACTTTAAAAAATAAAATAATTAAAATTACGAACTTTATGTCGAAAATTAGTACAAGTAATTTCATAAAAAACAATATTTATATACATCGCAGTCTAATTTCAATACATGAATTATGATTGTAATAATATTTTTAAATAGGGCTGACTGAGGATGTGCGTTATTCCCGTTACACTTAGTGTATCGAGTGGAATAACTTTTTTTAATCTTGGCACAGCAAAGTGACCACACAACGTGATCAACGACGTGTGATGTGTAATAAAAACAATTGAAAGAGCCATTGCCACCTGCACACAAGTGATCGATCGAGCGAGTTTAGTGTTGTTCGAGTTTTTTCAGTATTGCTTTACAGTTCCGCAGTCAAAGTTGCGCAATTTCGGCTAATTCTGGAAAAAACACACAAGTTCAAAGGCTTACAGACATACATTGCGTTTCGGTTTGGTTACTGACCCATAAAATGGCTAGTCGAATATCGCTAGTTAGAGTATCAAGTAGCGAGAAACAAATTATCCCTCGCTATTCAACACAATCATGCTGGCCTAAGAAACAAAATATTTATTTTATTTCCATTCAAGAAACACACATATTATATATGTTATGTATACTATACTACATAAAAAAATACTCATAAAAATTAAGAACGGTTGGACTGATTAGTTAAAACGTCCGTATATTTTTTTATAGAGGGCAGTTCTACATGTTAGTGGAGTTCACATGCTATCTTAGAGTAGATAAAAATCTCTAAGCATGCTATAGAAGTTCAGAGACATCTCAGTGATACTTTCCTTACAATGTTTTCTTTCACTATTAAAGCGAGCGTTATTTTTTAAGAAACATATAACTTCGAAAGTATGTCCACAGAATACATTGTCATCTCTTCACCGCTCAAATCCCTAAAAGTCGTCACTACTTTATAAAATACTTTTAAAAATAGAACCGATGTTGTTACGGGCACTTTGTAAAGGAAATATAAAGCGCACGACTTCCAGAGTTAAGTCTAACTAAATCCGACCCTGCCTGCCCGTTTTACGTGCACTAAGAAACCACGAGAGTGGAGCGGTGAGGAAGTATTCAACTTTTTATTAGGTCTGATTGCATAAGCGCTCCGCGCGACGAGCAGGCGAGTGCTTTTGTGATTTCTCAAATAAAAATATTACTATAGATTCCATTTCTATTTGTGGCATACACTCACGCCTGTAGTCCCTGAAGGGGTAGACAGAGGTGTAACCAGTACACACACTTTACGCCGAAATTATTACGGTCCCACAATGCGATAAGGGGCGAGCCTATCGCCATACCGGGCACAATTCCAGACTCCGGGCTGATACTTCTATTTAGAAAATATATATGTATGTATGTATTTCTAAATAGAAAAACCCAATATCACTGCCCGAGCCGGGGATCGAACCCGGGACCTCAGCACAGCAGTCGTAACGCATGCGCAATTACAACTGCGCCACCGAGGCAGTCGTGTCGTCGTCGTCGTTGTATTTGTGGCTGTCAGCCTATATTGTCTTAAAGGTTTTTTTTGAGTACTTTAGTCAAACTTCCATTCATAGATATTAATTTATATTCGTTTTTAATACCTATAGAATTGGACAGACATTAGTGACTGTTAATATTGTCTCATTGGTTTGTTGAGTATAACACTACTCAATCTTCCATACAGTATCTATAAATAATTTAATATGCTGGTGGTAGGATATTCGTATCCGCCCGGATAGCGACCACCGTACACAGGGCGAAAAACCCGCCATAGTGGCACACGCAAGTGTGTCGCGTTCCGGGATCAGCCAGTGTATGTCCGGTTATCGTCGGGGGGCTTGAGTTGGGGTACGATGTTTGGCCGTGCGGGTATAAGCCGGTTCACAGTCGGTTGGAGGCGTGTTGATCCGTCGGCCAGGGAGACCTGTAGAAACGGTGGTACCGCTGGCCGCCCGCGGTACAGTACAGGGGCCCAATCGTGGCTAACCACCACGAGAGGCTGCCCCACCATGCCGCGCATAATCTTGGGTGGGTCCGTCGTGCCGGTTGGAGACCGGATGTGGGGTCCCGGCGGCCTATCCCGGGAGGGTACGGGGGCCCTTCCGTCCGGCGGATCAGCTCACCTCCTCTCGGCTCTTTTAGTGGACCGGCGCTTGTTGCGGCCTTCTGACTACTCTGACACTAGACCCTTGACCGCTTCTTCACCTCTCCCTCCCATAACTCCATGACAGTGCAAACTAAGAGAGCAGGTTCTACAGCGGTGCGTAACCCCACCACCGCATTCACAATGGAGTTCGCTAACATCCGCGGACTCCATTCTAATCTTAATGCCGTCCACCACCATCTTGAGACGGCCCGGCCTGCTCTGCTCTTCTTGACGGAGACACAGATTTGTAGTCCGACCGATACTTCATACTTGCTTTACCCCGGCTACTCGCTTGAAGAAAGCTTCAGGCCGAGGGCCGGGGTATGCCTGTATGTTCGGTCGGACGTCTGCTGTCGCCGTCTGCGCTGCATGGAGGACCCCTCCTTCTCCACCCTGTGGGTGCACGTCGACCTCGGCTCCCAGAGTCGGGTTTACGTGTGCCTTTACAGGTCACACGACGGGGACGTAGAGACAACTCGGCTATTTAATTATATTAGCCAGGCGACAGACGACGCGCAGGAGCAGTTTCCAACAGCGGAATTGGTAGTTCTGGGGGACTTTAATGCACACCACGAGTTGTGGTTGGGCTCCTCCAGAACTGACCATGCCGGCAGGACTGCTCATGCATTCGCTTTGACCAATGGCTTGACACAGCTGGTGGATCAGCCTACCAGGATCCCAGATGTGGCAAGTCATGCGCCCTCTCTGCTGGACCTACTGCTGACGAGTCATCCGACCGGGTATAAAGTGACGGTTGGTGCTCCCCTCCGATCACTGCCTGGTTGGGACGTCGGTTCCTTGCGCTTTGCCTCCACGTCCCGTGAAGGTCAAGCGCAGGGTCTGGCACTACTCGTCGGCAGATTGGGATGGTATGCGGGATTACTTCGCATCCATCCCTTGGCGGCAGCGCTGCTTTGATGGAAAGGATCCTTCAGCGAGTGCCGACGCCATTGCTTGCGAGATCAGAATAGGAATGGAATATTACATTCCTTCCTCTGAGATCGCAGGCAAGGGCCGAGGACGCTCCTGGTTCAACCGTGCATGCGCCGATGCTGTTGGCAAGAAACAGGCGGCGTATCGTGCTTGGATCGGGGTCGCGCTACGAAGGATCCCAACCTCAAGTCACTCAAAGCAGCCTACAACCGTGCTGCCAAGGTCTGCAAGAGGGCGTATGTTAAAGCGGATGCCCAGCGCGTCTCCAAGATTGGATGTGCTTTGGCCGATAACCCAACAAGCAGTCGTACTTATTGGAGCTTGGCTAAGGCCGTCCAATCTAATTTCTGTCGCCCTTCGCTGCCACCGCTGAGATATCGAAATGGAACACTAGCCCATAGCTCGCAGGAGAAGGCCGATTTATTGGCAGACCTCTTCGCGGCTAATTCGAGACTCGAGGACTGCAATACTCATTTACCATCTACGCTGCCCGGTTGCGGTCACACAATGCCTGATATCCGTATCAGGCATTGTGATGTGCGGCGTGAGCTGCAGTCTCTCGACGTCCGGAAGGCTAGTGGTCCTGATGGTATCCCAGCGCTTGTACTTAAAAAGTGTGCAGCGGAGTTGTCTCCTGTACTGACGCGCCTATACCGATCGTCCTACCTCTCAGGTATTGTGCCTGAATCTTGGAGGGAGGCTAATGTGCAGCCGATCCCCAAAAAGGGTGATCGGTCAGACCCTAACAATTATCGCCCAATCGCCATAACCTCAGTGATGTGTAAAGTCATGGAGCGACTGATAAACAGCCAATTAGTTCGCTACCTAGAGGATCACTCGTTGATCAATGACCGCCAATACGGGTTCCGTCATAACCGATCAACGGGTGATCTTCTAGCGTTCGTATTACATCACTGGGGAGAGGCGATTGACAAGCATGGCGAGGCTCTGGCTGTGAGTCTCGACATAGCAAAGGCGTTTGATAGGGTCTGGCATCGTGGCCTTCTCTCCAAGCTCCCGGCATACGGTCTGCCCGACAACCTGTGCAAGTGGATTTCCGGCTTTCTGCATGAGCGTAGAATACGTGTCCTCGTTGATGGACACGCTTCGCAGCTCATGTCAGTAAATGCCGGAGTACCACAAGGTTCTGTGATTTCGCCCACCTTGTTTCTTCTGCATATCAATGATATGTTGTCGCTTGGCAACATTCATTGCTATGCAGACGACAGCACGGTTCATGGGCGTTATAGCAGCAAGTCGCCTGGTTGCCGGGCGGATACTGAGAGGAGACGCGAGGATCTTGTCGTTGAGCTCAACCAGACCTTGGATCTCATCTCATCATGGGGTACCAGGAATCGGGTTGAGTTTAATGCCAAGAAAACCCAGGTGTGCGCGTTCTCGTGCAAGAAGTCTCCGTTTTCTCCCATCCCCGTTCTTCAGGGTGTTCCACTCGCAATGCGGAATGACCTTAGTGTCCTAGGTATGGATATCCGCTGCGATCTTAATCCAAGGAGTCACATCAAGGGCGTAATATCCGCCACTTCACGCAGGGTCGGAATCCTGAACAGGGTGCGGCGGTTTTTCACGCCTGGTCAGCTCTACCGCTTATATAAAGCGCAGGTGCGGCCGGGAATGGAATACTGCTCGCACCTCTGGGACGGTTCTGCTAGGTACCTTCTCGATGCCTTGGATGGGTTGCAGCGGCGGGCCATCCGCATTGTGAATGATGCAGACGTGAGTAACAGCCTGGAGCCGCTACAGCTGCGTAGGGATATTTCCTCGCTTAGCGTGTTCTACCGTCTGTATCATGGCGAATGCTCTGAAGAATTGTTTGATCTTATCCTTTCCTCTCCCTTCCATACCAGAACCACGCGTACTGGATTGCGGAGCCACAGCTTCGTGGTATCTACTACCCCGGCCCGAACCAAGAGGTTCGCAAACTCGTATTTTTGCCGCACCATCAAGCTGTGGAACAGTTTGCCAGCTACCGTGTTCCCTCCTTCCTATGATCCTGGGTCCTTTAGGCGTAATGTGAAGAAGCTAAACAGCAGGCCGGCATGATTGTGTTGAGTAGCGGGGGATAGACTGTCTCTCGCTACTTGATACTCTATCTGGACGGCACTGCGCTTACCATCAGGCGCAGTGTGGTCACTTTGCCGCGCCAGAATAAAAAAAAAATAATTTAGATTAGATTTCAATATAAAATAAGGTAGTTGACAGTAAGTGAAATCTTCATACAATTGTGTTTTTAATAATAGACTTTAGTATAAAAATATCAAAAAATAAACCAAATTGTTAATTTATATGTGATTATTTAATATTTTCAAGAAAGAAATATGTAAAAATAAAGCATTTTGTCACGTGACTTGAAACACACATCAGTCATGCATGACGTCACCGTTCAAAAAGTCTAAAACGCTGAGCCAAATGTCTATTGGTTTTGCGGATGGTCACGTCACACGAGGGGCCATGACGATTGGTAGCATTTTGGTGGGAAAAATAAAGTTGGTTTATAAAGATGCAAATTCGATTTTGAAAACTTATGTTTTATATTAATTAATGATAATATTTTAATAATATAGACCATGAACATTAATATAAAACGGTTATGGTACGGACTGTCAAGACAAAAGTGGTATGTTCGAAACCCAAATGGCATACACCTCAGACTTTTCTAAAATTACGTGTGTATTAAATGTTAATTACCGCTTGCTTTAACGGTGAAGGAAAACATCGTGTAGAAACCTGCATACCTGAGAATTCTCATGACAATTTGAAGGTATGTGAAGTCTACCAACCCACATTAGGCCAGCGTGGTAGACTAAGGCCTAACGCCTCTCATTAGTAGAGGAAGCCTGTACCCAGCAGTGGGACAATGTTTAATACAAGGCAGGGCAGGACTGAGACGAAGATTCTCGTACTCAGTCTAAATGAGAATGTATGTACTAATACTTACTATCTGTGAACGCCTACATTCATTCTCAGACGACGCACACAATTTCTCCTAGTACTTAGTTCACGTTACATAAGTCTATTATTCAACGTATCTTTAATGTAATTTATGCATAACGGGCGATGCATGCGTCAGTAGCAGTTTTGTTGCTATTAAATTTAATCGTTCCTCACGCAAATCATAATATTTGCGTCGTTTCAAAAAACTCCTAAGATGTCTTCAGAAACAATATAAAGGTGTACAAATAAGTTTTAAGGTAAATTTTTTTTTGGATTTTGAAGATCTATTCTGAGAAATAGGAACAATATATGTTAGTGAAAGTATTTACCATCGCTTTCTACTACCTTTGACCATGTTTTAGGCAGCATACGGATACCGAATAAAAAAATCCTTATTTTTGAGGCGTTCCAAGAACCGACATAAATTTTTGGCTTTTTCGTAAGAGAGAAGTGCTGCTTGACCAGGTCATGTGCCTTCGACCGAAACAACTAATCCAAAGAAGCAATGTCTGGCGAATACGGCGGAAGGGGTAGGACATCCCAGTTAGTGCTTCCTAAGTTTTGCTAGATGACTTTATTAGCAACAGGTGGCCCCGCGTTGTCGTGCTGAAAGATGTTTTTTGGCATATTTAAGTATCATAAGCTTCAATGTTCGGCTCAATTGCTTTCGTTTGTTTAGCTGAAGTAAGCTCGAATTTGTCGTTAAGCTGGAGTAGCTCATAATAGATCACTCCGAGCTGATCCCACCAGATGCACAGCATTAGCTTCTTGCCATGAATATTCGGTTTGGCCGTTGAAGTTGGTGCATGGCAGGGCTTACCCCACGATGTTTGAATAACATGCAGTTAACGTAACGCGTTACGATTTTGTAAGTGCATAGAGAATAATGTCCCAGTTCATAAGCGTGTTATGTCAACTTACTTGGGCACACGAGGCGCGTCTTGCGTTTCTTCATATGTTAGTAAAGGTCACCTTCGTACACTATTCATTTTCACCTCATTATATATTGAATAAGGTTATTTCCGATCCTCAAATACTGGAATAATTTATAGAAATGCTAAGTCCGACAAATCCTCCATTACAACTCGGAACTGTACAATACTGTCGCATTCATTTTTTATTGGACGCAAAGCGGACTCTCGCTTCAAACTTCACGAGTTGAAGTGGGAAGTTTCGGTTCGCATTGAATATTTTATCGTTTGGGGCATCTTTACGAATTGGTAAAGCACTTATTACGTATCTCGCAATAGCAATCGATATTGAATATTATCAAGACGACACACGGTAGTTGATAAGGTTTCTGCGGTTGTCCGCTCAGAAATAAGAAAGTTGCAGCCATTCAAATTTTGTGGAAGGGGTAGTTTTTAAACGCAGAATAAGGATGCACGATATGAGTAATGACAACACCACTTAGAATGTCCATTACGATACAGTTGAGTGAGAGAGATAGTGCGATGTTCCCACTACGCATAACAACTGCGGCCTAGGTTTTAATTAATTATGTTTCATGTTTGGATAGCAAAATTTTTTCTTGATTTTTTTCCGTTGCATGTCAAATAATTGACGAAATTAATCACAGTACCTATCCTATTGGAATTGCCCTATTAGAGAACAATGTATATATTTTGTCGTCACACAAAGGTTTTATTTAATAACATAAATTGGAGAGTATCATTCCAGTTTGGTTTGCTGCAGAGTAGATTAATGAGCTTTTATAAGTACAAAGCTTAAGGGTGTTCAAAGATCGACGTCGATTATTAAATAAAATAAATAAAGATTTTTATTCATCATGTAGGCATATAAAAGGCACTAATGACAGGTCAAAACACAAATGGAAATTCTCCACACGGAATGAGTAATTATGACATAGGAACTTGGAATCCACCGTCAAGGGCTGGTAGGCATACCGGTGGTTGCATTTTAAGTATCCCCACAAGAAAGTCACATGGGCTTAAATCTGGTGACCTAGGTGGCCACGGTATAATACCGTTCTGACTTATTTTTTTATTTGAAAGTAACTGCCGCATTGCATTCATGGCCACATTAGCAGTATGAGCTGAGGCCCCGTCCTGCTGGAACCATGTGTTCCGGTTGCAGTATGGACTATTCTGTATTTCTCCGAATTCAAGGTTACAGTTTGGCCACGTTGATTTTCAAAAAAATAAGGCCCTATTATTGCAGATGCAGACATTGCACACCAAACTGTAACTTTAGGTTTATGTAGAGGTTCTTGATGCATTTGTTCTGGGTTGCGGACATCCCAGCGGAAATTTTGCTTATTCACATATCCCCCGATGTGAAAGTGAGCTTTCTCGCTAAAGAATATGTTGCCCATCCTGGTATCAGTACGAAATCTTAACAGCATCACCTCCTACGCGGAGGTGATACTGTTAAGTTTTTTTTAATGCAAAGTCAGAATTGTGTAAATCTTTAACTATTTGACTTTTATACGGATGGAACTTGAGTTTTTTTCGCATTATTACTTGCAAAGTTGATTTCGTAATTCCCAATATTGATGAACGTGCACGAAGTGATAAACGAGGATTTTCTGTGATACAGACCATAACACGTTCAACATTTTCATACATCGCTACCGTTGGTATAGGTCCTAGTCTGGGTCTATGTAATGATCCTGTAGCTCTGAACTTTGCTACCCATAACTGAATGAGGTTGATCGATGGTCCATCACGTAATCGTCGAATACCGTATCGATTTATTAAATCGACGGCGTGCTTCAGACAGCGAAAAACCACTCGAAATGTACGCCTCGACGGCAAAAGCGTGGTGCTCTCCATTCCACTGTTCCATAGGTACTAAAAAATTCGCAGCGTTTGCGATTCCAACGATGCCCCCGCGCCCCTCTCACGCGTTGTGTTCAGAAGTTAAGTTTTTTCAAACTTCGAAATCTGCCACTGTACACCCTGTACATATCTGCCCGGATAGCGACCACCGTACACAGGCACCATAATGGCACACGCAAGTGTGTTGCGTTCCGGGGTACCAGTCAGTTTTCATTCCGTTTTTGTCGGGGGTCTAGAGTTGGGGTACGATGTTTAAACGTGTTGCGCCCTTCTAAGTACTCTGACATAAGACTCTCGAGCGCTTCTTCACTTCCTTGCCCCACAGCGTAGTGTGAGGAAGCTACACAACAGGCCGGCATGATTGTGTTGAGTAGCGAGGGATAGTTTATTTCTCGCTACTTAATAATCTAACTGGACAGCACAGTGCTTACCATCAGGTGCAGTGTGGTCACTTTGTAGTGCCAGGAAAAAAAAAATATTATTTAGTATTCAGAATATAATAATATGTATATTAATCTTGTATCTCTACTGCTGGACACGGGTCTCCTGTGATAATTAGAGTAAGTAGTCCACCACTGAGATATCATTGACGCTATCACCACCACAAAATTTGAAAAACAATAGAAGAGAAGAGAAGATAATACAACTAGAGAATACGACTGCCTCGGTGGCGCAGTTGTAATTGCGCATGCGTTACGACTGCTGTGCTGAGATCTCGGGTTCGATCCCGGGTCAGGTAATGTGATGTTGGATCTTTCTATCGAGAAATTCTCAGTATTAGCCCGAAGTCTAGAATTTGTGCCTGGTATAGCGATAGGATCGCCTCCTATCACATTATGGGACTGAAATAAATTAGTTGAAAAGTGGGTGTACAGGTTTCAACTCTGCCTACCCCTTCGGGGATTACATGCGAGAGTCTATATGTATGTACGTATATCATACCTTTCGAATCAGTAAATAAAGGTAAGAAAAGAAAGGAGATAGTAACAAGCACGTTCATGTAGATTGAGTGACGCCGGTTACTTTTCCATTAGCAAGTAAGTATAGCTATTAATACTCTAAGATAGAAGGAAATTAAAAGAAAAAATAGAGCAGTAGGAATATGAACAGTATAATTTCCTTCACGTGATGATTGGTTCTTTGTGAAGTCGTTTCTTGTGTTATTATAAATTCCTAGATCTGTATTTAAATAGAAAATTGATTACCACCACTGAAGATCGCCAGTTCGCTGATAGTGGTGGTGTGGGTACAAAATTTGGTTTAATCAATTCAAATTTTTCACCTATCTTCCGCTGTCAGCGACTGCCTTTATCTGCGGACAAAACAAACGCTTCAGGCGATATTTTGCAGGTAGTTTCTTGAGCTTTCTTGTTTGTTTTTTTTATTACAAGGTTGTTGAAGATGTTGAAGGAAATTTAGAAGATATGAGAGAATCTCGTAAAATAACAGAAGCGGATTAACGGCTATTGACAGTGAGTAATATTTGTGTTCAATTATCAAAGAGTAACACGATTTCATTCAGAAGAGAAAACTACGAAATAGCAGTGAAAATATAAAAAATGCTCAGGTTGTAGCAATGATTTCGGTTAACGCAGACTTGATCAATACTTATTTGGGCTATTATTTGTGAATTAAATCTGGTCATTGTTATTTGTGAAATTACTGTTACCTTTATTAATATGTTTTGAGTTTAATAAAATTTTCAATTGTTCGACCCGTTTATTTAAGTTATTATCAATGAACCAGAACCAGTTAATTAGCAGTAAAACATACTTGTTGACTGGTAGTGGTCAGTGTAGGAAAGAATTTGGTTTGTTAATTCAAATCATTCTACTCCGACTACTGTCAGCGACTGAGTCCTTACTGCGGACTGAACACACGTTACTGCTTTGAAAAACCAGAACTACTTCAGCCTCGTGCCATTAACGCTATCGCCTACTAGCTAATGTGGCCACCGTAGCCGAGAACGGCTTGGATGGATATGGTGATAGTTCGAAACAAATATGCTACAATGCTTCTGGAATAAGTCTGTCTTTGTTTTGTATTCCCGGTAAACTTATCGTGATTGAGATATAAATTTCTTTGTATGATTTTAAATTATTTACCCAACGATATTTGTTTGTAAATTTCGTTATTTATGTTGAACAAATATTTCTTATTTATCCTGTTGATTTGGATAATACTGCTTAATCATTAACTACTGATCTTCTTATATTTTTGTGTTAATTTATAGTATTTAATTCGAATGGCAAACGGAAATCATAATACTTTCTAACAATATAATATTATCAAAGTCATTCAAAATATTATAGCGATATATATATATAGATAACAGCGACAGCCTAGTTGGTTGCGATACGGACTGCCAAGACAAAAGTCGTATGTTCGAAACCCAAGTGGCACACACCTCTGACTTTTCTAAAGTTATGTGTGTATTAAAATGTTAATTATCGCTTGCTTTAACGGTGAAGGAAAACATCGTGAGGAAACCTGCATACCTGAGAATTCTTATAAGAATTTCGAAGGTATGTGAAGTCTGCCAACCCGCATTAGGCCAGCGTGGTGGATTAAGGCCTAACCCCTCTCATTAGTAGAGGAGGCCCGTGCCCAGCAGTGGGACAATGTTTAATACAGGGCTAGTATTATAATTATTATTCAAAATATTCCATAGCCTTGAGTTCAGTAAAGAAATGCGACAGAACCCAGAAGAATAACAGCAGCGCATTGATATCCATTGACAGAGAGTATACTTGTTTTGTTCCATTAAAACAGTACTCCCCATCGATGTGATATCATTGACGCTAACACAAGTAGAACATTTGAAAAAGGAAACGAGAAGAAAAGACTATTACATAATGTCGACATTAAAGGAAAATAAATACGCCGAGCAGCTCCTCGGGAGCTGTTGGGAAGTAGTGACCCCATCAACGATCTTATCGTATGAATTCACGATTTTAGCCGACTTTAAGTCTATAATGTAAAATAAAAATACGGAAAGTAACTGTACAGGATTAAATAATCTGAACTCATTGGTTTGATTAATATGAAATCTCTAGTTTATGCTCGCGTCTACAAAGGTAAGGTACTTTAAGTCTCCTGGAAAACGAATGCAAATCGATTTCATAAAATGTTATAGTATTATAACATTATTTATGATATTCATTAGATTTATATTCAGATAACATTAATATTTAAACAACAATATTTATTTGTTTTTTTTTTCTTAAATATTTTAGATCATATAACTAAAATGTTAAATATTGTTAAAAAAATATGTATTTTTGTTTATTTATACTAGCTTAGCAAAACTTAATTATCATGGAAAAGAGATATCATAATACTTCAGAAATAAATAATATCACATTATTTTACGAAATCCCTAAGTTTTATATTCAGATAAATAATGTGAGGAAAAACAGAATAAGAGTAGTAAGAAATATATGGATGTCCTATGATAGAAAGACTATATTATCTTTCATTAACAAAATATTCTCCGTTTAAATGAGACGTCGTTGAAGCTATCACAACTACCAAACTCGCAAATTAAGACAAGAAGAGAAGATAAAAACTAACTGTCTCTTTAACCCAAGGCATCATAGACTGAGATAAAAGAATAGAATAAATAGCTTGTGGGGCTGTTGGGAGCAGCGACCCCACAGATCTGAATGTTTCCGTAATCTTATCCGTGGCAAGATCATGTTTTTCATCACAGGCTCGCGTTTACCGGTCGGTCATAGTGAACTGTGAAGTCGTGACAGCTGTACAGATTGGTAAATGTGAAGTTTGTGATGATTGAGCGATGCGTTGAGACCGTAAGGAAGTACATATTTACTTTGTTCTAATTTTTAAACATCAGACATGAGCTATCGTTTTACTCTAGTTCTAGTTTCCACAAAACTTCAATGCGCTACAATACTCGCAAACAAAATCCATTGGCCCAATACAAATGGAAGCATGCGAGCTGTAATCAGTGCTGGAAACGCGGCTCGATTCAAATCAGTATTTGAAAAATTTCTTCTTGCGCGTCGAAAATGGTCTAGTACTTGACATTTGAGGTTTGCTCTACGATTTGGCATTGCCAACCAAGCCGTTTATCGGGCTGCCTCACTTGCTCGGCTTGCTCTTGTGATTGAGAAGCACGAAGTCGGGCCATACTAACGCGGCACTCTTCACGTGCAATTTCTTGTTCTTCTTCAGTAGTTTCATTCGCGATGTTACGAATCCTAATTGCATTACGGCTTTGTCGGGAAAGATTAGAACTTCTTGGTGGCGGCATTGTCAATAATAGTATCGGCACAAAAAAAAATATTATAATATTACTCCTAGAAACTCGTGACACTCTCACAAAACAAACACATCGACTGGTCAACTTCAATTTCAACGAATTTCAGTAATTTTATTGCTCTTTGGTTTTACAGTATTTTCAAACATAGGTTTAGTATATATATTTTCAAAACAAACTATATACAGCATTATGTGAGCTGTCAGTTGCGTTTTGTTGAACAACAATGTATAGCGCGGGAAGCGCTTTGATATCCATTGACAGTAAGTACTATTTGTGTTCCATTCACAAGTTGTCACTTTCGGTCAATGAGATATCGTTGACGATCACGACTTCAAAATTTTAAAACTGAAATAAGAAGAGAATCTAACGAAATAGCAGTGGCCAAAGAGAGACAAATTATCTTTGCATTATTGTGAGTTTTTTATAGTAGAGGTTCGTTGAAGATGAAAATCGAGGAGATGTGAGAGAAACTAAAAGAAAGCAGCAGCGCATTGATGTCCATTGACAGAGAGTATACTTGGTGTATTCCATTACCACAATACTCTCTGTTCAATGAGATATCATTGACGATCTCACGAGCACAGGAATTGAAAAAGGAAACGAGAAGCTATGTATTACAAAGGCAGGAAACTTTATGATGGCGACTTAGAGAAAAATAAACATATTCATTTATGCACATATAACAAACCCACCGAGCAGCTTCTGGGGAGCTGCTAGGGAGTAGCGATTCCACAGACCTGAATGCGTTCGTAATCTTAATTTAAATAATCTCGCAGAAAAATTGAGGTTATAACATTTCCTAACAATATAATGTTATCAAACATTCCTAAGAATGTTTTTTACTGAATTCTAACGAATGAATGAATTCAGTAAAAAATTAGAGAGAAGATAGAAGAATAACAAAAGCGCATTGTTGTCCATTAACAGTGAGTGCTAGTTGTGTCCCAATAACAAACCTTCATTCACTTTTAATGTGATATCATTGATGCTATCACGACTACAATGTTTGAAAAAGGAAAAGAGAAGAGAAGACAACGTAATAGCTGTGGCTCCGACCAAAGCCATGCATTATAAAAGTAGCAAACCTCATAGTCCAAATTCACTAATAACACGAATGCTATAACTGAACAATTGTCTACCACGGTCAAGTGACTGTTCAGATTAAATGTTGTAGATTATGCTGTCGCGGTTCGTCAGGAATTTGTAATCAAGAAATAATTTTATTTTACTTCTTATTTATATTTTCAGGTCGGTTAATAGTGCTCAACTCGCAAAAACTTTGAACTTATAATATTTCCTAACAATACCATAATTATGATTATAATTTATTTACTCCAACAATATTTGTTTAAAAAATTATTACTTTTGATTGTTTCAATAATTTAAAAAAATCTACAGTACAGAAGATGTGAGGATGGCAGAAGCTCAGGGGTGTGGCGTAAGGCTAGGTGGTATATTGATGGTCCCTCTCAATACGTGATCCTACTCTGCCGTACTGATATTATCAACACCAGACAATTCAAAGGACATCAAAGGAAAGAAAAAATAAAGGACGAAGGACTCTAGTAATTGAATCATTTAAATATATCTCTAGTCCAGACTCGATTCTACACACGTATATTTACTTCAGACAATGACACAAAATATTTCCAGCCATTGTGGTGCATGTCGAAAATATTATCTCCTTATTTATACTGTTGAATTAGAAAATATTGCTTCATCATTTACTACTCATATATATTTTAACAACAGAAATCATAATACTTCCCAACAATATAATATTATAAAATTATTTGGTAACATACGTAAGCGTTTTTAGTTATTCAGTAAAAAAATGTGAGAGAAGCCAAAAGAATAACAAAAGCGCTTTGATATCCATTGCCAGTAAGTACTATTTGTGTTCCATTCACAAGTTGTCACTTTCGGTCAATGAGATATCGTTGACGATCACGACTTCAAAATTTTAAAACTGAAATAAGAAGAGAATCTAACGAAATAGCAGTGGCCAAAGAGAGACAAATTATCTTTGCTTTGTTGTGAGTTTTTTTTAGTAGAAGTTCGTTTGAGATGAAAATCGAGGAGATGTGAGAAAATCCAGAAGAAAGCAGCAGCGCATTGATGTCCATTGACAGAGAGTATACTTGGTGTATTCCATTACCACAGTACCCTCTGGTCAATGTGATATCATTGAAGCTATCACGAGCACAGGATTTGAAAAAGGAAACGAGAAGCTATGTATTTTGTGTCATTGTCTGAAGTAAATATACGTGTGTAGAATCGAGTCTGGACTAGAGATATATTTAAATGATTCAATTACTAGAGTCCTTCGTCCTTTATTTTTTCTTTCCTTTGATGTCCTTTGAATTGTCTGGTGTTGATAATATCAGTACGGCAGAGTAGGATCACGTATTGAGAGGGACCATCAATATACCACCTAGCCTTACGCCACACCCCTGAGCTTCTGCCATCCTCACATCTTCTGTACTGTAGATTTTTTTAAATTATTGAAACAATCAAAAGTAATAATTTTTTAAACAAATATTGTTGGAGTAAATAAATTATAATCATAATTATGGTATTGTTAGGAAATATTATAAGTTCAAAGTTTTTGCGAGTTGAGCACTATTAACCGACCTGAAAATATAAATAAGAAGTAAAATAAAATTATTTCTTGATTACAAATTCCTGACGAACCGCGACAGCATAATCTACAACATTTAATCTGAACAGTCACTTGACCGTGGTAGACAATTGTTCAGTTATAGCATTCGTGTTATTAGTGAATTTGGACTATGAGGTTTGCTACTTTTATAATGCATGGCTTTGGTCGGAGCCACAGCTATTACGTTGTCTTCTCTTCTCTTTTCCTTTTTCAAACATTGTAGTCGTGATAGCATCAATGATATCACATTAAAAGTGAATGAAGGTTTGTTATTGGGACACAACTAGCACTCACTGTTAATGGACAACAATGCGCTTTTGTTATTCTTCTATCTTCTCTCTAATTTTTTACTGAATTCATTCATTCGTTAGAATTCAGTAAAAAACATTCTTAGGAATGTTTGATAACATTATATTGTTAGGAAATGTTATAACCTCAATTTTTCTGCGAGATTATTTAAATTAAGATTACGAACGCATTCAGGTCTGTGGAATCGCTACTCCCTAGCAGCTCCCCAGAAGCTGCTCGGTGGGTTTGTTATATGTGCATAAATGAATATGTTTATTTTTCTCTAAGTCGCCATCATAAAGTTTCCTGCCTTTGTAATACATAGCTTCTCGTTTCCTTTTTCAATTCCTGTGCTCGTGAGATCGTCAATGATATCTCATTGAACAGAGAGTATTGTGGTAATGGAATACACCAAGTATACTCTCTGTCAATGGACATCAATGCGCTGCTGCTTTCTTTTAGTTTCTCTCACATCTCCTCGATTTTCATCTTCAACGAACCTCTACTATAAAAAACTCACAATAATGCAAAGATAATTTGTCTCTCTTTGGCCACTGCTATTTCGTTAGATTCTCTTCTTATTTCAGTTTTAAAATTTTGAAGTCGTGATCGTCAACGATATCTCATTGACCGAAAGTGACAACTTGTGAATGGAACACAAATAGTAAAGATCTTTTAGAGAATGAGAAGATTCACAATTCATAGAACGCTGACCGAATAAACGTTTAAGTGTACAATTTGACATGTATCTTTTGTTATCATATCGATTTTGTAACAAATCCCAACACTGGTCGTTTTATGAAAGAGTTTTTACAGTGTAACGTGACGACCCGCGCAATATTGTCTTTCCCAGGATGAATTTAAAAAAAAAAAAAAAAAAAAAAAAAAAAAAAAAAAAAAAAAAAAAAAAAAAAAAAAACTCTGTGATTATAAACAAGATCTTGCCACGGATAAGATTATGGACGCATTCGGATTTGTGGGGTCGCTATACCTCCACAGCTCATCACAAGCTGCTCTGCGGGTTTATTCATATGTTTTTGTTTTGTTTAATGTCGACATCATGAAGTTTACTGTAATGCATGGCTTAAAAATATCTCTCAACAGTAAAAATTAAATTCTTCAACACAAAACTACATGAACCGCTACAGTATAACCTAAAACATTTAATCTAAACAGTCACTTGACCGTGGTAGACAATTGTTCAGTTGTATCATTCGTGTTATTAGTGAATTTGAATTATGAGGTTTGCTACTTTTATAATGCATGGCTTTGGTCCGAGCCACTGCTATTTCGTTGTTTTTTGTTCTAGTTTTCTTTTTCAATGTTTGTAGTTGTGATAGCGTCAATAATGTCTCATTTATAGTGAGTATGTGTTTGTGAAGGGAACAAAAGAAATACTCACGATAAATGGACATTAATGCGCTTCTGGTATTCTTCTCGCTCACATCTTTATGGAAGATAAATACTGTTATAAAATTGTTTGATACTATGGATATTGTTAGGAAATATTATTAGTTAAATTTTTTATGCCAGTAGAGCACTATTTACCGACCTGAAAATATAAATAAGAAGGTAATAATTAAAATAACATTATTACTTGATTACAAATACCTGACGAACCGCAACAGCATAACACATTTACATTTACACACACATTTAGAACATTTAATCTAAACAGTCACTTGACCGTGGTAGACAATTGTTCAAGTTTATCATTCGTGTTATTAGTGAATTTGAATAATGTAGTTTGCTACCTTTATAATGGACATCAATGCGCTTCTGTTATTCTTCTGGCTTTTAAAATATCTCTTTAATTTTCTTCTCTACTGACCTACTGTTAAAATAAACTCACACGAAACCTCAAGAGATTACCTGAAAAAATATCTCCTTAAGCGTTTTTCTGTATGAAGTACAAACACAGTCGCTGACAGTGGTAAATGGGGGCCAATTTGAATTAACAAACCAAATTTTGTTCCTGTACTCACCACAATCAGTGGACTGGAGATTGTATGGAGGGATATACTGGAGGGATATTGAAAGGAGAGTGATGGCAGGTAATAAAGTAAACGGTGCCTTGCACGTGATAATGAGCAGCCAGGCGGTGTCACAAAAGGCGCGAATGGCTGTTCATAATGGTGTGATGCTACCGACACTTATGTATGGAAGTGAAAGTTGGGTGTGGCAGAAGAAGCATGAAAGTGGAGTTAATGCGGTGGAGATGCGTTCCTTACGGAGTATGTGTGGAGTCACCCTTGCTGATCGCATGAGGAATAGTGTGATAAGAGATCCTTGTGAGTTGAAGAATGATGTGGTGACTAAGATGGAAAGAGTGGAGAGGATGGATGAAAGGCGATTTACGAAAGCTATTTATCGTGCAAATGTGACTGGAAGACTGGGTAGAGGGCGCCCAAGGAGGACGTTTACGAATCAGATAAACGATCTTCTCCATAAAGGGCAAATCAGAAGCACCTCCAACCGTCGTAAATGTATGAGAAGATGTATGAACGAGCAAGAGGCGAAAGAAGTGTGTCAGGATCGTAGCTTGTGGCACTCAATAGCCTCTGCCTACCCCCATGGAATACGGGCGTCAGTGTATATGTATGTATGGAGATTGTTATTGGTGGTTAGCAATTTCTATTCCCCTGATCAAACAATATACAGATCAAAGTATTTACAATATGAACACAACAAATTGTAATAAACTCAAAAGATTAAATTATTCACAAAAAGAAAACAATTATCAGATTGAAGGTAGATATCTAATCTTCCTTTATTACTTGTTTTAGAATCATTGTCGTTCCTCGGCAGCCCCCGATATGTTATTGGGCCAAGCTAAGTTCATAAAAACTCCATTTCTAGGACAACTAAAACTGGACCAACAACATGTGAGAGGCGCCGCAGCGTCCTTCTGAACTCATATGTTTGTTTTTCTTTAATATCAAGATTATAAAGTTCCTGCCTTTGTAATGCATCTCTTGGGTCAGAGCCACTGCCGTTTTGTTGTCTTTTGTTCTCGTTTTCATTTTCAATGTTTGTAGTCGTGATAGCGTCAATAATGTCTCATTGATCATGAGTACTTTAGTGTGAATGGAACACAAGAAATACTCACGATAAATGGACATTAATGCGCTTCTGTTATTCGATTTATTCGCTCACATTTCTAAGGAAGTTAAACAATGTTATAAAATAGTTTGATACTATGGATATTGTTAGGAAATATTATAAGTTCAGTTTTTTATGTGAGTTGAGCAGTATTAACCAACATGAAAATATAAATAAGAAGTAAAATAAAATTATTTCTTGATCACCAATACCTGACGAACCGCAATGGCATAATCTACAACATTTAATCTAAACAGTCACTTGACCGCGGTAGACAATTGTTCAGTTGTAGCATTCGTGTTATTAGTGAATTTGGATTATGAGGTTTGCTACTTTTATAATGCATGCCTTTGGTCGGAGCCACTGCCATTACGTTGTCTTCACTTCTCTTTTCTTTTTTCAAACATTGCAGTCGCGATATCGTCAATGATATCTCATTGATAGTGAATGAATGTTTGTTATTGGGATACAACCAGTACTCACTGTCAATGGACAACAATGCGCTTTTGTTATTCTTGTATCTTCTCTCTCATTTTTTACTGAATTCATTCATTCGTTCGTTAGAATTCAGTAAAAAACATTCTTAGGAATGTTTGGTAACATTATATTGTTAGAAACCTTGATTATAACCTCAATTTTTCTGCGAGATTATTTAAATTAAGATTACGGACGCATTCAGGTCTGTGAATCGCTATTCCCCAACAGCTACTCAGAAGCTGCTCAGTGGGTTTCATGCATATGTTTATTTTTCTTTAAGTCGACATCATAAAGTTTCCTGCCTTTGTAATACATAGCTTCTCGTTTCCTTTTTCAAATCCTGTGCTCGTGATAGCTTCAATGATATCACATTGACCAGAGGGTACTGTGGTAATGGAATACACCAAGTATACTCTCTGTCAATGGACATCAATGCGCTGCTGCTTTCTTCTGGATTTTCTCACATCTCCTCGATTTTCATCTCAAACGAACTTCTACTAAAAAAAACTCACAACAAAGCAAAGATAATTTGTCTCTATTTGGCCACTGCTATTTCGTTAGATTCTGTTCTTATTTCAGTTTTAAAATTTTGAAGTCGTGATCTTCAACGATATCTCATTGACCGAAAGTGACAACTTGTGAATGGAACACAAATAGTTGTTGTACGACAAAAATGTTTAATAAATGTTCTCAAGCGTTCCGGAGTTGTGAGTTCATGCTTCATTGCCTTCACCCTAACAACTACAATGTTTGAAAAACGAAAAGAGAAGAGAAGACAACGTAATAGCAGTGGCTCCGACCAAAGCCATGCATTATAAAAGTAGCAAACCTCATAGTCCAAATTCACTAATAACACGAATGATACAACTAAACAATTATCTACCACGGTCAAGTGACTGTTTAGATTAAATGTTGTAGATTATGCTGTTGCGGTTCGTCAGGTATTTGTAATCAAGAAATAATTTTATTTTAATAATTAGCTTTTTATTTATATTTGGACTGCCTCGGTGGCGCAGTTGTAATTGCGCATGCGTTACGACTGCTGTGCTGAGATCTCGGGTTCGATCCCCGGGTCGGGTAAAGTAATATTAGGTTTTTCTATTTAGAAATTCCTCAGTATTAGCCCGGAGTGTGGAATCTATGCCCGGTATGGCGATAGGCTCGCCCCCTCTCACATTATAGGACCGAAATTCGGCGAAAAGTGGGTGTACTGGTTACACCTCTGCCTACCCTTTCGGGGATTGCGGCCGTGAGTGTATATGTATGTGTATATGTTATTTATATTTTAAGGTCGGTAAATAGTGCTCAACTCGCATAAAAAATTTGAAGTATCAAACTATTTTGTAACAACCCTGTACTTTCGTAAAGATGAGAGCGAGAAGAATAACAGAAGCGCATTGTTGTCCATTAACAGTGAGTGACAGTTGTGTCCCAATAACAAACCTTCATTTACTTTTAATGAGATATCATTGATGCTATCACGACTACAATGTTTGAAAAACGAAAAGAGAAGAGAAGACAACGTAAAAGCAGTGGCTCCGACCAAAGCCATGCATTATAAAAGTAGCAAACCTCATAATCCAAATTCACTTCTAACACGAATGCTATAACTGAACAATTGTCTACCACGGTCAAGTGACTGTTCAGATTAAATTTTGTAGATTATGCTGTCGCGGTTTGTCAGTAATTTGTAATCAAGAAATAATTTTATTTTACTTCTTATTTATATTTTCAGGTCGGTTAATAGTGCTCAACTCGCAAAAACTTTGAACTTATAATATTTCCTAACAATACCATAATTATGATTATAATTTATTTACTCCAACGATATTTGTTTGTAAAATTATTACTTTTGATTGTTTCAATAATTTGAAAAAAATCTACAGTACAGAAGATGTGAGGATGGCAGAAGCTCAGGGGTGTGACGTAGGGCGAGGTGGTATATTGATGGTCCCTCTCAATACGTGATCCTACTCTGTCGTACTGATATTATCAACACCAGACAATTCAAAGGACATCAAGGGAAAGAAAAAATAAAGGACGAAGGACTCTAGTAATTGAATCATTTAAATATATCTCTAGTTTAGACTCGATTCTACACACGTATATTTACTTCAGACAATGACACAAAATATTTCCAGCCATTGTGGTGCATGTCAAAAATATTATCTACTTATTTATACTGTTGAATTAGAAAATATTGCTTTATCATTCACTACTCATATATATTTTAACAACAGAAATCTTAATACTTCCCAACAATATAATATTATAAAATTATTTGGTAACATACGTTAGCGTTTTTAGTTATTCAGTAAAAAAATGTGAGAGAAGCCAAAAGAATAACAGAAGCGCTCTGATATCCATTGACAGTAAGTACTATTTGTGTTCCATTCACAAGTTGTCACTTTCGGTCAATGAGATATCGTTGAAGATCACGACTTCAAAATTTTAAAACTGAAATAAGAACAGAATCTAACGAAATAGCAGTGGCCAAATAGAGACAAATTATCTTTGCTTTGTTGTGAGTTTTTTTTAGTAGAAGTTCGTTTGAGATGAAAATCGAGGAGATGTGAGAAAATCCAGAAGAAAGCAGCAGCGCATTGATGTCCATTGACAGAGAGTATACTTGGTGTATTCCATTACCACAGTACCCTCTGGTCAATGTGATATCATTGAAGCTATCACGAGCACAGGATTTGAAAAAGGAAACGAGAAGCTATGTATTACAAAGGCAGGAAACTTTATGATGTCGACTTAAAGAAAAATAAACATATGCATGAAACCCACTGAGCAGCTTCTGAGTAGCTGTTGGGGAATAGCGATTCACAGACCTGAATGCGTCCGTAATCTTAATTTAAATAATCTCGCAGAAAAATTGAGGTTATAATCAAGGTTTCTAACAATATAATGTTACCAAACATTCCTAAGAATGTTTTTTACTGAATTCTAACGAACGAATGAATGAATTCAGTAAAAAATGAGAGAGAAGATACAAGAATAACAAAAGCGCATTGTTGTCCATTGACAGTGAGTACTGGTTGTATCCCAATAACAAACATTCATTCACTATCAATGAGATATCATTGACGATATCGCGACTGCAATGTTTGAAAAAAGAAAAGAGAAGTGAAGACAACGTAATGGCAGTGGCTCCGACCAAAGGCATGCATTATAAAAGTAGCAAACCTCATAATCCAAATTCACTAATAACACGAATGCTACAACTGAACAATTGTCTACCGCGGTCAAGTGACTGTTTAGATTAAATGTTGTAGATTATGCCATTGCGGTTCGTCAGGTATTGGTGATCAAGAAATAATTTTATTTTACTTCTTATTTATATTTTCATGTTGGTTAATACTGCTCAACTCACATAAAAAACTGAACTTATAATATTTCCTAACAATATCCATAGTATCAAACTATTTTATAACATTGTTTAACTTCCTTAGAAATGTGAGCGAATAAATCGAATAACAGAAGCGCATTAATGTCCATTTATCGTGAGTATTTCTTGTGTTCCATTCACACTAAAGTACTCATGATCAATGAGACATTATTGACGCTATCACGACTACAAACATTGAAAATGAAAACGAGAACAAAAGACAACAAAACGGCAGTGGCTCTGACCCAAGAGATGCATTACAAAGGCAGGAACTTTATAATCTTGATATTAAAGAAAAACAAACATATGAGTTCAGAAGGACGCTGCGGCGCCTCTCACATGTTGTTGGTCCAGTTTTAGTTGTCCTAGAAATGGAGTTTTTATGAACTTAGCTTGGCCCAATAACATATCGGGGGCTGCCGAGGAACGACAATGATTCTAAAACAAGTAATAAAGGAAGATTAGATATCTACCTTCAATCTGATAATTGTTTTCTTTTTGTGAATAATTTAATCTTTTGAGTTTATTACAATTTGTTGTGTTCATATTGTAAATACTTTGATCTGTATATTGTTTGATCAGGGGAATAGAAATTGCTAACCACCAATAACAATCTCCATACATACATATACACTGACGCCCGTATTCCATGGGGGTAGGCAGAGGCTATTGAGTGCCACAAGCTACGATCCTGACACACTTCTTTCGCCTCTTGCTCGTTCATACATCTTCTCATACATTTACGACGGTTGGAGGTGCTTCTGATTTGCCCTTTATGGAGAAGATCGTTTATCTGATTCGTAAACGTCCTCCTTGGGCGCCCTCTACCCAGTCTTCCAGTCACATTTGCACGATAAATAGCTTTCGTAAATCGCCTTTCATCCATCCTCTCCACTCTTTCCATCTTAGTCACCACATCATTCTTCAACTCACAAGGATCTCTTATCACACTATTCCTCATGCGATCAGCAAGGGTGACTCCACACATACTCCGTAAGGAACGCATCTCCACCGCATTAACTCCACTTTCATGCTTCTTCTGCCACACCCAACTTTCACTTCCATACATAAGTGTCGGTAGCATCACACCATTATGAACAGCCATTCGCGCCTTTTGTGACACCGCCTGGCTGCTCATTATCACGTGCAAGGCACCGTTTACTTTATTACCTGCCATCACTCTCCTTTCAATATCCCTCCAGTATATCCCTCCATACAATCTCCAGTCCACTGATTGTGGTGAGTACAGGAACAAAATTTGGTTTGTTAATTCAAATTGGCCCCCATTTACCACTGTCAGCGACTGTGTTTGTACTTCATACAGAAAAACGCTTAAGGAGATATTTTTTCAGGTAATCTCTTGAGGTTTCGTGTGAGTTTATTTTAACAGTAGGTCAGTAGAGAAGAAAATTAAAGAGATATTTTAAAAGCCAGAAGAATAACAGAAGCGCATTGATGTCCATTATAAAGGTAGCAAACTACATTATTCAAATTCACTAATAACACGAATGATAAACTTGAACAATTGTCTACCACGGTCAAGTGACTGTTTAGATTAAATGTTCTAAATGTGTGTGTAAATGTAAATGTGTTATGCTGTTGCGGTTCGTCAGGTATTTGTAATCAAGTAATAATGTTATTTTAATTATTACCTTCTTATTTATATTTTCAGGTCGGTAAATAGTGCTCTACTGGCATAAAAAATTTAACTAATAATATTTCCTAACAATATCCATAGTATCAAACAATTTTATAACAGTATTTATCTTCCATAAAGATGTGAGCGAGAAGAATACCAGAAGCGCATTAATGTCCATTTATCGTGAGTATTTCTTTTGTTCCCTTCACAAACACATACTCACTATAAATGAGACATTATTGACGCTATCACAACTACAAACATTGAAAAAGAAAACTAGAACAAAAAACAACGAAATAGCAGTGGCTCGGACCAAAGCCATGCATTATAAAAGTAGCAAACCTCATAATTCAAATTCACTAATAACACGAATGATACAACTGAACAATTGTCTACCACGGTCAAGTGACTGTTTAGATTAAATGTTTTAGGTTATACTGTAGCGGTTCATGTAGTTTTGTGTTGAAGAATTTAATTTTTACTGTTGAGAGATATTTTTAAGCCATGCATTACAGTAAACTTCATGATGTCGACATTAAACAAAACAAAAACATATGAATAAACCCGCAGAGCAGCTTGTGATGAGCTGTGGAGGTATAGCGACCCCACAAATCCGAATGCGTCCATAATCTTATCCGTGGCAAGATCTTGTTTATAATCACAGAGTTGCGTTTACCGGTTGGTCATAGTAACGTCGTGACAGCTATTCGGGTTGGTAAATATAAAGTATGTGATGATTGAGCGATGCGTTGAGACCCTAGAGTAGCACATATTTACATTGTTCTTATTTTTAAACATCAGACATGCGCTATCGTTCTACTCAGTATACCATTCTTATTTGTTTGATATTATATCTTCCTCATAATCCAAATTCACTAATAACACGAATGCTACTACTGAACAATTGGCTACCACGGTCAAGTGACTGTTTAGATTAAATGTTGTAGATTATGCTGTCGCGGTTCGTCAGGAATTTGTAATCAAGAAATAATTTTATTTTACTTCTTATTTATATTATCAGGTCGGTTAATAGTGCTCAACTCGCAAAAACATTGAACTTATAATATTTCCTAACAATACCATAATTATGATTATAATTTATTAACTCCAACGATAATTGTTTGTAAAATTATTACTTTTGATTGTTTCAATAATTTGAAAAAAAAGCTACAGTACAGAAGATGTGAGGATGGCAGATGCTCAGGGGTGTGACGTAGGGCTAGGTGGTATATTGATGGTCCCTCTCATACGTGATCCTACTCTGCCGTACTGATATTATCAACACCAGACAATTCAAAGGACATCAAGGGAAAGAAAAAATAAAGGACGATGGACTCTAGTAATTGAATCATTTAAATATGTCTCTAGTCCAGACTCGATTCTACACACGTATATTTACTTCAGACAATGACACAAAATATTTCCAGTCATTGTGGTGCATGTCAAAAATATTATCTACTTATTTATACTGATGAATTAGAAAATATTGCTTCATCATTCACTACTCATATATATTTTAACAACAGAAATCTTAATACTTGCCAACAATATAATATTATAAAATTATTTTGTAACATACGTTAGCCTTGAATTCAGTACCAAAATGTGGGAGAAGCCAGAAGAATAACAGAAGCGCTTTGATATCCATTGACAGTAAGTACTATTTGTGTTCCATTCACAAGTTGTCACTTTCGGTCAATGAGATATCGTTGACGATCACGACTTCAAAATTTTAAAACTTAAATAAGAAGAGAATTTGAGAAAATTGGAGAAAAACCATCACCACACAAAATCCACCAAAAAATATAATAATAATTAATATAATACCTAATAACATCATAGATAATAACCATTATCAAAAGATGTTAGAGTCGTAAATGTTGGTGGTGTACATTCAAAATCTTCGCCCAAAAGTTCAGAAAGGGCTGAAATTTCAATAAGGTCGGCTCAGGTTGGTAATGGAGAGTCTGAAACAAAAAAAACTGACATAAGACACCATTATTTTTTTATTGTATTGCTAGTTACGATAAAAGATAGAGCGACGTACAATAATAAACACTTTTATGTGAACTAAGTAAAATATTGTATCTATTAGATAATTAGATACGATAAATAACTTTCGATAATGAACGATGTAAAAAAACGTCTGTGTTACATACGTTATAATTTTAATTAATAATAAATAAAAAACAAAAACAACGTACATAATCATATGTGCTAATAACAATTGTCTTACTCGATTTGATTGATAAGCATTACTAAAAAAATTATTATTTAAAATTCTGCGCGTAATATTACAAAAATAATTAAAAAGACTTACCCAATAGTCTGTTTTCAGTGTAATTATTTGAAATGCAGTGATCCTCTTCATTTTTATTTACAACGTCACAAACATTATCGTAATTTTGGACCGATCCACAAGAAATATCACAGAGCTTTTGTGCTCCTGAATATTTCTTGATATAGAAAATACTCATTTGTAGTATAACCAATCAATAATGATCACTTCAAGTTAAACAAAAATTTTAGGTTAGAACATGCGTACGCTCAACGTGTCGACCGGTAAGTGATACATACGACGCGCGGCGCTTCACTCCGCCCGCACACTCCTTCCCCGTAAAATGTGGCCTGAGTAAGTACGATCAATTACGTCGCATGTAAAAACAACATACGATAGAAAACAGAAGTATAAAATTCTTATTCTTTTATATTTAACCTTCAAATTTACACAGTTTATGGAACTCATCTAGTTCATTTAGAAAACACAAAAAAGTAAAAACAGCAGAATTGTGGGATACGATTATATACGTAGGAGCCATTGATATCGTTGACGATCACGACCTCAACGTATTAAAACGGTAATAAGAAGAGAATACAATGAAATAGTAATGGCTTTTAACCAATATACGCATTACAAAGGCAGCAAACTTCACAATCCCGACATTAAAGAAAAACAAACATAATAATAAACCCGCAGAACAGATTGCGGGAGCTGTTGGGTAATCTGCTGCTGTGTCCGTAATCTTACACCGTGGCAAGATCTTGTTTTCCATCTCAGGCTTGCGTCTACCGGCCTGTCATGGTGATGTCGTGATTGCAATACCCACTTGTGAATGTGAAATATGTAATGATTGATCAATGCGTTGAGACCTGAGGGAGCACATATATACTTTATTCTTATTTTCCAACAGAGTCTAAAGCAGTTCATGTTGTTAAGTTCTTCTTCGATTGTGTCATAGTTTATTATTAGTTTACGTCGTTAGATTAATTTGGTGATTGATTGATAACCCCTGTAATGTTAAATATTTGATGTGGAAATAAAAGGCTTATAATGAAAAGAAACTTCTTAGTGCTTGATTTGCATAGAAAAAAATATCTTCCAATTTAAATAACAATTAAAGCAATATTCTCTGAAATTCTCGTAATTTTACAATGCCTCCGCCCATTTCAAATATTAAGCCACAGGCCCTGTTTCTTTTATATATTGACATTCTACATTTTAAAACCCATGCTGCTCATTTCTTAAAACACTCTAAGCTTCACACCACGATGAGACATCGATCGGCGTGTTGGCCCGAAGAGTTTAACTTTGTATCTTTGCGTTTGAGTTACAGGATGAATTTCGTATAAAGACGTTTCTTATCATTAAAATAAATCTCGTAAATCACGACAAAGATACAAGATGAACTACTACACTTCTGATACGAAGTTCTTTTATAAAAAATTCTTAGGTTTGAATTCAATGAATAATGTAAGACAGTACCGAATAATATCAGAAGCGCATCGATGTCCAATGGTACTGAGTTCGCCTTGTGTGTTCCATTCACAAGTTCACTCCCTATCTTTGGATATCGTTGGCGCTATCATGACTCCAAAACTAGAACACAGAAACGAGAAGAGAAGACGAAAAATTAGCAGTGGCTTCAACCCAAGACATGGTTTCCAAAGGCAGGAACATCATTTAGTTATTATTTCATTCATTTAATAATTTAGAGATAAAAAATCTAATATAATAGTAAACTTCGTGGATTTTTTTATATATTTCTCAAAGATAGAGATCATCATAGACCATCACGTCGAGGCTGGGAGCGAGCTATTCCATTCTTCTCTGATCATAAGATATAGACAGGATGCATATCGTATGATGGTTCGGTAGAAATACCACCATTATTTCATCCATCCTCTCCACTCTTTCTATCTTAGTCACCACATCATTCTTCAACTCACAAGGATCTCTTATCACACTATTCCTCATGCGATCAGCAAGGGTGACTCCACACATACTCCGTAAGGAACGCATCTCCACCGCATTAACTCCACTTTCATGCTTCTTCTGCCACACCCAACTTTCACTTCCATACATAAGTGTCGGTACCATCACACCATTATAAACAGCCATTCGCGCCTTTTGTGACACCGCCTGGCTGCTCATTATCACGTGCAAGGCACCATTTACTTTATTGCCTGCCATCACTCTCCTTTCAATATCCCTCCAATATATCCCTCCATACAATCTCCAGTTCACTGATAGTGGTGTGTGCGGGAACAGAATTTGGTTTAATAATTAAAATTGGTCCCCCATACCCCACTGTCAGTGACTGAGTTTGTACTTCTGACAGAAAAACGCTTAAGGAGATATTTTTTCAGGTAATCTCTTGAGGTTTCGTGTGAGTTTATTTTAACAGTAGGTCAGTAGAGAAGACAACGTAATGGCAGTGGCTCCGACCAAAGCCATGCATTATAAAAGTAGCAAACCTCATAATCCAAATTCACTAATAACACGAATGCTATAACTGAACAATTGTCTACCACGGTCAAGTGACTGTTTATATTAAATGTTGTAGATTATGCTGTTGCGGTTCGTCGGGTATTTGTAATCAAGAAAAAAATATATTTTAATATTTAGCTTTATATTTATATTTTCAGATCGGTTAATAAAGCTCAACTCGCGTAAAAAATTGAACTTATAATATTGCCTAACAATATCCATGTCCGTGTCATCCGTGTCAAACTATTTTATAACATTCTTTATCTTCCGTAAAGATGTGAGCGAGAAGAATACCGGAAGCGCATCAATGTTCATTTATCGTGAGTATTTCTTTTGTTCCCTTCACAAAAACATACTCACTATCAATGATAGATTATTGACGTTATCACGACTATAAACATTGAAAAAGAAAACTAGAACAAAAGACAACAAAATAGCAGTGGCTCTGACCCAAGACATGCTTTACAAAGGCAGAAAACTTAATAATCCCGATATTAAAGAAAAACAAACAAATGTATAAGCCCGCAGAGCAGCTTGTGATGAGCTGTGGAGGAGTAGCGACCCTTTTTGCCCGCTCCGGGGGAAAGCGGAATAAGAATAAAACGGTTATGCTGGACTAGCCGGTCTTACGACCCAGCATCCCCCTCGCCAGGATGATGGCTATCCGGGCAGCCGCTGGGCCGAGTCCCTACCCCCTATGTACACCCCACCCGACACTACCAGCTAAAACCCCCCGGTGGCCTTCTTCGGCGCTTACGGAGCGATCCCGGGGTATTCTAAGGAGTGCTAGAATTGCTGCCGGAACCGCCCCTGCGCGGTGCTGCGTAGCAGCCCATCTCCATGGGAGGGCTTAGGAGCCCCCGCGCACCGAACAACGACAGCGAACGAGGCCTTACCACATGCGCTGCCGTCCATCTCGAGGTCGCACGATGCTCCGAAACTGGGAGTGCATCGATTCGGGCTGACAGCCCCCCGCTGCGAGCTCGCGACCCCCGATGGCCCCAATTAGTCGCCTCGTACGACAGGCAGGGGTTACCGTGGTGGAATTCAAACGCCCCCGTTCCACAGGGCGGAAGACGCCGGTCAGTCGTCCACCCGGCGCCTCCTACGTCTTCTCTGGCAGCGGGAGGGATCATTTCGTTCCCGATCCCTCTCGGCACTCTCCTTCTGCGAGATGACGCTCTCGCAGAAGTGGGCCACCGCACGCCAGGACCTCCGGCTGGCGACCATGGACGACACCACGGCCGGCAGCGAGAGGTCTCCTCCGACGACTGCTCTGAGAGCGCTGCGCTCTTCGTCCCAGGCTGGGCACTCCTCCAACGTGTGTTGAGCCGTGTCCTCGCGGCAGTTGCCACAATGGTGGCACACGGCAGACACCTCCTTTCCGATCCGACACAGGAACGAACCGAAACACCCGTGGTCCGTCAGTACCTGCGTCAGCCGGAAAGTTGGCGCACCGTGGCGCCTGTCTAGGAGTAGCGACCCTACAGACCCGAATGGGTCCGTATTCTTATCCGTGGCAAGATCTTGTTTATCATCACAGGCTTGCATTTACCGATCGGTCATAGAAGAGAATTAAAGAGATATTTGAAAAGCCAGAAGAATAACAGAAGCGCATTGATGTTCATTATAAAGGTAGCAAACTACATTATTCAAATTCACTAATAACACGAATGATAAACTTGAACAATTGTCTACCACGGTCAAGTGACTGTTTAGATTAAATGTTGTAAATGTGTGTGTAAATGTAAATGTGTTATGCTGTTGCGGTTCGTCAGGTATTTGTAATCAAGTAATAATGTTATTTTAATTATTACCTTCTTATTTATATTTTCAGGTCGGTAAATAGTGCTCTACTGGCATAAAAAATTGTACTAATAATATTTCCTAACAATATCCATAGTATCAAACAATTTTATAACAGTATTTATCTTCCGTAAAGATGTGAGCGAGAAGAATACGAGAGGCGCATTAATGTCCATTTATCGTGAGTATTTCTTTTGTTCCCTTCACAAACACATACTCACTATAAATGAGACATTATTGACGCTATCACGGCTACAAACACTGAAAAAGAAAACTAGAACAAAAAACAACGAAATAGCAGTGGCTCCGACCAAAGCCATGCATTATAAAAGTAGCAAACCTCATAATTCAAATTCACTAATAACACGAATGATACAACTAAACAATTGTCTACCACGGTCAAGTGACTGTTTAGATTAAATGTTGTAGATTATACTGTTGCGGTTCATGTGGTTTTGTGTTGAAGAATTTAATTTTTACTGTTGAGAGATATTTTTAAGCCATGCATTACAGTAAACTTCATGATGTCGACATTAAACAAAACAAAAACATATGAATAAACCCGCAGAGCAGCTTGTGATGAGCTGTGGAGGTATAGCGACCCCACAGACCCGAATGCGTCAATAATCTTATCCGTGGCAAGATCTTGTTTATAATCACAGAGTTGCGTTTACCGGTCGGTCATAGTAACGTCGTGACAGCTGTTCGGGTTGGTAAATATGAAGTATGTGATGATTGAGCGATGAGTTGAGACCCTAGAGTAGCAGATATTTACATTGTTCTTATTATTAAACATCAGACATGCGCTATCGTTCTACTCAGTATACCATTCTTATTTGTTTGATATTATATCTTGATATGTTTCTTTCTTTTTCATTAGCACTTGCTATCTTACTTAGTCATCGCTATTGAGACTGAAAATGTAGACTAAGAAGATGAGATAAAGAAGAAGAATAGCAATTGCTCATTTAATAAACGATAGTAAAAGAGTATTTTGTAGTTGTTTCACAAGTCACTTCGCTCTCTTGTTCGTGTTACTTCTTTGACGCCATCAAATATAAAGAAATACTTATGAGACAGTACCGAAGACTAGCAGAAGCGCATCGATGTCCAACGGTAGGGAGTTCGCCTTGTGTGTTCCATTCACAAATTGGATTCTCTATCGTTGGATATCGTTGGCGATATTATGACTTCCAACCTTGAACACAGCAATGAGAAGAGAAGACAAAAAATGTGCAGTGGCTTCAACACAGCAGCAACATCATAACTCAGAAACAATAACAACTCCAGGACTGTGGATGTTCAGAAGGACGCTGCGGCGTCTCTCACATGTTGTTGGTACAGTTTTATTTTCACGATTTTTTTGTATATTTCTCCAAGGCAGAGGTCATCATAGGCCATCACGTCGATGCTGGGAGAGAGCTATTCCATCCTTCTCCGATCACAAGATATAGTCAGGATGCCCATGTACGATGGTTTGATAGAAATACCACAAGTCCATCTGCCTAGTGGATCGGCGACGCTCAGTACGAAAGTCTTAGTTCTAGTACGCAAATTTGCAGATACTAGTTGTTAGTTGTTGCAATTCAGTATCTGTGCTGGGCAATTACGACAACAAAGTAAGAACATTATCATATTTTGTTTTGAAGATTAATATATTAAATAAATAATTAAATGATATACAAAATACTAGCATTAAATATATAAGAACCGTGTGTTTTCTGGTCGGTCCTCTATTTGTGACGTCACACTAGCTGACTTTACATTTAGCTCAAATATCCATTCACTCTGTGTTGTGGGTATCAAGAACTACGAGGTACTACGGTCCCCAAACACCCAGACCCGGAACAAATATCTGTCTGTCACACAATCATTTGTCTCGGTGTGGGAATCGAACCCACGGCCTTTTGTTTCACAACCGGTTTCACCCGCTGCGCCACGGAGGCTGTCAAAAATCACTCTGTCGACAAGTAAATAGACATTTTTAGGTCAACTGTCTGATAAAAAACAACATACAGTCGAATTGAGAACCTCCTCCTTTTTTTGAAGTCGGTTAAAAATATAGTAATGCACAGTATAATGGTTTCCAAAACAGACTGACTTTTATTTCTTCTTTATAACGTTATTAGAGCATATAATAAATACGTATCTATATAGAATTTTATAATATGGTCTAATAGCTGTCTACATACATACATACATAGGTAATGTAAATTAATAATTTAATGATATAAAAAGTACCGATAGATGGCGTTAATGTTTTTATCTATATTATTTTGTTAATTACACCAATACTGTCTTAGCAACTTTAGTGATAACATGTTTGATGGTATAAACTATATAGCGTTGTGTTAGTTATAAATATATCTAAGAAATTTCATTATTTCTCCATTTATAATATAACGTGTAGTCGAAACCACATGCAGTCGTAGGCGTCATTTACGGTTGCATGCCCTCACCCCGACAAACATTTAGCACCACCAGCTCCCCCTTCCACTCCGATTTTTTGAGTTATATTATAAGTTAAGTAGGCTGTCCTAGTAAAGAATCCATTATATTTTTGTATTTTGTTAATATTTCATTCACATATACACTCACGCCTGTTATCCCGAAGGAGTAGGCAGAGGTACCAGTAGAGAACCAGTAAACCCACTTTTCGCCGAATTTATTTCGGTCCCATAATGTGGTAGGGTAGAGCCTATCGCCATACCGGGCACAGATTCCAGACTCCGAACTAATACTCAGAATTTATGGATAGAAAAACTGAACGCCACTTTACCCGACCCGGAAATTGAATCCGAGACCTTAGCACAGCAGTCATAACGCATGCGCAATTACGACTTAGCCACCGAAGTAGTCTTTTACAGAAATTTTATTCACATACAATAATATATTAATATTGACGCAAATTTAACAAATATGTACATATGTAAGGCACATCGCATGGGCGCATAAATACGTCATACTCTGCCAACTTTTATTGCATGTTTATCATCAATTTATCGCATCGCCACCTCTCAAAAGCATATACATTCCGCATTACAATCGTCAGTGGCCAGGTCCGATAGGCTTTCCTATCAGTGCATGCCAAATACGCAGTCTATCAACGCAGCTTATTCACTCGACGAATTTGCTTCAGGTTGAATAGAGATTCCATGCCGCGTGAAATTTAATCAAAATGTGAATTGTGATGGAATCTTATTGTTATTGCCCAATCCACCACAAAGTATATAGTGGCCTCTTTGCAAATTCTCCGAAAACTAAACATAAAAAATAAATAAAACGAATCTATATATTTCGAATTCAACCAGAGAACGCGATGTGCATTTGTTTATATTCAGTTCAAAGTTTGGAATCGATCCATGTGCAGCGGCGGCCTGTCATATAATCTTATTAATATTTAAGTAAACGTGAGATAATTTAGATACATAATGCGCGAGTGTATATCCATACATGGAGGGCAGGCGGGTGTGCAGATCGGCAACGCTTGTTGGGAGTTGTACTGTCTCGAGCATGGTATACAGCCCGATGGACAGATGCCTTCGGATAAGACCGTCGGCGGGGGCGATGACTCATTCAACACGTTCTTCAGCGAGACAGGCGCCGGCAAGCACGTGCCGCGGGCAGTGTTCATTGACTTGGAGCCGACGGTGGTCGACGAAGTGCGCACCGGCACCTACCGACAGCTGTTCCACCCTGAGCAGCTGATCACGGGTAAGGAAGATGCAGCGAACAACTACGCCAGGGGCCACTACACCATAGGTAAAGAGATCGTGGACCTAGTACTTGACAGAGTGAGAAAGCTGGCCGACCAGTGCACGGGTCTACAGGGGTTCCTTATTTTCCACTCGTTTGGTGGCGGCACTGGGTCTGGATTTGCGTCTCTGCTCATGGAGCGGCTGTCTGTAGACTACGGAAAGAAGTCAAAACTAGAATTCGCCATTTACCCTGCTCCACAAATCTCGACGGCTGTGGTAGAGCCGTACAACTCTATCCTAACGACGCACACTACGCTGGAACATTCTGACGCCGCCTTTATGGTAGACAACGAGGCCATCTACGACATCTGCCGCAGGAACCTTGACATCGAGAGACCGACTTACACGAACCTGAACCGTTTGATAGGTCAAATCGTATCGTCTATCACCGCGTCTTTGAGATTCGACGGAGCTTTGAACGTAGACTTGACTGAGTTCCAAACTAACTTGGTACCGTACCCTCGCATCCATTTCCCGCTGGTGACGTACGCGCCAGTGATATCTGCAGAGAAAGCATACCACGAGCAGCTGTCCGTGGCGGAGATTACCAACGCCTGCTTTGAGCCGGCCAATCAGATGGTGAAATGCGATCCTCGCCATGGGAAGTACATGGCGTGCTGTATGCTGTACCGAGGCGACGTGGTGCCCAAGGATGTGAACGCAGCTATTGGGACCATAAAGACCAAGCGCACGATACAGTTCGTGGACTGGTGCCCGACAGGGTTCAAGGTGGGTGATAGAAATAAGTAAACATCAAAACAGACTTTAGTCTAATTATCGCTTTATTTCTCTCTAGTAACAATATTATCTGAGGTAACGTATTACGCCAGTGCGCTGATGTGTTGTGTCCAATTAAAATACACCCAACAGTCACACACATAGTTCTGACCCCACAATAGGTCAAACCTGTATCGTGGGTATCAAGAACTACGAGGTCATACGGTCCCACAACGCTCAGACCTGAAACAAATATCTGTCTGTCACACAATCATTTCTCAGTGCGGGAATCGAACCCACGGCCTCTCGTTTCACAGCCGACTACTCGCCCACTGCGTCACGAAGGCTGTCAAAGTCAATTCTATATAATAATTTATGTTTTGCAGGTGGGCATCAACTACCAGCCGCCAACTGTGGTGCCAGGTGGAGATCTGGCGAAGGTACAACGAGCGGTGTGCATGTTGTCCAACACAACGGCCATAGCTGAGGCCTGGTCGCGACTTAACCACAAGTTCGACCTCATGTACGCCAAGCGCGCCTTCGTGCACTGGTACGTCGGTGAAGGTATGGAGGAAGGGGAATTTTCCGAGGCTCGTGAAGACCTTGCTGCCCTCGAAAAGGACTATGAGGAGGTCGGCATGGATTCAGGAGAAGGAGAGGGCGAGGGCGGGGAAGAATATTAACAACATTCATTTATTTTTAGTCTTGCATCTAGGTCTAGTTTGGTTTAGTAAATAAATGCACAAGTGTGTTTATCTATTTTGTTTTTTAATACTCCACGAATAGCTTTTAACCTAACTGCTTGCACCCGGGTCTGCCTTTTTGTTCTTATTGCTATGGGTGTAACTGCCCTGTATACCTACTGCGTGCATGTGGATTGAGTGAGCACCTTCCAAAAATCGTTTTTTATGTATTAGGTATTTAGTAAAAGTTCTAAAACAATTGTAAAACCAATCCTGGAATTTGTAAAAAGATAAAACCTAAGATAAATCAGTTAATGTCTGCTCACTCAATCCTGATAAGGGGCAACCCAGATCTACAAATGTATCAAGTTTACATATAAAATTTGGGTTCTAGGATTTAGTAAAATCTTAGTGAAGTCACAGTATTTAATTTCAGATCACCTAGTGCCCTATTTAAAAAGTTACAAATTATTATTGGTGCTCACTCAATCCACATGCTTTGAAAAGTCATGATTTCTTACGAATTACCTATAAAATCAAGTTTAATTATATTTCTAGATTTAGTAAAAGTGGAATAGAAATTTGTAAAACACAAAACGAATCACTATCATGCTTTGTTTCTGAAAAAATAATTTTTATAGGTGCTCACTCAATCCACACGTTTTTGAAAAGTTAAAATCTTTCATATCTTTAAATCTGTAAGCGCTACAAAAAATGTGAATACGTCAAGTTTTAGTAGAAATTTTTACTAAATATTGGCTATTTCACATTTTCGATTTTTTGCTTACTTAAAGAGATATTACATTTTTAATGTTTTCCATACAAACTTACAATGTAGGGTCGCCACACGTGTCAAAATACAGGATAATCTACAAAATTAATTTGTATTTGCCTATATGTAAATACCTAAAGTAAACACGCACGGGCCGGTAATAAGCTCAGAGAAAGGTGGATACTGGTTACACCTCTGCCTACCTCTTTTGAAATTACAGAGCTGAGTGAGTATGTATGCTAATTGGACTAAAGTGATTAAATTAAACGTTAATTTATAAAAAAAAAAATATTTCAGTAAAAACATTAAAAAAGTTATTGAATCCTTGGAACGCTATACATTATTTAGATTTAGTCAATCTTTTTAACTATACCGCCAGTTCGGAATGCAGTTTTACTAGAGAAGAACGGGCGAGAAACTCTAGCGTTGCGCTTTTCGAACACCGGTTAACAATATTTGGTCATACAATTGATTAGATTAGAGCAGCTCAATGTATGTTAATTAGGTTTACTAGAGAGGAACGGGCGAGAAACTCTAGCGTTGCGCTTTTCGAACACCGGTTAACAATATTTGGTCATACAATTGATTAGATTAGAGCAGCTCAATGTATGTTAATTAGGTTGCCTTATATTGTGAAATAAAACTTATAACAAGGCTTATTGCTGCACATGACCGCCGTGAAATACATAAAAATCTCAATTTCTTGAGCAGTTGGTCCTTACTGAAACAGTCTGAGTAGACCAGTCCACAAGAGCAGCACCCGTTCACGATTAATGACGCATGTGCCAGCCATCGACCTCCTCAACCATTTTACAGGGAAGTGACCGATCCCGCACATGACGCCGCAGCAAGCACAGACAGAATACAACAATTAAAATATTAGACACTAAAATCAAGTAAAGTCATGTAAGGCATACTGTTCACATAAGTTCGCAATGTTAAGGAAATGAAATATATTGGCATTACTTAATATACATATATAAGGTTCCTAATAGAATTTCTTAGAGAGTGTCCAACGTAAATTCTTGAGAACAACACATTACCGGTGTTTCCATGCGTCTGCTTCTTATAGTCACCTCCTTCGCCTCTATAAATTGTTGAGCTTAAAATCAAGACGAACTTACCTTGAAATTATGTTTCTTTTCAAATTGTGTAATGGCGGATTTGACTGCGTTGATTTGACTAACAAACTATATTACATTGTCCCAAGGACAGTAATAAGACGTGAGGTGCGCGCCAAACCTCTTTTTGGTATTCCCAGCTGTCGTACAAATGCAGGAGTGCGTGCACCTCTTCGTCGCCTGACCAAAACTTACAATGATTTATTTTCCGAATTAGATTTGTTTGCTTCATCGCCCAACTCATTTCGCATAAACTTGCTTCAAACTATGTTAAGGATAGATAACATACAACATTCTTAGTCCACCAAATGCTCTATCTCTTAATTGTTATTGTTTTTAGTAAATTTTAGTATAGTTAAGTCAGTCATTTGTTTATTTTATTTTTAGTATCATTTTTCTTTTCTTGTTGGCTTTCTCTCACGTGTGAATATGTAACAATTGTATGTATTCTGTGAAGAACGTCGTAGGTTGCACATTTGTATTTTTTAGCTATATAATTCTTTGAATATTATCACAATGTATAACTGTTTGTTTTTCCTAAATAAATAAATAAAATAATAATAATTTAATGGCTACACTTCTAAGTAATAGCATAATATATTCCGAAGCCTTTCGGTCATCTACTTAATAGTATCTTTCATTTAGTTCTTTAATATGATTGGGAACCTTATTGTAAAAGCGTATGCAAAGCCCCTTGAAAGAAGAATTTTCCTCCCCAAGAACTTCTAGAACTTAGCGATAGATCTTATAGCTCGCTTTTGGAGAGTAAAATGATATTCATGTCAGCAGCACCACCGCATAGTAGAATCCCGTGACACATCAAACTATGGCAATATGCAAAATATACTAACCTAGCCATGTCAGCGTCGGTCAATTGTCGTATTTTACTCTCAGCATAAGTTGCGGCACTTCGATTTTTGGCTTATAATGATATTTGGTATAGCTGTCCTCGCGAACTCCGTATCGCCTTAAAATATCTTTGTCCCGGCCCGTCTATCCCACGAGATAAAATTTTCAGGAGAAAAAATTTGAATAAGAGTAGTCTATAGCACTCAGGGAACTCATTAAAATACCTTTCTAACAGTGAAATATTTTTTAAAATCGGTTCCGTAGAACCGGAGATTACCCCGAACATCCAAACATACAAATGTTACCTCTTTTATATATTAGTACAGACGCCTTTTGTTTATACAATAACACCAAATGTCAATAGAATATCTTTAGCAACTACGCATATTTATTTAAAGTAACAAAATTATAACTTTTATTTAGATATACTTAATAGTCACTTTTGTATTTAAGCTTCGTGCTTAAATACTTAAATAACACGTTAAAAATAATAAATTCAGATATCAGTATGTTTCAACTATTTTATATAATAAGTAGTTCAGAATTCCCATATGAATTTAATTAGTAAATTGGTGCTAGATAGTATTGACTAAAAATTTACTAATTTAAAATAATATCAATTTGGGTTCCTATAAATAGGTAAAAATAAATTAATTCAACCATGTGTCGCTGTGTTTATTACCCTCCCATCATATTATATCATATTATTACCATTTATATTGTCGTGATTCATATAGGCATAACAAATTTAGGTACATATAGGCATAACTAGAGATAGGCAAATATAAATTAATTTTGTAGATTATCCTGTATTTTGACACGTGTGGCGACCCTACATTGTAAGTTTGTATGGAAATCATTAAAAATGTAATATCTCTTTAAGTAAGCAAAAAATCGAAAATGTGAAATAGCCAATATTTAGTAAAAATTTCTACTAAAACTTGACGTATTCACATTTTTTGTAGCGCTTACAGATTTAAAGATATGAAAGATTTTAACTTTTCAAAAACGTGTGGATTGAGTGAGCACCTATAAAAATTATTTTTTCAGAAACGAAGCATGATAGTGATTCGTTTTGTGTTTTACAAATTTCTATTCCACTTTTACTAAATCTAGAAATATAATTAAACTTGATTTTATAGGTAATTCGTAAGAAATCATGACTTTTCAAAGCATGTGGATTGAGTGAGCACCAATAATAATTTGTAACTTTTTAAATAGGGCACTAGGTGATCTGAAATTAAATACTGTGACTTCACTAAGGTTTTACTAAATCCTAGAACCCAAATTTTATATGTAAACTTGATACATTTGTAGATCTGGGTTGCCCCTTATCAGGATTGAGTGAGCAGACATTAACTGATTTATCTTCGGTTTTATCTTTTTACAAATTCCAGGATTGGTTTTACAATTGTTTTAGAACTTTTACTAAATACCTAATACATAAAAAACGATTTTTGGAAGGTGCTCACTCAATCCACATGCACGCTACCTACTCGCTGTAATTCCATGATTGCGTGGCTGGCTTAAAGCTGTATCGGATTCAGTATTGGGGAAATAGCGGTTTTAAAATCAAGTACAGTTCACACACACACAGTTCACAGACATGGTTTAAATATTTTTTTTTTGAGATTATCGAATAAGACTCTGTGATGACATACATTAAAATTTAATTTCTTGTAAATCACTATAAACTGACATGTCCTATGATGATATAAAACAAGTGCGGTGTCAAAAACTTGAAGAAATCAAAAAAGATTTGAAATTAATAAGTAATTGTAAGCAGCGATAGCGGTAGGGACTGTCAAGACGAAATTCGTATGTTCGAAACTAATGGCATACACCTCTGACTTTTATAAAAAGTTACGTGTGTATTAATTGTGTATCGCTTGCTAAGAGAATTGTCATATGAATTTCGAAGGTATGTGAAGTCTAATAACCCGCATTAGGCTAGCGTGGTGGACTGGTAACCCCATTAGTAGAGGAGGACCTTGCCCAGCAGTAGGTCAATGTTTAATACAGGGCTAGTATTATTTATATTATACTAGCGTGCCTGGCATACGTCGTTCTGCCCAGAAAAACAGCGCCACACCGACATCAGCGCTACCTACCGGGTTCGATTGTGAGTCTCAACCATCCAAGGCGCCACCCAAACGCATAGAAAAAAAAACATTCAAATCGGTCCAGCCGTTTAGGTGTTCAGGGACATACACACGTACAGTAGAACTACATATATAAAGACTAGTGGACCGTGCAGACGTCGTCCCGCCCATAAAAGCAGCGCCACTCCGACTACAGTGCCATCTGCCGGACTGATTTGTGAATCTTTTTTTTTTTTTTAGTTTCTCGATAGGCAGACGAGCAGACGGGCCACCTGATGGTAAGTAGTCACCGCCGCCCATAGACTTCTGCAATACCAGGGCACAGCAAAGCCACTGCCTACCGTTTAATCTAAACTAACCATCCAGGGCGCCACTCAAACGCATACAAAAAAAAACAAATCGGTCCAGCGGCTTAGGAGTGGCGGTATATACTACATCTTTTATTACACTAGTGCAACTGACATTTCTATTTTACCTATATTTCTACTCTTTTACATATATACACTCACGCCTTTAATCCCCGAAGGGGTAGGCAGAGGTGTAACCAGTACACCCACTTTTCGTCGAATTTATTATAATGTGATAGGCCTCATTATTGATGTGAAAACTTCTTTAGACTGTTTAGATCTTTTAGTTTTTTTTATTCTAGCACGGCAAAGTGACCACACTGCACCTGATGGCAAGCACAGTGCCGTCCATTTAGAGTATTAAGTAGCGAGACACAATCTATCACTCGCTACTCAACACAATCATGCCGGCCTGCTGTGTAGCCTCTTCACACTACGCCTAAAAAACAGTAACTCCAAAGTTTTAAGATTTCACTTCTGTGGGTAGTCCCTATGACTGGCTATGCTTTTTCCTTATTTATTAATATCTTCGCTACTAATTCGATGTCAGTAATTTCACCTAAATTATTTGGATATCTCATTGACTACACAAAACACAATCAACAATAACACAAAACTGTCCACATTGACCACTTTTCTATATTTAAATGAAGCTTTCATTCAACTTAAAAGGAACCCTGAAATCAATTTTGCAGTCCAATATTGATACACGGATATTCAACATTATTTTTGTGGTAACTATCAAGTAATTATAAATACACAAAGCTTTGCAGTTTCACAATACACCAAATATAATAAAGGTTTTAATTAAAATGGATTCCCGGTATGATATTAGTAACACGACGCATGTGTCGAAAGGTTTTGCCAGCCAAATATATGCCGACGGTTGGGGGGATATAGTTACAGGTTATCTGCAACAAGTTACAGGAGCGAGGCTTAAATCTTTTTTGTTTTTCGGAAAAAAATTCAATACAAAATAACTATGAATTAATATATTACTTGTGTAAGTACGGACTGCATCTTTACAACCTATTATCATGCATTTATGAGCATTATTTTATTATTTATTTTTACATTTTTTATTTTCTAAAATAAATGTGCCCTGTCTTACCAGTAGATTTGAGCGCCAAGAAAGTGCACAAAAAAATTTAAACTAGACTCAAAAAATGCAGAAAAAATTGTTAATACCGAATATGTATGTAACTCAATATCGCAATAAATGTACCGCAAAAAACGCTCCATCTTGGCCGTTTGACTTCCACTGTTTGTGTGGGGCGATCAGCATTCAAATCGCCAGGGTCTATGGCCTTTTTTATTAGGTCTATGGTGATGTATAATCTTAATTGGCATAAATGGTAATAGTTACTGGACGTAACTATACTGACTTGAATGTGACATCAATACATTTTCACAAAACTTTTATTGAATAACATAAGTAGAAAAATATAAATAAACAAAATATAAATTAAGTGAACATCCGAACACCAGGTGGGGAATAGTCGTGTCTGCCGGTTGACAAAAGAGGATGGGTGTCGTCTGATATCTTGGAGTCTAGATTCCTGTAAGCAAAGAGTAACAATTTATATGTTTTACGAGGTTGGAGAACTTTTAAAGAAAAGGTTCACAATTCATCTGTATTAATTTTATACGTGACTCAGTCCATTAAGTCCACGTATTTTCTTCCTTGCACGGCATTATGACCGCACTGCACCATGATAAGCGCAGTGCTGCCCAGAGTATCAAGTAGCGAGATACAATCTATCCCCAGCTACTCAACATAATGATACCGGCCTGCTGTAGCTTCTTCACACTACACAATAGGACAGGGAAGTGAAGAAGCGGTCGAAGGCCTAGTGTCAGAGTACTCAGATGACACCAGTACACCAATTCTTACTTATCATCGCATTAAACATAATTAAACATCCTACCCCATCTCTAGACCCCCGACAAAAACCGGATGTACACCGGCTGACCCCGGAACGCGACACACTTGCGTGTATATTAGCTTTATATCTTCGAGTTTTTTAGACACAATATATATGTATATAATAAGGAATACAGTAATTTACGATTAAATTGTATAGGTATTACAAACTAGTACTATATTGATCGTCTGTATTAAAATTAGCTTACATAGAACTTAACTAAGAAATTGGTAACCAAAGTATATATCATAAGCATACAAGAAGCTGGTTTTGGTTTTGTCTTCATTTTAAAGCTAAGTGTCACCTAAAGAGTTAGGCATGATCTAAGGCGTCATAAGGCTTATAAAACACTCATTATTTTGTCGATCTCACTAACAACTGTCTCGGCGCGGGATCCAACCCACGGCCTCTCGTTTTACAGCCGACTACATTCCCGTTGGGTCTCGGAGGCTTTATTGAAGAATAAACTAGTACTTTATTATAAAATAATCATATCTGCATAACCGAGGAGAAGAGGAAAGTCATTCGTTCGTAATAAAGTGGAAAACTTATTTTGTTACATTAAAAATTCTGTATCGCCGTTAGTTCGAGTTCTTTCATTTTACAGCGAGAACATTATTAAAATACCATTTTCTCTTTTCTGTAGCCGGAGGGTACGCGTCGCTTCCTAGTTATTATGTTACATCCATTAGTCAAAGTGCACTCATTTACTCTGTTCAGTTTTTAAAGTTAAAATTTAATTTTCTTTAGCTGAAGTTAATATACAAATTGTTTTTTTTTGTGCGTCTTGAATGTCGAGAAAGGCGAATTAATGGGAGTTATTTAAAACAGCATAGCCTCAAATAATGCCAACATTCAATTAATGCCAAAACTTACTGTGATCATGCTTTCAAACATTGAAATGAAATGAAATCGTTTATTAATCATGTAGGCAATTACATAGCTCTTATGACAAGTCGGTAATTCATTTTATCAATAACTAACCTTCGCAGCCAGCAGGCGGTATGTTTGATGCCAAAATACATGTGGATGAGGGTCTTCAAGAATATCGTGAGGAAGACGACCAAGTTGGCGATGATGAAACACGCCAGCACCAAGAGATCTTTCAACGTGTTGCCCAACTGGTTGCCTGGCTTGATGAACCCTCGTAGCTGGCAGTATCTGGTTGTGATGAACTATATTTTAATTATTCTACAATAGAGCAGAGGCTTCTTTTGAGGAGGGCTATGCCAGTCGACCACTCAGTACTGGTTGGCGTGACGTTGAATCAACTAAAACATAGAAATATCTATATAAATCAATGTATGTTTGACCTCTATGGACTCCCAAACTATTCATCCGATTACGATGAAACGCTGGTGAGTTGTTCTTCATACGCTCGCGATGGTTCCTGGCCCAAAAAAATAAAAAGAACTCGCTAGATGGCGCTGCAGAACATCAACTTCAATACCGTGCAATCGATCGCAATTAATCAAATTAACGTGACATTGCAGCGCATGCCGGGTGCAGCCAGTTCTTAATATTATATTAATAACTTTATTACTATAAACATTAACACTCAAATAATTCAATACTAGACCGGATTAATATATTTTTCTATGAATACATATTTTTGTTCATCTACTTTCATCGTACTTACATCGTAAATTGAGTAATTATGCTAAAGTCAATCAGTTTTATAGATATTGTGATGAATGTGTCAGTGGTATATCGCTTATCTAAATCCGATAGATAATTTGTCAGCATAATGTAGAGTTGCCAATCGTCCTGTTTTCCCAGGACATGTCCTGGTTTTTAGAGTGTCTTGGGACGTCCTGGATAGTTTTTAAGCAGCTTCCTAGGTTTTTAAGCAGCGTCCTGGGTTTTTAAAGCGCCCTGATAAGGTCCTGTATTTTAAAATTAGCACACCACTTTTGCAATCCATGGCGTCTCGGCTCGAAAAAGATGCGTCCTGTTTTTAAATTGAATTGTCCTGGTTTTTCTAACTTCAAAAAATAAAAAACCCGATATTTGAATTTTCGGGTTGGCAACCCTAGCATAATGAGACTACACCTTACTGACTATCTGTTGCATCCGTTTACGGTCATTCGTCGCGCAAACTGTGAAAGTTACGAAGAGTTACAAGAAATTTGTAACTTGTTGAAATAAAACTAATTTTACGGATTTTATCGCGATTTATTTTTACTATTTTAATCCAGAAGTTTCGAAAGCTTTATGGTCACAGGGCGGACTGATTAGTTTCATTTCAATATTCCCAGAAACTTAAGAAACCATTATGAATATTTATATTCAAATTTTTTCATCGTCTCGCCAACCCTAGCAACTCACCTACGTTGATAGGGCCAATTAGACTGAATAATAGGTTAATATACTCGCCGTAAGGGCTAGACGTCACGCCCGATGATATAATTAACAGCCGAGAGCACTTTAATAATTGCATTATGTTCCGGAACCAGGACATTCTGGCAAACTTATAGTGGTAGAGCCGTGCTGAAGACATATTTATCCACAGCATAAATGGGCCGGCTCGACCGGGGTAGTACCACTGTCTCACAGAAAACCAACGTAAAGTGACAGTTTACTGTCGCGTTTCGTATGGTAAGTGAGATATCCGGAGGCCCAGATTCCCCCTTCCCTTCCCTAATCCCTATTCCTGTCCTTTAATGCCGACGACGCATACATGATACTTTCGGTATTGTGGATGTTCATGGGCGGTGGAGATACTTAACATCAGGTGACCCACTGGCTCGTTTGTCGGACTATGCAATAAAAAAAATAAAAAAAATAACTGCATACTGCTTCACGGGCAGTTTTAACCTCAATATGGATATATGAATATACCTAGTCAGGTCATAAATTCTGTCACATGTTTAATATAAAATAATTGAAACAAGTTTATTCATTATGTAACCATTTATATACCAAAATGAACTTAACAAAACATAGATTCTTATGACACTAAAGTTTATTCAAAATGACCTCCGTGATTTTGAATACAGGCCTTCAATCTGCGCGGCCAGTTGTCTATCGCAGCACGAACGAGGTCCATGTCAATATCGGCGGCTGCCTTAAACAAGGATGTCTTGAGTGACTCCAAATTGGATGAGGCTTTGAGCACGCCTTTTCCTCCAAGTGTTTCCATATCTTGTAATCTAACGGATTCAAATCTGGACTGGAGGAGGGCCAGTCTTCGTGCCGGATGAAGTCGATTTCACGCGCCGCCAGCCAGTCTTGTGTGCTCTTCGCTCTATGAGCTGGCGCCGAATCTTGTTGGAATACCCAGTGCCTGTTATTGAACATGGTATGAGAAACAGGTTCCACAAGGTTCGTCAGGACTGTATTTTGATACACAACTGCATTCGTTTTTACACCTTTCTCACAAAAATGTACCTCTGTTAAGCCCCAATAATAAACTCCCAACCATACCATGAGCGAGGATGGAAAATGACCTCGTTGGACACGCGGAATACGGTTGCTCGCTTCTTCACTACTGTGTGCGTACACCTTATCATTTTGTTTGTTGTAGCTCTCTTCTACGGTAAAAATTTTTTATTATTTATTTATTTATCTTCATTTAACACCCTTTTCACCGTGGTTCTGCTTAGCCCCATCTGAAGGCCCAACAGTTTCTGCTTACGTTTAGGATTTCTTTGAATTCGCGCCTTCACAGCTTTTATCACTGCTGGAGTCCTAACAGACCGAGGGCGACCACTTCTTGACCTGTCATCTACACTAGAGTCTTCATTGTATCGTTTGATGGTACGATAAACGAATCTTTTGGTTATATTCAAATTTTTCAGTATGTCAAAAATTTGAATTGGCGCGTAACCGCAACGATGCAACGCAATTACTGCAACACGGTCTTCTTTAAGCGTCCACTCCATATTTAAAAATGAGTAAAATTCTAAAAAGTATACATTTTTATTTTCATGAAGAATTTGAAATTCGAATTCAATAAACTTTTTTGTGGCCAGCATTCTAAAATAAAAGTTTTTACTGTGTGACAATACTTATGACCTGACTGTGTAAATGAATGAATACACCCAACAGTCACACATAGTTCTGACCCCTCACTAGCTAGAACCAGTATCAAAAACTACGAGGGACTACGGTCCCACAACACCCAGACCCGACACAAATATCTATCTGTCACACATATATTTGTCTTGGTGGAGGAATCGAACCCACGGACTCTCGTTTCACAGTCGACTCGCCCACTGCGCCACGGAGGCTGTCATTACGATCTATAGATCTTCCCACCAATAAGCCAATGAGGGTAGTTACCACGCCTACAAATAACTTGATTGGTTTATTATGTAAATTGAAAGTGGTATTTAAATAACCAACCAAGATAAATAGGTGTAATTCAGATTGAACTGTTAGATTAAATCACTGCATAGACAAATCGACCATAATGTTATGGATATATAGCATCATTTTGAGTAAAAGCGATTCATCTAATGAGTATCGTGGATGATTTGCCAATTAGCCTGTCAAAGCTTCCGGGGCTAAGTAGCGTTGCAAATACAGTAGCAGCGGCGGTCTGCTTGTCTGAAACCTGGGGCAGCTAAGCTAAAATGTACTCCATAGGTACATATACATATACACTCACGCCTGTAACGCCCAAAGTGTTAGGCAGAGGCGTAAACAGTAAAATAAAGTACATCACGCAATCAGAGCTGCGGACAAAAGCTCGTATACATTCCAGTTGTTTTTTTTTTATCCTGTCACGGCTTAGGGACCACACTGCATATTTTGGTAAGCGCAGTGCCGCCTAATTAGAGTTTTTTTATATTTTTTATTCTAGCACCGCAAAGTGACCACACTGCCCCTGATGGTAAGCGCAGTGCTGTCCAATTAGAGTATCAAGTAGCTAGAGACAATCTATGCCTCGCTGCTCAACAGAATCATGCCGGCCTGTAGCTTTTTCACACTACGCCATGAGCCAAGAAGGTGAAGAAGCGGTCGAGGGTCTAGTGTCAGGGTACTCAGAAGGTGCGGCCTTCTGAGTACCCGGCCAAACACTACCCCACCTCTAGACTCCCGACAGAATTTAAGTCAATCAACCTCATACCTTAGGTTGTATTCAGCACATTTTTCATACATACTCTCGATGAGTCTATACAGAACACTGCGTTTCGCCAATCTGCTCTGCAAACCGTCGCGGTCGCTCTGATTCCTCGTGACAAGCACCACGTTAGACCCATGCCGCTTTAGGGTGTACGCTGCGTCCAACACGCACTTGCACTTATTGAGCTTAACACCAGTACACCGGCACGGCATGTCGGAACCTGATTGTTTGCATTTCTATTGTTGAAATTTCCTGTATTTTTGTTTATTGTTCTGTAAAATTTCTATGACAGCTTTGACGGTGTCTATTAATGTATTTGGCAGTCAAAGACAATAACTCTTTGTTTGGCAGTATTATAATGCTCTTTGGTCTTTGGTGTAGAGGTTTCAGCTTAAAGAGTTATAATATGAATAGAAAACCTATTTTCCCGCCATGATTTAATTAATAAACTGTGTCTCTCTGTGTAGAATACTCAATAACGAGAGAAACCTATACATTTTTTCGTCTTTTAGAATACTAATTCTTGAACTGCTTACATTTATGAAGAAGCTCCTGCCATCAGAATGTTGTTAGAAATAGATCCTATGTTAAGGGATTTTTATGTTTACGTGGACTCATCTTGATAGGTTTAAACTTTAGATGCCAAATTAGACCAGCTTGGCGAACTGGCTTCCCCAAGATGATTGACCCCCAAATATTGAATATTACACATTGAAATAAAACGAATTTTACGGATTTATCGCGGTTTAGAATTCAGTCCGCCCCGTGACCATGAAGGCAGTAAAGCTTTCGAAACGGCGGACATAAAAAAGTAAAACAAACCGCGATAAAATCTGTAAATTTATTTTTATTTCAATAGCCCTTATGAAAATCAAATATTTATTGAATCCATGAAATGTTACAAATTATTTAGTAATTATAGTATTAGTAATATTCAGTCAATTCTTGTTTACTTTACTGCCATGCCAGTCCGGACTGCAGTTTCGCTAGAGATCGTCGTGACCCATAGACATAGAGAATGGAGCGCTCTCTGTCCAGCTGTGCCATGGGGGTGTGTTCAAATACTGGCCAGTTTCGCCGTTCTTACATGCTATTTTTAACTTGAATGTTATGGAAATAAAAATGATTTTGGCTTGTATTTTACTCCCTACTTTTACTGGTTAAGTAAATACGGGCAGAAAATGTTGATAGAGATAAAGCGAAAATGCGTCCAGCAGTAGTCTTTTTCAAGAATTTTGATTGGTCTACGTCACGGACTTGCAGGAGCGAAATTAAATAGGTATTGGTCGCTTTTGCTTTGTCTCCTTTTACAAAGTGGTCAATTTTGTGGGCATATTGCTCAGACTAGTTCTTTATGACCCACAAATATTTGTTACGGGTCTTGTGCTGTGGGACTGAAAGTCTCTAGCCAAGAGCCATGACCCAATGACGTAATACGTAATTATATGCTAGAATACATAATATTGAAATATGATAAAAAATTATAATAATACTAATATCTTAGTGACGTCTCTATCATAAGTCACCGATGTAAGTATTGTTTAATTAAATATTTTTTAAAGGTCGCCACGACCATCAGACGACATGTCTAAACTAAAAGGAAAAAGGTAAATTGATATAATATACCTGCATATAGTATACCTTCTAATGCTAAACATGTGTACGCTATTCTTTAAATTATGTTTAGTTGATGCGAAAGATTTTTGATGCAGGTCCAGCTAAACTAATATAAAAATATATAAAATAGCTGTATTAGGTATAAATTATTCTTTTTAATATTACATACATCCGATCCATTAATCGGGTCAATATAAAGTATAATTGACTGACCTCAAAGAGTATTATACTATATACGGAAAGACTGACCTTATGATATATCATATACATATCATATTATGTATATCATAGTAAATAAAATAATTTTCTAATTTCAAAACTATTAACATCGTTAAAATAGCGCCATCTAGTTCAATACTAGAACAGCTCTTGCTGTTCTTTCTTGTTTAATGTGAGTTGTGACATCTCCCTATTTTCTCGACTTGTTTGGAGCGCGACTTTCAATCGCACTCCTGAAAATAATAATACTTCCACTTAATTAACCAGAGTCCAAGGATACGTAATACGATAAGTACTCTTCAGTGAAAGAACAGAGCCACTATGGTATATAAAATAATGTTTAAATTTGTTGAAAATTATACTCATAGTACGTTTTTTGTTCACTAGATGGCGTTAAAATACTATGCAGTGGGAAAACTTTAGCTGGTGGTAGGATATTCATATCCGCCCGGATAGCGACCACCGTACACAGGGCGAAAAACCCGCCATAGTGGCACACGCAAGTGTGTCGCGTTCCGGGATCAGCCAGTGTACATCCGGTTTTTGTCGGGGGTCTGGAGTTGGGGTACAATGGCCATTTTGCGGCCTTCTTAGTACTCTGACACTAGACCCTCGACCCCTTCTTAACCTTCTTGCTCATGGCGTAGTGTGAAGAAGCAGGCCGGCATGAGTGTGTTGAGTAGCGGGGATAGATCGTCTCTCGCTACTCAGTACTCTATTTGGACCGCACTGCGCTTACCATCAGGTACAGTGCGGTCACTTTGCCGTGCCAGGATAAAAAAAAAACTGATTATTGGTGTCAATTTAATTAATTGTTATCATTTCTCTCCGATTTTAGTAAATAAAATTAATAAAAATAATAATACTAGCCATGTATTAAACATTGTCCCACTGCTGGGCACGGGTCTCCTCTACTAACGAAAGTGGAAGCACGGACTGTCAAGACGTAAGTCGTATGTTCGAAACCCAAATGGATTACACCTCTGACTTTTCTAAAGTTACGTGTGTATTCATTGTTAATTATCACTTACTTTAACGGTGAAGGAAAACATTGTGAGGAAACCTGCATACCAGAGAATTCTGATAAGAATTTCGAAGGTATGTGAAGTCTACCAACCAGCCTAATGCCAGCGTGGTGGACTAAGGCCTACTAAAATTAATAACAGTTAATAATAATTATAACATACCACCCTAAAAACAAACATATATGTGCACTCACGCCTGTAATCCCCGAAGGGGTAGGCAGAGGTGTACCCAGTTTTCGCCGAATTTATTGCAGTCCCTTAATGATATGGTGATGATAGGCGCCAGCATATCACTATACCAGGCACAATTCCAGACTCCGGATTCCCTACTGATACTGAGTATTTCTAAATATAAAAACCCGAAATCACTTTACCCGACCAAGGGATCGAATCCGAGACCTCAGCACAGCACTCTTAAGTTCCTAACGCATGCGCAAATACAACTGCGCCACCGAGGCAGTCCACCACGTTAAATATTATCATAAACACCATTTTTTATAGAGCTATAATTTAAGCGGTAGTAAAGTACAAGTTTTTGCCCGCAGGTTCGCATGGGTGATTAGTGATTACATTTATCAGTACCGTAGGACACCCCTATAAGGAAGCACATTCAGTATCAGACTCTCTCTCTCTCTCTCTCTCTTCCTGGCTATTCGTCCCACATGGTGGTACGAAGGGTCAGCCTTCCTACTGTTTCCCGTCTACTTCGCTCAGTCTTCCACGTCGTTTGCGGATAATGCATTCTCTCATGTCTCTCTACCATACATCCTTCCACATTGTCTTTGGCCTCAGTTTCAGACTATTTTCCCAAGTTTTCTTTTCCTAAAATGCTTATTCACATTTCTTTGTTATAATAATGTTTTGCTGGTGGTAGGATATTCATAGCCGCCCGGATAGCGACCATCGTACACAGGGGTAAAACTCGCTATAGTGGCACATGCAAGTGTGTCGCGATCCGGGATCAGCCAGTGTACCTACATCCGGTTTTTGTCGGGGGTCTAGAGTTAGCTTACGATGTTTGACCGTTTTGCGGCCTTCTGTGTACTCTGACACTAGACCCTCGACCGCTTCTCCACCTTCTTGCCCATGGAGTAGTGTGAAGAAGCAGGCCGGCATAAATGTGTTGAGTAGCGGCGTACTTTCTTTTAATTAAATAAATATATTTCATATTTATTTATAATTAAAATAACAGCGCAACAATACCCTTCTCAAGCGATGCTCTTATTAACGAATAGCATTTAATTTTATTATATTTTTATGATATTTAACGTGTTTATAGCTTTGTTTATAGATATACTATCCCGAATTTCGTTGCTGCCGCCAAGTACGCTTCAAACGAAACCATGCATCTTACGAAACCTGCAGTCGGCAATGAAATAGCCCCTCTGTAGAGGATACTTAATGATAGTTCAGTGAACTACAGTGACATTATTTAAAAACAAAACTCACTATTTCAATGACATTTGACAATGTCATTAAAAAGTCATTCTAAATCTTATGTGAAAAATGGCTACATTTTTAATATATTAAATCAATAAAATATAATGTGATAACTAATTCAATAATCAGCAACTCATTTCTAGAATTTGGAGTATTTATAAAAGAAAATGACAGGTTCATACAAAGTTTCATAATCAACTTTAGATTAAGGTTCCATCGTTGTATGTAGATATAAAACAGGAGAAACTGTTCAAAGTTGTCTTGTAATAAGTACCTGTATCTTCATTCTAAACTACTTATTATCTTATGACATATCTACATTAGATGCGTTTATACTTCTTCATTCTTCTTCTTCTTTGTTTGATGGCGACGAGCTTAACTAAGAAGCTATTCCGCCAATGTCAAGTAAGTCAGTATTTTGTTCGGTATTTTAGTTGTCAGTATGAATTTCAAGTAGTTACTTGATTCTGCTCGTCAATGCGCCGGGACACACACGTGCCCGGCCAGAGGCTCACATATTAGAGGTTATCCTCCAACATGTGAACCTCCGACCGAACACGCGCGCACCCCAACACATTGACGAGCAGAATCATACTTCTTCATATTTATTCCGTTTATTAAGGTAACAACTTCTGACATTGACATGCCAGAAATTCTAAAGACTCATTCAGAGGAGCAATTGCATCCACCTTTCGCTAACTTCTGTCTCATGATATAGATACATTTTTTTATAGTATAGTCCGACAAACGAGCCAGTGGGTCACCTGATGTTAAGTGATCTCCACCGCCCATGAACATCCACAATACCGAAAGTATCATGTATGCGCTGTCGGTCTTAAAAGACAGTAATAGGGATTAGGGAAGGGAAGGGGGAATCTGGGCCTCCGGATATCTCACTTACCATACGAAACGCGATAGTAAAGTGTCACTTTACGTTGGTTTTCTGTGAGACAATGGTACTAGCCCGGTCGAGCCCATTCATGCTGTAGACAAATATGTCTACAGCGTGGCTCTACCACTTCTACATACATATATATATATATATGAGAAGTATAGAACCAAAGTCGGCAAAGTAGGGCCGACTTATTTTTTAAGTTTAATACTGATAACTTGTTTAAGTCGAAATACAATTTTGTTGTGTATTTTATTTTAATCTGAGGAGATATTTAATTTAATCAATGACAAAAACAATGATAAAAAATTAAGTTTAGGCGTTAAGAAGCTTATTATATTTTCTAGATTGCCGTGTTTGATCGTAACTAAGGTAAGATGGTCGCCTTTACTACTGTCCTGCCAAGTTTGCACTCTTTGATTGATCATTGGCTTCATGAGAAATAGGATGTTTGACTTGACAGACGCTTCTGATTGGTTGATAGTGAGAGATTGCCGACAATTATTATTATTAAAGCAACTTTTGTTTTGCGTTGTATAAGGGTATAGCCGTTTTTAATTATAAAACAAGGGAATCGTCGATGCAGATTTGAATTTCCTATATTGCCATATATTTTGTTCATTTTTGTCCAACTGCCTACTTTGCCGACTTTTGTTCTATACGACTTATATAAAACACATGCAATCATGATCAGTCTTTATTCATCCAACGCATGTCAAGCTTCACATACAATACACATGCCAATCCATTAGGCGTAGTGTGAAGAAGTTACACAGCAGGCCGGCATGATTGTGTTGAGTAGCGAGGGATAGACTGTCTCTCGCTACTTGATATTTTAACTATTCGGCACTGCACTTACCATCAGGTGCAGTGTGGACACTTAAACGGTTACTTGAACGGTAGGCAGCGGCTTTGCTGTGCCCTGGTATTGCAGAAGTCTATGGGCGGCGGTGACTACTTACCATCAGGTGCCCCGTCTGCTCGACTGCATATCGAGGCACAAAAAAAAACTGCCGTGCCAGGATGAAAAAAAATGCCAGTAGAAAGCATGCTTCATTGTAATTTTCGTTTCCGATACTAGATTACAGAGTTTTGCTGTTAGTAACATGTAGGTATATCATAATTATACCTAGTCAGGTCATAAATTCTGTCACATGTTTAATATAAAATAATTGAAACAAGTTTATTCATTATGTAACCATTTATATACCAAAATGAACTTAACAAAACATAGATTCTTATGACACTAAAGTTTATTCAAAATGACTTCCGTGATTTTGAATAGGCCTTCAATCTGCGTGCCTTAAATCTGATAGGCCAGTTGTCTATCGCAGCACGAACGAGGTCCATGTCAATATCGGCGGCTGCCTTAATCAAGGATGTCTTGAGTGACTCCAAATTGGGATGAGGCTTTGAGCACGCCTTTTCCTCCAAGTGTTGCCATATCTTGTAATCTAACGGATTCAAATCTGGACTGGAGGAGGGCCAGTCTTCGTGCCGGATGAAGTCGATTTCACGCGCCGCCAGCCAGTCTTGTGTACTCTTCGCTCTATGAGCTGGCGCCGAATCTTGTTGGAATACCCAGTGCCTGTTATTGAACATGGTATGAGAAACAGGTTCCACAAGGTTCGTCAGGACTGTATTTTGATACACAACTGCATTCGTTTTTACACCTTTCTCACAAAAATGTACCTCTGTTAAGCCCCAATAAGAAACTCCCAACCATACCATGAGCGAGGATGGAAAATGACATCGTTGGACACGCGGAATACGGTTGCTCGCTTCTTCACTACTGTGTGCGTACACCTTATCATTTTGTTTGTTGTAGCTCTCTTCTACGGTAAAAATTTTTTCATCTGGAAAAAGAATTTCCCGATTTTTTTTTCCCGCGTACCGCTTCAACAAAGCGCGGCATCTCTTCAGTCTCAGGTCCATTAGACGAGCATTTAAACGATGTCCTGTTTTTCTTCGATATGCCCGAAGCCCTAAGTCTTCATTTAACACCCTTTTCACCGTGGTTCTGCTTAACCCCATCTGAAGGGCCAACAGTTTCTGCTTACGTTTGGGATTTCTTTGAATTCGCGCCTTCACAGCTTTTATCACTGCTGGAGTCCTAACAGACCGAGGGTGACCACTTCTTGACCTGTCATCTACACTAGAGTCTTCATTGTATCGTTTGATGGTACGATAAACGAATCTTGGTTATATTCAAATTTTTTAGTATGTCAAAAATTTTAATTGGCGCGTAACCGCAACGATGCAACTTAATTACTGCAACACGGTCTTCTTTAAGCGTCCACTCCATATTTAAAATTGAGTAAAATTCTAAAAAGTATACATTTTTATTTTCATGAACAATTTGAAATTCGAATTCAATAAACTTTTTTGTGGCCAGCATTCAAAAATAAAAGGTTTTACTGTGTGACAATACTTATGACCTGACTGTGTAAGTATTGTCCTCGCTACTTTATGAGCATACCTCAACATAGATATGTTTTCGTGCTAATTCACCATAATTAATGTTCAATACATTATTGTATCAAAGTTATGCGTTTAAAACTTACAAAATAAATTATAGCTTTTTCATAAATTCCATATTTTTGGGTTTCAGTATATCGAGTCTTTGAACGTTGCATATTTGCAATGCGCGAGTGTGGTCTAAGTCTGAATTTGTTTGAAATCTTCTAAGAAAATAGACAAGGAGAAACGTTTTTTGAGCAAAGATTTATCCTATTCGTGAAATATTGTACAACAAAGAAAAAATGAAAGAAATTTATTCCATAGATAATAAAAGGCCTAACACGGACCTAGAAGAAAGTCCTTGCAATGGTGTCCAAAATATTACGATAATAGTACATAAGAAAAAATATAACCGACATAAAAAACGAAAAAAGCATAGAACCTTTAAAGAACCCGACCAGCTAATTGCTGTTCTCTCAACATCTTTAAGACCACCAAAAAATATCAATGTACAAAAACACTCCAGTGTTCCAACGCTAGATCTTAAAAACAAAATAAAAATTAAAACCAGAAGCTCTGACATATTTCCCACGAAAGAAAAACAACCTTTTCGCTCGGATTATATCGTTAATGTCATGTCAGAACATAGAACAACAGATTATAAAAATCCCTATAAAAATCCACTAATACAACCCCAATGGAGGATCTACAGATGCCAGTTGAACGCAAAGGAGGAAACTTGTTGTTGCTCTTGTAATTCTGACGCCATGTTTGAGGTAATGAAAAGCCTTTACGATTGTTACAAAAAGAAAAATTGCGACAATTGTAATTGCATTCTATGCGGCCACCTACCCAGAGAAGAACGTCGATTCGGCGAAATGCGTAAAGCGTCCGGCCGACCTTCTTCCATCGCTGTGGCAACTGTCGCTGAAAAAGAAAGGAGAAAGGCAGAAGTTAAAAAATTGGAAAAAGAAATCGAAGGTAAACCTCAGGCAGAAAAGCAGAAAATTCTTGAGCAAGCGGCACTGTCCGGCGCTCCTTTGCCGGAAGGTAAAACCTCATCGGAGAAAGAAATGGTAAAAACTATTAGGACCAAACTTGGCTTACCACAGGAACCGAAATCGGCAGCTGATCGGGAAAGAATGCGCCAAGCTGAAGCAGCTGGCGTAATCGTGCCGTTAGAAGGCAAAACACTAGCTGAAAAGGAAAAAATACTTAGGACACAAGCGGAACTAGGAATACCGCTCCCAGAAGGTCGTACTCCTTCGGAAAAAGCGCTCATTCAGAAGATCAAAACATCATTACCATCAGTTACTGCAGTGCATCCATCAAAATTAAAGAAAGCTAAAGCAGCTGGTTTTCTTACACCTTTAGAAGGCAAGTCTCCTGAACAAAAGGAAAAAATACTTAAAGGTTTAGCTCAACATGGTATCCCTCTTCCCGAAGGTAAAACTTCATCGGAGAATAAAATGATTGAGAAGGTGCGAAAAGAAATGGGACTACCACCAGAGCCTAAAACTCCATCAATAAAAGAAAAGCATAGAAAAGCTGCAGCAGCAGGCCTATTGACGCCCTTGGAAGGGAAAACTGCTGCACAAAAAGCAAAAATTTTGACTGGCCAAGCACAGATCGGCTTACCTCTACCAGAAGGCCGTACGCCGTCTGAAAAAGCTTTAATAGAGAAAATTAAAGCTACTGTTAAACCTGCTCCATCTATACCAACAATTGGCGTTCCGTCTGAAAAACTCCGTAAAGCAAAAGCTGGTGGTTTCTTAACTCCACTAGAAGGAAAAACACCTGAACAAAAGAAAAAAGTGCTTAAAGGTTTAGCTAAACATGGTATACCACTTCCAGAAGGTAAAACAGCATCAGAAAAGAAAATAATCGATAAGGTCCGCAAAGACATGGGATTGCCACCAGAACCAAAAACTTTGTCTATGAAAGCAAAACATAAAATGGCTGCAGCTGCAGGCTTGCTAACACCTTTAGAAGGAAAAACGGCTGCACAAAAAGAAAAAATATTAACTGCACAAGCTGAACTTGGTCTCCCTCTACCTGAGGGCAGAACTTCATCGGAAAAAGCTATGATAGATAAAATTAAAGCTACAGTCAAAGCTCAACCATCTGTCGTTGTTCCCTCCGAGAAAATCCGTAAAGCCAAAGCTGCTGGATTATTAACTCCAATAGCAGGTAAAACGCCAGAACAAAAGAAAAAAATACTTAAAGGTTTGGCAGCACATGGAATTCCGCTTCCTGAAGGTAAAACAGCATCAGAAAAAAAAATTATTGAACAAGTCCGTGCTGATGTTGGACTGCCGCCTGAACCTAAAACTTCATCAGCAAAAGAAAAATACAGAAAAGCAATTGCAGCTGGATTAATTACTCCCCTTGAGGGAAAAACAAATGCTCAAAAAGAAAAGATTCTTAAAGGGCAAGCTGATATGGGTTTACCTTTACCAGAAGGGCGAACGCCATCGGAAAAAGCATTAATAATCAAAGTGAAAGCAACTGCAAAACCTCCGTCAGAAGGTGTGCCTGTATCAGAAAAAATACGTAGAGCAAAAGCTGCTGGTCTGCTTACTCCTCTACAAGGTAAAACACCGCAACAAAAAGAAAATATTATAAAAGGATTAGCTTTGCAAGGTCTTCCACTTCCCGAGGCAAAAACTGCATCGGAGAAAAAATTAGTAGAAAAGTTTCGCGCTGATCTTGGCTTGCCACCAGAACCCAAAACACCTATAGATAAAGATAAGTATGATAGAGCACAGGCAGCTGGATTAATTGTTCCCTTAGAAGGAAAATCACCAGCTCAAAAAGAAAAAATTCTTACTGATATAGCAAATATGGGTATTTCTCTTCCAGAAGGACGAACACCATCTGAAAAAGCACTTGTTGCAAAGGTCAAAGCTGCGCGTAGAGGACCTCCATTAGCTGGTGTTCCATCTGAAAGAATAAAGAAAGCCAGAGCCGCAGGATTAATAACTCCACTCGAAGGCAAGACTCCCCAACAAAGAGAAGATATAATTAAAGGTTTAGCGATGCACGGAATTCCACTTCCCGAGGCGCAAACGGCATCTGAAAAAAAAGTGTCTGAAAAAGTGCGCGCTGAGCTCGGGCTACCTCCAGAGCCAAAAACAACGGCAGAAAGAGAAAAATACGCAAGAGGTATGGCTGCAGGTGTTATATTACCGCTAGAAGGCAAAACACCCACAGAAAAAGAAAAAATCCTACATGACATAGCAGACATGGGCATACCACTTCCTGAAGGACGCACACAATCGGAGAAAGCAATTATTTCAAAAGTCAAGGCAGCTCCTAGACATCCTATGGTCCACTCTGAAAAACTACGTAAAGCTAGGGCAGCTGGCTTTATGACTCCACTAGAAGGAAAAACTCCAGCACAAAAAGAAAAAATACTGAAAGGCTTAGCGATGCATGGCATCCCGTTACCGGACGGAAAAACATCATCAGAAAAGAAATTGGTTGACAAAGTACGCAACGATCTTGGTCTCCCACCAGAACCTAAAACAGCAGCGGAAAGGGAAAACTATGCAAAGGGTGTAGCGGCAGGAATAATTGTGCCGTTAGAAGGAAAAACAGCGTCACAAAAGGAAAATATATTAAGTGATATGGCCGATATGGGCGTAACACTTCCAGAAGGCCGAACACCATCAGAAAAGGCCCTTATCACAAAAGTAAAGGCGGCTCCCAGAGCGCCTCCAATACCATCGGAAAGAATTCGAAAAGCAAAAGCTGCTGGTTATTTAACCCCACTTGACGGAAAAACTCCTGCCCAAAAAGAAAACATTCTAAAAGGTCTAGCTATGCACGGTATACCACTGCCCAAAGGTCATACGGCGTCAGAGAAAAAACTCGCCGAAAAGGTTCGTGACAAACTCGGTCTCCCACCTGAACCAAGAACATCGTTAGAAAGAGCAAACTTTGCTAAGGCAATGGCAGCAGGAGTTATAGTACCATTAGAAGGCAAAACTCCTGGAGAAAAAGAGAAAATCCTTCATGACATGGCTGACATGGGTGTTGCATTACCTGAAGGACGAACATCTTCTGAGAAAGCACTTGTTGCTAAAGTAAAAGCAGCTCCCAGAGCTCCTCGAATACCCTCAGAGAAACTAAAAAAAGCTAAAGCTGCCGGGTTACTAACTCCATTGGAAGGTAAAACTCCTGCACAGAAGGAAAAAATTATCAAAGGGCTAGCCATCCATGGTATACCTATACCAGAAGGGAAAACAGCATCAGAAAAGAAACTAATTAAAAAACTCCGTGGTGAACTTGGTCTTCCTCCTGAACCAAAAACATCATTAGAAAAAGAGAAATATGCAAAAGCTCATGCCGCTGGACTTATAGTTCCTTTAGAAGGAAAAACTCCGGCAGAAAAAGAGAAAATTTTAAGAGGTATGGCCGATATGGATGTCACTCTTCCTGAAGGCCGAACACCATCAGAAAAAGTACTCGTAGCGAAAGTAAAAGCAGCTCCCAGAGCTTTGTCCATTTTAGGAGCACCTTCGGAGAGACTACGAAAAGCAAAAGCTGCAGGTTTGATAACACCACTAGAAGGTAAAACACCAGAACAAAAAGAAAAAATTATAAGAGGCTTAGCGGTGCATGGAGTTCCGCTACCTGAGCCTAAAACGACGTCTGAAAAAAAAATTGTAGAGAAATTACGCGCAGACCTTGGTCTTCCACCCGAACCTAAGACGCCAGAAGAAAAAGAAACTTATGCACGAGCCCAAGCGGCAGGACTAATCGCGCCTTTAGAAGGCAAAACGCCACAACAAAAAGAAAAGATCCTTAAAGGAATGGTTCATATGGGGGTGCCACTGCCAGTAGGACGTACAGCATCAGAAAAATCTCTCATTGCAAGAGTTAAAGCTGCTGCGAAAGCTCCATCTTTAGCTGGAGTTCCATCAGAAAAACTGCGAAAAGCAAGAGCCGCTGGAGTTTTAACTCCACTAGAAGGCAAAACTCCAGAACAAAAAGAAAAAATTCTTAAAGGATTAGCATTGCATGGTGTACCGCTTCCATCACCTAAATCACCAGCAGAAAAAAAAATTATGGATAAAGTTCGCGCTGAGCTCGGTCTTCCACCGACACCTAAAACAGCGGGAGATAAGGAAAGATATGGCAAAGCAGCAGCTGCAGGAATCTTAGTGCCCCTAGAAGGGAAGACTCAGTCGGAGAAGGAGAAGATACTTAGGGCTCAAGCTGAAATGGGAATACCACTTCCAGAGGGGCGTACACCATCTGAAAAGGCTATGATCCAAACAATAAAAGCAACTGTGCCAAGGAGAAAGAGTGGTAGACCCCCATTACCACCTACAGAAGCTAAAATACTAGAGGAAAAAACTGCTAAAATCATAACAGAGGGTGAAGGCCCCGTTGACGAATGCATTTGTGACATTTTAACACCCGAGATAGAAAGACGAGTATCAAGACCACCGATGAAAATTACGTCTGAAAAGCTCCGAGCTGCTAAAGCAGCAGGTCTTTTGACTCCTTTAGAAGGTAAAACAGCAGAACAGAAAGAAAAAATTATGAAAGGATTGGCAAAACATGGATTGCCTTTGCCTGAAGGTAAAACAGCATCGGAAAAAAAACTGTTTGAAAAGGTACGAGCAGATTTAGGACTTCCATCAGAACCAAAATCAACTTCCACGAAAAAAAAATATGCGAAAGCACAAGCTGCTGGCCTAATTACACCATTGGAAGGTAAATCACATGCTCAAAAAGAAAAAATATTAAGAGGTCAAGCAGAACTAGGACTGCCACTGCCCGAAGGAAGAACCCAATCAGAAAAAGCGCTAATTAATAAAGTTAGAGCTGAGGTTGGCATCACTCCATCAGTTTTAACAATACCTTCAGAAAAGTTGAGAAAAGCAAGAGCGGCTGGATTATTGACGCCACTTGAAGGAAAAACACCTGAGCAGAAAGAGAAGCTTTTAAAAGGTAGAATGGCGGCTGGATTACCTTTGCCACAGGGTAGAACAGCGTCGGAAAAGAAATTGATAAAAAAAATTAAAGCGGAAACCGGTTATATATCACCAGTCGCAAGGACACTATCTGAAAAAGAAATTCTTCAAAAAGCAAGAGCTGCTGGTTTGCTCACACCTTTAGAAGGAAAAACAAAGGGTCAGAAAAAGAAACTAATTCAAGATAGAATTGCTGCAGGACTACCCATTCCGGAAGGAACTACGCCCTCTGATAAAGATATGATAAAAAAGTTAGTTGCTGCTGCACCACCACCAAGTCTAGAAGGCAAAAGTCCAGCAGAGAAAGAAAAAGTTTTAAGAAGTCTGGCGAGACAAGGGCGACCCCTTCCACAAGGAAAGACAGTGTCGGAGAAAGCATTGATTCAAAAAGTTCGTGCAGATATAGGCTTACGTCCCCCCTACAAAGGATTACCATCAGAAAAAATACGAAAAGCAAAAGTAGCCGGCTTATTGACTCCACTAGAAGGCAAAACACCTTCACAAAAAGAGAAAATTCTGAAAGGTCTCGCAAAGACTGGAATACCTCTACCTGAGGGGAAAACAGACTCAGAAAAAAAGTTGATACGCAAAGTTCGAGATGAAACCGGTCTACCACCGGAACCAAAAACACCTTCCATGAGGGAAAAATTGAGACAAGCTTATGCAGATGGAATTATTACACCTTTAGAAGGTAAGCCTCCCGTTGAGAAAGAAAATATATTGAAACGAATGCATGACGCCGGTCTTACCTTACCAGAAGGAAGAACTCCATCGGAGAAAGAACTGGTGCGAAAGATACGAGATATGCCGCGGGCACCATCTCTAAGAGTTCCATCAGAAAAGTTGCGAGCGGCTAAGGTAGCTGGTTTCCTTACTCCTCTTGAGGGGAAACCTCCCGCTGAAAAGGAAAGAATAATAAGAGGATTAGCTGAATCAGGATTACCTTTACCAGAAGGCAAAACAAAATCAGAAAAGTCCATGATCAAAAAAATAAAAACAGAATATGGCATACCGGCCGTACCTACAACTCCGTCAGAGAAAGAAGTTTTACATAAAGCAAGAGCCCAGGGGTTGTTGACGCCACTTAGTGGTAAAACACCTGCTGAGAAAGAAAGAATACTTAAAGGATTAGCTGAAGCTGGCTTGCCTCTACCTGTAGGAAAGACTCCATCAGAAAAGGCGCTTGTGAATAAAGTTCGAGCAGCGACGGGATTACCAGCTGAACCTACACCTTCTGAGAAGGCAGGGAAAATAAAAACTAAAGCTAAAAAAATAAAGGGACTCACACCCAGCGCTAGGGCTGCTGGAATAGCTGAGGAACTGGAAGAGATAACGAAAACTACAGTGTGCGAAAAAGCCTGTGGTTGCGATAAAAAAAAGATTAGATTTAAACACAGCTATGTCAAAATTAGAGTCACATCTCCAGATATTTCATCGCTTTGTCCGTGTCCTGACGAATGCGTTCCAGGAGTTAAGCATGGAGTATTCACTGATAATGAAGGTATAAAGGTCACCGTTGGAAGTGCTGTCGGCGTACCATCTTATCTTCGGGAGTCATTCCAAGCAGACAAGATTCCAAATTCCATATATTTTAATCAAAGTTACATGTCTTCCAACTCAATTGAGAGTTTAATATCCTCATCAAACGAAGAGCAAAATAAATCTACAAAAAAAAGTTCGGAAAAAGAAATTCAAAGACTATTCTATAGTCCAGTGTTCTCGAATAAATCGACGGACAGCGTTCAACGTGAGCCGAAAAACCTGTATAACAACGAAAATAAAAATACTTCCATTTCCGATTACACATACCAATTAAAATCTAAATTATTATCTGAATATATTAAAAATATTGATGACACTTCTGAAATGATAATCAGCCGCAAGACAACAGAATCAGTGATTTTGGACAAGAAAGACTATTTGGCGACGAGTGGGTCTAGTTTCGACTCGTTATTACTAATAAAGACGGAATCTTCTCTGAGTCTTTCGTCAGGTGTTGATGATATAGCTACAATCAGCGTCATTTCAATAGATGAAACCAGTAACCCTTCTCGATGCAGCCATTACTTGTACTACTCTCATTCTGATACTAACTACAGCAGTGATAGTTTTGAAGAAAGTGAATACCTTCGAAGACTGATCGACAACAGCAAAGTCTCAGAAACAAGGTACATAAATAACATTTTTTTCAACAGGTGCCAAAAGGTAATCCAGCAAGTAGATCGCCTTGTGGTTAGAGATCGTCACTGCTCATAAACACCCATAATAAAATGCGAATTATTACATACACACTGCAGTCAAAAATTCATAGAAATGGTGACTATAAAATCGAGAAAAGAGATACTTCAGCCACCAGAAATCTTTCTTATCGCAAAAAACTCCACAGCAAATTTTTATTTTGTACTGTTTATAGTTCTACTTCGTATGTGACCGGAGTTTACTTCTTAAAGATAGCAATAATAATATACTAAAATTAAATTAAAATATGTATATAAAAATCAGGCGATCTCTTACTTATAATTTTACTAGCTGGTCAAATAGGATTACAACCTAAATAAACATATGAATTTCCAGCGATAGAAATACTCATGAACCCAAATCAAGAACTGGTCAGCGGAAGCAAAGTGATGTTTTAATATTCAGAATGTCTCAGACAAACCTAAAGGAAAGTGAAAAAGAAAATAAATCTGATACACACAAAGACCCAATTGTTGTTATAAGTTATTTGAATAGCGATCAAGATGTGACGCAATTGGTGGAAAAGATTATATCACAGAAACTCATGTCAGATACGTCATCGATTTTTGTCGTGGTGCCGACGACGGAACGAGATCCGGCAGAATCTAGGTTCAGTTCCACCATATGTATAGAGATGTCAGAGTATAGCCACAGATGGAACAAGAAGGTAGCTTTACGGGATACAATATGTAAGTAAATTTCCTTTATTTTTTTTTAGAAATTGTAAATTTCGCTGGCTTGACTTAATAATTTTCCATTGCGTCATTAATCCGCTTTAATGTGCATTGGTCGCTATAAATTATAGTAATAAGAATAATATAATATAAGCCCTGTATTAAACATTGTCCCACTGGTGGGCACGGGCCTCCTGTACTAATGAGAGGGGTTAGGTCTTAGTCCACCACGCTGGCCTAATGCGGGTTGGTAGACTTCACATACCTTCAAAATTCTCAGGTATGCAGGTTTCCTCACGATGTTTACCTTCCGTTAAAGCAAGCGATAATTAACATTTAATACACACGTAACTTTAGAAAAGTCAGGGGTGTGTGCCACTTGGGTTTTGAACATACGACTTTCGCCTTCACAGTCCGTATCGCAACCAACTAGGCTATCGCTATAAATTAGAGGATACTTTAAATTTAAGTGAAGGTTGGTGAACGGAATTTAGTTTTCTTAATATACTATTACGTTTATAATACTTTTTTTAGATCAAACTAATAACAGAATAACAACGAAAGGCTTTAAATTTTCGGCGAAGGGAAAATGTCACTCCGTCAGAGAAAACTCTCAAGATAAAGTGTGTCAAGCCAAATTGAAGAGGAAGGTGAACTGTCGTATTGCTAGTATGGACACCACTTCAGATAGACCTTGCTGTTGTCCAGTGGAGGGCGACGAACGTATCCCAAGACCTCAAACGCAGGTGCACTGTGTTGGCAGCGTTGTCTCCGAAGTCATCACGCCTCTCATTGCGAAACAAGGCGTGGCTCAAGGTTAATTAAAAACTGTTTTATGGATATTATCGGCTAGCCACGCTCAATCGTATACATAAATTTATATTTCAAACCGTATTTTTAAATTGTTTGCAAAAATATTACTTTTCATACTATCTTCTTTATGGATTGTAAGGTTGCAACGTCCTGCTAATCAATAATACAATAAATGTGTCATTGATTCGCAGGCTTTTTTTAAACATTCAGGGGCGGTTCCGGCAGAAATTCTAGCACTCATTACAATACCCCGGGATCGCTCCGTAAGCGCCGAAGAAGGCCACCGCGGAGTTTTAGCTGGTAGTGTCAGGTGGGGTGTACATAGCGGGTAGGGACTCGGCCCAGCGGCTGCCCGGATAGCCGGGCGAGGGGTATGCTGGGTCGTAAGACCGGCAAGTCCAGCATAACCGTTTTATTCTTATTCCGCTTCCCCTCGGAGCGGGCGATAGTAATAAAAGGCTTTGTCCGCGAGCACCAAAAAAAGCTTTTTTTAAACATTGGTATAGAAAACTTGCAGCTTTGCGTTCTCTTCATGATAGATCGGCAATGTATCTATGATGGTTCTACCGAAATTGTGAGTCTCATAAGACGTGGTTATCACTTTCCATCAGGTGACCCACATGTTTCTACCAAAAAAAACATGCGAAAAAAGGCACAGATTAGCGATATTAAACCAAATTTGTCCATTTCACCAGGACTGACCCAAGAAGCCTACGCCAACGTTCCAGGGATGAACTTGCATATCCTGCCTCCACGACGAGTTCAAATGGATCCCACTCCAGTCAGGCACTGCGTGGTCCCAAGCTGCTCGGGGCATAACAATTGCCATGACACTCCTAGATTTGGACAATCGAAGGCTACACCTCTGCCTACCTATCACGATCAGTCTTGTGGATGTGGCCCTGAAGCCCTAAATGAATTACAAAGACCCAACGAGAAGAAAGACTCTATTGGTGTTTCTCAACTAATTCCTAAAAGTGAGTCTAACGTTTAACCTCTCCAGCCCGGCCCGGCCCAAAACAGCCGCACCAGGCAATAATCACCTTTATTAGCCTGTATTAAAGGCGTATTATCGCCTGTTTTGGTCCGGCTGTTTTGTGCCGGGCTGGGCTTGAGAGGTTAACTAATGGAAGTTGTTGATAACGATAAATGACAACCTCCGTGGCACAGTGTAGTAGCCTATCGCTGCTTTTACCAAATTTTTATGTATCAACCGTGAATACCCTTTAAATTCAATTCAGTTTATAGAAGACAATAATAGAATATCTATCAATCCAAAGTGGACGATTGATCGAAGCCTGCATTATTCTGACTCCCACTAAATTTTCAATGACATTTAAGTCGAGAACACACACGATACTAGATACATAGACGTCAAACATTATTCTTACCATCGGGGGACCTAGTTGTTGAATTTCCGGTCTCTATAAAATATGTATATAAATTAGTACCTAGATTTGTATTACAACATGGAATTTTAAATTTAGATTATAGAATGTACACTTTCATATTGAAATAAAACTAATTTTACGGATATCTTCTGATATCTAACTTCTTTTGGCACGTTTGGCCTTTTTTGGAATGGGGAAAAAGCCCTGAACTCGCATGAATATCACGCTCAGATTATTTTACTTCTAACATAAGCTCGCCTATGAAATACTATAATTATTGATAAGCGATCATAAACAAAAAAATGACTACTTCATGGACGCTGTTTCAAAAAAGAACATAGTATTTCCAAAGTTTTAATTTTACACTTCTGTCGGCCCCCTTGGCTGCCTATTACTTTTAAGTCCCGACGTTTCGAAAGCTTTACAGCCTTCAGGGTCACAGGATTACAGGGTGGACAGAATTAGATTTAATTCAATATGTTATATTCGCGTGAACTAGGGCAAGCTTCTTGCATGCCATATTTTTAGATCACAAGCACCAAGGTACTATAATGATAATTTAGCCCTCTGAAGTAGAGTATCTTATAGCGTTACATTCGTTACACATGCACAAATTGAAAACTCAGGACGTTTAAAAAGAAGTTCTCGGCACACTGATAGACAGAAAGACAAATGGACTACAAAGTGATCTTACAATGGATCATATTTTCTTTTATGAAGCACGGAACTTGAAAAAGTGGCGACATAAAGGTAGCCTTAATTTTAAAATGATTATAGTGTATTTTGTTTTCAGTAAGGACGCAACCTCCATCCTGTACTTTGAACACTTTGCCAACTATTACATCGCTAGGTGAGTGTTGATAATATTTATATGTGTACAAATATTATCAGAGTGACTCTAATACACTATTAATGATTTTCAATACACTAGTATATCGAGACGGCCTTAAAACTATTCCAAGCGACCCGACGGCTTAATTGAAGGTCTTTTAGAAAGCGTCTTTGAGTGTAGCCGTTGACAAATGTTGCGTTTTCTGGCTGGAGCACCATAAGCGCCAGCCAAAATATTAGGTAAAAGTAACTATGTCCTAACAGCACAAATCCATACGAAAAAAACCGTCTGTATGTAGGAGTTGTATAGAATATAATAATGATCAATTATTGTTTATTTTAAACACGTTTCCCATTTCCCTCCCTCTCCGTTACCCCCGAAAACGGTTACTCGCTACCGTTTTGTTAGGTAGTAAAGCTAACAAGTTGGTAATCTCATTCTTCTGATCAATAAATTATTTAAACCAACATATTATTAACTTTGCTGGTGCATGCGGGCTACCCAAGACCGGGATGGTTGGCGTTCACTTGGGGAGGCCTACGTCCAACAGTGGACGGGAACAGGCTGAGTATTATTAACTTTAAAGTTTATTTTAGCACCTACCTTCTTTTATCTCTGCACCACCTCAGGTTGACTGGCAGAGAATGCCTCCGGCATTAAGTCCGCCTGTACTTAAATGTATAAAGTTTTAAATAAAAAAATATTAAATTAGTCGAAATAATACAATATCTTTATTCTACTTAATTTAGTCTAAATAATAATTATACAAAAGCGCTTCACTTGGTACCTAGTTGGTGCTTAGTTACTTCATACCGGCTCGACAGATTATACTATTTTTGTAAATGTTCCATTACAAAAATTTACAAAAATAAAAGCCTTATAAGGGATGAAAAGTTTTTTATATGGGAGTTCACGTAATCACTCATGTTAGGTTGCGGGCAAAAGTTAAAGATAATGATAATAAATAATTTTAATACACATCATACATATATACACTCACGCCTGTAATCTCCGAAGGGGTATGCAGAGGTGTAACCAGTACACCCACTTTTCGCCGAATTTATTACGGTTCCATAATGTGATAGGGGGCGAGTCTGTCGCCATACCGGGCACAATTCCAGATTCCAGAATGATACTGAGTATTTCTAAATAGAAAACCCAATATCACTTTACCCGACCCGGGGATCGAACCGAGATCTGAGCACAGTAGTCGTAACGCATACGCAACTACAAATACGCCATCGAGGCAGTCACAAACAAAATGTATTTACTAATGTTTTTATTAACAGTTGGGTCATCTTGTGGTTCGTGTGCCACCTGTGACGCTTGCGGCCAACCTACCGTAGTCAACGGTAAATTGGTGAGTTGTGCCTGCAAAGGAAACGATAAGAAAATGAAGCTTGCACGCCCACCTGACTTTGAAGAGCCGCCATCTTTTTGTGCTAGTAAACCCCACAAAAACACTAGATCTATTGGCTGCCAATGTTGTCTTTGTGAAGATCCAAAACCAATTAGTAAGTGCCAACCTCAAATCTCATGTGAACCAACACCAATAAGTGTCAAATGTCAACCACCCATCACTAGTGAGCAACCAAAACCAATCATCAAATGGGCACCACCAATCTCATCACTGGAATCACCCGGGAAACCTTGTCTGTGCAGCGATAAAAAGAAAAGAAAGAAGATAATATGCGAATGTCCACACGTAGAAGAGTTACCAGAAGAAGAAGAAATACCAGAGCCTGAACCCCCAAGCGAGAGGCAGTTGTTGAAAATGAAATCAGATTTGACACAAACCACGTCTGGTTTTAAATTACGTAAAAAGAAAAAACCGCCACCTGAGGCGGAATTAAGCTTTGAAGAAGCAATAAGTTATTATAAAGCTTTTTCGGAAGAAGAGGCCCATGAGAAAGATAGTTGTTTTTGCGATACTCCAGCTGTAAACAAAAAATTGGCTAAATGCGAATGTCCAGAGCTGCCCGAGTCGACTGAAGACGAACCGCTTTTTATTGAAGAAGAAACTTTCAGAGGTCTCAAATTCGCCATTGGAGCTAAAGGGTCGGGGACGAAAGGCCTTAGCGGAATTTGTTGTTTTGACATGATACAACAAAATAATACAATAATTTCAACAAATTCTTAGTCTCCACGCCATCTGTTGAGTCTCTAAAGAACTAAATGTCAAACTCCACCTATGTTGTAAATATGTATAATTTTTTTTTAAATCAGGTGTTCTACACTATCCATTGATATATAGAAGACACTGTCGTGTGTTCATTTGCTTTTTTATATTAAAATGTACTATTAAAATTTTAAATTAAATAAATAATTTTAGGACATTGTTTTTCTTAACCTTGTGGAATTAGAAGGAATTTAAAATTAAGAACTGTATTATTATTTGAAACTATCATATGATATTTTTGCAACTTTATATTATTACAAGTACTAAAACAAATACATAGTGAAATAAACACAATGAGATAGTCGACTGGCAACGCTATCTTTCTTGGTTTCAATCATTGATTTTTACCTGTATTTAATAGAATACATTATACATCTATCTTTCTCATTTTTTCACACGCGCACACCGTCATTATAGAAAAGGATGGCAATTCCATAACTTATTTTATTGGCAACATTATAATGTTTTTATGAGGTAGGTACTCATGAAGCGAAAAAAGATCGCATTATAACAAATTTTTTCGCGGCATCCCCGCACACTTGTCAATCGTGTGGCTGGCGAGACATTTTTGAATTTTTATTTTCAACTTGTTTTCACTGTTTTACCAGGGTAAGTAAGTTTAATACTTCAAAATGCGCATATAAAATGTTTGTTAGTGGTTTGACATAACATTTGTAAATAAACAATGGGATATATTATTGCACGTGTAAAGTAATCCCTTAGGTCACAGCTCCCAGTTAGCGTTAGTTTTACAAAAATGTTTATAATTATTGTAAAACGAATGGTGAATTGGTCTTATAAATGTCGTATTGAAGTGCCGGTAGCCTTTTGCCGCTCAAATTGACTGAAACTTAGTTTTTTTTTGTTATAACGGTTTTTTTAATTTTATTGTTATCCCATTCCTACCTGCTTTATTGTTCTATTTGACCTAACACAAGAGTGAATATTTTATTAAATGGTTATTTTTAAAGCGCATATTTCACTAGTTTAATTCAACAAACATATCATTTTATGTACTCTCCTTTAATAGTACTTGTTTAAAGCTGCACTGCGATTGTTTATAACTCTTAAGAAACCATTACTGTTATTTGTTAAATATTATCTTACTTATCCGCTTTTTTCCATTTTATGTGTTCACTGGTTTCACAAATCCTTTTTCTAGAGCTAAACTGGCCACAGTGGCGATCAAAAGAAAATTATCCATACGCAATAGATATGACCAAACTCTAGCAAGACTAAAACCTAAACTTTTACTATGGCATACTTGTAAACCTATTGAGGTCTTGGGCTCTGATCCTAATAATACTACCATAACCTGGGATTAAAATTTTTGTCTTATAATAACAGTCTCCTGCTCCCAGCTGTATCTCATATTGTTATTTTACACATAAACAAGGGTATACTAAACATTAAGTTATCCTACTAATATTATAAATACAAATGTTTGGATGGATGGATTTTTGTTACTCAATCACGCTACAACAGCAGTACGGACCTGATTGAAATTTGGGGCAGAGATAGATAATAGTATGGAATAGCACATAGGCTACTTTTTATCCTGGAAAATGTACAGTTCCCGTGGGATAAATTAGTTTTTTACAAAGAAAGGGATCAACATGGTTTTTGCATAGTGGCAATTTAGGGATCAGAAAATGACATAGACCACTTTTTATGCCAAAAAATGCATGCTTCCACTTTCGGATAGTAAAATATAGAAAGGTGTAATAGCTTAAGATGCCTCTGTGGTTTGTTTTTCTTCATAAAATACCATCCATATGGGTGGTGCCACGGACAACATAACATAACATATCGTCGGTGATACTGCAAAACGAGCTATGTCACCAAGAACTGATTTTACCACAGAGACAAAAAACGTTTTTTTTTGTTAAGTAATTCGCTAAGTGTATGATATGCTTATAATGATATAAAGCTATTAAGACCTATATAATAACAAGCAAATAATCCCGGAAACAGATGCGTTCGGATACAGGATCTCAATCATTTTAACAAAAAAAATATTTATATATTTTTTTGACATGGAACGTATTGCAGTATCACCGACGATATACAATATCTAGTATTAAATACTGCATGCTACTATTTATGAAACATGGAGTAGTTTTGATCGACACCAAGACAAATGTTTGTGTGGTACACAAATATATCAGGCCTGGGTGTTGTGAGACTGAAAAGTTTTAGTTCAAGACAGATTTTTCAATAAATTTTGATTTGGTTTTCACAAAAGTGTTTCTTGTGTGTATTATATTTGGTAGCATATTGAATAATGTACAAAATTAAACACAGGAAACTACCCTATTGTTGATGTTGATTATGCCCATATATTGTGACTTTAAGGGCAACACTGTCTATATAGAGACTTATTGGTTAATTTTATAAAAAAAGAGACTTATTGGCAGCTTCACCAGTAGTACTACAATAAGGCTATGTGTCTATGCCCTATGCTATTTTCCAAATATCTAGTTTTGCAGTACATACAATTATTTATTCTACAACACATATGGTCTTCTCTTGACTTGTATTTGTTGCCACAATTCAACAAGAATTAACGATTTTATTTAAATAAATACTTTACTATAATTAAAAAAGGTGTTTTGAAAACAGAATGATGATAAATAATTTACTCTTCACCCAATGGTGTTGTGGAGCATGAATCTTTCACTGTTCTATCATTCGGTTTCATTATATTCTGGTGTAGTTTCCACTGTTCATTATTCGGTTTTATTTTTACATACTCTACTACAGAATTTGGGTAAAGAACTAAATTCAAAATCATAATTTAATGACAGTTATTACTTATTAAACATACTAACTACCCATCCCTATTTATCCTGATTCAATGTACATACGTATGTGTACATAACAAATATTTATATAAATGAAGGCACACCATAAATTACACAGCCAGCTATCAGTCACATCATAAAGGAATATTTGACTATAAGATAAAAGTTTTTTTTACAACTTTTTAAAGTTAAACCTGAATGTCTGATAGCATTGGAAGGGGATAATGTTATGCTCATACGGTCCATAATTTTTGTATTCATAATTAATTTATGAAAAATTTACTATTAATTATACACATGGTGTAAAACCCGCGATAGTGTCACACGCAAGTGTGCCTCGTTCTGGAGTCAGCCAGCGTGCATCTGGTTTTTGTTGGGGAATTAGGGGTACCATTTTTGGCTGTGTTGCGGCCTTCTGAGTACTTTGACACTACACCATCAACTGCTTCTTCACCTTGCCCCATGGGGTAGTGTGGAAAAGCTAGGCCGGCATGATTGTGTTGAGTAGCAAGGGATAGATTGTTTCTCGCTACTTGAGACACTAATTGGATGGCTCTGCGCTTACCGTCAGTGTGGTCACTTTACATTTAAAAAGTACAATTTCAAAATTTATTTATAGTTTGCTGCTTACCTAGTTTTATATTTGGGATAGTGTTATATACATAACAATTAGTGCTGAATTATGTTTGATTGAGGTGACAGAAATCTGACACGTATATCAAACTGAGTGCATGATGTAACATTTGTTACCATATAGTGCTGATGAACCAAAATAATAATAATAATTTTTTGTAAGGTCTGAAAACACAGACAATATTAAATATATGACATGACAGCCTCCATGGCGCTTCGCCCGAGTAGCCGGCTGTGAAATGTGGTACCGGGGTTCGATTCCCACACCGGGATAAATGTTTGGTGTTATTTATTTATTTATGTGCCAATGAAATGTTCACATATATTTGGTCAGTGATCCATATCATTGATGTGCCAATACATGTGATCTTGGATAGGACTGGCTTGCTTTTGTCAATAAACTGTGAAATAGTTTCCTCTATAATTTATAGCAGATAGGTACATGTATTGTAATTGGGTTGGTTGCATAGGTTTTGAGTATATAGGCGTCAATAGGGTACTTGACAGTAAGTGAAAACCTGATAGAATTTTGTTTTTTTATAATAGATTTTAGTCTAAAAATAACGAAAATTAAACCATTTTGTTAATTTATATATTATTAAATAATATTTTCAAGAAACATATATGTAAAAATAAAGTTTTTTTCACGTGACATGAATTAGTCATTCATGACGTCACCGTTCGAAACATCTAAGAAAATGCTGAGGTAAACCAAACGTCTATTAAGTTTGCAGTTGGTAGCGTTTTGGTGGAAAAAATAAAGTTGGTTTATAAAATGCAATTTAAATATTGAAAACTAATGTTTTATGTTTATTAATGATAATATTTTATAATACAAAACCATGAAGAATAAAATAAAACAGTTTCCCGAAAATAGTCAAATAGCCTATTGGCTAGTTGCTATTTTTGTGCTAATTTCGTATTTAAAATATATTATGAAGAAGGGCTACGTGGAGAGTTCGAACCAATTGTGCCGACCCCACTTAGTGTGGGGATAAGGGCAGGTAGATGATGATGTATGTACACCGGTAGCTCAACCATCAGTTTTTCTCACATATACATCGTAAAATATTTATATGACAATGAAAACAGCACCTCTAGCGGTTACGTGAGAAATTTAATTTGGTACTATAAGAGCGAAACATTTCATACATAAATAAAAACGATGCAACGCTAGCGACTTCGTTTACCTATTACATTTATAAACTACTGTGCTTTGTATATCACAGCAAATGAGTCTAATCTCTAGGTACTATAATAAAGCTGAAGAGGCGCTTTGTCTATATATAAAATATTTTTGCAAAATTTTGATTGTAATGAAATGAAATCGTTTATTGATCAAGTAGGCAATTACATGGCTCTTATGACCAGTCAGAACATTAAAAAAGTAAAGAAATTTTAAGAAAAGCATATCAGCTTATGTATACATAACATACATAGCATCATCAATACACTACACAATTAATTATTCATAAGGTATTTAAAATTATTATTATTTATTTTTATATTATTAATTAATATATTTCAATATTGTAACATGTTATATATCTATATAGAACCCAAGATAATTGTTTTTGGAATTATTGTCTGCCTGTCAAGGCATCACATCTAAATACAGTATTACGACAAAAGAATTGTTGATAAAATCATCTCGAGATAACATGTAGTCTTTATTTCATTTAAATCAAAAGTTATACCCATTTGACCGAATATCTGTATTACGCAAAGAGTAGTTGTGTGATATGAAATGATTTTTAAAAAAACGTGTACGTCTCGGGATGCTCGACAGAAGTGATAACTTAAACTCATCTAAGTTGAACTATTTAATATTGTTTTTTTTACTTGAGATAAGCTTAGGTTATTACTTAAAAACTTCATGTATATTAATATGATAATGTGAGGAAAGGTTATTTATTAATAAAATATTTTATTGTATAAAATATATTTACTCATTCGATCCCACTCAAATCAAATCACAACGATTCAAAAGAAGTTTCACTTCAAAAAAAATAGCACAGAGATTATAGAACGACAGAAATAGAAATTAATATAGACGCCTGACAGAGCGGCGCCGTAACGCGTTACGTTACGAAGCGGTTTACCCCCCCCATAAGAAGTTATCACTTCAATAGTATAAGATAACTTCCACGCGGGCGGAGCCGGAGGCAACAGTTAGCATTTAAATAATATGCCCAGATGCTCGTTATTGACCTGATTCGGAATATAGGCCGTACTCTGCGTCAACAACAGGTTATAACATTACTTAGAAGGTTAAAAAAAAAACACAAACAAGAACACGTACAAATTCAATTGGTACAATAAGATTTGTTAGGAAGCCTTATTTCAAGTTTCTATACAAGCTTTGTGTAAGCAGACTTCTCAAGAACGTCTAGTACTTGGAACTTTTTCTGTTTGCGCAACGTAAAGCTTTTATTTTATTCGGAAAACAAACAGTATAACAATAACATAATGGTTTCTTTTGTTTTCGCGAATATTATATATTGAAATGAAACTAATTTTACGGATTCTATCGCGGTTTATTAGACTTTTTTATCCCGACGTTTCGAAAGCTTTACAGCCTTCATGATACTACTTACAATCAGGTGGTCCGTCTGCTCGTCTAGATAGCCAGGCAGTATGCGGCTTTGCTGTGCCCTGGCATTGCAGAAGTCTATGCGCGGCAGTGACTACTTACCATCAGGTGGCCCGTCTGCTCGTCTGGATAACCAGGCAGTAAGCGGCTTTGCTGTGTCTTGGCATTGCAGAAGTCTATGCGCGGCGGTGACTACTTACCATCTGGTGGCATGTCTGAGTGTGTTTAGAGTCGCATGTTATTAGCCTCACTTTTTACGTGCCCTGCGTCTGCTGCTGTGAATGCGTTCAAGTTCGCTACACGAGTGTGGGAAACAACTAGTGTATTGGGATCCGCAAGAATAGGTCAAATCCTACTACTATTATAAATTCGAATGTTTGGATGGATGAATCTTTGTTACTCAATCACGCCAGAACGGCTGAACAGATCTAACTGATATTTGGCTCAGAGATCTAGACACGCGGTAGCTTGTCAAGCCAAGTTCAAGCTAACAGAATGGCGAGCGGTAATGTAATATTACACGAACCATTTGGAGCCACTGTTGATGTCATAACTCAAAAACTACTAACTATTGAGACTTGCGAGATATTATATTATATTATTATATTATGTGCTCCAAATTTTATAAACACACCTCAAACAGCTCTTTAGATATTAACATCCAAAAATCGTAATTTTTATCACTGACTGACCTATAGATCAAAACTCTAACCCAGTTCCAGATGACCTAGGAAGTTGAAATTTGGCATCCAGATAAATAGTTGGCTGAATACAAAGAAATAAATCAGAAACTTGATTTTTTTTATCATTTTATTATAATTTTCAATTCATTGATTCTATTAGGGTACACTTACTTATAGTGCCTGTAATGTAAGAATGAGCATTCGAAAATTGATGACAGCCGGTCTTTATGTGGATTTTAAGGTCTTCACGTGAATATATATGTACAAAAAGTAATGATATCCCATCAAAACATAAATGTGAAATGAGAGCCAAGTCCAATATTATGATATATGCTTCAGTTGTTGACTTCAACGACAAAAGAAGTGAGATCTAAATGGGTACCAAGTTCAATGGGCAGACCCGACATTTATTTATAACAACATAAAATATTTCATAACAACTTAAAATATTATTTCTTCTTACAACTTAGGATAATATATTGAAGCCTAAGGTCTGACTTGGCTATTTCGAATATACGAATTATTATTAAGCACTCACTAAAACAGTCATAGAATAGCCCTATGTTCGATGGCTAGTTTCTACCAGCAAGCCCAATTTTCGGAAGAATAAAATAAGAACTTAAGCTTAAGAACTTGCGAAGGCTATAATATAATTCGTATATGAAAGCTAGTCAAGACAGACTTTAGGCTTCAATATATTATCCTAAGTTGTAAGAAGAAATCATATTTTAAGTTGTTATGAAATATTTTATGTTGTTATAAAAAAAATCGGGACTGCCCATTGAACTTGGTACCCATTTAGATCTCACTTCTTTTGTCGTTGAAGTCAACAACTGAGGCATATATCATAATATTGGACTCGGCTCTCATTTCACATTTATGTTTTGATAGGATAGATTATAGTCAGATTTTTTATCCCGGAAAAATGTACGGTTCTCGTGAGATAGTTTCGTTTTTGTTTTACACCGAGCAAGGGATCGACATGATTTTTTGCATAGTATTAGTTGAGGGGTCTGAGAATGACAGGCTACTTTTTATCCCGGAAACTGCACGTTTCCTATGGGCTAACATAATATCGAATGATGTAATAGCTTAAGAAGTCTCCATGGATTTTATACCTTTTCTTTCAAAAATAACTACAACGCGGGCGAGGCCGCGAGCAAAAGCTAGTAAGTTATATTTGGGACCGCTGGCAATCTTTTAATAGAGTTACTAAAATGTACAATGCTGAGCCTATGGCCTTTTTGGTCGTACTTTAGACACAGGTGTTATGAATTGAGGAGTAGCTTATAATGGTTTATAATTGTTATTTTTATGTATTACTCCTTGTGTTTTTTAATCTGTATGTTATCTAAAGTGTTGTGTGATCAAATAAAATTTTCTTTCTTTTCTTTTCGTTCTTACAACAGAGTGAAACATGTCGAGTGCGGGTCGCAAACGCCCCGCAACGGCGTCGAGTCGCGGCGGGAAGGCCCCGCGCCGCAAGAAGCCCGTGCTGTCCGAAGACGAGGACAGCAATGACTCAACGCACTCCAACCCGCCGCCGGAGGAGCACAGGACCCCGTCGCCAGAGCCTGAAGAACCCACCACTAAGTTACCTGAGGTTTGTGTATCGCCGCAGGCAAAACTACCTTTTTGAAGTGATAACTTTTTATGGGAGGGTAAAGCGGCGCCACTCTGTCTGGCTACTTTATTCATTTCTATTTCTGTCGTTCCATAATCTCTATGGTATATTTTTTTGAAGTGAAACTTCTTTAGAATCGTTGTGATTTGATTTGAGTGCTATAAACTAAGCTTTTCTCAAGTTAAACAATTTCAATATTAAATAGTTCAACTTAGATTAGTTTAAGCTATCACGCCCCGAGACGCACACTTAATTTTTTTTTGCTAGGGATGGAAGTGGACAATAAATATTTCCAAATATAGGGTGGAGTCCTTATATATATTTATTCAGATAGTCGATAAGCTTCACTGCTCACTGTTAAATGTCAACCCTGACAAATAGTTACAGCGATAAGTGGCTGGGATAGTCTTATTCATCCAACTGTGGCGACACTGCACACCGCACGAACTAACCTGAATCACGACAGCAAAGTTTGCGCGACATCAACACTAACATCAGTTCCTTTACACTAACATTATTTTTCATTCAATCTTCAATTCTCTAATTACATATTAGCACATAATAGTACAACTGTAGATTTAGATTTGTTTAATACAACAACGAAATGTCTTAACCGGTCATATAGTGACTTTTTTTTAATGAAAAAAGGGGGCAAACGGGCAGGAGGCTCACCTGATGGAAAGTGATCACCGCCGCCAAACATATACTTTGATGCTATCTATTGACACAAGACGGTTACATTTAAAATGTGCTTATACTATTAGTGGAAACTTGTAATTATCCTTATTTTTTATCCTGGCAGGGCAAAGTGACGGCACTGCACCTGATGGTAAGCGCAGTGCCGCCCAATTTGAGTATCAAGCAGCGTGAAACAATCTATCTATCGCTACTCAACACAATCATGCCGGCCTCATGTGTAGCTTCTTCACATTACGGCATGGGCAAGGAGGTGAAGAGGCGATCGAGGGTCTAGTGCCGGAGTACTCAGATAACGATGTTTAGCCGCAACAGGGCCAAACATCGTACCCTAACTCTAGACCCAGGCCTACCTCCTAAGCCTTTAGTTGTATAGGCTGTTTGTTATCCAAAAATACTGAAACAAATAAAATTTTCTTTGTACATTTTCCCGTGCAGGAGTTGCTCCAAACGTTCTACAAGCCACCCGGTCCGCTGCTGATCGCAGGCCTCGTCTCCTGGGACCTCGTGGCGCGGCGAGACAACAACCCCACCAAGCGGACCCACCCCAACCTATACAACTTCCATAAGTTCACCGATAGACGGGTGAGCTTCTGTTTTTATACTAGGTATTCTTTACACACACACACTCACGCCTGTTATCCCTGAAGGAGTAGGCAAAAGTGTAACTATTACACCCCACAGTTCCCCGAATTTATTACGGTCCCATAATGTGTTGGCCGGCGATCTTATCGCCATACTGGGCACAATTCCAGCGCTGATACTGAGTATTTCTAAATGGAAAAACCCAATATCACTTTATCACAGCATTAACGCATGCGCAATTACAACTGCTCCACCGAGGCAGTTCAGAGGTATACAATCATAACTGCTATTCATAACCAGTGTGTGACAGCAGCAGATCTGGTTAAAGATCTTCTTAACCCAGGACCTTGTGTGTATATTACGGGACTGACATAGTCAAACTTGACTCCTTTGACTTGAGTCCCTAAAATAAATAAGTAAATGTTTTCTATTTCATAAAAAGTACACCGACTTCAATAAAAACAAATTATGCGTCCCTATAAAATTTGAGGGATGCCCTTGATTTTTATGAGATCCCATCATTAGATCCTGACTTGGTGCCAATGGGACCACCTGGGAAGTACACCCTTTTAAACAAAAAAAGAATTTCTCAAATCGGTCCAGGCGTCTTCGAGCAATCGAAGCAATCTCCTCCTTTTTTGAAGTCGGTTAATAAGTAAAGAAAAGTCACTAGGTATTCATACTAGCAAAATGGTCATCTAATGATACGTGAACTCGACCGCCCATGAACACCGATACCAGGTGATCAACAGTATATTCTGGATTAGAGAAGGAATGCGATTTGAGTAGGGAGAGCATCTCAGCCTACAGATATCTTATTAACCATAAGATTTGTAACAGCTATATATTAACCCCTCTCGTTAGTAGAGGAGGCCTGTGCCCAGCAGTGGGACAATGTTTAATACAGGACTAGTATTATTATTATATATTAATTACGTTGTTGTGTTTTGTATGGATTTTATCTCAGTTAATCTTACTTTACCCAACTAACTGACCTCAGGATACTGAGATCTTCCTGTGTAGTTTTGACTATCAAAAAAAAAAAATGACCTTTCAAGACATACAACTCCGTCCAGTGACCATGAAGGCTGTAAAGCTTTTGGGGTACTGTTGGGACAAAAAAATCCGTGACCCCAATCCATAAAATTAGTTTTATTTAAATGTAAACTATTTGTGACAATAGACAATATTCTTTATTAGTTGTAATTAAGGATTATTTTGATTCGGCAGTACCGTCTGGTTGTCAGCGGTTGTACAGCTGGACATTCGGTTGTAGTTTCAGAAGATGGCGAAGCTTATACTTTTGGTGAGTATTTTTTTATTTCTTCAGTCATTGAATTCCACATACCAAGAGTGCTGTAAATTGTTTTGCCTTAATATTTTTCTTATATATTCTGATTGAATAAAATTGGATAATTAAATGGCAAAATACAGATCCGAGTCTGACACAAATGAAACGGTTTAAATGGAATATATTTAAAGAATAAATATTCTTTTATTAATTCTTGTCAAATATTATTATAAACTAGCTGTTGCCCGCGGCTCCGCCCCCGTGGTAGTTATTTTTTAGAAGAAAAGTATACAATAGAACAAAATAGAATAGAACCTCAATAGAACCTCTCTTGCAAAGCATAGTCAAAAAAATATCGGTGGTCACTTATACAACACAATTAATAAAGACTGCAGTATTTATCCCCTAAATCGGTATGAGTGTAAGAGGAGAGTGACGGAGTGGCTATTTACAAAGGATTACAATGATATTGAGAAACTATTCAATTAACACCTAATTTTATACAGTTGCACACTCAAAATTCTCTCTCTCTCAAACACATAGTTTCACATTCACACACACACACACTCACACACACATACACACGCACACACTTAAAAAACATTAATAAATAAACAAAATAAAACCAATAAAATAAAATATATATTATAATATGCCCATCATTAATAATATTTGCAATTAATTATTTAAATGTAATTAATTAATACTAATAATTTCATTTTATTATATAACTTCCTAATCATTTTATTATTATTCTTTGCTAATTCAATGTATCACTAGCGTTTTTATTTTACCTTGTCCTAGAACGTCTAATTGTACCATAACTTTTTTTTGGTTTCGCGGGGAAAAGCGATTTATCACTACCGCCCCGCCGGGGGGGTGGCGGGACGGTTATGTTGGGCTCACCGGCCTTACGACCCAGCGTTAAGCCGTCCGGGAGAGATGTTGACATCCGGACGACCGCTGGGCCGAGTCCCTAACAAATTCCCTACACCGGCAATACCAACTAAAAACCCCGCGGTGGCCCTCTTCGGCGCATAAGAGACGGTCCCGGGCTCACGGGGCGAGAAGCGCCCCATTTTCGACCGAAACCGCCCCTGCGCGGTGCCGCCTTGCGGCCCGTCTCCAAGTGGGGGGGGGCTCAGAAGCCCCCGCGCACCGAAGGACGCCCTCGGCGTCCACGGCAGCTACGAGGCCAACCACCCGCGCTGCCGTCATCCCGGGGTCGCCCGGTGTGCCGACGAAGTATATACAAAATAAAACAATGTACAAAACAAATTTCGACACACCGGAAAGGGCGCTACGACAGCCCCCCGCTGCGCGCCCGCGACCCCCGATGCCCCTATTAGTCGCCTCTTACGACAGGCAGGGGATACCGTGGTGGGATTCTCCAAACGCCCCCAAACCACAGGGCGGGAGACGCCGGTCAGTCGTCAACCCGGCGCCTCCTCCGTCTCGACTGGCGGCGGGAGGGATCGCCTTGTTGTTCACGATCCCTCTCGGCACTCTCCTTCTGTGAGATTACGGCCTCACAGAAGAGGGCCACCGCGCGCCAGGACCTCCGGCTGTCGACCATGGCTGACACCAAAGTCGGCAGCGAGAGGTCTCCTCCGACGACTGCTGCGAGAGCGCTGCGCTCTTCATCCCAGGCTGGGCACTCCTCAACAGTATGTTGGGCCGTGTCACGCGGACAGTTGTCACAGTGGTGACACACGGCCGACCCTTCTGCGCCGGCTATGCGACACAGGTACTCGCCAAAACAACCGTGGCCTGTGAGCACCTGTGTCAGCCGGAACGTCGCCGCGCCGTGGCGCCTGTCCAACCATTGGTTAAAGACAGGACGCACTGCCGCTACGACCCGCTGACCCGATGACGGATTCTCCAGCCTGAGACGCCACTCCTCCACGGCGGCTCTGCGGAGGGAGCCACGGATGGCCTCCACCTCTCTCAGGGCCGGTCTCTCCCCGCGCCTGAACGCCTCCTCCCGCCAGTGAAATGAGGCGGAGAGGGCCCTTGCGTCCAGGTCCCACGGTATGAAACCGGCCAAAACACAAGCCGCCTCGAACGAGACCGTGCGGTAGCCCCTGATCGCGCGCTGCGCCACTGCACGCTGTGGCTTGCGCAGCAGAGCGACGCACCGGTCGCTCAGAGACTCGGCCCAGACGGGACTGCCGTACAGGGCCATAGACCGCACGACTCCGGCGTACAGCCTTCGGCAAGGGATGCCAGGACCTTCCAGATTGGGCAGCAGGGTTCCTAGTGCACCTGCTGCCCGAGTCAATTTGACTCCCAACTTCTCAAAGTGGGCGCGAAATTCCCACCGGCTATCCAAAACTAACCCCAAATACTTCATCGTTTTGCCGATGGGAATCCGCACCCCATTCACCACGATGTGGGCACCGGCCGGTGGCCCCTTCCGAGGCCCATGGAAGCAAAGGGCCTCGGTCTTCTCAAGGGCCACCTTCAAACCAAGTCGCTGAATGCGGCCAACGACGTGGCCGGTACCCACAGCCGCCTTGATTGCGGCATCCTGGAAGGTCCTAGCCGACGCAGTAACGAGCGTATCGTCGGCGTAACAAGTGACGCCGACGCCCCAGAGGTTGGCACCACGGAGCACCCAATCATATCCGATGTTCCACAGGAGAGGACCCAGAACTGAGCCTTGTGGAACACCGCACACCATCGCTCTCCGGTGCCACCCATTGGCGCCCGGATACACCACGTACCTCTCGGATAAGTACGCGTGCACCAGACGCCGAAGATAGGGTGGCACCACGTGGTACCGCAGTGCCTATTGTACCATAACTAGTCCAACCTAGTAAGATGTGAGCAACGGTAATCCATAACACAAGTTAAATCTTTACTTGGATACCGTAGCGCATATAACACTTATTTACAATCTGTTGTGTACATTTTCCATGATATTATTTTAGTGTATGTTTGACCTACTGAAGAAATAAAGAATTTATTATTATTATTATTATATACAATCCAAGGAGTGGTCTCCTGCACTGTCGCACCTGTACCGATGTTCTTACTTGCAAATCGGGTGTTGTGTCTGAATCATAGAGAGAGGCCAACATGCAGCTGATACTCTAAAACGGTGACCGGTTAGACAATATACAATTGTCCAATCGCCTTTACGCAGTGCACGCAACGGAAGCTCTCAAAATAAATAAATTTCCCCGTTTTTGCAATATTTTCATTAATGCTCCGCTCCTATTGGTCATAGCGTAATGTTGTTGCCTTCCTGGATAATTGGGCTATCCAACACTAAAAGATTTTTTCAATTCGAACCAGTACTTCCTGAGATCACCCCAAACATCCAAACTCACTAACTTATTCAGTTTAATGTCAGTTTGTAAAGTTTTTAAGTCAGAGAATATGTAGGAAATTCGTAAAGTCAACATAATTATAGTAAAGTCTCAAGGGGTCTATGGTAGGGGCTATTGGGTTTAAAATAAAAATAAACGAAATAGAAACTTAAGTAACTCTCTTCTGCTTTCTAACCTAAGGCTTGTATTATGTGTAATACTAGCGGGCCCAGCAGACGTCGTCTTGTCCGTAAAAGCAGCACTACACCGACTGCAGCGCCATCTGCCGGGCTGATTTGTGAATCTAAACCATCCAGGGAGCCACGCAAACGCATACAAATAAATTCAAATCGGTCCAGCCATTTAGGAGGAATTCAGTGACGTACACACGTACAGTAGAAATATATACTGGGTGACTTTTTTTAGCGTCTTGAAAAAAATAGGGCGTGATATGTAAATAGAGTAGAAGTCTCAGGCATAGTCACTTTATTTTTTTATTTTTTTACTGAACTAGGCTGAAATTAATCTACTAATATGCACTCCTAGTTTATAATCTATTTTACATATTAAAACATTTAAAAGAAGTAATTAAAAAAAATTGTCACCCTAATAACTCGCGAGAAATTAGTAGAAATGATTACGTAACAAATAACATAAAAACTCACACACACACTCGCACTCGCCGGCCGTCGCAAGCGCACGACCCCCGTTCCCTTCCACCCTTTCTCGGTCGCCCGCGAGTAAATATTTTAGTAGCATGCAAATAGGCACACTGTGACGTCGCGTGATCTATTTGCATTTTTAGTCGCGCTTGTCGGTCGCTCGCTGTGATATCTTATACCATAAACATGTACGAATACAATAATGTTGAGTATTTAGCAATGGTGTGGTGTTACATTCTGTCTGGTGAAAGCTTAGATGGCGAATGTATGCAGAACCACATTTTTTTTTAATCCTGGCACGGCAAAGTGACCGCACTGCACCTGATGGTAAGCGCAGTGCGGTCCAATTAAAGTAGCGAGAGACGATCAATCCCCCGCTACTCAACACAATCATGCCGGCCTGCTTCTTCACACTACGCCATGGGCAAGAAGGTGAAGAAGCGGTCGAGAGTCTATTGTCAGAATACTCAGATGGCCGCAAAATGGCCAAACATTGTACCCCAACTCTAGACCCCCGAGAAACACCGGATGTACACTGACTGATCCCGGAACGCGACACACTTGCGTGTGTGGCACACGGCGGGTGTATGGCGGGTTTTACACCCTGTGTACGGTGGTCGCTATCCGGGCGGATATGAATATCCTACCACCAGCCAAAACATCTGCAATCTCTTCGCCGGCAGGATATTCCGGATCCACAAATTGCCTTCATAGTTTAAAAAATAATTTACAAAGACGTGCTAGTTTGTGTTTAGAGAGAAACGGTGGATACTTCGAACAATTACTGAGATATCGCTAAAATGTACATTTTAATTATTTTGTAATTATGTAATCAGTGTAATTTGTAAATAAGTTGATTACAATCTTTCAAATATGCCTAGTATGTTATAGTTTACGTGTTATACTCGTCCTGCATGCCTACTATTTTATTCATACTGATAAATCATAACTAATCATAACTATGCACACGCCGTGTAGGGTGTATTTCTTTTATGGATTTTATTAGACTTTCGGAACTTTCGTAATCGAAATGCTAGTACACAAATACTTTTGTCTATAGATTCTATTCCACTTACACAACACGCCATATTATTATCAAGATGGTAAAATAAATAACCCAGTATATAAAGATTAAACGAAAATGTTTATCATAGGTCGCAACACGTGTGGCCAGCTAGGGTTTGGCGACACTGTGACACGCAACGTGCCTGAACCCGTGCCTATACTAAGGGGAAAGAACGTCATCCACGCGGCCGTCGGGAGACATCACACGCTGTTCGTTACAGGTATTTTATTTGAAAAAACTAACAGTTATTATTTTTTTGTGCCTCGATAGGCAGACAAGCAGACGGGCCACCTGTGGGGTTACTCTTGACACTCGAATCCAATTTAAAATTAGGATTGGGTTCGAAAACTGTACAATTGGCACTCTTGAACGCAACGCCAGCGCACGATTGATCTGATAACGGCGGAATTTTTAATAACTAAATGAAATAAAGTATTTATGATCGCTAGTTCGTAAATATTCTATTTCATTTAGTTGAGTGAGTTAGAGTTCCAATATCTTCTAGATTGGAATTGAAACTGTATCGAGTTCGAGATTGAAATTGATTTCAAGAGTAGGCCTACTGATGGTAAATAGTCACCGCCCATAGACTTCTGCAATGCCAGGGCACACCAAAGCCGCTGCCTACCGTTACTTCTGCCGCTAGTACCAGGATTACCTATTTTAATTTGATCTGTCCATATAATTCTGTCCCTTTTTACTAGACTACCCAGGACGCAACTAAACTTAATGCGGATATTAAACTTAGCTAGCTTACTTAGCTTCAGCTCATAATATAGTCTGTTAAACCAAAGTAGAGTTTACTTTATTTATAGTTTATTTTAATTTTGTTTTCTTTTCTCAGTCTAGTTTCGGTGTTTTTAGTGCATTGTCTTTTTTACAGTCGGTTTTTTGATATTTTATTCATGACAACAAAGGGATGAGTCCTGAATCTTGAACTTTTTCTTAGGTTGTGGTTCAGTCAACTTTGGAATCTTTTGTAGATACAGCTATACCATACTATGTAAATTGTGTATTGTGACTGCCTCGGTGGTGCAGTTGTAATTACGCATACGTTACGACTGCTGTGCTGAGGTCTCGGGTTCTATCCCCGGATCGGGTAAAGTGATATTGGGTTTTTCTATCTAGAATTTCTCAGGATCAGCCCAGAGTCTGGAACCTGTGCCCGGTATGGCGTTAGACTTGCCCCCTATTTTTAGGACCAAAATTCTGCGAAAACTGGATGTACTGGTTACACCGCTGTCTACCCTTTCTGGGATTACAGGCGTGAGTGTATATGTATATATGTAAATTGTGTACAGATACCGGCACAGTATACGCTTGTGGTGACAACAAGAGCGGTCAGTGTGGCATCGGGAACACAACCCCACAAGTGCTTAAACCAACACGCATAAAGTACAGGTAAGTGATAAGTATGATACGGGCTTATGACATCCACATATCGTCGGTGATACTGCAAAACGTTCCATGTCAAAAAAATATATTTTTATTTGTTTTGTTAAAATGATCGAGATCCTGTGTCCGAACGCATCTGTTTCCGGGATTATTTGCCTGTTATTATATAGATCTTATTAGCGTTATATCTTCATATGCATGTCATACACTTGGCGAATTATTTAACAACAAAAATAAACGTTTTTTGTCTCTGCTGTAAAATCAGTTCTTTGTGACATAGCTCGTTTTGCAGTATCACCGACGATATGTATACAGTAATTGAAATTTTCACCAACTTAAAAAAAGAATTTGGTCTGTAATTTTTATGTAAGTTGATGTCTCGGCTATGTTTCTTGGAACTCAACATAATTTTTGCTTTATTTGTAAAATATAATCTTATATAGCCTTATAATAATATGATTAGTACTCATAATATTATATTATATCATTTTTTCCAGCGGCGCTCCCATCGTGAAGGTGGGATGCGGTGCAGAGTTTTCCATGATACTGGACTGCAACGGAATCCTGCACTCCTTCGGCATGCCCGAATATGGCCAGTTGGGTGAGATGTGTATATTATTTATATTGTAGTGGTATCGATACATGGTTGATATTCCCCCAGTGCGCACGAAGCGTTTTGCTAGTACACTTATCATGCGCACCGCTAGAGAGTGGAACTCTTTGCCGGAGTCTATATTTCCCAAAAATTATAACTTGGGTATCTTTAAGTCAAGAGTGAATAGGTATCTTCCAGGCAAGCGTGCTCCACCGTAGATTACATCATCACTTACCATCTGGCGAGATAGTAGTCAAACGCAAGCCTATTTCGGTAAAAATACAAACGTATGCGTCTCGAGACGCCCGACAGCAGTGATAAGTAAAACTAATCTAAGTTGAACTATTTAATATTGAAATTGTTTAACTTGAGAAAAGCTTAGGTTATTACTTATACTTTATGTATATTAATATGATAATGTGAGGAAAGGTTATTTATTAATAAAATCGTTTATTGTATAAAATATATTTTACTCATTCGATCCCACTCAAATCAAATCACAACGATTCTATAGAAGTATTACTTCAAAAAAATATAGCACAGAGATTATGGAAATTAAATAAATAGAAATGAATAAAGAAGCCAGACAGAGTGGCGCCGTTACGAAGCGGTTTACCCTCCCATAAGAAGTTATCACTTAAAAAAAACTGGTAATAGATACATCAGAATAGAACAACTAGATATCATGCCTCAGTTGACAGTTGTAAGAATTTATCATATGCACCTTACCAAGTAAACTGGTTTTTCACCATGTCAATGAAGATGCGCATAACAAAATTGCGAGCTAATTTTAAATGTGTTTCCTTCATCTATATATGAGTCTGCAAAATAGGGAATGCGAATTATATTTGGGCAATATAAAAAACAACTTTAGTTTTAGTCGAAGGTCAATTTTGCTAAATTTTTCATTTTAATCTGAGGAGATATATAATTAAATCATTGATAACAATGAAAATAATTCAGCTTAATGGTGTAAAATCTTATCAAAGTTGGGGTGGTGTGCCAAGTTAAATAAATAAAAAAATAAAAAAAAGAGTTGTTCCTCGTAGTTTAAACCCACGATACAGGTCTGACCTAGCATGGGGTAGAACTATATGTGTGACTGTTGAATTATTTTTTTTACTATAAATAGGCTTGAGCTATCTCGCCTGATGGTGCGTGATGATCTGGTCTACGGTGGAGCACGCTTGCCTAGAAGATACCTATTCACTCTTGACTTGAAGATACCCAGATTATAATTTTCGGGAAATATAGACTCCGGCAAAGAGTTCCACTCTCTAGCGGTGCGCATGACAAATGTACTAGCAAAACGCTTCGTGCGCACTGGTGGAATATCAACCGTGTATCGATGACGCTTCGCCGAGTCTCGTGTTGTCCGATGATGGAAAGGGCCTCCATTTATATACAGCCTCCGTGGCGCAGTAGGCGAGTAACTGGCTGTGAAACGAGAGGCCATGGGTTCGATTCCCACACCGGGACAAATGTTTGTGTAACAGACAAATATTTGTGTCCGGGGTCTGGGTGTTGTGAGACCGTGCGTCTCTCTAGGTCCCGATACCCACAACACAAGAAACGTATCTTAGTGTGGGGTCGGGGCTATCTGTGTGACTGTTGGGTGTTATTATTTATAGGAATGTTACTCGTTTCCAGGTCACAACACGGACGGTAAATACTTTGTGACGTCGACAAAACTATCGTTTCACTTCGAGACGGTTCCCAAGCAGATCGCCCTGTTCATACAGAAGTCAAAGGACGGCTACGTCGCCCCGGTGAAGGATGTCGCCATCGTCGACTTGTCCTGTGGGAATAATCATACGGTACTTATTTATTTATTCCGTTGTAACCTACAAAAAGAGGTTAACAAACCATCCTAATGACCTGGCAGTCCAGCTGATGGATGCTAACAGTGATACGCGACTGAAGCGGCGTATTGTTTTGAACTTGGACCAAATATAAATATCACCATCAGGTGCAGTGTAGTCAATTTGGCGTGCCAGGGTAAAAAAAAATATCCATCCATCCAAACATTCACATTTATAATATTAGTAGGATTATATGAAACCTTTCTGTGGAATGATTGTCAGGTGGCGATAGACTCTAAGAAGCGCGCGTTCAGTTGGGGCTTCGGTGGTTTCGGGAGGCTTGGCCACGCTGAGCAGAAGGACGAGAGTGTGCCGCGACTCATCAAGTACTTCGACACAGTGGCCCGCGGCGTCAGATCTGTGCACTGTGGGGGGACGTACAGCCTCGCTGTCAATGATTACGGTAGGTTTTTTTTTAGTCACACTTTCTGCGTATCAATATTGCGTCACACACGATTATAGCAATGTACACAAAATTCTGTATTTCAATTTTTATTTTTTCGCAAGGATAAAACTCGTAAATGAATAAAAACGAACAATTTTATTTTTGTAAATATCAAGATATATGTATAGTAAGAAAAATTTACAGGCTATAATGTCATACTGTACTTATTTGTCATAAGTTGGTAGGATATTCATATCTGCCCGGATAGCGACCACTGTACACAGGGTGTAAAACCCGCCATAGTGGTACACCCAAGTGTATCGCCAGCCAGTGTACATTTGGTTTTTGTCGGGGGTCTAGAGTTAGGGTATGATGATTCTCAGTACTCTGACACTAGACCCTCGACCGCTTCTTCACCTCCTTGCCTAGGGATAGATTGTCTCTCGCTACTTGATATTATAACTGGACGGCACATTGCGCTTACCATAAGGTGCAGTGTGGTTACGTTGCCATGGTGGAAAAAAAACTATTTGTGATTAATAAATATTTTTTTTCCGTTACCAGGTGCTCTCTTCATGTTCGGTCAGACCAAAAGGACCGGAGAAGCGAATATGTATCCGAAACCAGTTCATGATCTCACGGGTAAGCATATACACTAGACCCTATTATAATTATTCTAATAATCTCTCTCTCTTCCTAGCTATTGGTCCCACATGATGATAGGGTCAGCTAATTCAGAAATAAGACAGCCCCCGTGGTGCATCGGGCGAGTAGCCGGCTGTGAAACGAGAAACCGTGGGTTCGATTCCCACACCGGGACAAATGTTTGTGTGATAGAAGGACATTTGTGTCGGGACCGTGCGTCTCTCTAGGTCCCTGCTACGCACAACACAAGACTTGTATCTTAGTGTAGGGTCGGGGCTATGTGTGTGACTGTTGGGTGTTATTTATTTATTTATAATTTGTTCTGATAATAATTAAGATTTTTTATAAATGTACTCACGTCTGTAATCCTCTAGTGGTTGGACAGGTGTTTTAGTACTCCCACAATTCGCGGAACTTATTACCGTCACATGATGTGATAGAGGGCGAACCAATCTCCATATCCGTCACAATTCCAGACACCAGGCTGATATTGAGTGTTCCGTGATAGAAAATCCCAATATCTATTTTATAAGTGCTAAGGATAGAACCCTAGACATCAGCACAACAGTCGTAACGTGTACGCATAACTGCGCCACAACCATCATAGAGTCAAGAGATAATCATCTCTGGTTATTCAATACCCTGGATTACCACCTGTGTAATTTGCTGAATAAAAAGACAATAAATTATAATATTGTTAGGGTAAGTCCCATTTATTAGACATATCGAGGGTATCTCATAAATATCTGTGGGTAGATTGATTATTACTGAGTGGGTGTAACATTTGCAATAAAAGGGAGCGCTCGGGCGTTCCATTCCATCCATTTTCGGGCTGTCCACAGTACGGACATGGGGTGCGATCAGTACACATCGGCTTATACTGCTTCCTTTCCACTGTTGGTCTGGTGGCATAGAGGGCATTCAGCAAAGAGGGTTATACTGTCTGTACGAACTTGAGACTAATTGGAAAGTGGTATTTGATACATCCTGACATGGTTGTTAACAGTAATCATTAAATTGATCAATACAGCGGTAATCATAGTATGTGCCGTTTAAGGTATCCTCCTTAAATAGCACACTGTTGTGTTTCTAACAATTTTGTATTAGATAAAAGGTTTTAATGAACATCTAAAACATGCTCCAAAATAAACACAAGTTGTTCTTCCGACCAGTAGGCATTTCCTTCAACAGTAGTTTTTAATAATACTGACCTGTAAAAAGTGCCCGTAGTGACCTAATGTACTATAAATGATTTATTTGTCAGGTTGGAACATTAAGAGCGTGGGTACGAGCAACACGTCGATTGTGATCGCAGCCGACGACTCTCTTATAGGATGGGGAGTGTCGCCCACCTATGGAGAACTGGTGAGTGGGGGTTCAATACAAGATATAAGATATCTATGGGTCCAACTAAAATTTAGGCAAAAGCTTGTGTGGAAAATGTTTCTCATTATCCTCCTCTCTCCTGTCCCCTGTCCCCTATCTCCTCTCTGCTCTCTGCTCTGGAAGGAATATTAACGTGATCCACGAATATTTGTCTCTGGTTTGATTGTTGTAGGACTACATTTGTTTCTGGTTTGATTTTTGTGGGACTAGTCCTGAATATTAACGATTCCAGTTTGACCTAACCTATGTGTATGCCTGTTGAATTTATTATAATTATATGCATTTGTAATGGCTTAATATTTCTGGACAACACTCATACAATTTCATCAGTAAAGGAAAACATAGTGATGAAACCTACATACGAAGGTACATGAAGTCTCCCAATCCTGATTAGGCCTGTATGGTGGTGTAAGACCTCTTTAGGTCAAGAAGTCTGTCTCCAGCAGTGTATACACACTAGGTATATAGAAGGGCAAAAAAAAATTACTGATAATTCTCAAAATTCGATTCTCGCATATTTTACCGGGTAAAGCTATTTTGCTTCCACTAAATATAGTGTTCAATGACTATATTAGGATCTTTTTAAAGTTCACCATACTAATTAGACTGCAAAGAAGCATTCCCCACCAAAAAGTTAAAATTGCCAAAATCTAGTTTGGCTCATATACATAGGAATTATTTTGGGGTTAGCAGTCTACTGGAGTTGGCATGAACTATTCATCACACTGCGACTGCACATTTACTAAAAACATATAACATTTTATATATATGTATAATCTTTTATTTATTCATTTTGACAAATATATGAATGTAAAAAATATCTCTTGACACATCAGGAGGAATTATACATTTTAATAAAAGTTTTTCAAACCATAAAAAGTACACTGACTTCAATAAAAAGCAAATTGTGCGTCCCTATAAATTTGAAGGTTGCCCTCAATTTTTCTAAGATCCCATCATCAGATCATGACTTGGTCCTAATGTGACCACCTAGGAAGTATACCCTTTTAAACGAAAAAAGCATTTCTCGAATCGGTCCAGACGCCTTCGAGTAATCGCGGAACATACATAAAAAACCGACGAATTGAAAACCTCCTCCTTTTTTTTATACTGGCACAGCAAAGTGACTACACTGCACCTGATGGTAAGCGCAGTGCCGTCCAGTTAGAGTATCGAGATCAAAATACTCTAATAGTATTTTTTGATGTTGGTTAAAAATATATAAAAAATCGCACGTTTCCAGGGCATGGGCGAGATAAACAAGTCCTCAGCGAAGCCGAAGGAAGTGAGCCGCATGGACGGCCTGAACATCTCACAGGTGACCATGGGCTACTCCCACACGCTGCTCCTCTGCGACGACTCCTCAGAGGAAGTTAAGCAGAAGCTAGCCACTCTGCCGCCGTTCGACCCCTAAACACTGAAGCCAGAACCACTGGCCCAAGCCATTACCATGTGAGTCTACGACTCAGTTTTATGTCATTGAATGTTGTCTTTATTCTACAAGGGTGGGTTTATATACCAATTGATCTATTAAGAAAAGTCACTAAACAATCCATTGTATATCTGTACCCTGATAAATATAAGAATAACTTGTTTTAAATGATAGACAAGATTTAACCATTGATAAATGAAATATTTTGAACATAGCCCGAATGCTCAGACGCAACTCAAGCATTTAAGATCGTGTGATTTGAGACCCTCTTATTTGTCATATTTGTATGGCGTGTTACAAAATAAGTAGCCGTTAGACGGTCAAATAGTTGGGTAGTGTTTGAGTATTTGTGCACATGTGTTACTTATAATTAGAAAATTACTAAATTCACCTGTCTTTAATATTATTTATAAAACTACTATTACTCCTGGCGTCACTCCATTTGCTTTTGCTCTCACAGGTCGTATTGTGACTTTAGTCTATAGACTAGACAAGACACAAAAATAATTATTTAAATCTAACTGGTAGATCCAAAGATCTGCCGGCCTACCACTACCTCTAAGATCAGTATTGTGGTTATATAGAGTGGCCAACCGTCCTGTTTTCCTAGGACATGTCCTGGTTCTAGAGTGTCCTGGGGTGTCCTGGATAGTTTTTAAGCAGCGTCATGGGTTTTAAAGCGCCCTGATAAGGTCCTGTATTTTATAATTCGCACACCACGTTTGTAATCCTTACTTTAAGGGTTCGCAAGTGTTCACAAAAATGCGTCCTGTTTTTAAACTGAATTTTCCCGGTTTTTCTAACTTAAAATCCTATTATTTGAATTCCGGGGTTGGTAACCCTATTGTAAATTACAATGCGAATGTTACAAGGGGGCTGTTCAATTATTTCGTAAGCCAAAGCTGGGTGGGGGCCTTTGCTTTGTTTATTTTTAATGACATAGGGGACAGGATGGTTGGATATATATTTATTTAGAATTTTAAATTTTTATTGAAAAATTTAGAAGATTGCCTCTACACGACTGCCTCGGTGGCGCAGTTGTAATTGCGCATGCGTTACGACTGCTGTGCTGAGGATTCGGGTTCAATACCCGAGTCGGGTAAAGTGATATTGGGTTTTTCTATCTAGAAATTCTTAGTATTAGCCCGGAGCCTGGAATTTGTGCCCGGTATGGCGATAGGCTCGCCCCCTATCACATTATGAGACCGAAATTCGGCGAAATGTGGGTGTACTGGTTACACCTCTGCATTACAGGCGTGAGTGTATATTTATGTAACTTTAGAAGATTCTGTAATGAACATACTTACTACTCTACTTGTCTATGCTTAAAAGCTTAAAGGATGTTTATGTCATAGATTATGTTAAAATTATACCAATGAAAGCGTAGGGGGAGAGGTAAGTACTTTGCTTTTGCTGACAAGTAGTAGGAGGGGGTTGAAAGTGACTACAATTCTCCTTACGTAATAGTTGAATGACCCCAAAATCACATTGAAATATTAAAAGACTGCTCTAAGAGGTGGTGGTAGGCCGGTCTCAACCCACTCTTGAAACATTTAGGTGTATGTATAGATATTTACAAATTGTCTTAAATGAACTGCCATTACAATAACCATAGACCAACATCAAGTACCGAAATCACGGGCGTAGCCATGTTTGTGCAACCGGAGAGGTTTCAAACCACCCGGTTTAAAAAAAAACAAAATGAAAATATTAATAGCAATATTTATGTAATCATGTATACTCCTTGCATCTCCTTATCTACTTTTTATATATAATTCTACTGTACGTGTGTATGTCACCGAACTCCTCCTAAACGGCTGGACCGATTTGAATGTTTTTTTTTTGTATGCGTTTGGGTGGCGCCCTGGATGGTTTAGATTCACCAATCAGCCCGCTGATGCAGATGGCGCTGCAGTCGGTGTGGCGCTGCTTTTACGGGCAGGACGACGTCTGCCGGGCCCGCTAGTTTCCATATAATATTTTGAATATTTCGAGTGGGGTTTGGACTCCTAAAAACGCCCCCTGGCTACGCCCGTGAACGAAATCCGAAATATTTACCGATACCTGTTTATGTATTTAATGTTGTGCGTAACGTTTATTATCGTTTTGTTAGGATTTACGTCACACCTTACGAGATGCACGTCACTAATCGTAAAACGCAAAGAAATTCCCAATATTAGGTAGGGATTGACCAAATCTAACTTACATTTTTATATAATTTTTTTGAAATATAGACTTTAAGACAATTTTTTTCTTACGCTAGTTTTTATTATACATTTAATGCGATGACGTCAGCACCGTGTCTGTCCGTATGCCAATCATAAAAAAAATGTTTGTGATACCAGCCGCTGTCAGTGTCATTCATCTTGGAAGATTTGTTTGTTTATAAATATAAGATCGTCGATTACAGATTGCCTCGATGGCGCAGTTGTAATTGCGCATTCGTTACGACTGCTGTGCTGAGGTCTCGGGTTCGACCCCCGGGTCGGGTAAAGTGATATTGAGTTTTTATATTTAGAAATACTCCGAAATATTTTATTCCGATTTTCAGAAGTCCGAATTTCATAATACCTACGAATTATAATGTCTATTATTAAAAATCACGAAATTTATTTACCGAAAGTCGTAAATGCGATTTTTTCCGTTTTTCATAAGTTCGAAGGATCAAATATCCGATGGGTTCTCGGTCCGAAAATCGACATCTACTGTTATTCAATCATTGGGGTTAGGCTTTGTTAGAACAGTGACCATTAAAGCGCTAGATCCCCTCTATTTCTGGTTATCAATCAAAATAAGTATTTAATCTATTGAAACTCGGTATTTTAAGAATAGTAATTATATACGTTAGGAATATTGAACTAGATTGCCTCGGTGGCGCAGTTGTATTTCGCATGCGTTACAACTGCTGTGCTGGGGTCTCGTGTTCGATCCCCGGGTCGGGTAAAGTAATATTGGGTTTTTCTATCTAAAAATTCTCAGTATTACACCGGGCATAGGTTCCCGGAGACTGGAACTTGTGTCCGGTATGGCGATATGCTCACACCCTATCACATTATGGGACCGAAATTCGGAGAAAAGTGAGTGTACTGGTTACACCTCTGCCTACTCCTTCAGGGATTACAGGCGTGAGTGTATATGTATGTATGTAGGCATATTGATATTTCGGAATTATAAAAATAAGATGAATGATAAATCGGAGTTGTTATATCAGGAATTTTAATTTTTAACCATTCGGAATTATCAAAATCGGTATTTTGAAATTCGTATTTGTGACTGTCGGCGTAAAGTTTTTTTTATTTATGTAGTGTACCCCCTACAGTAAATAATCACTTCACTGAACACAGACTTGAAAATAAACAACACCCTGCTTGATCCCTCATGTCTATTATGTCTGCATTAGAAAGAAAAAAATCAAGACTTATTGCTAGAACAAACACACAAAGTTAAATGTCCCCTCATTTTACATAATATTGGGGTGTATTCATTTTCTTTATTCTAAACTTATAATTAGAAATTTTTTAGTGCCTTGATAGGCAGACGAGCAGACGGGCCACCTGATGGTAAGTAGTCGCCGCCCATAGACTTCTGCAATGCCAGGGCACAGCAGAGCCGCTGCCTACCGTTGAAGGACTACTCTTTTTTATTAGCACTAGTGATGTATACTACAATTTATAAATAGTACGGACAGAATTTACAAAAAGTTCATAAATCTATATTATTTTGTACTTAAAAGTGGTTGTGTAAGCTATTAATAAAACTTGATTATCTAAATAGATTTTCTACATAGAAGGTGTGTTTAGTCTTTGTCTAATATCGGACGCTGCAGAACGGTACAGTTTTAACTGATCTCGGGTAATGATGGCTTATTTTTTTCGTATAAATTCTATGTACTTAGCGGATTTTTTGTCAAAATTTCTTTTTGGCAGAAACATGATCAACAGTCTTGCTCAATCATTTCAATAAGTTTGTTTTACAAAGAATTAACATTGATTTTAAATTTAATCGACAATATCTTGTTTGATTATTATTATGAGTAAAAATGTTCTATGTGACATTAATGATACTGCTTAAAATCATCTTCTATCGTGTTCCTTTAGAGCGCCGATCCAGGGGCATTATTCTGTATGTCCTAACAAATGCGTAACGAGCCGCGTTACGTTAACTGCATGTTATTCACATGTAATTCTCATGTTATTGTAGTCTGTAATGCCATTACAAGCGAATAACATGCAGATAACGCAACGCGCCTCGTTACCCGTTTTTAAGGACATAGAGAATAATGCTCCTGATTATTAAATATGAACAAATCAGACGCACTCTGAGAATTTATTCTCGTTTATATATCCAATGGGATGGAGGTGACTTTTAAAACCACCAATACATTTTTGAACTACAGTAAATACTAATAAAAAAGCAATTATACTTGACACCCTTTTAAAATGATTCCCTTTATACACTCGCTTTTTATTACCAACTAATAGCCAGTTGTAATAAATAATCTCATTCCGAAACTAAAGATCGTTCCGAAAAATGATCCAGTAATTAAGTTTGAATGCCTACGAATGACATAGTTTGATTGGTTTATTTTCTGGTTCGATCTGACAATGCAGATTGAGATGCATATTAAAATTGGCCATAAGAGAATACATAAAATATAAATTGTATGGTTTATTTCGGGGTTTGATCTTGCAGATTGGAATTGTGTATTGTTATTAGCGTTAAGATGCTTCGACAATGTTGTCCAAAATATCACTAAAAATTCCACAGATTTAACATAATCTTTGTATATTGAACGCACATTATTTCAGATTGTAACCTAAAATGGCCGAGACGCCATTTTTGTTTCGCTCTATATTTCTCTATGCCATAGTTCTGCTAGAATTTTGAATCTCAACGAAAGTTGTCATCCCTCTATAACGTATGCCCACCATTGAACACATTAGTATACGAGTTAATATTAAATTAATGTAACTTATAAGTTCTTTTGAATGTAACACAATGTACTGTCTGAAAGCATTGTTGTACTGTTAAAGGGAACTGAATCATTGGGTATGTTAGAACAGTTGAGTTGTATAAATCCAAAGTACAAAGTAGGTAGTTGGGCAAAATGAAAAAAATAAATGGCAATATAGAAAATTAAGTAAGTCCTACTTCGCCGACTTTGGTCTTATACGACTTAGTTATTGTTTACCCCAAAAGACAATTTCTACTTAAATTTTTCAATTATGCTTCACCAATCCGAGTTACCGATTAGTAAAAAATGAAAATTGTAATTAGAAAAATTTCTTGGCATTTCTGTAGCGCGATTTTAAATATAAATAAGGCTTAAGTTTTGTCGAGGGTCTATAGTTAGGGTATGATGTTTGACCGTTATGCGGCCATGTGAGTACTCTGACACTAGACCTTCGACCGCTTCTTCACCTTCTTACCCTTGGCGTAGTGTGAAGAAGCAGGCCGGCATGATTGTGTTGAGTAGCGAGGGATAGATTGTATCTCGCTACTTGACACTCTAACTGGACGGCACTGCGCTTATCAGGTGGACTGTGGTATTTTGGCGTGCCAGGATAAAAAAAAGTTAATTTGAAATGTACAACATGCTTTCAGATGTACTTATATTGTGCATGTTTTCGGTTCAAACGAGCGTTTACAGGTTAATATTAAAAGCTGCTCAATTAGTCTCCAAGCAAATTACTATGTAAATGTGACGCGTGAATTGTACTTATTTATTGTGAACTGAATCCTTTTGTTTTTATTTTAAAGTAAAGTTTCATATAACTTAAAATTGTTTTATAAATTCATAACGACGGTTGGTGATATTGCGTTGTGTAGGTATATATTTGGAATCAGCGAATTTTTCTGCATCTTTTGACCTTAGTTTCAAATTTATTGTGCACTTTTTTGGCGCTCAAATCAACTGGTAGAACAGGATTTTTTTTCAGACTACATTTATTTCGGAAAATAATGCTCATATATGCATGAAAATAAGTCATAAAGATGCAGTACGTGCTTACAGAAGTAATATATTAATTCTACTAAAATCCAAGCAATAGTTTTCTATGGTGATTTTTTCCGAAAATCAAAAACACAAGAAAGAAATAAAATATATTTTATTTGGTCACACAACAACACTTTGGATAACATACAGATTAAAAACACAAGGAGTAATACAACAAAAAAAGGACAATTAAGAGGGTCTATAATAGTCTTTTTTTGTACACCCACTACTCCTCAATTCGGAACACCTGTTTCCCAAGTATGACCAAAAAGGCCATAGGCTCAGCATTTGCCAGGTAGTAAAGTACTGCCTGGCGCTGGAAATCTGCCTAGGCCTGACGAATGTATCAACTCTCTCTAATGTAACTTTTCAAAAATGTCAGTTAAGTCAAATAGCCCGCCAACCGTCGATAGATACTTACATCTGATGGCATTTTTCATTTGTATTGTTAAATTTTTTCCCATATTTGTAAACTTATATTAATCAATGGGTGTTTTGTGTTGGAGGAAGTGACAAACGCACTAAAATGTTCATAAGTACAGTTGTGTAGTGTTGTTATTCCTTATGTCCAGTATGCACTTGTTACTTTATAGTTCTCACTTCTATTTACAAATTATCGACATATTAAAATAGCGAGAATTTTCGATAATTATATTTATCCTGTGAATGCTCGTTGTTTCTTCAATCTTTCCGATTAGTATAGGGTAATGGTTAAGGAGTAGATGTAAATTTAATTATATAGATTAATCGAATGGTCCGAATAAAACGATTTACTTACAATATTGTAATAGCGGTGAAAAGCAACCATTTAGGATTTTTTACATATAAACTTAATAATCAAGCGAACAAGTATATAAATTCTGTAATTATCTTAGAATAACTTTTTTCGATTCACTCGTGCATTCCTATTCACATCGAATTCGGTACATATTTATTTTCAAATGTTTGTATCAAAATATTTTTTACATAACTTTTAGTCTAGTGCAAACTTGTTTTCTTTAATTTAAATCAGAGATTTGTTCAGAACATGCGTATGTACAATTGACATGTTAATATTAATCAAAATAAGACAATTATACAATCATGTGCAGACGTTGCTTATTTAGTTTGATAAAAATTAAATACAGATATTATGTTCTGTGAAAACTTCTGTTCCAGACTGACACATTAAATGTGATAAGATTGAGTGCCGCAGTTCAAATTAGTGATAATTTTACGTTTTTTATGATATTATACAACATAAAAAATATTAGCAATAAATATAATACCAAAATGGTGCAGTCGAAACGTTTAGCTGTATTTAATTTTTAACAATAATTGACCCAACACCATTGGCTAACTGTGTAATTTGCTACCTACAGTACTTATTTACGTAAGGTTTAATGTTAAGTATTATTGTTGTGTCAATGTGAAACATTCCCACTACTGTGTGACTAGATAGACTGTTTATGCAATCTTTGCATATTGTGAACAAAAAAAATGTGTACTCAATGTCAATATTTGCTTTCCCTGGCTGAGAATCCGCCATGTTGCATCTAATGGCGGCAATTTTGACAGTGACAGTATTCAAGATGGCGTCACTCGTGGTAAATAGGTATTTGATAATAATGTTATCTAACACTCAGCCAGCGTTGTATATGACTTGATAAATGTATGTTCTGTGTATGGAGTAAATAGACTTTAGTACTATTTCTATTTTCCGCATATTTTAATTTTTTTCACCCGCTCTTGGCGCCTACTAATATAAATTCTATCACTAAGTAACCCATATTATACAGGTTTTTTAAAGAATTTATTGTTAGAGGGTGAAATCTCAGTGACTGGATGTTGTGTGAACTAGCGGGTACAAATATTTTACTAACCTTGCCAACGAGTTTGAAACTTGATTTGATAATAAACGTTTTCTTTTTCTTTATTGTTGTGTTTTATTGTGGAGTAACTCATGGTTCCTTAAGGTTGCATTTACAATATATAAATGGAAGGGATGCTGCAAACGTAGCTAGTCTATGATATTCAGGGTTAAATCATGACGCCTACTTTGATTTACTTTATTTGGAGTTACTGTAGTAATACCTTAGAGTAGAGTAATACTTACATCAGCCTTTGTGGCGATCAGTCAGATGCAGTCACGAAAAATTGCGAAAAAATCAAGTATTGTAAACACTTCAAAAGACGTGTAAAACCATTGCTTACATTAAGAGTGGTATCTAGCCACACAGAAGACAGTAAAATTCAATAATATTTTATAAATACTCTGGAAGCCAGTTGCGTTTATAGCAAGACCACCGACGTGAACGGCTTGCTGATGCAGTTTGCACACTGAGATTTCTGGAGGATTTTTATCATCCTCAATTCTCCATTCCTTTTTTAAAACCGGCAGCCATAGACTAAGGAATAACTGAACAATACCCTTACAAAATTGACCAATTTGTAGCAAGAGACAAAGCGACTGCAATCAATCCTATTTCTTTTCGCTCCTGCAAGTCTGTGACCAATCAAAAATCAAGCAAGACAACTGCTGGCCGCACGTTCGCTATATCTCTCCCATTTCTGTCCATATTCACTTAATAGGTGAATAGAGAGCGCTCAATCCATTCTCTGGTTTATGCCGCCAACTCACCTATTTTTCTACTGGTATGTGGGTTTCCATCGGCGGTGATTATATTTTATTTCCAGGCAGATGTTAAAAAACATATATTTCCCGAAAATTATAACCTATGTGGGTAGGTTTACATAAGAGAATTATAAGAGAATCCTTAGAGTGTGTTACTCCACAAGATTGGAGAAAAATACAGATAATGTTGTTCATGTAGAAAATACATACAAATTAAGAGATAAAATTACTGATGAAGAAATAGAGCGGTTCATCATAAATGTGTGACGATAGCAGTGATTCGGTTTTTTTTTCAGATTCAGATGCCAAACTAGAAATTGAATTTTTAGAATCTGATATTGATTACGACTAAACAATAAATTAATATTTAATTAATTAATATTTTATTTTTATTTCTATCCACAATAACATTAAGCTTAATATCTATCAACCTGTTCTGCCATTTACGGCATCTTACTAGTTTTTATAAAAGCAATGATAGAATATATAACAAGTTTGTGTAAAATTTAAACGCATTTACATGCGTATTCTACTTAGGAAAATCAAACCTAAACTTAATATTTAATTATTTTTTTGTATAGTATCTAGACGTTTATTCCTACTTTATTTAGTGATACCATATGTAATTTTTTAAAATTTGCCGCCCTTTTTTAGGCTCAACTTTCATGTGCCAGACGTTCCAGTAGGATATACTCTAACTTTTGGCGCTATCTTTGAAATTGCACCACTTGCTATGGTATAGCATACACAGAGATTGTGCTTCTTATACATTAGTCTCCATGGGCGCCTCTTAGTTTTATGCATTGACATAGAGAATGGTCAATGGACTAAGCGCGGCGTCTCTATCCAGCTAATAAGTGAATACAGGCAGAAAAATGTGAGAGATATAGCGAACGTGCGGCCAGCAGTTGTCTTTTCCTTGAATTTTGATTGTCAGACTTGCAGAAGCGAAAAGAAATAGGTATTGGCCGCATAATCACTATGTCTCTTTCTACAAAGTGGTCAATTTTGTAAGATTATTTCATATTGCGTAGTACATTCTCCATGTCTATGGATTTATGGTAAAGGCCCATACCCATTAATATAATTTTTTTTAATTTACTCTATAAAAGAGAAGGCATAGGTTCTCCACCAAACAGCCATGTCTGTCGTTATTTTTTCCAAATCTGGGCTAGAATTAAAGTCTTCTTCTTCTCTGGTTTTAACTTATACACAAGGCCGAAGCCATGTCTGCAGTCTTCATCCATTCAAAAGGGGGAAGCCATGTCCGATATTTTTCTCATTCTAAAGGCCGGAGCCATGTCTGAAATAAACACAATTCAAGAGGCCTAAGCCATGTCTGTAATAGTCACAATTTAAAGGCCGAAGCCATGTCTGTAATAGTCACAATTTAAAGGCCTAAGCCATGTCTGAAATACAACATCACATCACATTCCCACCATTTTTTTTCAGGCCCATAGATATATTTAAAGGTGTTTAAAGGCCTTACATATTTTATCCTTTTCCCCCATAATGGGAAGGCAAAGGCTTCAAACCCAATCAGCCGGTAGTACTGATTATAATTTATGGAATATTTCATTGCAGTAAAGTTTAATCAAAGTCTTCATTTTATTTAGTTCACATTGCTTTTCATGCATCGTTTTTTTATACTGACACGGCAAAGTTAGAGTATCAAGTAGCGAGAGACAACTATAACCTTGCTATTTGACACAATCAAGCCGACATACACAATCAAATTGTGAACCTCTTATATAATTATTTCTTGCGCTTTTAACGCAATATAACTTTTAAAAGTTATGTTTTTTTATTTACTGATCAACGCAAATTTAAAAGAATACTAAACAATTTGTTGTAAAAGACAATGAATCACAATATTCCGATTTTCTAGCGAAATACTCGATCACTCAGGATACAACACTATTTTTACTTTACGATACCTATCGTGGCAAACCACCAAATGTCATTTTAGTCTATCTAATTAAAAATAGTATAGTTTGATTGGTGTTGCCATATGAGAAGTTGAAATGTAGTCCGATTTTTGCAATCTGAAATAATTTGTGTCCACAAGGCTGAATGGTGGACAACCATTGCCTTGTCGTTTTTATAAAAAAGAGAGAACTGAACAAAAAAAAAGTCTATCTGTCTATGTCCAGTCAGTCCGCTGACAAATCTGCTGCCGTAAAAAACGCAATGGTTACGTTTATCGGGGAGTGTTATTAAATTTATATTGTGTTCCAGGTCAGTATCTATTTTATTATTATCAACGTCTATACATAAATGTGAATTATAAAGCGATAAGTTTTATCCCACATGCCGTAATATGTGTTTAATTTAATATTTTGTGGAGTGCGGTAGTTCGTAGTTTGTACTTTATAGTGGAGTAGAAACGAGCTTCGTGAATGGATTACCGATACCAATGTTTTGTCTTGGCGGGTGAGGTGCCTGGTTTATCCTTCGTGTGGGCGGGTGATTGTCAAAATTGCTCATCCGATCGCCGAGCTCTATGTAGGTAGCGTAGGACCTTTTTCTTCTAAATTTATACCGGAGTCCGTTCACCTACCTATGTGTAACACTTTCTGTGCAAGCGTTCCGAATACGAATTTAGCTATTTAATTTTGATAAAATTCAACGTACGTAGTGGTGTTTGCATTTCACCGGCGGAGACGCAAGGTAAGTGGGTTCCGAGTTATTGTTTTCGATCTTATCCGTTTGTCACAGTAATAATTTGGTGTAGTGACAAACTTGGTGTTCTGCCAACTAATAGCGCGGCCAGGTGATTAATACAAACTTTTGATATATTTTTAATAGGTAATGTGTGAAACAGAGCAGAATAGTTGCATTTCTTGTAACATTTAAGAAAGTTTTGAGTGTAATGTTCTGGATTAAAGGCGATGAAACGTAAGACTGTATTCACTAAGCCAATGGGTTTTCGTACATGTAGTAATAGTTCTAGAATGTGTTAGAAAATATTCAATTCAATTTGGTAACTACCCGATTTTTTTTTATTAATTCGTCACAATGCTTAAAATACTATGATTGATATCATACCTCACCTATTTCAGTTGATAGTGATTTCTACTTTGATATATTCTTTATTCATCTTCAAATATTAAACTCATTGGCTGACACAGAATTTAAAGCTACCTTATTGTAAAACTTCTGATCTATACCTTATTTACACCAAGGTTTATAAATCATTTAGTCAGTCATTTTGAATAAAAATATGTTCACATGTTCGCAACCAATTTTTTTTACCACATTTGGTTTAAATCGATTTTTTTCTTAAGTACCTCCATTGCTTCAGCTAAAGCAGTAATTTAAGATCAAATTTTGCATATTATAAACTAGGCACTGTATGAATCAAATATACTTGTGTAAACTTGAATTTGGTGAGTTGATTCAAAAGTCATATTAAAGACAAATCAAAATTATAAATCTATAATATAAAAACCCACCCAACAGACACACACATAGTTCTGATCCTACACTAGGTAAAACCTGTATTGTAGGTATCAAGAAGTGCGAGGTACTATTGTTCCACAACACCCAGACCTGAAACAAATATCTGCTTGTCACACAAATACTTCTCTCCGTGCGAGAATCAAACCCACAGCCTCTCGTTTCACAGACGGCTGCTCGCTTGCTGCTGCTGCCGTCAAAGATCTCACCCATGTTTTCTCTGTTTTATATGTACTGAGAAGGAGATTCAATAATTCATATATGTTTAGTTAAAAGATTAACTCCAACAAATGCCCATCCTGTCTTCAAGTGCTCATTGTATGCACCCGACACACTAGGCATGATACTGGTTGGAGTCCAGAAAACACCAGTTAGATGTAAGACGATTGTACATAGGCTGGAATCAGTGGTGTAGCTTGCCTTCGACGGGCCTTGTTTCAAAATTTATTGGGGGCCCAATTGTAGGGTAAAGATTTTAAGTGATATTGTGGATGATTTTTACGAATTTTTGCTTACATACATTCGGGGCCTCTGAAGCCCGGGGTCCGTATCATTGATATGTTGTGAAAATTAACTTAGTGATCGAAATATCAATTATAATGGATACTTATATTATTTTTAGATTATTGGCACGCATTTTTCCGACATTGAGTAATGAAACTCTGAAAATGAAAAATGAAAAAATTATGCAGTAAATTAAAATGTAACAATGGTACACATTGATTGTCTTCAGCTCTAACTGGTTTTATTAAAGCTAATACATGTTAATTAGATGACGAAATTTAATGCATTGGAGACTTATTTATGTCAATGTCTATAAGAGAAGGCCAGTAAGTGAGTCAACATAATAAGCGATCACTACAAATTCATAATCATATTAAAATCATATCATATCAGTCATAATACCCAGTCTTGTGGTAGTTATTTTTGGAAGAAAATGTATAAAATACATGGAGACAACTTAAGCTATCACATCTTTCAATATTATGCTATCCCATAGGAACTGTACATTTCCAGGATAAACATAATTAAAATATTATAAAATTTTATAAACCCCCTATAAAATAGTTAACAAATTTTAAATAGCTGAACCGATTTTCATGTAACTTACAGTTTTGCAATACACACATCATGCCCTTTTATTTGATACCCCATTTGGTTATATTTGAAAATATTGGATTGATCATCCCCACTTCCACACCCATATTTCGGAGCTTAAAAATAGATAAAAACAGTCTTTGAAGCGGGTTGTATATTGTGTCAAAATTTGAACTCAATTGATGCAGAACTTTTTGAGTTTTTAATGCATACACAAACCAACATAACATTTTTATATATTAATTCAATATACTACAGCTACATGATGTAAAATATATTTTGAAGCCGGTATTCTAGACAGATTTTTGTGTGGATGGTATTTTCATTCTTTTCTTGTAATTTCAATGCTCACAAAATGTTGTTTATTCAAAACAGTAATTGAAAACACTGCTAGTGCAGTTGTATAGAAAAGCAATTCTTAAGTGGATTCTTAGAGTACCTTAGGGGTATATGACAGCCTCCGTGGCGCACCGGGCTAGTAGCCAGCTGTGAAACGAGAAGCAGTGGATTCGATTCCCGCACCGAGACAAATGCTTGTGTGACAGATAGATATTTGTTTCGGGTCTGGGTGTTGTGGGACTGTAGTCCCTCGTAGTTCTTGATATCCACAATAAAGCTTTTACATAGTGTAGGATAATGGTAACTATGTGTATGATTGTTGGTGTATTTATATATAACTAGATGTTGCTCGCGGCTCCGCCCGCGTGGAGGTTATTTTTGGAAGGAAAGGTATACAATCCATGGAGGTATCTTAAGCTACACCTTTGTATATTTTGCGTTCCCATAGGATGAGTGAATTTTTCCGGGATAAAAAGTGGCCTATGTCAATTTCTGACCCCTAAAATACCACTATGCAAAAAATCATGTCGATCCCTTGCTCTGTGAGAAACTAAACTATCTCACGGGAATTGTACATTTTTCCGGGATAAAAAGTAGCCTATGTGGTATTCCAGAGTATAATCTATCTCTGTGCCAAATTTCAAACAGATCCGTCCAGCCGTTGTAGCGTGATTGAGTAACAAACATCCATCCATCCATCCAAACTTTCGCATTTATAATATTAGTAGGATCAAACACCAAAACACAAATTTTAAAAGGAAGGCAGAAATGTGCACAAAACTTGAAAACAATATTGCACTGGTTGTTGTCACGAGAAATCCGGTCAAGTAGAAGCCCCACCGCAACCCTTTGTATCTTACGCGAGTTTATAAAAGTTTTGGGTTATAAATATTTTTATGTCATAATTTCCTTTGTCTCGCTTTCCTTTTCTGGCGATATGATGTAGTAACTTGATTACTTTAAAATCACGCATTTTAAAGTACATATCAAATTCGTAAATATTTGTAACCTTAAATAGAATTTAAGAAATGCAAACAATGAAATTTCAAAATAATTACCAATTCCTTGAGCCACACTGATCCCTTCGCCGCGATATATAATCGTAGTTTTTTATATGCGTACACATATAGAAAATAATTCTGAAATCTTCTGCATAGCATAGCGTTAATGAATAATTTTAAACAATCAAGTTATTTAAACTTATGTTAGTCAATCTCTATATACAATTATTAACCTATTTATAAACATATCAATATTTCTCAGCATCCAGCTACTATCACTGAACTTTAAACAACTTAAAATACTACATCACGTCTATTCACTAGCATAATCTGTTATTTCATCATTCTAATATTGTATTTTCTCTGTAAGTGATTTTTTTGTAATCTTTTTGAGAAAATAAATGTCTTTAAACACATAGCACCCTTAATAGCACCATAATCTTGCTTAACAAGTTTGTTTTTAACTTTTTTTAAGCGGTGTTGTTAACAAACTTCGTAAGGAGTTCGTGCGAAGTTTGTTTTAACACGTGGTGGACTTAAAATATATTTATAACAATGCACTGGTGGACTCCTACGAACATCGTGTTAAAAATAATAAAGACGTGCGTACTGATTTCAATCGAGTATTATATTTAGACGTTTATTGAATCGGACCATTGGTTGAGTAGTAACGTATATAGACAGTCCAGTTCTAACACTGCGAAGTCCAAAACACATACTTTTTTTAGAGACTTTTATGTGGATACATACATAACAGTCCCATCGTACATTATTCATACGTAATTTATTTTTATTTTACTAAAAAAATCCAACTGTCACACACATAGTCCTGACCCCACACTAAGATACGACTAGTATTGTGGGTATCTAGAACTACAAGGGACTAGGGACCCAATACCAGACCTGAAAACAAATATGTGTTTACACAAACATGTATCTCGGTGTGGGAATCGAACCCACGGCCTCTCGTTTCACAACCGGTAACTCAACCGCTGCGCCACGGACGCTGTCTAAAATTAAACTGTAACCTTGAGTAAATACTTAAATTAGAATCCGAACCAAAGCAACGACTTTAAACCGTAACATTACAAACTTAAACAACATATATGCTGATTCTGAGAGTGGGGTATACAACATGTGGTGGAACATTATTTATTTTAAGTTTTTGCATCAGAACCTTTCTATCCTTTTCATACGGGAAACTACAATCATTGAATGTACAACTTTCTTTCTTTTTTTATCCTGGCACAGCAAAGTGATCACACTGCACCTGTTAGCAAGCGCAGTGCGGTCCAATTAGAGTATTGAGTAGCGAGAGACGATCTATCCCCCGCTACTCAACACAATCATGCCGGCCTGCTTCTTCACACTACACCATGGGCAAGAAGGTGAAGAAGCGGTCGAGGGTCTCTTGTCAAAGTACTCAGAAGGCAGCAAAACGGCCAAACATCGTACCCCAATTCTAGACCCCCTACAAAAACCGGATGTACACTGGCTGATCCCGGAACGCGACACACTTGCGTGTGCCACTACTGTTGTTTTACACTCTGTGTACGGTGGTCGCTATCCGGGCGGATATGAATATCCTACCACCAGCAAACTTACTAAACAATACTTCAACTGTATCACAAAATTCACAATTTGGAGAATTAACTTTCTTCAGAAGGTAGTAGAAACGATTTAGAGGAAGGTGACCCTAACTCTTACTTCACAAGTAAGAAAAAAATGTGTAAACGAAATCAAATCAAAAATGGATTTAATATCTGTGATTTAGAAAATTACTATGTAGTTTTGGAAATACTTGGCTGTGTTTACGGACTTTTTTATCCCTTGTAAACCAGAATTTCCTACTTACTGTCGATAGACTAACATAGCAGTGAAGTCCTGGCTTCAAATTCCAGTCGAGCGATAGCAAACATGACCAGAAAATATGCGTCGATGGGCTCGCCACCTATCATGGGACGAAAATAAACTCTGAAAACCAGTGTACCAGTTGCACATCTGCCTCCCCCTTTGCGGATACAGGCGAGCTTTTATGCATGTATGCCATTTCAACCGCGTGCCTGTCGCATTCGCGATGCGGATTGCGGACGTGAAGAAGTTGTATAATGTGTACCGAAATACATTTTGACCAAAATATAGACTTGACCGTCAAGAATTCCTCGATGTTTGTTATTCTTGGCCTTAAATTCTAATTCATTAACGCCCGAATACTTAAACGCAACTCAAGCATTCAGAAACAAGAAAGAAAGACTTTTATTGTCAGAACAATCACAAAGAACAATTAGAACTAAGATATAACATTTAAGATCGTGTTTAACATTTAAGACCCTCTTATTTGTCATAATTGTATCGCTTATTACAAAATAAGTAGCCATTAGATGGTCGGACAATTGACAAGCGTATGAAAAGAAAAAAATTGAGCCGTAACGCGTGACGCTCCACATTTGATGCGGTGGAATATGATGCGGACAGTGACGCGCGTCATGATTGTATCCACATGGACGAAACATTTGTGTGTTTCTTTATAAGAGAAGTCGGCAAATAAGCATAAATTAATACATACATACATATACATTCACGCATGTAATCCCCGAAGGGATAGCCAGAGGTGTAACCAGTACATCCACTTTTCGCCGAATTTATTACGGTCCCATTATGTGATAGGGCGCGAGCATATCGCCATACCGGGATTAAATCCAGATTCCGGGCTGATACTGAGTATTTCTAAATAGATAAATAAACATACCTAGGTACTAATATTATTTAATAATGTTGACTGTCTGTTTAATGTATGATTTCTAAATAAATAATGTTCGTGTTTATAAACGAATTAAACTAATGTATATTGAATTTGCAATTAACTATTTAACGTTTTTTTTCAGTTAGTTTTATATGTGTAATTTTTTTTCCACAAAATTATTCTAATATTTAAAAATGAGTTTACTTAGAATAAAAACATGACCCTTCCTTGGAAGTCCGGTAAATAAGGAACATTAAATCGAATCAATCTGTTCCAATACAAAACTCAGTGCAGTTTTTTCACTCTTCGCATCGTTTAAACATTTAACAGCAACCGAAAAAATTTGATAAAATTATATTAGGTTATTATTAACAACGGTAGGCAGCGGCTTTGCTGTGCCCTGGCATTGCACAAGTCTATGGGCGGCGGTGACTACTTACCATCAGGTTGCCCGTCTGCTCGTCTAGATAGCCAGACAGTATGCGGCTTTGCTGTGCCCTGGCATTGCAGAAGTCTATGGGCAGCGGTGACTACTTACCATCAGGTGGCCCGTCTGCTCGTCTAGATAGCCAGGCAGTATGCGGCTTTGCTGTGCCCTGGCATTGCAGAAGTCTATGGGCGGCGGTGACTACTTACCATAAGGTGGCCCGTCTGCTCATCTGCATATCAAGGAACTAAAAAAAAATATTGAATTAAATAGTTTATTGATCATGTAGGCAATTACACAGCTCTTATGACAAGTTACTGACTTGTCATAAAAACATATTTGCTTATGTATGCAGAACATACATAGCATCATCAATACACTAGCAATTACTTTATTAATTTATAATTATTAGTTTTAATATCATTCAAATAAATACCAGTCAAATATACATATTTCTAAATGGGTTTGATATTGAGCATGGGTATTTCCGAGACGCCGCATGTTTTAAAAACTACCACCTGATCCAAACGCGACCCAGCCTGAGAAGACCCGGCGAAACAAACTCGGCGGGCTTACATTACCGCTGGATACTACGCGGCGCGACCCAGTCCTGAAACAATCCAGCGAATCAATCTCAGCGGGCTTGTTTTTGGTACGTGCAGCACCCTCAATGGCATGGTATTCGGTGTACAGCATTCGCAATGAGTATTTCCGCTCGCCTTTCGTCAGGTGGTGCGGGCTATTTGCCAACTACCCGCCCCCTCAGCCCCGGCACCCGATGACTGGCACACGCCGTCCTCATTGTGCGCTCAGGCTGACTAACATTTATATTTTGACCCTATTCCATACTTGTTTACAATCTATTTATAATCTAGATTTATAGGATTTATTTTGAGTTGCAATAATGTTTGTGGTATAATTTCGGTGTTCCGTGTTGTGACGTCATTACATGTGCTTTACGTTATGTTGGTGGATTTGTTCGTTAATGCCAAGATTTGTTTCTTGCATATATTTTATAGAGATCTATATTCATTATATGTTATGCTTTTGTCTAATAACTGTTTTATACATCATTCATTGTTTTTTTTGTCTAATTATATGTAAAAATAATACCAGCTTGTATTAAACACTTTTCCAATACTAAGCACGGGCCTTCTCTACCAATATTAGACCTTAGTCCACCACGCTGGCCTAATGTTACTAAGTACACTTCGCACACGCACCGTCGAAATTCTTATGTTGAATTGTCAGGCATGCTTTCATCAGATGTTTTCAAAGTTAAAGCAATCTTAATGTCTAATAATCTTTGAATTTTAAAATGCTAAACCTCATCCCTATTAGTATTACTCAACCATAGCCAACCCAGTACCATATTCTCATATTATTGCGAATTAACCTTCGTACTCTGTCCTCCGTTGCGCCCTCGTATTCTCTCCCTGACAAGCGTCTATTCTCATAGTTATATACGATCTTCTACTTCACTTTCTGACGAGTGTGTCGATTCATTCAGTATAGAATGGGCTAGTTGACTGTTTTTGGGAAACCGTTTTATTTTATTCTTCATGGTCTATATTATTTGAATATTATCATTAATAAACATAAAAAATATGTTTTCAAGATTTAATTTGCGTTTTTATAAACCAAATTTATTTTGCCCACCAAAAAGCTACCGACTGTCATGGCCTCTCGTGTGACGTGACCATCCGCAAAACTAATAGACATAGTCATTTAGCTCAGCGTTTAATAAATGTTTCGAACGGTGACGTCATGCATGACTGATTTGTGTTACATGTCACGTGACAAAATGCTCTATTTTTACATATTTGTTTCTTGAAAATATTTAATACTCACATATAAATTAACAAATTGGTTTAATTTTCGACATTTTTAGACTAAAATCTAATACAAAACACAAAATTCTATGAGGTTTTCACTTACTGTCAACTACCATATTATGCGAAATTCTTACTATGCATTTACTAACTACCCTCAATATATTGTTCTACAAGTGATTTGATCACGACACCGATTTGCATTTGCAAGTTTATGCCAACCCCATAGCAATGACAACACTGTTAATGTTGTTCATGATGTTAACCTCGCATGTAATTTTATACTCGCTATTTGTATATTATTTATACCATTTAATATTGCGCGATTAAGACCCGTTTCCTGATTTGACAATAAGTTGCTAAACATATTGAGCGCCCGCAATATCTGATGCGTTTTCCTCAATATTTATTCGTGGATACAAAAGGCATGTGATAGAGAGGTGACTACGTTTAGACAAACGTATCAGACTTCGTTTCTCCATCGTGAACCAAGGCATCCCAGAGGACGTACGATGGACCGTTGACTTGAACCGAAGGTGGCGGTTAGTGGATGCGAACTGCCCAAGTCCGGGATGGTTGGCGTTCTTGAAGAGGCCTACGTCCAATAGCAGGAGGCGATAGGCTGATAATTCTTAGATGTTGGATTTCTATAATATTTGCAAAACTCGCACCTCTATAAAGTGAAAACGTGGGTGATTATATTGATATAAAACAGACTACTTTTGCCTACGCACCGTTGAGTTCGAGGCGATTAACCTTATTACGACGTTTCTGTTTAAATGGTCTTGGAAATTTGCGTGGTATACTAAAAATATACAATTTAGTCATGTTTTTTTTATCCTTGCACGGCAAAGTGACCGCACTGCACCTGATGGTAAGCCCAGTGCGTCCAATTAGAGTATCGAGTAGCGAGAGACGATCTATCCCCCGCTACTCAACACAATCATGCCGGCCTGCTCCTTCACACTACGCCATTGGCAAGAAGGTGAAAAAGCGGTCGAGGGTCTATTGTCAGAGTACTCAGAAGGACGCAAAATGGCCAAACATTGTACCCTAACTCTAGACCCCCGAGAAAAACCGGATGTACACGGGCTGATCCCGGAACGCGACACACTTGCGTGTGCCACCATGTCGGGTTTTACACCCTGTGTACGGTGGTCGTTATCCGGGCGGATATGAGTATCCTACCACCAGCAACGGTACCACATGTTAAACGGATAACCTCCCAAACTCCCTTTCCTCAAAGGCCGGAAACGCACTAAAGATTGCCATCTACCTACAAATATCGAAGCTTTGTTATATTATTCTATCGATTACAATAAGGGGTATTAAGTATTAATAATTAATAAGTAGAGATATATTACACAAGTTTTTAAGTAAGGGTTACTGTATGAAGTGATGGAGAGGTTGGTGTTATCGTAGACACGTAATGCGGGGGGCATTATTAAGGGTATAATCTAACTTGCCTCAAAGATACTTATCCATCGAGCTAGCTTCTTTGACTTTGTTTTTAAATCCATCTGCGCTTAGTGCCGATCCACCAAGAATAAATAAAATCATAAATAACACCCAACAGTCACACAGATAGCCACGATCCTACACTAGGATACGAGTCGGACTGGACAAAAATATCTGTCTGCCACTCAAACATTTGTCCCGGTGTGGCTATTGAACTAACGGCCTCTCGTTTCACAGCCGGCTAGTCGGCTACTGCGCCACAGAGGCTGTCAAATGTACTTATACTGTACTTATTTTACTATATAACATACTTTAATAGGTGGTCGGTTGTGCCAAACAACCTTCTCCAATAAAACGGCGCCGGGTCTGATGTCTCTCGACCTTGCATCGTCTCATAGAATCGATCGAAACCGCATTAGGATTTTACGATTTTAGATGTACAGTCTGCTTTTATAACTACGTGTGTACAATTGTATAGTACATTTGTAGATTTATGAGGATATTGTATATTTAATTTTGAATATTTTAGTTGCGTATTAACTGCTAGTTTTTTCTTGCTTCGAGTCGTGTTTTAGTTTGGGGGTTAATCGTTGGCGCCTCCGAAATTAGACTCCAAATACTTTACTTATTTCAGTTGTTTTCACTCTTAACGTATAATAAGTAGCGGACGAGTAGCTAGCTGTGAAACCTGAGGCCGTGGGTTCAATTCTCGCACCGAGACAAGTGTTTATTATGACACAGATATTTGTTTCGTGTCCGGTTGTTGTGGGACTGTAGTCCCTCGTAGTTCTTGATACCCACGATACAGGTTTTACCTAATATGGGGTTAGAACTATGTGTGTGGCTGTTGGGTGTGTTTATTATTATTAATATAGTAGGGTGGGCAAATAGCAGCGATAGCCTAGCTGGTTGCAGTACAGACTGTCAAGATGAAAGTCTTTATGTTCGAAACCCAAATGGCCTCCGACTTTTCTAAAGTTACGTGTGTATTCTTTGTTAAATATCACTTGCTTTAACGGTGAAGGAAAACATCGTGAGGAAACCTGCATATCTGAGAATTCTTATACGAATTTCGAAGGTATGTGAAGTCTACCAACCCGCATTAGGCCAGCGTGGTGGACTAAGGCCTGACCCCTCTCACTAGTAGAGGAGGCCCGTGCCCAGCAGTGGGACAATGTATAATACAGGGCTTGTATTATTATTCTTATTAAAGTATGTAAAACTTGATCGTCGTGTGAGGCATTGCATTTATAGGCTTTTTAGGTTAAGTTAAGCAAAGATGAAAATAGGCACGAATATCTCGCCAATCACACCTATAGGGAGAATTGATTTAATTTGCTCGTTACGTTATTTGTACCATATCAGATGACAACCACCGTACTGCATATATTTTGGAAAATCACTTAAGTCTCGTTCTGGCATTAACCTTAATTAGCACCAATTTAAAAAAAAATATTATCGGACTCTTATTTTTTTATGGGAAGCATTAAGCACTAAATACCACTACCTTATTTCATTAGAATTTATTCAATAATTCCAATGTTTGATTTAATAATGTATCTAATCAATGTTTGATACACTTTGCGTAGACATATTTGTAAAACATGCGTAATTCGAGCATCGACGTTGCTGCGGGCGTTTCGAAACATGATCTATCGGGTAGCCATGATGTACACGTTTTGATCTACAATTGCTCATAATTGAATACTTACATAGTTTATAATACCAGAAAAAGGGAAAATGTTTGTGTGACAGACAGATATTTGTGTCCGGGGTCTGGGTGTTGTGAGATCGTAAGTCTCCTGTAGTCCCTGATACCCACAACACAAGACTCGTATCTTAGTGTGGGGTCGGGGCCATGTGTGACTGTTGGGTGTTATTGATTATTATTAATTAAATTAAAACGAAACACACAATAATCTATTATCATCCACCTTGAAACCAACAGCCATATGTTCTAATCCCGCAATCGTGAGACGGTAAAGAAAGTGATATTGGGTTTTTATATTCAGAAATACTCAGTATCAGCCCGGAGTCCCGTGCCCGGTACGGCGTAAGGCTCGGCCCTTATCACATTATGGGACCGAAATAAATTCGGCGAAATGTGGGTGTACTGGTTACACCTCTTCCTACCCCTTCGATTACAGGCGTTAGTGTTTATGTATTTGTTTCGGGTGTGAGAGTCACACGAGATAATTACAAATTACTGCCGGGTCAAGGCTAAAATGGAAAAATATAGCTGACCGAAGCTGTCGCTATGGTAGTCACATGTCGCAGTGGCTACATCAATCCTTCATTTACTTTACAATGCAATACATTACCTAATGTGTCAATACAAACAGTTGTTTCCTGTTCACCATAACCATACCTGTGTTGTGGAGGCGCACCTTTTATATGAATTTCAATTGAAATACAAGTATAATAAGTATACGTATCGTTTGGCTTGTAGAGGGTAACTTAGGCCGTGTTTTGTTATCAGTAAGTTGATCGAAATAATACCAGAAATAATAATACAAAACTATATATACACCCAACAGTCACCATATTTTTGACCCACACTAGGTAAAACCTGTATCGTGGATAACAAGGACTACGAGGGGCTACGGTCTTACAAAACCCAGACCCGAAACAAATATCTTTTTTTTTTTAGTGCCTCGATAGGCAGACGAGCAGACGGGCCACCTGATGGTAAGTAGTCACCGCCGCCCATAGACTTCTGTCACACAAATATTTGTCTCGGTGCGGGAATCGGAATCAAAATCGGCCTCTCGTTTCACCACCGGCTACTTGCCCGCTGCGCCACGGAGGCTGTTAAATGGCTGTTCATCTCTTAATATTTTTTATTATTTGTCTATGGGTTTTGTCCAAATGGAGATTGCACATAATTTTTATATTTTATCCAGGCATTAATATCATCAAATAACTATTTAATAACGTAAATTTATAAGATTAGTCTATATAAAAAACAACGCGTCAATGTGTTCGCACACACATATATCCGAAACAGCCCGACCGATTTCAATAAAATTTTGTTAATGTGAATGATTGGTTGGGGCTTCAAAGATAGTATAGTTTTAGATGACATAAGGGTTTTTTATCCTGGCACGGGAAAGTGACCGCACTGCACCTGATGGTAAGCGCAGTGCGGTCCAATTAGAGTAGCGAGAGACTATCTATCCACAGTTACTCAACACAATCATGCCGGCCTGCTGCTTCACACTACGCCATTGGCAACAAGGTGAAGAAGCGGTCGAGGGTCTATTCTCAGAGTACTCAGAAGGCCGCAAAATGGCTAAACATCGAACCCAAACTCTAGACTTCCGCTTTGTCGATATATTGTATTTTTTTCAACAAAAGCTACTTTCCAACTAGTTTATAAAACGGAAGCCGGAAGAACGTGTTGTAGTACCTTCGCCACTGGACATACTACCCACATCTATGATAAATCGCTGTCGAAACTATCACTAAGGTATATGCCATTCATCGGTACTAATATAGATTATTATACAGTGGCATGCATAATGCAACTTGTGGGCGTCAATCAACTCGTACTGATGACTGCATACTTGCATCAGCACGGTTCATTCAAACATCTGGATAGTAAATAAATAATAAACAGAAACTTCTAGATAAACTGGATAGTTCATAAACTAAACTTCTGGATAGTTGATGCTGTAATTCGTAACATGACGCTGTTGTTTGTAATCTAAAGAAAAAACTCCAGTTTGCGCGACATCTAACGATGTTTGATTTAAGCGACATTTTTTGCGATATAAAGTTATATATCTATTCCGAATTAGCAAACTTTCCGTATCTTTTGAGCCTAGTATTAATTTTTTGCCTCTACTTTTTTTGGCGCTTAAATCAACTGATAAAACGAGCTCGTTTTTTTCATGGCACATTTATTTAAGAAAATAATATATATATACTCAGCCTGTTGCCGTCCACTGTTGGACGTAGGCCTCCCCAAGTGAACGCCAACCATCCCGGTCTTGGGTAGCCCGCATCCACCCGCAAAGAAAATAATGCTACTAAATAATAATAAAAAAAGTAATAAAGTTCCAGTTCGTGCTTACACAAGTCATATATTAATTCTGTTAAAATCCAGGCAATAGTTTTATTTATATAGGATTTTTCTGAAACCCAAAAAAAAATATTGATCCTCTCTCCTGTAACTTTTCAAAATTGTCGCATAATTCAATTACCCGGCCATCCGTGGATGTGGTCCCGATCTTATTATTATTAAAATACAAGTCTTGTGAACGACTCCAGACCCGGAACAAATATACAAATATTCAATATATATCTCACAAATAATTATTTAGATGCGGGAATCGAAACCGCGACCTCCCTTTCAAAGCCGCTCACCAACTGGAACACGGAGCTATCGAGAAAAGAAAAAACAATGTATGTGACCTAGCTAACTATGTAACCTAGCGTCAAATTAAATAAAGAATGTTTAAGTAAATTACCTATAACGCCTTTAATTTGAATGATCAAGCTTTCATTTAGTTCTTTTGTTTAAACTATATTGAATTTTAACTATTGTTAGTATTTTCATAGTCCAAATACGATAGTCTTGATTCCTCTTTTTCTTGACAAATTGTCACTATAGATAAACTATAATAGTGGAATTAAGTGATAACTTTATATTTTATTATACAAAATACTTTTACATTAGTAATAACTTGATTACGGTTAAAACAGTAGGGCCTGAGAATAAAAAACAGCGGCAAGCGCATATCATAGGAAATACGGCCATTGTCCTTCCTCCGAGATATTAAAATTTATCTTACGACTAACCGTGGTAATAATTTGTCGACTTCCTCTTAACAGTAATACAATGCATAAATACATGAGAACTCTGACAGGATGACAAAACGGTTTATACAAAATTATTCTAAATCTTATTACAATAATCTTAAAGTGCGTATTTTGTTGACACTGTTTCGGTGGTTTAGTTCTGTTTGATATTCGCGCTGCAGTAACTTTAAGCTTTGCTTAGAATTTGATTTGGTGATTTTTTAATCTTCAGATTGACAACGTATATTCGATATGTAGAAAAAAATTATTTGGCGAATAAGACGACTACTAAAAAGCAGCGATAGCCTAGTTGGTTGCGGTACGGACTATCAAGACGAAAGTCGTATGTTTGAAACTCAAATGCCATCTTTAACTTTTTTAAGTTAAGTGTGTAGCCGATGTTATTTATCGCTTGCTTTAACGGTGAAGGGAAATATCGAGAGGAAACTGCATATCTGAGAATTTTCACAAGAATTTCGAAGGTATGTGAGGTCTGCCAACCCGCATTGGGCCAGCGTGGTGGACTAAGGCCTAACCCCTCTCATTAGTAGAGGAGGCCTGTGCCCAGCAGTGGGACAATGATTTATACAGGGCTAGTATTATTATTAATATAAGACGAATACCGTTAATACTAAATGTTTGATATGGACCATGGGGGTCAACATCCATACCCATAAGACACCTCTTTCGTTTTTTCAATATGTTTCCTTTAACTCTCCTATATTGGATGACTGAGTTCAAATAACCAGTCATTGGCGTGGGTAAACCTTAATATGCACCCAGCCGCTATTCTGCACATATAATAATGTGCGGAAAGAATGTGAAGGTCAACGTGGTCATTTAGTATTTTAGGAAATACAATGCTTGTTCTTTTGTTTAAAATATTAAGCACAATAAAATTGTTATGTTGTTTTTTATCCTAGGAATACATGTCTTCGATCAGAAAGCCTTAGCAGATCCTTATCTGGTTACATATCAATAATCTAACTATTAATTACTAATTACACTTAGTATAGTTAGGTTTTGTATTCATTATTTAGGCATATTTTTTATTAATATAATTCCTGATTTGTGTAAACGTTGTTACAAGATAACCTAGCAGATTTTAAATATTATTAGAAATTAGATTTTTATATGTAAAATTAGACGATTAAAACATAAAAAAGACATCCAAATTCTAGGATTTTATTATAAATGTTTTTAAGTACATATATACTTTTTATTGCTTAGTCCGACAACCGAGCCAGTGGGTCACCTGATGTTTAGTGATCTCCACCGCCCATGAACATCCACAATACCGAAAGTATCATGTATGCGCTGTCGGCCTTAAAGGACAGGAATAGGGATTAGGGAAGGGAAGGGGGAATCTGGGCCTCCGGATATCACACTTACCATACGAAATGCGACAGTAAACTGTCACTTTACGTTGGTTTTCTGTGAGACAGTGAGCCGGCCCCTTCATGCTGTAGACAAATATGTCTTCAGCGTGGCTCTACAACTAACCAAAGTATATATGTACATATCTTCATTTGACGCTTCATTTCTTAAATACAAACAAGGTGTGTGCTACTGCTAATGAACTGCTAAACAAGGAACATAGTTCATAGTAGTCCCATGTGAACATACCTTTTTAGTTATAGGGTTGCCTATTTCGTTAAGACCCATAATTAAAGTTTTAAAAATATTAATAATAGAATAAAAAATCTTATAACATGTTGTGATAGTTTCACATCCCATCCCAGTGATACCCATGACATAAGATTATTATATCTTAAGTGCGGGTCAGGGCTATATTTTTGAATGTTGGGTGTTATTTATTTATATTTAATTTATGTAAATAGTGCTTTCGGTTTTATTATTATGATGTGGCAAAATGTATTATGCATTTCGTAGATGAAATACATACATTACTTTTGTTAATTTGTATTAGATAACAAAAAAATATGCCCAAATAAAACTACTGCATATTAATTTATATGTTTCCGCATACATTTTTGTTGGAATGACGACAAGACGCGCTACGCCTGGGTAATACTGAGATTACCAACACATTCACTTCCATTAACCTTCGTTGTAACTCTTAAAAGTTGTACTAATTTACCCATTTAAATCTGTTTTCAATAAAAACACTGGTTTAATCCAGATTTTAGGTGTTCTTTAGCCATAGCTAACCATAGTTGAGTATCTGCTTAAACATTTAAAGATCTTGTTGTTTTTATTATATTGGCCCAGAATGGTAACCACACCTGATGAAGGATAGCTGAAACATGGCGAAGACGATATATTTAGGTACGACCGAATGTTAACGGTAGTTTAACATGACTGTAGTTAAAACGCTTGATATAAAGATAAAGTGCGGTTGGCAGCCCTCCGCGCGCCTACTAAGGGCACGCCACACGCCCTTCCTCGTTACGCGGCATTGGAATGCACAAAGAACCTTTGTTTGTTCTCTCAACTAGTGCAATGCGTTCTCATTTGTTTGTTATATAGTCATGTGATCTGACAAAATTGGATGAATTTTACGGAAATGTGGTTTGTAATTTTTTGAAGGTAATTCTTCGAAGCCGGTAATCCACATTTTGCGGTATTTGGTGAGTTGGTAGTTGGTAGAATGTTACTATTATCAACACTCAACTCTACTCAAAACAATCATGCCGGCCTGCTTCTACATACTACGCCATGGGCAAGAAGGTGAAGAAGCGGTCGAGGGTCTAGTGTCAGAGTACTCAGAAGGTCGCAAAACGGCTAAGCATCGTACCTCAACTCTAGATCCCCGACAAAAACCGGACGTACACTGGCTGATCAGGAACGCGACACACTTGCGTGTGCCACTATGGCGGGTTTTACACCCTGTGTACATTGGTCGCTATCCGGGCGGATATGAATATCCTACCACCAGAATTATATTGGAATTAAATTGTAAATAGGTGTTAATTTGATTGATTATAAAACGCCTTTTTGAAACGCCACCCAGGAATATCTGTATTTATTTCAATTTATTTGTTTATTTATTTCTCCTCACAAAAAGACTTTTACAAACAGTATAGAGTAAACATTCTACTTGTTATTATTTCACGGTCTATTATATGTAAGGAGCTGGTGTCTGAAGTGGGCAAAAAACCTGTAATACAGATCACCAGGTCCTCACCCCACGGTATTAAGTTTTACAAGTTATTATATTGTTTACATAAATGTAAATAATTATCAAATTTCAGTTCGGCAACATCCATTCGCAGTGTCAATTAAATACGGACATTAATCTCGTTGTCCGTTCTTTATTAAATCAACGCCAATAAATGCTTCCTCAAATTATTATTTTGAATTAAATTTATCAGTTTTATTATGATGAACAAACATGATCTATGGGTGAGGCGCAGTCGGCGCTAGTTTCTCATTACCTAATAAAATAGCTATAAACATTTAAAATGTTTTATCGATAGACTTTCCTTTTAACTTCAAATGTAATAAAACGTTTTATAGACGCAGTGATTTTATTAGATAAAGTGAAATTCGAGTTTATGTCGTTTGAAACGACTTTCGTTCACTCTTTGGTCGGCAGTTCGTGTTCAGAACTTAAAAAAGGATTATCTCTTTTACACATACGTTAAGCTCAGACTATTATTTGTTTCAATTCCACGATATATTTTTATTGATTAACTAGGTGTTGCCTGCGGCTCCGCTCTCGTGGTGGTTATTTTTGAAAGAAAACGTATATAGTCCTTAGATTACCTCCATAGCTAATCCGTGATTGAGTAACAAACATCCATTCATCCATCCAAACATTCGCATTTATAATAGTAGTAAGATTTAATCTCTCACAACTACGTTTTGCTATATAGTCGTTCAGACAGGTATATATATGTGATATGTAATATGGTATTATATGTATATGAAATAAACAGTAGAATTAGTATAAGATACATCTATTGTACTAATAAATGATAAGGTTGTTAATAAATAAATAAAAAAAAGAAGTAAATGTTACCTCAAGATACACACGATGTTATGGTCGGAATACAGTACTTTGTACGTGATGCCTTGACGGACAGACAATAATTCCAAAAATAATTGTTTTTTGTTCTATATCCATAATATAACACGTTACCATCAAAATTTTATAAAATATTTAAATACAGACAAAAACGCGTTCATACTTCGCCACTCTGTCTGGCTTCTTAATTATTTCTATTTCTGTCGTTTCATAATCTTTGTGCTATATTTTTTGAAGTGAAACTTCTTTAGAATCGTTGTGATTTGATTTGAGTGGGACCGAGTGGGACCGAGTGGGATCGAGTGGGATCGGGTGGGATAGAGTGGGATCGGGTAGGATCGGGTGGGATCGAGTGGATAAAATATATTTTATAATCAATAAAAGATTTTATTAATAAATAACCTTTCCTCACATTATTATTATATTAATATACATAAAGTTTAAGTAATAACCGAAGCTTTTCTTAAGTTAAACAATTTCTATATTAAATAGTTCAACTTAGATTCGTTTAAGTTATCACTTCTGTCGAGCGAGCGTTTTTTATATAGAATTTGTTGCGGAGTAAAAAGGCTTAGCATTTAAAGAGACTCGTCGAGCTTCACTGCTCGTAGTCAATTAAATGCCAAAGTCGATTCTGGCTTAATAAATGTTACAACGGCGAGAGTGTGGGTAGGCACTGGCTCCAAGACTCCAACTATATCTATTTAGTGCTATGTGACAACAATAATTGCTACTGAAGATTTCCCTACCGTCGTTTTCCATTCATTCACAGTAATCGTTGTTTCCTTGCCTACCTTGACGGCAGTTCCTAAGTTCTCGTCCCGTTAATTATATATTCATTCCTTATACTGAATTTTTAACTTTGTTTTGACTCTTTAATCAGATATTTCATTTGGCATATATATTTATATCAAAATCTTTGATTATATATTCTTGTTATTGATACTGTCACTGAATTGAATCCGGACCGAGATTAAATTATGAATTAATTAAATTAAATTACTCATGTGTAATTTCTTCTTGTAAACTTTCGATCTATTTATAATCTCATTTCAATGTCACGGTCGATGCCGTATACTAATGCCATTCTCAACTCTATACTCAACTCAGATCAGAATGATGAAATAGATCACTGAAATGATTATCTCCGTGGCTCCGTAGGCGAGTAGCCGGCTCTGAAACGTGAGGCCGTGGGTTCGATTTCCACACCGGGATAAATGTTTGAGTGACAGACAGATATTTGTGTCGAGTCTGGGTGTTGTGAGACCGAAAGTATCTCGTAGTTCCTGACACCCACGACACAAGAATATCTTAGACTGTTGGGTATTATTTATTATTATATTTAATCATGTAATTATTGCATACAAGTCTTTGACGAAGCGTTATCGTCGTGAAATCCACATGCGCCAGTTTATACACAGAGCTCCTTGTTCTCCATCGACCTTGCTGTGATCGGATCACCTGATGAATATGTGTATATGTAATTGCAGTAATATTTGCCATAAATGTGTGGGATTACGCTCGACGCGCATGTGCAACTTCCGTAACTATGATCGGTCGTAATAGTTGCGTGATTAAGCAATTCTTAATTGAACATACATACATATACACTCACGCCTGTAATCCCCGAAGGGGTAGGCAGAGGTGTAACCAGTACACCCACTTTCGCCGAATTTCGGTCCCATAATGTGATAGGGGGCGAGCCTATCGCCATACCGGGCACAGTTTCCAGACTCCGGGCTAATATTGTGAATTTCAAGATAGAAAAATCCAATATCACTTTACCCGACCCGGGGATCGAACCCGAGACCTCAGCACAGCAGCAGTCGTAACGCATGCGCAATTACAACTGCGCCACCGAGGCAGTCACATATACAGTTTAGTACATATTATTATGTACTAAAAAATAGTAAATACACCTAACAGGCAAACCCCTAGTTCTGACCCCACACTAGGTAAAACCTGTATTGTGGGTATCAAGAACTACGAGGGACTACGACACAACACCCAGTCCAATATCTGTCTGTCACACAAACGTTTGTGTTTTGTTGTTGGGTGGTTTAAACCGAACCCACGGCCTCTCGTTAGAGCCGGCGTGTCAAATAATATAAGATAGAACAAGAAGACCCAATGCATACAATTAAAGTAACGTCCGAGGTTGGAGCGCTTTGTCCAATAACCGAGCAACTAGCAAGAACAAGTCAAACCAAAGTGTGTATAGGTTTAGCGCATGCGCAGTCTAGGAAGTGTATAACACGCGCGTGATCCGTGCATGGCACGTAACGGTTACGTAACGTGACGCGCTGAAACGTAACGCTTTACGTTGTAAATCTATAATAATTTCACTTTTTGTAATATAAAAATGGAAAGTGGCTGCATGCGGTATATTTCGCGTCGTCATAGTATGTAACGTGCGCTGTTACATCAACTGAAGTTATACGGACAGTTTTCAACAAACGGACAAGTAGGTCACCTCATATAATGCAATTCATGAGGCTGCTACACAGGCCTGTAACTGTTTGCTTGTCTGAATATAAAAAACAATAATTCGGGTTTGTCTGGTAGTAAGAATGTCGGGCTTTGGTCTGACACCTCTTAGTTGTGGCTTTGGTTTGAAAAGTAGAATAAATTCGGGAATATATAAAGGCATAAAAATGCCGATAAGCTCGCCCCCTATCACATATGGGACCGTAATAAATTCGGCGAAAAGTGAGTGTACTGGTAACACCTCTGCCTACCCCTTCGGGGATCACAGGCGTGAATGTATATGTAGAAAAATCGCTTAGTTTTCACCATTCTTTGCTTCTACAAACTATTAGATTGGGCAACATGTCGTTTCATTGATGACGTCGAGATAGTCCGATGCCTTAACTGCCAACATTACGGACACGTGCATAAATTCTGCACAGCGAAAACACCAACATGTGCGATTTGTGCAGAGACGCATGAGACCAGGGCTTGTCCTCACAAAGCTAACTCGGATTTTAAACCAGTATGCGCGTCATGTAAACTTTTTAAAAAACCCCACGACCATCGATGTGGGTCTAATGACTGTCCCACTTATAAACACAAATTAGAACTTCTGATTCTTTCGACACAGTACTAATTAATTTCTAATATGGATAGTAATCTTATCGTCGGTCAGTTAAATCTCCACAACGATAGGGTCGCGACGTCGGAGTTAGATACGTTAATTCGCGAATATAAGCTCGATATAGTGTTAGTACAAGAGCAATACCAACACTCGCGTTTACGTAGTAGGACGGTTCAGCTAGACAACGGTTCACGAGCAGGTATTTATGTATCAAGTTCCAATTTTACCATCACGTCAGTGCGTAATCTTATGACGTCGCACTGTGCTGTCGCAGAGGTTTCAACTCCGTGCTATAAGGTTTACGTTGTGAGCTGTTACTTTCAGTATTCAGATCCTGTGGGTCCACACATACACCATCTTCGTCATGTTCTGCGGTCTCTTGTAGGTCAGAAAGTTATAATAGGCGCGGACGTTAATGCGTCATCTATACTTTGGTATGGCAAATATCGTTCTACTGATACCGAAAGGCGTTGTGCCGTAGAAGATTTCATCGCAGAGATGAATCTTATTATACATAATACCCCCGATGCACCACCTACATATTGCAGCCCTACGGGCGAGTCTTCTATTGACGTCACACTTTCTAGTGGAGACGTTCACCTAGATAGGTGGCGTGTCCTTCCGGATGCGTCGTGTAGTGACCATCGCCTGATTGTGTACGAGTTCATGCCTAGATTAACGCAGGGTCCTATTTATAGCAACTTTAATTATAGATATAAATCTAAAAGTGCCAATTGGAATTTATTTAGCGCTTTATTTGCTCAACATGTCGGGGACTTCACTCGCAATAACCTCTCAGCTGAAACGTGTGCCGAAATTATGTCGGACACGTTTACATACTGTGCGGACGTCACAATCGGTCGGGGCTCCATTACTAATACTCGTAGATGTGATTGGTGGAATAACTATCTAGTTCACCTGCGTCGTACCTTTCGCAGGGCTCGTAGGAGGTTTAACCGACTTAAAAAACGCTGTGTTACAGGAGAAGCATTTACAGCTGCTTTTATCGCACTCAAGGTTGCCAGATCACATTATAAAGCTGCGGTGAATAAATCGAAAGGTATTTTATTGCGTAAAATTGTAGAACGATTGGATAAGGAAGGTCCGTGGTCTCCTCTATACCATGAATTCAAAGCAAATAGGTCAATAAATCTGGCCTATATACAGAATATTAAAATAGACAACACCTATACAACTGGTATAGAGGATACAGCGGAATCCCTCTTAAACTCCCTAATACCCGATGATACAGTAGCGCGTGATAACGAATATCATAACCAAATACGGATGTGGGCCGCGGAACCACCGAACACACCCTCGTCGGATTTCCCGTCTTTTGAAGAATTTATCGATATCGTTAGATCTTTACCTGTGAACAAAGCCTCCGGTGAGGATAAAATATCTAATAAAATGATCAAGGAAGCGTGTAAAGCAGCGGGCGATTCTATTCTAATAGTTTTTAATCGATGTATTGCTGAAGGTGTTTGCGGTTTTATTCGGATAATACCAAAAAGTGGTGACAAGCCACCCGACGACCCTAAATCTTATCGGCCTATAACGTTATTACCATCCTTAGGTAAATTGCTTGAACGACTAATTGTTCCTCGGCTAATACCGGGCGGTCCAAAGTTTCATGAGAAGCAATTCGGTTTTACTGTAGGGAAATCTACTGTTGACGCCGCTTTATCCGTTAGAAGAACTGTTAGCAACTCGAATAGTAAATACGTCTTAGGTATATTCTTGGACATATCCGGTGCTTTCGATAATGCGTGGTGGCCAATGCTACTACTTAAGCTGAAAATCCGAGGTTGTCCTAAAAATATATATTCACTTATTTATTCATATTTTTGTCTAGGCACAACCAAATTAAAACTTGGTCACCACGAAGCGTCGAAAGCTCTTACGATGGGTTGTCCACAAGGCTCAGTAGTCGGTCCGTACTTGTGGAATTTAGGCTTCGACGACTTTTTCGCACTCCCTTTACCTCAAGGTTGCTCCTTAACCGGCTATGCTGATGACGGGCTCTTGCTTGTTCAGTCGAATAGTAGATCGGGACTAGAAAATTTGGCCAGCGCGTGTTTAAAGTTAATTTTTGATTGGGGTGAAAGAAATCGTCTGACTTTCGCACCTCATAAAACTTACCAACTACTTTTAAAGGGCATTCTTAAAACACCGCCGCGAATTAAATTCAATAATATTTATATAAAACGCAAAGAATCGGTCTGTTACCTAGGGCTAGTTTTGGAGAGAAACTTTTCGTTCTTAGAGCATATAAAATCCGTCGGGGAAAAGTCGAAACGCAATTTCTATGCCTTGACAAGGATATCCACTTCAACGTGGGGATTATCTTTTAACACATTAAAAGTCATCTATGGGGCTACTTACTTGAGCAGTATTTGCTATGGATCACCTGTATGGGCTGATAGGGCTACTATCGGTGCTGTGCGAAGAAAATTGCTCCAGAGTCAACGTTTGGCGTTGATATTCTTGTGTAAGGCGTATAGAACCGTTAGTACTGAAGCTTTACCTGTCCTTGCGGGTGTACTTCCAGTCGATCTGGAGGCACAGCGTCGCGCCGCTATGTATTACTCCACGAGAGAGGATATGGACAAAAACTTTCTTACGTCGCGCGAACTCTCGAGAATCGGTAGACTTTTTAAACAGCGTTCCGAAATATGCAACGAACTGCTAAACGAGTGGCAATGTCGATGGGATAATTCAATTAAAGGGCGGCATTTATATCAGTATTTTCCTTTGGTTCGCGATCGTCTAACAAAAACTTGGCTAGAAATTGATCACTGTGTTTCACAATTTCTCACCGGTCATGGCAACTTTAAGAGCAAACTATTCTCATTTAAGTTGGTTGATTCGCCTGCGTGCCCATGTTCTACACCAAACTGTGAGTACGAACAGTCCGCGCATCATGTTCTTTGGGAGTGTAGTCTCTGGCAAAATGAGCGCAACATTATGCTTGACAGTATGCAGATAACATCTGGAGTTGTATACTATATGGACCTTGTGGAGACTGGGAGGAATTTCCGTGCTTTCCGGCGATTTTGCCATACCTATTATTGGAATCAAGCGTAACAGCTCGCATGATAGGACCCGTTAAGTAACTTCCGTGGTGCTTTACGTCTGGCTTCTCCAGACGTAAATGTCCCTTTATTGGAGGTTAATACCTTTTTAGTTCAGTATTTGTCTCCCGCTTTGCTATGGAGGGAAGTGGACAATTTATATTTCCAACTCCTCCCTATATTTCTATTTGATTAATTTCGTTGCGGGATAAAAGACAGTTATTAAGCATTCCCAGAGACTCGCCGAGTTTCATTACTCGGTGTCAAAAAAATGCGTGCCATTGTTGATCCTGGCTAAACAGGAGTTACAATGGCGGGTGTGTGGGCGGGATAGTCTCTCTTCTACAAACTATATTCAACATTTTATACCACACATAGTGCAATACGTTATTTTCTTTCTAAACAGAGGCGTGCAGGGTTAAGTTCACGGCCGTAAATGCATCTATTTTTATTTTAATGTTCGCTGTAGACAGATTTACAACTACAAGTGTCCCGCTCTCTCACATAAAGATGTATACGTTAGAAAGAGATGTTAATCTTCTGTTGACTTAAAAGGTATTAAAACATGCGTCTGTTAGCCAGTAAAGGTTGTAAACTGTCTAATGTGCAATTACTGATAAAAGCTTGTTTGTAAATGTACAATTAAATAGACACAAGGTCGGGTAGTTACAATTTGAGTTTTGTATTCGAAAAATCACACCTGAGTTTTCTGAAGTGGAAGTGGTACCCGATGTGTTAATTGACAAATCAGCATACAGCTATGTCATTAATGGTGTATGTAATTTTTACTTTTTAATCTTAGATGAGGTTGCCTCGTTTATGTATAAATAGATTATGTCCGCGGCTCCGCCCGCGTGGTAGTATTTTTTGGAAGAAAAGGTATAAAATCCATAGCAACATCTTGAAACTTGAAACACATATTATTTATTTCTTACCAAAAGCCTAAATATGAATTTTTAGATCACCACCTTCGAAATTCTTGTTTAGAATTTTCAGGTGTGAAAGTTTCTTCACCTTGTTTCACTTTAACGTTACAGCAAGCATTGAGCATTATTACACACGTAGCTTCGGAAAGTCAGACATATGCCAACTAGGCTGGTTTCTAACTCGCGACGTTCGTCTTGGCATTATGTAGCACCTCTTACTAGATTGTCACTGCTTATTATGCTTGTTAAAATCTATTTTACACCTCCACACAAAAAATAATAAAGGTCGCTACATAATGTTGCGATCTTGGAGTCGATAGCTTGTCGCCAAATTATATTTAAGAATAGATAAAATCATTTTTGACTAATCAAGTTATTTTTGACTAATCTCGACTGCCTCGGTGGCGCAGTTTATTTATTTGACGTAACAACATTGTAAACACCAACGTATTCATATTCATACCAGAAAAAGTCAAACCCATGCCAAGTGTTACAACAATTATAGTTACAAACATCCATGCAATTTATCATTAATCCATGCAATTGTTATGGCGTATGGAGTAAGACTACTGTGATCACAGGGTCGACTTCACATACCTTTAACATTCGAATAAACTTCTCAGTTTCCTCAAGATGTTTCCTTCACCGTTACAGCAAGCGATAATTAACAATGAATATATACGTAACTTTACAAGTCAGGTGTATGCGATTCTTGAACACCGACTTTCGTTTCGACAATCCGCAGTCCGTACCACTACCGCCTAGGCTATCGCTGCTATAATAGTTTGTATATATAAAATAAATTTTACCAAGATAATGTAGCTGTCAACTGCCATATCCTCTCCCTATTGATAGCCTACGTAGCGCAGCGGGTGAGTAGCCGGCTGTGACACGAGAGGCCGTGAGTTGAATTCGCAAACCGAGATAAATGTTTGTGTGACAGACATTTTTTTCGGGTCTGGGTGTTTTGGGCCGTAGTTCTTAACACCCACGATACAGGTTTTACTTAGTGTGGGGTCAGAACTATGTGTGTGACTTACCCTTCAAAACTAACTTTTAGTATTCACCACCCTATTCTGTCAACTTTTATCTCTCTTGAAACATTCATGTAACTGTGCACCAAAATAGGAAACTGTAAGTAAACTGCGCGTTTGTACACCCGAAACATTATTAGATACATTCCAATGTGAGTAAAATTGGAATCGACTCGCTAAAAACAAACTGTTGGAAGCCACGTGTTCGTTTGGAAACACGCAGTATGCTCCTTAATATATGAGTGAGTTACTCCTATGTTCGTTAAATATAAATTCATATTAAAATGCGAAAGTAACTCTGTTGTTACCTTTTAACAACTAAACGGCTGAACGGATTGTGATGTTAGTTAGCAAGGATATATATTATATCTTGTTGTTTTTTGTCTAAAAATATAACCTTCAAGAGGGTGAAATAGGGGTTGAAAGTTTGTATGGGCCTTCCGTAATTTCTCACGTTAGGGATTTAAAAATTCAGATTTAGGCTTTTAATAAGAATTAACGAAATAAGTGTTTAGATTTTTTGCAAAATCAAACACGAGGTTGGATACGGGCGGAGCTGCGGACTACAGCTAGTATATTATAAAATAACTAACGTTTACTTTGAGGAGGAAAGATTCTCAAGGCTTAATTTTGCAAAATTCCTTGCTCGATTAATCTTTTTAATGGACTCTGTATGCCCACTGTCATCATTCCTTGTTTCTCGGTAAAGAAACGTAATTTATAATGATCGTGACTCAGCTCTTAAATTATTATTTTTTACTTTTATGAGCATAATTTAGTCTCGACATATCGGTAAAACGAGAAATTATAAAGGTTATCTTGACATTTACGCATAAATATTTGTTCTTATTGATTACTAAAATTGGCATGTTATTATTAAAATTTATAGGAAGGATTTTTTGTCTGCTATATTAGGTAATTTGTTTTTTTTTTTAAATTTAAATATAACATAATAAAACGCGCATTCTAACCTAATGTTGTACGAAGCTGGGAGGAGCCAACTAAAAAACAGTGCATATACCGGCATGATTGTGTTGAGTAGTGGGAGATAGATTGTCTCTCGCTACTTGATACTCTAACTGGACGGCACTATGATTACCATCAGGTGCCGTGTGGTCATTTTGCCGTGCCTGGATATAAAACCTACGAGATACTTTCGGTCTTACAACAGACCTGCCGGTCTACTCTTGAACACAATTCCGATCAATCGGTATTGGATTTGTGAGATTTCGTATTCTGAGTGCGACCCTAGCGCCATATTATTTCAATATTGTATAACCATTCATATTATTATGATAATCTTAATTCCAAATACTGCATACCAATGGCTACACAATATTTAAATAAAATGGCGCTCAGTACGAAATCTCACAAATCCAATACCGATCGATCGGAATCGTATTCAAGAGTAGACCGGCTGAATAAATATTTTTGGATCATACAAACATTTCTGTACTTGCGGGAATGGACCCCAAAGCCTCTTGTTTCGCAACAATCTAACGGTTGTTGTATCACGCAGCCTTTTATAATTCGGACATGTTTGTGGGTAAAAGGGAAGATGTTTCGTCACAGTAAACGAGAATGGAGAAACTTCAGAATTATGCAGCCAGCGAGTATATTAATAAGTGGTTTATTAATTTTCGCAACATACATTTACTTAACAAGCGGGGTACGTTCCGCTCTGCTACGTAGTTTTAACAACACAATCTTGTTACGAACTGTTTTTGGACTCTTACAAATAGCATGTTGTGTATAATATTATTTTAGAGACTTTCACGCATTTCTAATTGAATTACTCGTTCAAATTAGCAAAGTGTCTAGAATATAAACTCTGGGTTCAACTCAACTAAGGGTAACGAGAGTGTTGCTTTTGCTTTTTTTTTTTTATCCTGGCACGGCAAAGTGACCGCACTGTACCTGATGGTAAGCGCAGTGCGGTCCAAATAGAGTACTGAGTAGCGAGAGACGATCTATCCCCGCTACTCAACACACTCATGCCGGCCTGCTGTGTAGCTTCTTCACACTACGCCATGGGTAAGAAGGTGAAGAAGGGGTCGAGGGTCTAGTGTCAGAGTACCTACTGAGAAGGCCGTAAAATGGCTATTGTACCCCAACTCCAGACCCCCGACAAAAACCGGATGTACACTGGCTGATCCCGGAACGCGACACACTCTCGTGTGCCACTATGGCGGGTTTTTCGCCCTATGTACGGTGGTCGCTATCCGGGCGGATATGAATATCCTACCACCAGCTACTGCTACTACTTGCTACTTTACTCTTGCCTAGTTTGTCGTTTCTGATTATCACTGTCTTCAAATAGGGTTGTTGATGTGAGAGACTTCTGATTTGTTGATACAAAAAGATTGCCGACTATGGTTATGAGGTTTGGGTGATGGCTATTTTGGTTCTAAAGCAACGTTTGCTCTATGTTTTAGAAGGGTTTACAGTCTTTAATTATAAAACATTGCATTCGTTGAAACAAATTTTAATTTCCTATAGTACCATATATTTTTTTAATTTTTGCCGACTTTGTTTTCTATTTCTATACGAATTAATTAATTATATTTTTACTTAGTAATAAGTCGATTACTATCGATATATAGAATGTAATAGTATGTACTGTATTTACAAAGCCGCAACTCGGCAAATGACCGTGGAATGATGATAAACCGCAGAAACTATTTGTAGCACTGAAGAATTATGTACATTTTAATAAACTTAATATTATATTAATCATTAAAAGCAGCGATAGCCTAATTGGTTGCGGTATGGACTGTTAAGTAGAAAGTCGTGTGTTCGAGATCTGCCCAAAGGACATATACCTCTGACTTTTCTGAAGTTACTTTTACGAGTATAATCATTGTTAATAATCACTTTCTTTAACGGTGAAGGAAAACATCGCGAGGAGACCGCCATACCCGATAATTCTCATACGCATTTGAAAGGTTTATGAACTTCTACCAAACCGCATTAGGCTAGCGTTTTTTTTAAATTCTGGCACGGCAATGTAACCACACTGCACCTGATGGTATGCGCAATGCCGTCCAATTCGAGTATCAAGTAGCGAGAGACAATCTATCCCCCGCTACTCGACACAATGTAGCTACTTCACACTACGCCTAAAGGACCCCAGGATCATCCAGCAAGGAGAGAACACGGTAGCTGGCAAACTGTTCCACAGCTTGATGATGCGGCAAAAATACTAATTTGCTCTGCTCTTGGTTCGGGCCGGGTAGAAGACACCACAAAGCTGTGGCTCCGCAAGCCAGTAAGCGTGGTGGACTAAAGCCTATCCTCTCTCTTTAGTAGAGCAGTAGCAGCAGTGGGACAATGTCTAATACAGGGCTAGTATTGAATAATACTAGCGTCATAGGGAATGATTCACATATAATAATTTGTATCATTCCCTATGATGCTCATTAGATAAGAAATTGCGAAGGATGTGTCGGGATGATGTACTTGGTGGTTACTTATATTTATTTATGTTTCTCATGTTATAAGTATCCTCAAAACGTTAGCAATTACTTTATTTAAATAACAAGTGGTGAAAGCGAGTTAAGTTATATCTTTCTTATCTTCATTAGTCATTCGTACTTTGTGCCAAACGTCATGCAAACGTCTAATCAATTGAGGTTACTGTTCTGTACTTACCATAAATTCACGCGATAAATTCAAAACACATACATATACACTCACGCCTGTAATCCCCGAAGGGGTAGGCAGAGGTGTAACCAGTACATCCACTTTACGCCGAATTTATTACGGTCCCATTATGTGATAGGGAGCGAACCTATCTCCATAACGCGCACTATTCCAGAATGCTGATGCTAAATAAATAAATAATTTCTAAATAGAGAAACCGAAAATCACTATATATAATAGGCAGTCGATAAATTCAAATTTAAAAATCCACAACAACCATTATGTATGTGGCTTGTTAAACCAAACCAAAGGATCCTCAACTAAAGTTCATTGGAAGTTAGAATATCACCATTCACCTCCTGGGCCTATCATCAAACCGTCACCAAATATCGACTCGCTGAGAAAAACCAAATAAGCTCATACTCAAGATTTTACTAGTGGCTGTTGAACAGTTCTACTATATCTCTATTAGTTCTATCATCATCTAGATGGTACCAAATTATTGTATCGCCACATGGTTACACAATGCAAAGTTTCCAAGCTTTAAACAGGTTGAAATGAACTGCGATTTGTTTATTGTTAGTTGCAAGTGATGCTAATATACAAGGTATTAACATTGAACAATTGCATTCGCCGTTTATTATTGCATAATAACGTAATGGTTTTGACCTCTGGAGTTAACATCTCATGCGTGTAGTAATTATTGCTGACATCAAGTTGTATTGGAGCTAGGTCTATTTTTAAAGAACCTGTTTCGCATGTGGATCTTTGGGCTGCTGGAAACTATCTGTGATTTTGAAGCTATGGAAGAATTATAGGATTCTAGGGGCATAGACATGTCGCTAGGCAACTAGGGCGATGTGTGGCTTTTGTATATCTGTTCGATGTTATAATGAGATCTTGAGAGGGATGGTGGCGCGAAAGCTCCCGCTGTATAGACATCGAAGGAGGTCACGTTGTTAGCGTCTGACTCAAAAGGAAAACGATCGCAAAAGCATAATTGGTAGCAATCCATGCTTCGAAAAAAGTCATCGAAGGGTTTTAGTCGGTACGCCGGCGTAGAAAGATTAAATTAAGCAACTAACGACTAGTCACACTGACAGTGAACTGAGTTGTAAGGCCAGCGAGCTTGGCATAACCATCCCTCCTCTCGCCACGGGAAGGAAGTGCAAAATAGCCTCTTCCCTCTAAAAAGGCAGTTGTTAATATGATTTAAAGTGTACAAAGGTTTATTTCCTGGTCAGGCCTTTAGAATAATTACCAACAAAAAAATATAGTAAAATAATAAAGGAAATGTCTTTGTCAATAGAATGTCTAAAAGCGCTATCAAATACCGGTTTCTTACGCCATGTCTTTAAAATTGATATATTTTTACCTAAACATGCTACTTCATATTTTAGGTACTTACGCGTGTAACAAACAAAAAAAATACATTGCAACGTTTCTAAAAATTTATTAAAACCAAAGCTCCGCCACCCACGTTGTATCTAATGTGGTTAAAATCTCAATTTCTGTGGTTTTTTGTTTGCGGCGCTTAGCGCACAAATTAAATTACTGACGCAGTGTACACTCTTAAGTAAGAATTTGTTGGATTGTTCTGAATATTTAAACCATAGGTCCCCAAACTTTTTTGTCTCATAGACCTCTTGCCATGTTTTTCGGTTTCGGGTAGAACCCCGTACTAAGCTAATTATTGCATTTTTGAAAGTTCATCAACTTCAAATGTGTTTTGACGGATGTTTAGCTGTAGTGAGATGTGGAAGAAACCGATAAAATACATACCAAAATAAAATTAAATACCTATGTATCACATAAAAGCAATAAGTAAAAATAAACGCTTTCTAGTGGGAGGGGTGAACCTGGTATATATATAATAATACTAACCCTGTATTAAACATTGTCTCACTGCTGGGCACAGGCCTCCTCTACTAATGAGAGGGGTTAGGCCATAGTCCACCACGCTGGCCTAATACGTGTTGGTGAACCTGGTAATGTTATAATATTTTTTTTATATTTGGCATGAATTTAGTGAGGTTTAGGTAGGATGTGTGGACCCCGTTTACATCTCATAGACCCTTAATTCCATTCTTCGCTGTCATGGACCCCTCATAGGTCGTCGTCGACCCCCTGGGAGTCGATATAGACCACGTTGTGTATCTTTGATTTAAACAATATAACATTTTTGTTCCACATACTTGACCTGACCAAGACTGCGACAAAGTTGACATTTTGCGCCTTGAATAGAAACTCGACCTCCAAGTGAATGGTACTTGGAAAATGTCTTTCCTTTTTTTACAATACTTTCGGAAAACCAACCGTGTGGCCTTTCAAATGTCTTTTATAAATACGTACTGTTTCTAATGGCTTTCCTAACTTTACGTAGGTTGAGAGAACAGAGAGGTTGTGAGTTCAATACGAGGTACTCACAGTTTGTTTCTGAAGTTTCGATGAGTAAAGTATACATTTGTTGCTCTGGGTTGGAATTTTTACCTAATGCTGAGGTATGTTCGCTGTTGCCTTATCACATTATGAAACAGAAATAAGCTCGGCGAACCTTAGTACGATTTACACCTTAGCTTGGCCTTTTGGGTACGTACATCATGATGAAAATGTTGTGTTCTTTATAGATTAACTATAAAGTAGAAATAGAAATATGAGCTCATGATGCCTGCATGAATTGTAAACATTTTCTTCCAAAAATAACCTCCATACAGGCGGAGCCGCGGGAGGTAGTATGTACATATATAAACAATAAACATATGATTTGACATCTGTCAATTTACAATTAAGTAAAGATTTAAGATATAAAACGAAAAACACACGAGTACTCATCGCACATAAGACATTGGCAGAATTGTCGTCATCGGCACCATTTGCCATTCATCAAAAAAAAAAAAAAAGATATAAAACTTCGTTAAACATTACTGCTGTTTTTTTTAAAACTGACGGCAAAGTGACCACACTGCACCTCATGGTAAGCGCAGTGTCGTCCAGTTAGAGTATCAAGTAGCGAGACACAATATCTCGCTACTCGACACAATCGTGCCGGCCTGCTGTGTACATGTATGCGATTTTAGATCACTGTCGAGTCGTGTTACGATACGCAGCGCTAACAGTAAAATTAACTCCGGTTTAATTATAGGTGTTACGATTCGCCCTAAACTATCTTAATGGGAACCCGGCCCGACCTAATTCATTTTCAGCCGTGCATAAGTGCTGTCAAGACGCTCGTGTTGGCGTTTGAATGCTTTAAGTGATGCTAGCGTTTTTCGAAGTTAGATTTTATCAAATTCCTTTCTTGTCGTCGTAATGATATTACAGTACTGTCTGGGTATTTAACGATTTCTAAGAAATCGCCAATAGATCCAGTTTTTTATCCTGGCACGGCCAAGTGATCACACTGCTCCTGATGGTAAGCCGGGTTTTGTCCAGTTAGAGTATCAAGTAGCGAGAGACAGCTATATTCCGCTACTCGATACAATTATTCCGGCCTGCTGAATACCAGACTACAATTTACCAACGACCCGTATTGCCCGAAAAATAAGATTAATGTACCCTCCAATTGAAAAGATAGTGTACCGAACGTGCATTCAACACAAACGCAGGATTTCGCGTTTAAAATTCGCGTTTATTTTCTTCTAGTGAAAATGTAATATAATGGTGGCCCAATTTGATGGTAAATGATCTATGTGTTTTCTCATGTACCTTTAGAGGCATGCTGTTTAGTGGGAAAGTTGGTATATGTTCTGGGGGCTTTACTATATCATAAAGGCAAGTTAAAAAGTGGATGACAATATGTAAATCTATGTTGACAGCCCCGTGGCGTAGCAGGCGAATGGTGGGATCGCGTGTTCGATTCCCGCACCGAGACAAATGTATGATTCACAAATATTTGTTTAGGGTGTGTGTGTTGTGGGATCGTAGTCCCTCGTAGTTTTTGATACTAATGAGAAAGGTTTGACCTAGTGTTGGGTGTATTTATATAAATTTTATATTATCTTGGCCCTATTCCTTTACCTTTATAAGCAGCGATAGCCTAGTTGGTTGTGGTACGGACTGTGAAGACGAATGTCGTATGTTCAAAACCCAAGTGGCACATACCTCTGACTTTTCTTAAGTTACTTATGTATTATATGTTAATTATCGCTTGCTTTAACGATGAAGGTAAACATCGTGAGGAAACCTGCATACCTGACAATTTCGAAGGTTGTATTGTGAAGTCTACAAACCTGCACTAGGCCAGCGTGGTAGACTAAGGCCTAAACCCTCTCATTAGTAGAGGAGGCCCGTGCCCAGCAGTGGGACAATGTTTAATACAGGGCTAGTATTATTATTATATTCCTTCACCGGGTTTATAGACTCCGCATCTGATAGCGAGTATAATACGGTCCAGATATGCTGCACCCCTTGACCGTTGCCAGGATAGACTGCCCGACTGATTACTTTTATCTAAATCTATGGAAATATAAATTATATGTTGTCTATTAGTTAGCGCATTGATAACGGATGGTATTGGCTGTTTTTTATGTTTATGATACCGACTAACGGTAGGCAGGGAAAGAAAATTTGAAAAGGTTGCATGAAAAATTGAAAAATTCAAGACATATACATAGTACTGTTTTACTTTAAGGCTTGTATTCAGTACTTTAATGTTTAAAATGGCACTTTCGATGTTTTAGGCGAAAGCAACCACGTATGACGTCACAAGTTTTAAAGTGCTGTGTTGTTCCATATGCACGACAATTAAGAAATATATTTAGAAATGGTTTTAAGTACTTATACAGCTCTATTTATATAACACTAGCTTGTGCCAGCGGCTCCGACCGTGTGAAAGTTTTTGAAGTTATATTTCTTATGGCGCGATGGAGAAAAATGATGACAGTGAATTTTTACGATGCGCGCGCACACCGACGCCACATCGTGAAGTTAGTAGAGAGTAAGAGTAAGAAAATGTATATAATCCATGGAGGCATCCTAAGATATTGCATCTTTCTATATCTGCGTAGGAGATAATTTATAAAGAACCTAATATTTTTACGGGTTTAAACATATTCTATGTGTTAATCCAGCTTTTAAACTATCTGTGTTCCAAATTTCATCCAGATCCGTTCAGCCGTATTTGTATGATAGAGTTACAAACATCCTAACATACAAACTTTCACATGTAAAAGATTAGTAGGATATGATTTTATGATAATGTATACCTACAGTTAATTTAACACGTTCAAGAAAGTACCTATATATCTTTATAATGTGAAATGTCTCACTCGCGACGTATCACAAGAAACCGTGTAGTGCATAAAGGCGGAAATTACGCCGGAGAGGAAGCGGATGTTGCGAATCATCTACTTTATTGCTTATACTGAGGATATTGAATACGTATATGATAGTGGTAAAGCTTTTACCGATATATCAGTATGAAACTTGCAAAGGAAATTGGTAATTGAGCTTAGAGTGCTTTAGCAGGTTCATAAGAGGTATGAAACAAAAGAGTTGGCCATCGGAATGTAACCGTACGAACTTATATTGTGAGATGACTTATCACCTCAGTAGCTACTTAGTTTTGTGATATGTCCTAGGAGATATGTATTATACACTTTTTTTTATTGTCGCGGGGAAAGCGTTTTATTACTGCCGCCCGCTCCGGAGGGAAGCGGAATAAGAATAAAACGGGTATGCTGGACAGGGAGGACTAGCCGATCTTACAACCCAGCATCCCCCTCGCACGGATGATGGCTATCCGTGCTGCCGCTGGGCCGAGTCCCTACCCGCTATGTACACCCCACCCGACATTACCAGCTAAAACCCCGCGGTGGCCTTCTTCGGTGCTTACGGAGCGATCCCGGAGTATTCTAAGGAGTGCTAGAGTTGCAGCTGGAATCGCCCCTGCGCGGTACCGCGTAGCAGCCCATCTCCAATTATCTTAACCCTTTTCATCATGATAAATATTAGAACGGGCCATGGCATCACAACAGTTGCATTTATGTTCGTCGTCATTTATTTAAGCCGCGACCAATGTAAGGGCAACGTGATAATAAATTATAACTCGGAACCCCGTATTGTCTGAAGCAGTTCCGCAATTCCTCTCACTTGAGCAATCGTAGGCGCGTTGCAGACTTCGGGGATTGCAGTAGTTTGTTCGGGCTTCCGGCGATTTCACAATCCGTACACAGAGGCACTATAGCATTCAGAGATGATTATTATGATGCACGTAGTCAATCGAGTGGTGAGCCTCCAGACCAGCCTAAATGGCAATCACCACTGATTCTTAAAGTTATGTCTATTGTTAATAATCGGTTGTTTTACGACCAAGGAAAACATAAGGAAAGGATACACCAGAATAGGGTCGTTGACACGTTTTTTATTATTTTAATCAACAATATACATTACCTAAAACCTATTATTGAAAGATCATTATGAATCCGAACAAAAATAAGTAAATTACACGCCATTCAAATCTGCTAGAAGGGGCCATTGCCAAATGACAGTAAAGGTATGCATGATATAAGCGGTGAACAGATTTTTCAAGTATTTTTGATTCTGTTTTTGCAAAAAAGTTTCTTTTGCGTATTATATTCGGTTGCGTATCGAATAATGTACAAAATTAAACACAGAATACTACCCTATTCTCCAGAAGATTTCAAAAGATGTGAAATCTCCCATCCTGCCTTAAGCCAGCGTGGTGTAAGGCTGGCCTGTGTCCTTTAGAGGGACAGTGTTATATACAAGGACGGTGTCTATCGAGTATTAGTGCACTGACGTTCAGATTTAATGTTACTCGCTGTCTCCGCCGGCGTTGATCCGGAAATGTTAATTGAAACAATGGAAGCCACTGTTCCTTTAATGGTCGTTTACCCTATATTGAACGGATACTCTTTGTTCCCTAAGGATGGGATGATTACTACTAAACTCTTTATATGAAATTAAATCCGAAGACCATTGTGCAGTGATGTGGGTTTCATGTGGTAGATGTCAAAATTGATATAAATACTGTACCAACTTAACTTACCTATTTGATTAGATACTAACAACCAACTGATATAATCACAAGCAACATCGACATTATTCCTTCAAGTCGATTTTCTTTTGGTATTTAGTTCCCTAGTTAAATAAACAATTATTGGGCGAAATTGCTTTTTTCATCATAACTAAAATTTTAAGTAAGTTGTTTTGAGCAGTGCAGGCGCGCTTTGGCCTATATTTTTACTGCATGAGTCACGTTGACCGTGGTGGTCTGTTTAAATTGTGTTTTTAACGAGCACTCCACATCTGTCTTCAGCTTGTCTGAGGCAATGGTAATTGTAATCGCTATGATCTGATCGGACCAACCGGATTCGCTTACTCTATCCACTATCACTACTGCAACCAGTTTGTAAGTCCGTTGCTTTTTACTGAGTGATGTGATATAGTGGCTCAGGACTGGTTATTATTGTATCTAGAATTTTCGATGGTAGAGAAGGGATTCTCTATTATGTTTTTCTGTGTTGTCAACCCATTTCATTCAACCCCTCAACAATATACGCCTGAGCACACTTATTATTAATTTCCTCACAATATCGATTGAATTATCTGTTCGCGTTCCGTGCGAGTGATTACAGCTCGTTCTGATTAACACTTCACCTGTGATAACGACCTTCCATTTAATATTACTGGCGCTTGTCCTGCAAGTACCAAATAACTGATAGACAGACAATTGTTTTCATGTTTCTGCTATTCTTATCTTTGATTTACATTTACGATCTGTGTAACAGTGTTCTTTGACTGAACTGAGTCCTATATTGATCTATAGTGCCGTCAATATGGTAGTTAACAAGATTTTATATTAATTTAATTAATAAGTTAGGTCCCATACAACCTATTATTGATATATTCTATAAACCAGCTCAATAATAAGTTACAAGATATTTGAATTTAGTGAAAGGGGTCAATTGTCAAATGACATAAAGGATGCACTATATAATTCGTGACGTCACCGCCCGGAATGGCCATTACGGTGCACGCGTGCGAGGGTGATACTGAGATGTTCTACATTCCTATTTTTGCACATACCAATTGCAAATAATTTTTGATTATGTTTTCGGAAAATTAATTCATTTTTGTATTATTTTCATTAGCAAATCAAATAACGTATAAAATGAAGGCACCCGATCACGTGATTTAAACTAAATAGTTCAGTGAATTATCTCATTTTTTTATATATTTTTGTATTTCTGACCGCCTCCGTGGCGCAGTAGGCAAGTAGCCGGCTGTGAAACGAGAGTCCGTGGGTTGGATTCCCACACTGGGACGAATGTTTGTGTGACAGACAGATATTTGTGTCCGGGGTCTGGGTGTTGTGAGACCGAAAGTCTCGTAGTCCCTGATGCTCTCAACACAAGACTCGTATCTTAGTGTGGGCTCGGGGCTATGTGTATGGTTAGGTGTTATTTATTTTAGTACGTCTTAGTAGTAAACAAATCAATACATCTCAGTATACATATTGAATTTACGTCGTTATCATAACGAACAGTCTAAAAAAGCGTTGTGTTATAAAAAATGCCATGAAAATTCCATAATTATCTAGTTTTATACATATTTGCCTAGTTTTTAATTTAGTTAATACGTTTGTCACAGTCGTCCCCTGACTATGCAATTATTTGATGTAATTGCAAAGCTTTTAGCTAGGATGACATTGACACGACCTTTCATGTCAAGACCTTAATTGACATTGTCGCTTAAAAGTAATTTAAATTGCAATTAGGAAATTGTCCCGTGAGATGGCGTTGTTATTGAATTACGTGATGTTTTTGTATTTTAATTTGTAAGTTATGTGTGTATTAAAATGTTAATTATCGCTTGCTTTAACGGTGAAAGAAAACATCGTGAGGAAACCTGCATATCTGAGAATTCTTATACGAATTTCGAAGGTATGAGAAGTCTGCCAACCCGCATTAGGCCAGCGTGGTAGATTAAGACCTAATCCCTCTCATTAGTAGAGGAGGCCCGTGCCCAGCAGTGGGACAATGTTTAATACAGGGCTAGTATTATTGTAATGAGGGTTTTATATAATTACAAGATTTAAGTTTGTATGTAAAACACACAGACTGCCTCGGTGGCGCAGTTGTATTGCATATGCGTTACAACTGCTGTGCTGAGGTCTCTGGTTTGATATTGGGTGTTTGTATTAAGAAATACTCAGTATCACCCCGGAGTCTGGATTGTGCCCGGTATGACGAAAGGCTCGCCGTCTATCACATTAAGTAATAAAGAACAATGGCAGCATTTTGTCTGGATTATTTTTTTGCGTCCATACATTTCATTTGGAGCAAAGAAATTAAATTATTTTTGTAAGAGCCGGAGTTATTTATGTTCATTAAAAAGAAGAAGATATTTTTCATTACGGGACTTTGCAATTTGACCTCAGACATTCTTTAGTATGGAGACTTACCATTGTTCTTTGGCGAAAAGTGAGTGTACTGGTTAACCTTTGCCTCCACTTTGGAGATTACAGGAGTGAGTGTATGTATGTATGTAAAACCCTTATACTAGCTTTTTTCTATGCATTGATTTGTGGATACGCGATTAGTTAGGTTTTGTGTGGACCAATGACGAAGAAGCTTACTTAAGTATCGTTTTTAAACACGGGTGTTAGATGTTAGTTATCACTGGTCAGGGAACTTCTGTACATTCGATTAGAAAATTTCTCTTGTTAAATTCTATATCAAACACTTTTAGAATCCTCTGAAAGTAATTGACAGTTTTTGTATTCCTTTTCTTGATTTATTAAAAAATTAACTGATCAAATATAAATATAGCTATAGAGTATATCAGATATCTAGCATGATTGTGTTAAGTAGCAAAGGATGGTTCTCTCGCTACGTTCTACTCTACCTGGAAGGCACTGCGTTGACCATATGTCGCAGTGTAGTCAATTTGCCGTGCCAGAATAAAAAAATGTTTACTTCAGGTCGGCATAATTGAGAAATTGTCAAACGTCGCCATTCTATTTGGACTGCACTTAGGATATAGTGAATTCTGAACTTTGTCAGGATAAAAATAAGTATAGAGGTAATATTCCAAGTTCAATAACTAAGGATCATTTCATAGATTTGGTTATAATATAATATTTTCCCATTAATTTCAAAGGTATCCTCCGTATTGAATAATAGTCAATGCAAATTCTCTGCACAAAGACCTTATCAAAACCCGACGGTCGTTGGTTCCTGTCCAGGCACTAAATAATAGACGTCTGTGCATTTACGAGCTATGATATCCAAAGACAGATAAATCATACAGAATGTAATTAATTATTGTCTTGAATAAATTTCTAAACATAATAATGCCAGTAATAAAAGAAGTACCAATCTTTAATCTTTAAAACATAATTTGTATCAAACTATTATTAAAATTGCACATAGATACTACTAGGAAAAAAATAACGATATAAATCTTTATAATATACTAGATGTTGCTCGCGGCTCCGCCCGCGTTGAGGTTATTTTTGGAAGGATAGGCATACAATCCATGGTCTTAAGCTATTACACCTTTCTTTATTTTGCTATCCCATAGCATGCGTGCATTTTTCCGGGATAAAAAGTGGCCTATGTCGTTTTGTGATTCCTAAACTGCCACTATGCAAAAAATCATGTCGATCCCTTGCCCTGTGAAAAAATAAACTATCCCACGGTAACTGTAAACTTTTCCGGGATAAAAGTAGCCTATGTGCTATTCCAGACTATAATCTCTCTCTGTGCCAAATTTCAACCAGATCCGTCCAGCCACTGTAGCGTGATTGAGTAACAAACATCCATCCATCCAAACTTTCGCATTTATAATATTAGTAGGATATACTGCGATTAAAGATGTTACAAACTGCACAATAATAAATAGGTTAGAGGCCATACAAATCTAATTGAAGGGATATTTGATTAAAAGAAGCATTCACGACGCAGGAATGACGTCAACGCCACTACACTACGAGCGTGCGAGGGAGATAGCGCATATAGCCCACACTCTGTCTTCGTTATTTTAAATGTATTTTTGACAGCCTCCGTGGCGCAGTTGGCGAGTAGCCAGCTGTGAAACAAGAGGCAGTGGGTTCAATTCCCACACCGGGACAAATGTTTGTGTGACACAGATATTTGTTTCAGGTCTGGGTGTGAGATCGAAAGTCTGTCGTAATCCCTTATACCCACAACAAAATACTCATATTTTAGTGTGGAGTTGGGGCTATGTGTGACTGTTGGGTGTTATTTATATTGTTTCATTAGTTGTCATTGCGTATTTTAAGATAACATGAGAAAAATACTCTTTACTTTTTTTCCAATAATGAATGACGAACCAAGTGGTCAAGACTAGTGCATCTGATATATCACTCACAGTAGTGAAGGAGGCCCATATCACTTTACTCACGAGTCAGGAATGTTATCAAGACGACTCGCCGTGTCAGTGCCGCGGAAACGATAAATTTGATTGTGTGTCATTTGCTTGTTTACGTCTTCGTGAAATGAATGAAACGTTTTGCATAAAGTGAGATTTAATATTTCAAGTTATAAAAGGAAAATAGGGTGTCATATCATAGCTCTCATACGGGGTAGTTGATTACACTTAAAGCTTACTATTTCATTATATTTTCCTGGGGGTAGGTATTCATATCCGCTAGGATAGCGACCACCGTACACGGGGTGTAAAACCCACCATAGTGGCACACACAAGTGTGTCGCGTTCCGGGGTCAGCTAGTGTACATGTGGTTTTTGTCGGGGGTCTAGAGTTGGGGTACAATTTTGGGCCGAGTTGCAGCCTTCTGAGGACTCTGACACTAGACCCTCGACCGCTTCTTCACCTCCTTGCCCCAAAGCGTAGTGTCAAGAAGCTACACAGCAGACCGGCATGATTGTGTTGGGTAGCGAGGGTTAGATTGTTTCTCGCTACTGATACTCTAATTGGACGGCACTGCGCTTCCCATCAGGTGCAGTGTGGTAACTTTGCCGTCCCAGATAATGAAAAAATATTACTGTAACATAATTAAAATACATTGAACTATCTAATCTAATCTCATATATTTTATTTAGTGTACAAGTATGGTGAACATTTTGAAAAGAATAACACTTGAATTTCTAACCTGTCATTTAGCGAAAGTGCGTTCGCAACTGTAAACTTATAAAGTACTGAACAATGTATAGCATAGATGCAATAAATCTTTTGAATTATCTTGTTCACGATGTTTTCTATCACTGTTTTCAATAGTAGGTAAGTGTGTAGACAAATTTTGTTTAAGGCTTAAGGTGTGGTGGTCCCTTGCTTGGTCTGTTATTAAGGGAGTGAAGCAGGTATAGCGGCGGCATGCGAGGGAACTCCCCTAGAGTAGTGGTAGTGTACACTGTACACAGGAGGTGTACACAGGAGCTGTACACGAGATTTTCAACTAAACTAAAAGACTCGTGTATCGAATCTCGAGGATTTCTTATGAATATGTTGTTTTTTATGGCCAATTTAACATCGAATTGTTAGTTAATGTAAGCCTAAGCAATCTTGCCGCCCACGTCAAATTAAACAAGTTGCCTCGACTTGCCTTGATTGTGACGTTCTCTCACAAACTACTGAATACGGCTTTCTATGTTGTTTTGGGGGTCAGTACACTGCCAAGTTTACTTCCAGTTTACTTGAGTAACAAACATCCATCCATATATCCACCCAAACATTCGCATTTATAATATTGTGCGTTGTGACTGGCGCATACCACACTTTCACCCAGAAAAATATACACAGTCAGGTCATAAGTATTGTCACACAGTAAAAACTTTTATTTTAGAATGCTGGCCACAAAAAAAGTTTATTGAATTCGAATTTCAAATTGTTCATGAAAATAAAAATGTATACTTTTTAGAATTTTACTCATTTTTCAATTCAAATTTTTGACATACTGAAAAATTTGAATATAACCAAAAGATTCGTTTATCGTACCATCAAACGATACAATGAAGACTCTAGTGTAGATGAAAGGTCAAGAAGTGGTCGCCCTAGGTCTGTTAGGACTCCAGCAGTGATAAAAGCTGTGAAGGCGCGAATTCAAAGAAATCCCAAACGTAAGCAGAAACTGTTGGCCCTTCAGATGGGGTTAAGCAGAACCACGGTGAAAAGGGTGTTAAATGAAGACTTAGGGCTTCGGGCATATCGAAGAAAAACAGGACATCGTTTGAATGCTCGTCTAATGGACCTGAGTCTGAAGAGATGCCGCGCTTTGTTGAAGCGGTACGCGGGAAAAAAATATCGGGATATTCTTTTTTCAGATGAAAAAATTTTTACCATAGAAGAGAGCTACAACAAACAAAATGATAAGGTGTACGCACACAGTAGTGAAGAAGCGAGCAACCGTATTCCGCGTGTCCAACGAGGTCATTTTCCATCCTCGCTCATGGTATGGTTGGGAGTTTCTTATTGGGGCTTAACAGAGGTACATTTTTGTGAGAAAGGTGTAAAAACGAATGCAGTTGTGTATCAAAATACAGTCCTGACGAACCTTGTGGAACCTGTTTCTCATACCATGTTCAATAACAGGCACTGGGTATTCCAACAAGAATCGGCGCCAGCTCATAGAGCGAAGAGCACACAAGACTGGCTGGCGGCGCGTGAAATCGACTTCATCCGGCACGAAGACTGGCCCTCCTCCAGTCCAGATTTGAATCCGTTAGATTACAAGATATGGCAACACTTGGAGGAAAAGGCGTGCTCAAAGCCTCATCCCAATTTGGAGTCACTCAAGACGTCCTTGATTAAGGCAGCCGCCGATATTGACATGGACCTCGTTCGTGCTGCGATAGACAACTGGCCGCGCAGATTGAAGGCCTGTATTCAAAATCACGGAGGTCATTTTGAATAAACTTTAGTGTCATGTGTGTATGTTTTGTTAAGTTCATTTTGGTATATAAATGGTTACATAATGAATAAACTTGTTTCAATTATTTTATATTAAACATGTGACAGAATTTATGACCTGACCTGCAGAGGTGCAACCAGTACACCCATTATTCGCCCAATTTATAACGGTCCCATAATGTGACAGGGGCAAGCCTATCACCATACCGGGCACAATTCCAGACTCCAGGCTGATACTGAGCATTTCTAAACAGAAAAACCCAATATCACTTTACCCGATCGAACCCCGGATCTCAACACAAACGTTGTAACGCACGCGCAATTACTACTTTTGAAATAATTATTCATGCGCTTGGACAATGTCAGTAAAACCTCGTTAGCGACCGTGTTGGGATCATTAGGATCTCCTAAACCATGTTAAGCGCAACGACGAAGAGAGATTAAAACTAATTCATAATTGAAAATATTATTACTTTATTATGCGCTTGGTCAGATTGCTGCTGCGTGTCTGGTGTGTGACTCGATCCCGCCGCCTCTGTGTTGCTCATGGACCTGAAGTTCGTGCGTGTACCGCAATATTACGCTTAATTCACGATTATTTTTGTTACTATTTAATACTGGCTAGTTTTTATTTTGTTTTTTCTTTTGTATAACATGTGTACGTCACTGGTTGGGTTCTCTATCGAAAACCAGCACTGCAGTATGGGTAAGCCTGTACTGCAGCATGTAGCTGAATAGGGACTCCCATTGTCGGATGAATTATTATTGTATTTTTTTATATGTTTTAACGTTCCGATTATAATAAATCTTGTCTTCCTTGTTAAAAAAAAAATTTGAATTGCAGCCTCAAGATGAATCGAGGAGGTCGTGTAGAACCGACTCCGCCAGAATGCGCGCTCGCGGCGGAGATGTTCGACCACTTCTGCTCGGCTGGCACCATGAAGCAGATCCTGGCGCTCCACAGGGAGATATGCAACACTCTCACACTCAAACCTAACCGGCTGCCGGACTTCTATCCTAAACTTAAGGTAATACAGTTTCATTTCCATTACGTTATTTCGTATGAATTTTGCTGCCTACAAACATTTTATCTATCATATCAAGGTCTCCCGGGATGTATGCGAGAGAATGTCGAAATATTAAATATATTTTATTTACTACGAGAGTATTAGAGTATGTGTCTGGGGAATACATTGCATTAAAACATAGACAACGACAACGGGATTTTTTGAATTATTAATCACACAGTATGAACATGAAACACACAGAAAACAATATCAACGTAAATTCAACTGAATATAAAAGAAGTGTTTAACATTTTTTCTCTAATTTATGTACTGTTTTTACTTTGGCGAATTTTAATGAGGGTACATAATATTTCTAACGTAACCACGAATGCGTAAAGATTTACGAGTATAATTTGCGCATTTCACGAAGATGCACTACATATCATATTGACAGCCTCCGTGGCGCAGTAGGCGAGTAGTCGGCTGCGAAACGAGAGGCCGTGGGTTCGATTCCCACACCGGGACAAATATTTGTGTGACAGACAGATATTTGTGTCCGGCGTTTGGGTGTTGTGAGGCCGACAGTCTCTCGTAGTCACTGATACCCACATCACAAGACTCGTATCTTAGTGTGGGATTAGGGCTATATGTGTGACTGTTGGGTGTTATTTATTTATTTGTCTAGCATAGTAGTATCAAGCAGAACAAAGTTCAGTATCCAGAGTGCACGCATCTTCTTGAGATGCGCAAACTAAACTCCCACGCTTGTTTACGCCCTGTATATGTATCTAGCGGCATTTGCGAATTGTTTTCAACATGTTTACACGATCTATCGATTTATTGTTCGAAAATATCATAAAATTCCTCGCTTAAAAATAAAATAGTTATGTCCGATGCCAACGGCCTGGCTGCTGTTTTATATGTTTTCACCAATCACAAGGCAACAGTTAAGGTGTGGCACGTGACGCTCAACGTAGTATTGATAATTCGACTCATATTTGCACACAGTGGTCGGCGTCATAGACACAATAGTTGTGTATGACGGTTTTTTTTATCCTGACAAAGTGACCACACTGCAACTGATGGTAACCGCAGTGCCACCCAGTTACAGTATCGAGTAGCGAGAGACAATCTATCCCCCGCTACTCAACACCATCATGTCGGCCTGCTTCTTCACACTACGCCATGGACAAGAAGGTGAAGAAGTAGTCGAGGGTCTAATGTCAGAGTACTCAGAAAGCCGCAAAACGGCGAAACATCGTACCCCAACTCCAGACCCCCGACAAAAAGAACAAACAGGCTAATTAATAGCTTTATGGTAACGGCTGATGCGTCAATGCCGTATATATCTAAATTATATTTTACCAATTCACGCACTCATATCAAGAGTCGAAACTTGCTATGAGCTAAAGTGTATAAAATTGATGCAACTTGACAGATGGTGCGGAACATGTATTGTCATATTTGTAGTTGTAAGTTGCAACGTTGCGAAACAATGTTGTTAAACATGTTGAGCGACATTGCGCGTCGCTCGATGAAAGAATTTATAGCTTTATGCGAGCTCGGCGGAACAATTTACTTGTCATGTTAATTGCACTTTCTATTTTCATTTGTTCCATAATATAGATATGAAGAAATTCCGTGAATCATTGCGTTTATAAACAATGCTTTGTTATGATTGCAATGTATCCGAAAGGAGTTTTGTTTCTTATCAGATACGTATAAAACATAATATGTGTAAAAATTCATTACATAAATTTTGATGCTTTCAAAATTTCTAATATTATTTCAGTCTTCTTGTTCTTTGGCTCCTATAGAACAGTTTGTACTACCACAACAGCGAGTGCCAAATAATTGTTTTGTATTTTTGTCAATACATTAAAAATACGTCTCATCTCTTCTTTACGTCTCGTATCCGTCTTTAGATCTTGTTTCAAAACTCGGCAGTCTTTATAATATCAACTATTTGCTTCCATATTCAAAAAAACTCAATTCGTATCGACCAGTCATAATCCTAACAATCAAAAAAGTTCATACTCTATATAAAAAAAAACAAAAACCCCTTATATCGTAAATCATGTGTTGTTAAAAATTAAAAAACAAATATGATGGACATCGTATTGCGAACCTTTTTGCATCGGTTCGTCAACGGATGCTTTTCAATTGCGCTTCGTATAGAATGCGGAGAGAGTACTGTGCTCATAAATCATTACAATCAGCACATATACTGTATCTAGCCAGACCGAGTTAAGTGATATATTGACTAGATGAAATCTTATTTAAATCCGTATATTCAAAATAAATTTACCTTGAAAATGATTTTGAATAATCTGAGCTATAAGTAACTTCTTGATACCCTTGATAATTAATATCTATGCCTCGGCCTCAAACAGGAGGCTGTGGGTTCGATTCTCGCACCAAGATTACCGAATGTTATTGTAACAGTCAAAGTAATTGTATTTATTGAATGTATAACCAGACAACAACACAGTGAATATATTTTAATGTTTTTGTTCTATAAGGTTATAACTCGAAGCTGTGTCTTTGGAAAATCGTATTTCACTCTAACGCACGTTGCGTTGTTTTTGTTGATTTGTCTAGTCAGTAATTATAGCCCTATCTGCTTATCTTTTTTGGGCCGTTTTCATCGTGTAGTTCGCCTCCCAACTGTGGGCAGGTAAACGACCCGACATCTTAGCGCTATTCACCACCGCGATGTGTTATATAGACCATCCGCATATTTTCAGTGGCAATACGCCAAAAACTCTTGCAACTGACGCTAGATCGATTTAAATCCGTACACACAGTAGAAAGCTATGTCGAGCTATTATGTTTATTGTTTCTTTGACCGTAGTTTCGACTGAATTTGTTGTAGTTTAAGACAGCGTGTCAACGCATTAGGCTCAGCGGCGATGAATGGGGCGAACAGGTTGATAATGAAACTCCACCTTATACCGATTATGTTCGGTTGATATTACCTTAACGAACAGCACACGCGCCACTTGGAGCCGCTCGGTGGGTTTAACTTTTGTTATATTAATTTCAACTGAATTCTAAGAGAAATAAGTTTGAGTTTTTAGTGTGATAAATATGTTGCATTTATGGTGCAGTAAGTAGTGTTAAGGTCACAGCTCATTAGAACCACCCGGCATCCGACCCGCACCGCCTCGTGCGGTTAGTATTCTTTATATGGACTTTTATGGATTTTTATGCGCTCACTACATCAACTCCGTAGCTTCACCGGATTGCCACGTTCGTAAGCCAACCACGCGTGGGCGACGAGTTGACCACTCGGTGACAACTCGCGAGCGACGAGGCGGTACGGGTCGGGTGCCTGGTGACTCTAATAAGATGTGACCTTTCAGCGTGAACTCAGATGTTGAAAAGTTTGATGCCGACGGGCATATGTTTTGTAAGCTATGCCTAGCTATTTATGTTAAGAAGCATTTCAATATCGTTCGGTGTCGTGCAGTATCTATCTGAAACTAGGACGGCCGCGTCGGTATAAAGGCACGTTCCGAGAATTGTCATACGGTCCACGTTCAATTTCATGACATTTTAAATTGTTTTCATGTTCTGTTGATTGTTGCTTCCGCTACATTACATACTTTAATATTCTTACACGTACCCGCAGTGTAGTAAGTTTGAAAACTTGTGTACCATCGTAACAGACGGATGGGTAGTTTTTAATGCGTTTTTTCTATTCGATTAGTGCGTAGGGTGCTTGATACTTTTGTTCTCTAGAATAGGAACACTATGGGCGTCGCCAGGATTACTTTCAGGAGGGTGCATCTACATTTACACATTATGTAGATAAATGTAATTAAGGATACTCAATCTACTGACAAGGGGATGAACACATTTGGACAGCAACCTAGAATAAATAGCTTTTATTAAAACAGTAACTTTTAATACAAACATATAGGTATTTATGTATTGTTTTTCCTGAGAAGCAGCGATAGCCTAGTTGGTTGCGGTACGGACTGTCAAGACGAAAGTCGTATGTTCGAAACCCAAGTGGCACACACCTCTGACTTTTCTAAAGTTATGTGTGTATTAAATGTTAATTATCGCTTGCTTTAACGGTGAAGGAAAACATCGTGAGGAAACCTGCATATCTGAGAATTCTTATACGAATTTCGAAGGTATGTGAAGTCTACCAATCCGCATTAGGCCAGCTTGGTGGACTAAGGCCTAACATCATTAGTAGAGGAGGCCCGTGCCCAGCAGTGGGACAATGTTTAATACAGGGCTAGCATTATTATTATTCTTTCCTGAGAGGAAGGGTCGAAGTGTAGCCCCTTGCATCCTGCTACCGGCGCCCATGAGGATCACCGTATACATACATGCTGAAAAAACACATCATCAACGCATCACATTGATTACCGGACTGTGCTAAAACCATGACTATTTGTTATGTACAGAAATACACACATACATACATACATATACTTTCACGCCTGTAATCCCCAAAGGAATAGGCAGAGGTGTAACCAGTACACTCACTTTCGACGAATTTATTACCATAATGCGCTAGGGGGCCTATCGCCATACCGGACACCATTCTGTTGAAGTATGTTAAAGAAACTCAAACTGACATCTAAGAACGAGGAACCATGTCTAGAGATGAAGATTATAATTGAAGATAAAAGCAGAAATATACTCGTAAATAGTCTACATAGTATAAATATACCAGAGGCATTTATTTTCTCGCAAACAATACCTCATTCTGATAAGCATGGCATTTACAGAAATATCTTTGTGTTTATCGACCGTTGCGGGTAGTTCGGGTGATACATTATGTAAAGGTATTGTCTCAAGGCCATCTCTTTACCATGCCATGATATTTGTTAGGAAAATGAGTCGTCCCTTTCTTTGATATCTGTATATATAAAAGAAGAAACTGACTGACTGACTGATCGATCAACGCACAGCCTAAACAGCTGGGGTAAGAGACTTGAAATTTTGACAGTAGGTACCTTTTATCACGTAGGCATCCACTAAGGAAGGGTTTTTGGAAATACCACCCCTAAGGGGGTAAAATAGGGGATGAAAGTTTGTATGAAAATCCGTCATTTTTAAGTTAAACGCATGAATATTGGTATTTTGTATTGTATACTTTTTCCCCCAAACACGACTTCCACGCGGGCGGAGCCGCGAGCAACAGCTATTAAGAATATTTCTGTACACGGCCTGGCTGCCTCGGTGGCGCAGTTGTAATTGAGCATGCGTTAGGTCTGCTGTGCTGAGGTCTCGGGTTCGATCCCCGGGACGGGTAAAGTGACATTGGGTTTTTCTATTTAGAAATCAGCCCCTTGTGTGCTCAGTATTGCGACAGGCTTTCATTCTATCACATTATGGGACCGTCATAAATTCGGCGAAAAGTGGGTGTACTGGTTGCACATCTGCCTACCACTGCCTATGTATGTATCTTCGAGCAGCGGTCCTTAAGAATCCGCAGCCGAAATTTCATTCGGAGTTTGTCACGGTCCGCGTACGTTGCGCTCCAGTTCACGCGTCTCATTACACACACATGCAAGTGCTTCTTAATACATTTGTATCATTTACCAGAGTTGGCGAAGGCCGAGAGAGAGTTGTTGAAATAGAGAAGCTTGTGTTTGCATTACTGTATTGGTATTGGCGAAACTATTTACTTACTGCGATAGCGTAGTGGCAAGTGGAAAGACTAGGTCGCGATACCAGCCTTAGGTATAGAATACATTAACCGCTAAAAAATATCAGGAGGCATATATACACTCACACCTGTATCACCAAAATGGGTTGGCAGAGGTGTTACCAGCACACCTACTTTACGCCGAATTTATTACGGTCCTAATTATACCCGGTACGGCGATAGGCTCGCGGGCTAATGAATGTATATATGAATATAATGTAGGGCTGATACTGAGTATTTCTAAATAGAAAAACCCAATATCACTTTACCCGACCCGGGGATGGAACCCGGGACCTCAGCACAGCAGTCGCAACGCATACGCAATCTGCGCCACCGAGGCAGACATCAGGAGGCTTCTCAAAATTACCGCTGCTTTCGTTCGCATCGCAGCATCATGCTGAGTAGTCACCTATGTCACTATGATACAGCGGGCATCACAAATAATAAATTTTAGTTATATTATACTAGCTGTTGCTCGCGGCTCCGCCTGCGTGTAGGTTATATTCGGGAGCATATACTATACTGAGGCACCTGTAGCGATTGTCCAGCCTCTCAGGTGTTGTGCCTGCATCTAAAGAATCCATACTAATACTATAAATGCGAAAGTAACTCTGTTTGTTTGTTACGTCTTCACGACTAAACGGCTGAACGGATTGTAATGAAATTTGGTGAGGGATTAGATTATATCCTGGAGAAGGACATTGGCTATATTTTTTCTCAAAAAACAACCTTGAAAGGGGTCAAATAGAAGATCAAAATTTGTATGGGAAATCTATCATTCCTCGACTTAGGGGTCTGAAAATTCATATTAAGGCTTTTGGTAGGAAATAACGAAATACGTGTTTCAACGTTTTTGAAAAATCATCACTGAAAGGAGCAAAGTGAGGTTAAACTTATGAGGTATTCTTTAGATGCAATCTCAAGATTCAGGCACAACAACTGAGAGGCTGGACAATCGCTACAGGTGCCTCAGTGCAGAGGACAACTCCTTGGATTGTATACTTCTGCTCCCGAAAATAACCTCCACGCGGGCGGAGCCGCGAGCAACAGCTAGTACCCCATAAGTTTAACCTCACTTTGCCCCTTTTATGGATGATTTTTCAAAAACGTTAAAACACTTATTTCTTTATTTCCTACGAAAAGCCTAAATATATATAATTTACAGATCCCTAAGTCGAGGAATTATGGATTTCCCATACAAACTTTGAACTTCTATTTGACCCCTTTCAAGGTTGTTTTTCGAGAAAAAGATAGCCTATGTCCTTCTCCATGATATAATCTATTTCCTTACCAAATGTCATTACAATCCGTTCAGCCGTTTAGTCGTGAAGAGGTAACAAACAAACAAACAGAGTTACTTTCGCATTTATAGTGTTAGTATGGATACGATGGATTATTGACTGAGACAAATATTTCGTTTTCTTTCATCACCAAGTCTGAATTTTGAGATTTCCTTTGAATTTCACAAGTATAATATGACGCCTACCAGTGTGGACGGTCCCAGCGTGACGAGCGAAAGGCTTTCTCTCATTATGAATAGCTATTCTGGATTTTAGAGCTAAACGCTCTATATAAAAAGCGGCTAAAGCGAATGTTTCAGCCATCCGAGATGCAGCGTTTCAGATCATTTTCATATCTTATTTGAATTTTATCTTAGGAACGTTGGAAACGCAATTCGATAAGTTTTTTGAGATGTTACAACACTCTTTCAGTAAAAGACACACGAGATCATAATTAATAGTTTAAAAAATAATCTTCGGTTAAATCTGGTAATATTATTTCATAATAGATTCATATTTAATATTTTTACATAAATATTAGATCTACCGGCTACTAGCCCTGCAGACTTCTCAGACACAGGTGGCAGTGAACTGTAGCCGGCTGTGAAATGAGAGGCGAATGCCCGTTACACCACGGAGGGTGTCGACAAGTTAACAAATACCACTAATCCTGTGTTAAAACATTTTCTGCTGCTCAGCCTCCTCTACTAATGAGAGGGGTTTAGGCCTTAGTCCACTACGCTGGCCTAATGCGGGTTGGTAGAATTCACATACTTTCCAAATTCTTAAGTAAGTAGGTTTCCTCACGATATTTTTCTAACAATTTAAAATATAACCAAATAATGCCAAGTCACTGTCATGTGGTTAATCCTTTAGTAATAGGAACAAAAATTAATGATCCAAATAAAACCAGAAGGTATACATTCACTTTCATATACGTTAATAAGAAACAAGTTTGACGACCTAGGAAATTCTTATTCTGTCAGTGCTTCTCTCGGGAACCTTTATAATTTATGGACTCGTGCAACCTGCATGGGAGCTCCTAGAGCAACACAATCAATGTGACGTCACAATATGATCAGTGAGTGCTCATACAAAGAGCTACTGAAGTGTACATTTCGGGCGTCCAAAATGGCTTGCTTCAGGTTAACAGTTCAGGTTGAATGCGCATCCGGGATCCAAGGTAGCCTATATTTTAAATCAATATATAAACTATCTACTATTAAAATTTCATTGAGCTAATACAGTCTCAAAATTAACAAACACACTTTGTAACGCATTTTAAAAAAAAACATTTTATTAAGTTATTTAACGAGGAGTTGAAAACGTAGCGAGACTTATTCTTTAGGATATGTCAGAACTTATTCACACGTAAATAGTATGAGTATATTTGAAGTCAAATCCCATTAATCATATTTTTGATATATTATATGTGGACATTGAAAGTGAATACACATTTTTTTATGACGATCGCTAGAAATATCAGCTCAGAAATTTCTTAAAAGGCAAACTCATTTTTACCATTATGAGCTCTTAAGGAAAATAGAGAAAAAATAAAGTTTATAATCAGATAACATTAAGCACCGTTTGCTGCGCTCCCGTGGGTCGTTGTGTGATATTAGATAGCCTATAACCTTCCTCTATAAATAGGCTATGAAATACAAAAAGAATTATTCAAATCTGATTAGTGCTTTCAGAGATCTGCGCGTTCAAACAAATAGTGTCTGTGTGATATTTTTAACTGACATGTTTAGATTGTAGCATAATACTCGTACGCTAAGGAGTTGTCGCCTTTGTTCGAATGCTAATAGTTCATTGTGCTTCATTGAACAAGTGAATGTTAAGTAGCAAGTACATCGTAACGCAGCCGCAGGATAGGTAACCACGTGTGGCTATATCGCTATATGAATAAATACAATATGTTGGTATTTTTTATTAACAAATTTTTGTGCTAATCTGTAATATCTTTGTGCATACATACATACACTAGCTGTTACTCGCAGCTACGCCCGCGTGTAGGTCATGTTTGGGAGTACACAAAATACCAATATTCATGCGTTTAACCTCAAAAACGACGGATTTTCATAGGAACTTTCTTCCCCTATTTTACCGCCTCAGGGGTGGCATTTCCAAAAACCCTTCCTTAGTGGATGCCTGCGTCATAAAAAAGTACCTACTGTCAAAATTTCAAGTCTCTAACCCCAGCCGTTTTGGCTGTGCGTTGATCGAATAGTCAGCCAGTCAGTCAGTCAGTTTCTTCTTTTAAATATACAGATACATTAGTTTGCCAGCTACTGTGTTCCCATTTTCCTATGATCCTGAGTCCTTTAGGCGTAGTAAGAAGCTAAGCCGCAATAATTGTTTTGAGTAGCGAGGGACAGTTGTCTCTTGCTATTTGATACTATAACTGGACGACACTGTGGTCAGGTGCGGTGTGGTCACATATACACTCACGCATGTAATCCCCGAAGGGGTAGGCAGAGGTGTAAGCAGCACACCCACTTTCCCCGAACTTTATTATTGTTCCATAAATTGATAGGGGGCGAGCCTATCGCCATACCGGGCACAATACCAGACTGATACTGAGTATTTGTTATATCTTTATTCCTTTTTTTAAATGATATGCTGTAGACATTCCATAGAGACATCTGTAGGTGTGCAAGTGTTTCGTCGTGCCCTTGCACTATATACACAACAACAAACGTCTATATGCAGCTCCAGCTCGTGTTTGACCAACATACTTTGACATCGACAGCCTCCGTGGCACAGAAGGCGAGTAGCAGGCTGTGAAACGAGAGGCCGTGCGTTCGATTCCTACACCGGGACAAATGTTTGTGTGACAGACAGATATTTGATATTTGTCCGGGTTCTGGGTTTGTGAGACCAAAAGTCTCTCGTAGTCCCTGATACCCACAACACAAGACTCGTATCTTAGTGGGGGATCGGGGCTATTTATTTATTTATTAATTAGTACGGTAAAACCAATTACACTAATTAACATATATACTTATAACTACAGTAAATTAAATTAATTAAACATTCAATATCATAATTAAAAATATAAAATAAGGTAAATATGTGTGTATTATACGACCAATTTCAATAAACGATCTTAATCCGAAACTACAGATCGAAATTGAACCAGTAAGAATTAAGTTTGAATGCCACGCCTACAAATGCCATAGTTTGTACGGTTTATTTTCTGGTTCGATCTGACAATGCAGATTAAGATTTGCTTATTGAAATTGGCCCATATCAAATTTCTGTGCTCGAAGTCTTTTAACCTGTAAAGATGCGAATTACCTTAAAAAAACATTTAATTTGAAGGATTATAACTTTTTCCTATGCAATGTTGGTGATTAATAAAAGATTATTCGAATATTATAAGGTGTCACGGAGATTTGATTATTGCACGAGTCTTGAGAGATATCAAGAAAGGAATTGTGGGTCAGATAGAGCAATAAGTACTTCCGTTGATTTTGTGTAAGATGGTGATCATTTAACCTTTGTTTTAGACAATTCTATATATAAAGCCACATTGAGATGTTAGAAAAGTATCAAACCAATCCAAAAAAAAGTAGGATGCATTATGTATAAATAGATAACACCCAACAGTCACACACATAGCCCCGACCCCACACTTAGATACGAGTCTTGTGTTGTGGGTATCAGGGACTACGAGAGACGCACGGTCTTACAATACCCAGACCCCGGACACATATCCGAATGTGAAAATATCCGATGTGGGAATCGAACCCACGGCTTCTCGTTTCACAGCCGGCTATTCGCAAAATGCGCCATGGCGGCTGTCTATATGTTACGCTTTAACTCCATGGACCGATGTATTTTTTATTCACTCAAATTAACGTTGAGGATGGTTCTTTGTAAACTTGGTTTAAATTAGCATATGAGTAAAAATGGGAAACGACAAACTTACTGCATTTCGCCTTCCAAATCTGTTTTTTTAGTGTAACTTATGACTATTCTATTCTAATATTGCACACAAGTCAACAAACGTGCAATAATCGGCTTAATTTAACAGACAAAAGTGAAATTATTTTCAATTTCTCTACTGTGCATCTCATTACATTAATCGTGTGTAAGCTGACATCGCGTCACACCTCGCGCGCACGCTACTAATGTAAAAACTTGATAAAAATTAAACAATGAATTAGCCTGTCGAATGCCTGGAAAATTGGCGTCAATTGTTATCTGACTTCATATAAAGAAGGTTCTTCTTTCATCCCGTATTATGTATCCACGTGTTATATATCCGCCATTGCGCCGCATTGGAATTTACTCACCATCTGGTGCAGTGTGGTCACTTTGCCGTGTCAAAAAAAAATAACAAGCGGATGTAAATCTGTTTTTTGAGTTTTAATTATAAGCATACGTTCACTCAGCACTTTCGGCGTTTATCTGAAACGCAACGCGTGTGGTTCCAATAACTTGTGACACTTCATGGGATAAAGAATAGATCAGCCAATTCAAGTTGCTACCTTCCATACTTGTTTACTTACATATGTTGTCATTTATCAGTCATGGCACATTAATAGTCCGAGAAACTTTATTTTTAAAGATAAATAAAAATCAGTCCGGCCAAGTTTAATCTTAGCTATTACTGCCAACCTAAAATCATTTAAGTCTGATGCCGCCACCCATTTGCAAAAATAATATTTATTTTAATTTGTTGTCACAAAATAAACTGTCTACCATTTATCACTTTGTTATTTTGCGAATTATTATTTTATAACGCATTGTGTACAAATGCATCATTATCATAATTAGAGAAGGTCAAATGTCCGCTTATCAGTGACGCGGTGATAAGAATCTTAATTGATCGATTCACGTTACATTGGTCAATGTGGAACCAGACTGTTCTGAGCAAAATCTAGGACATTTTTAAAGTATAGGCAAACTAGAGAATGGGCCACCTGGTGACAAGTATTGTCCACCGCCCGTGAACGCCAATATGAGGGTAGTTTCCTGTGTTTAATTTTGTACATTATTCGGAATGTAATACGTAAAAGAAACTCTTTTTGTAATTAAATGTATGCTTTTTTGTTAAAAATAATTCGCGATGATGCGATTTTTAGTCAGTAATTTTCATATAATTTGTGTAAGCCAAGGCGAAATTTGTATTTTGTGGAACATGATTAAGTTAAGATAATTTTTTACACATCCTTCCTGATAAATGCAAATTACTTAAGTTATTTCAAGTGATTACTGAAAATTAGCGCTGTGCTACGGTTCGCTCCTCAGCAGAGCATTATACTGAGTGGTCATCCGTCAGTGACGACATGAAGGGTCCAAATTCTCGATATCCATACTAATACTATAAATGCGAAAGTAACTCTGTTTGTTTGTTACCTCTTCATGACTAAACGGTTGAACGGATTGTAATGAAATTTGGTAAGGGAATAGATTATATCCTGGAGAAGGACATCTTTTTTCTCAAAAAAAACCTTGAAAGGGGTCAAATAGGAATTCAAAATTTGTATGGGAAGTCCATAATTTCTCGACTTAGGTGCCCTACAGGTGCCTTAGTGCAGAGGACAACTCTTGGGATTGTATACTTTTGCTCCCGAAAATAACATCCACGCGGGCGGAGCCGCGAGCAACAGCTAGTACATAATATATAGTAAAATAAATATCAATGTACCTTAGTACATATTAACTAAATTTGTTTGTGGCAAATAGAATAATTTTCTTTCTTCATGCGAATGTGATCAGTTTTTATTAGCAGTTATTTACATAGAAAAACGCTTCATAGCGATTTTATGTTTTTGTTTGCTATTTGTGTTTGCAATTATCTTTGTGCAAAAAGTTTTTGGTGAATTATAAATTGAGCAGAACTTGCGAATTTAAATAACGGCCTTAAATATTTTATTATATAAATAATTTTAAGAAATAACTAAAAAGAAATAAGTATAAAGGTGTATGAGTATTGATCCACTGATCACTAGTAGATCCATTTGCTTGATCACCAGACCTCGACGTCAATACAACGCTTGCATGTGTGTTATTACGATTTGCACTTTCATTACATTTGTGGTTACAGATATAAACTAATGGGAAGCTTTCAATCCATTAGAAAATGAAACGCAAAAATATATATTGTGCATTCATCAGTCAGTGAAATCAGATGGTTACACATTATACCACATTTAATTAGAATAATATTATTATAATTGACCGCCACCGTGGCGCAGCGGGCGAGTAGCTGGCTATGAAACGAGAGGCTGTGGGTTCGATTCTCGCACGGAGACAAATGTTTGTCAGACAGATATTTGTTTCTGGTCTGGGTGTTGTGGGACCGAGCCCTTCGTAGTTGTTGATATCCACGATGCAGGTTTAACCTAGTGTGGGATAAGAACTATATGTGTGACTGTTGGGTGTATTTATTTTTAAAAATCTCAATTTTTTTTTCTCATTCATGAGTTGTGTAAAAATAAGAAAAAATCCAGTAAAGTGTTGCGCGATGGTTGACTTATATATATATATATCGCAGCATAATTCGGTAAAATATGCGTTCGTGCTTATTCAGGGAGACATTTTTCACTTGCGCGATGGTTGACATACTAAAATCACTCGCATTAAATGTCGTGTAAATAAAGACTCACACGGTTAATAATACATACATATACACTCACGCCTGTTATCTCAGAAGGGGCTAGGCAGAGGTGTAACCAGTACCACCCACTTTTCGCCATATTTATTACGGTCCCATAAAGTGATAGTTACCGATGACAGACCACTATTAAATGCATTTATTTTATTTTATTCAATTTCCAATGTAGATAAATGCTGGTTAAATGATAGGGCTTTGCGACGTTACAGATCCATTTTTCTTTAGTTTTAATAGAGGCATTCCTATGTACTGAAATTGTACTGTTTTTTTAAGTCGTCTGAAAGTGACGAAGTAAACACACAGTAGTTGACAGCATCCGTGGCGCAGTTGGCGAGTAGCCGGCTGTGAAACGAGAGGCCGTGGGTTCGATTCCCACACCGGGACAAATGTTTGTGTGACAGACAGATATTTGTGTCCGGGGTCTGGGTGTTGTGAGACAGAAAGTCTCTCGTAGTCCCTGATACCCACCACCCACGACTCGTATCTTAGTGTGGGGTCGGGGCTATGTTTGTGACTGTTGGGTGTTACTTATTTATTTATTTAAATAAATGATGGTTTCGCAGGCAAAACTAGCGAGCTCATGGAAGGCGCAGGCGCTGTTTAAGAAGTTCGATGCTCGGGCGAACCACAAGGTGTACGGCAAGGGGCGCGTGTGTTCTACCAGCAAGGTGCTGATCATCGGAGCTGGACCATGCGGCCTGCGCGCGGCCATAGAGTGTCAGCTGCTGGGGGCCAAAGTGGTGAGTGTATACACCATGACATACCTCATTAGCATCTTTGAAGGAGGAGTACTAAACATTTAGTTGGTGCCTACTGCGCTTTACTATTTCTATTGCATCCTTAGTGTACTAAATAAGTAGTCATACCTTATTTCCAAATAAATTTCTCTAGTCGATCTTTCGCTTGTGTGTTCCTTCCCTTTTCTTGCAAAAATCCAAATCAAAAAAGTGTATTCCATTTATAGTATTTCCAGAAAGATTGTGAGCAGCATAGCCTAATTGGAAGTGGTAATGACTGCCGAGACGGAAGTCGTAGGCTCGAAACCAGCCCAAATGGTATACACAAATTTTTGTAAGTGGTAGAGCCACGCTGTAGACATATTATTGTCTACAGCATGAATGGGCCGGTTCGGCCGGGGTAGTACCACTGTCTCACAGAAAACCAACGTAAAGTGAAAGTTTACTGTCGCGTTTCGTATGGTAAGTGAGATATCCGGAGGGCCAGATTCCCCCTTCCCTTCCCTAATCCCTATTCCTGTCCTTTAAGGCCGACAGCGCATACATGATACTTTCGGTATTGTGGATGTTCATGGGCGGTGGAGATCACATAACATCAGGTGACCCACTGGCTCGTTTGTCGGACTACGAAATAAAAAAAAAAACAACTGACATGGAAGTTACGTGTATATTCACCCAAAAGTGGCACACATAATTCTGACCCCACACCAGGTCACATCTGTATCATGGGTATCAAGAACTACGAGGTAACTACGGTCCCACCCAGACCCGAAACAATTATTTGTCTGACAAACAATTGGTTTCGTGCGGGAATCGAACCCACGGCCTCTCATTTCACTGCCGGCTACTCGCCCGCTGTGCCACAAAGGATCTCGGGATGTATAGGACAGGAATACATTTAGTCAGAAAAGCTGACTTAATAGTCTGGCTCTTAAGAGTAAGCGCTATTTGGAATAAAAAAGACATATACAGTTTATTATTTTTGGAAAAATAAGGTATAAAATCCATGGAGACCTCTTAAGCAATTACATTTTCCTGTATTATGCTATCCCGTAAGAACCGTGCATTTTCTGGTATAAAAAGTAGCTCCTCAACTAACACTATGCAAAAAATCATGTGGCCCCCTTGCTTTGTCTAAAACAAGAAAAACTATCCTACGGGAACCGTACATTTTTCCGGGATTAACGTAGCCTATGTGCTATTCCAGACTATAATCTATTTCTGTGCCAAATTTCAACCGGATCCATCGAGCGGATTTTTCCCCATGGCGCCATAAGAAGTATAACTTCAAAAATATAGCATAGAGATTATGGAACGACAGAAATAGAAGTTAATAAAGAAGCCAGACAGAGTGGCGAAGCATGAACGCGTTACGTTACGCGGTTTACTCTCCCATAAGAAGTTATCACTTCAAAAATATTCCAGGTGGTGATAGAGAAGCGGGACCGAATGTCTCGAAACAACGTGCTGCACCTGTGGCCGTTCGTGATCCAGGACCTGAGAGCACTCGGCGCCAAGAAGTTCTTCGGCAAGTTCTGTGCAGGCTCCATCGACCACATCAGCATACGGCAGCTCCAGTGTATACTGATGAAGGTATTCAAATGTTTTGGTACTGCCTCACGTATTATTTTAGACTATAATCTATCTCTGATCTAAATTTTAACTTGGAGGGTTACTCTTGACACTCGATTCCAATTTAAAACTGGGATTGTGTTCGAAAACTGTACCATTGGAGCTCTTGAACGCAACATCAGCACACGATTTAACTGAATTCGGTGGAATTTTTAGTAACTAAATTAAATAGAGTATTTACGATCGCTAGTTTTATATTAGAGTTCTAATATCTTCTAGATTGATATTGAAACTGTATCGAGTTCGAGATTGGAATTGATTTCAAGAGTAGGCCTACAGATCCGTTCAGCCTTTTTGCCGTGATTGAGTAACAAACATCTATCCGTCCACACATTCTCAGTTATAACATTATAGTATAGTTAGCATGTATAATATGTGTGGCTTTACATTTAGGGTCGATTTTGCAAAAATGTAGAAAGACGTATTTCTTTATTTCTTACCAAAATTAATAAACATTTTCAGATCCTTAACCTAAGAAATTATTGATTGCTAATAGAATTTTTTAACTTCTATTTCAACTCTATCAAAATTATTTTTAAGGATATAATCTATCTCCTTGTCCAATTTCATCACAATCCGTTCAGCCGTTTAGTCGTGAAAATGTAACAAACAAACAAACAGAGTTTCTTTCGCATTTGTAATGTTCGTATGGTTATTTAATTGATAATGTTTGTGTCCAGGTGTCGATGTTACTCGGCGTGGAGTTCCATGAGGGAGTCAGTTTCGAAGAGTTGCTAGAGCCTACGGTCACAGAAAATTCTGAAAGTAAGTACTTATAAAATAGATATAACATGATTATTCATTAATTTAGTCAGCTGTTTTTCTTTTAATTCGGGTCCCTCCCGCCCTGGATGAGATTTAGTGAAATTGGCCGTCCCCTTTACGTGATATATATATATTTATTTATTATAATAATTTATATTTTCAAAAGATGACGTTAGTGTTTCATTTATGCTCCTATTTAAATGAAGTTTGTGAGTAGTGTATGTGTGTGTTAAATGAAATTTGATAAGATTTTGCTCAATTATCCTACCCACCTAACTAGTGGCCCCGGGCATACATATATATACACTCACGCCTGTTATCCCTAAATGGGTAGGCGGAGGTGTAACCAGTACACCCAGTTTTTGCCAAATGTTGGTCCCATAATGTGATAGGGGGCGAGCCTATCGCCATACCGGACACAAATTCCCCGGGCACGCGTGAACAGAGAATGTGTTTCGTGTGTAGCGTTAGGTTGGCGCGCGCGCGTCTCTCCCCCGGACCACCCAGTATCGCAGTACGAGTTCGACGTCCTGCTCGGTGCTGACGGCAAGAGGAACACCCTGCACGGGTTCAAGCGGAAGGAGTTCCGCGGGAAGCTCGCCATGGCCATCACCGCCAACTTCATCAACAGGCACTCCGAGCAGGAGGCGTCGGTAAATATCCTTTACTTATCAATTTTAAATTAAAAATGTTCATTGGTTTGTTATAATTAAAGTGAAAAGTTTATAATTTACTAGTAAACCCGCCATAGTAGCACACGCGAGGGTGTCGTGTTCCGACATTCGGGCTCAGCCAGGTCGTTTTTATCGGCGGTCTAAACTTGGGGTACCATGTTTGCCCGTTTTGCGGCCTTCTGAATACTCTTGACAGTAGACCCTCGACCGCTTCTTCACCTTCTTGCCCATGGCGTACTGTCAAGAAGCAGGCCGGCATGATTGTGTTGAGTAGCGAGGGATAGATCGTCTCTCGCTAATCGATACTCTAACTGGGCGGCACTGCGCTTCCCATCAGGTGCAGTGTGGTCGCTATGCAGTGCCAGGACAAAAAAAAGTGTGCGTCTCGAGACGCTCTACAGAAGTGATAACTTAAACTAATCTAAGTTGAACTATTTAATATTGAAATTGTTTAACTTGAGAAAAGCTTCGGTTATTTCTTAAACTTTATGTATATTAATATGATAATGTGAGGAAAGGTTATTTATTAATAAAATCTTTTAATAATTATAAAATATATTTTCCCACTCAAATCAAATCACAACTATTCTGAAGAAGTTATCACTTCAAAAAAACTTTAGCCAACCAAAAAGGTTTAATTCTAAAATATATTGTGCAGGTACCTGAAATAAGCGGCGTCGCGTTCATCTTCAACCAGAAGTTCTTCAAGGAGCTGTACGAAGTGACCGGCATCGACCTGGAGAACATCGTCTACTACAAAGACGACACGCACTACTTCGTCATGACGGCGAAGAAACACAGCCTGCTTGATAAGGGCGTGCTTTTGAACGTCAGTATATATTTTGATCTTATGATAAGAGTCCAATTCCTAGTTAAACCAATCATTATCATTTTAAAACTATTTCTAACTAGCTGCACCCGGCTTGCGTTGCAATGCCATGTAAAATAAATTTGATTTATTTTGTTGAGGGAGTTCTTTTTATTTTTTTGGGCCAGGAACCATCGCGGGCGTATGAAGAACAACTCACTGAAGTTTCATAATAATCGGAGGTATAGTTTAGGAGTCCGTAGAGGACAAACATACTTACATACATTTTTATTCATATAGATTGGGAATCAAAATGTAATAAGTTTTTACGACCTTGGCACAGTTGTAATTGCTGCTGTGTTGAGGTGTCGGGTTCGGTACTCGGGTCGGGTAAAAGTTGTATTGAGTTTTTTATGACGAAATACTCAGTATTAACCCGGAATGTGGAATTACGTCCAATATGGCGATAGTCTCGCTCCTTATCACATCATGGTATATATATACACAGTCAGGTCATAAGTATTGTCACACAGTAAAAACTTTTATTTTAGAATGCTGGCCACAAAAAAAGTTTATTGAATTCGAATTTCAAATTGTTCATGAAAATAAAAATGTATACTTTTTAGAATTTTACTCATTTTTAAATATGGAGTGGACGCTTAAAGAAGACCGTGTTGCAGTAATTGCGTTGCATCGTTGCGGTTACGCGCCAATTCAAATTTTTGACATACTGAAAAATTTAAATATAACCAAAAGATTCGTTTATCGTACCATCAAACGATACAATGAAGACTCTAGTGTAGATGACAGGTCAAGAAGTGGTCGCCCTCGGTCTATTAGGACTCCAGCAGTGATAAAAGCTGTGAAGGCGCGAATTCAAAGAAATCCCAAACGTAAGCAGAAACTGTTGGCCCTTCAGATGGGGTTAAGCAGAACCACGGTGAAAAGGGTGTTAAATGAAGACTTAGGGCTTCGGGCATATCGAAGAAAAACAGGACATCGTTTGAATGCTCGTCTAATGGACCTGAGACTGTAGAGATGCCGCGCTTTGTTGAAGCGGTACGCGGGAAAAAAATATCGGGAAATTCTTTTTTCAGATGAAAAATTTTTTACCGTAGAAGAGAGCTACAACAAACAAAATGATAAGGTGTACGCACACAGTAGTGAAGAAGCGAGCAACCATATTCCGCGTGTCCAACGAGGTCATTTTCCATCCTCGCTCATGGTATGGTTGGGAGTTTCTTATTGGGGCTTAACAGAGGTACATTTTTGTGAGAAAGGTGTAAAAACGAATGCAGTTGTGTATCAAAATACAGTCCTGACGAACCTTGTGGAACCTGTTTCTCATACCATGTTCAATAACAGGCACTGGGTATTCCAACAAGATTCGGCGCCAGCTCATAGAGCGAAGAGCACACAAGACTGGCTGGCGGCGCGTGAAATCGACTTCATCCGGCACGAAGACTGGCCCTCCTCCAGTCCAGATTTGAATCCGTTAGATTACAAGATATGGCAACACTTGGAGGAAAAGGCGTGCTCAAAGCCTCATCCCAATTTGGAGTCACTCAAGACATCCTTGATTAAGGCAGCCGCCGATATTGACATGGACCTCGTTCGTGCTGCGATAGACAACTGGCCGCGCAGATTGAAGGCCTGTATTCAAAATCACGGAGGTCATTTTGAATAAACTTTAGTCATAAGAATCTATGTTTTGTTAAGTTCATTTTGGTATATAAATGGTTACATAATGAATAAACTTGTTTCAATTATTTTATAGGTAGGTAGATATACCTAGGTATATACCTAGTCATGTCATAAATTCTGTCACATGTTTAATATAAAATAATTGAAACAAGTTTATTCATTATGTAACCATTTATATACCAAAATGAACTTAACAAAACATAGATTCTTATGACACTAAAGTTTATTTAAAATGACCTCCGTGATTTTGAATACAGGCCTTCAATCTGCGCGGCCAGTTGTCTATCGCAGCACGAACGAGGTCCATGTCAATATCGGCGGCTGCCTTAATCAAGGATGTCTTGAGTGACTCCAAATTGGGATGAGGCTTTGAGCACGCCTTTTCCTCCAAGTGTTGCCATATTTTGTAATCTAACGGATTCAAATCTGGACTGGAGGAGGGCCAGTCTTCGTGCCGGATGAAGTCGATTTCACGCGCCGCCAGCCAGTCTTGTGTGCTCTTCGCTCTATGAGCTGGCGCCGAATCTTGTTGGAATACCCAGTGCCTGTTATTGAACATGGTATGAGAAACAGGTTCCACAAGGTTCGTCAGGACTGTATTTTGATACACAACTGCATTCGTTTTTACACCTTTCTCTCAAAAATGTACCTCTGTTAAGCCCCAATAAGAAACTCCCAACCATACCATGAGCGAGGATGGAAAATGACCTCGTTGGACACGCGGAATACGGTTGCTCGCTTCTTCACTACTGTGTGCGTACACCTTATCATTTTGTTTGTTGTAGCTCTCTTCTACGGTAAAAAATTTTTCATCTGAAAAAAGAATTTCCCGAATTTTTTTTCCCGCGTACCGCTTCAACAAAGCGCGGCATCTCTTCAGTCTCAGGTCCATTAGACGAGCATTCAAACGATGTCCTGTTTTTCTTCGATATGCCCGAAGCCCTAAGTCTTCATTTAACACCCTTTTCACCGTGGTTCTGCTTAACCCCATCTGAAGGGCCAACAGTTTCTGCTTATGGTCTAAGAGCCCGTGCACCCCAGACCTACGTTATTTTATAAAAGCTGAAAGTTTGTCAGCGCATGCTCCCAACACAGGTAAGAACGATGGACCATTATGAAGTTTGGGTTACAGTGGCTTTGGCAGGTAAACGTCACTAAAGGTGTGTAAAATACCGATCTAAATACATCAAATAATAAAGTGCGATTTTTTGGTATTACCTTTAGAATATTATTAAAAATCACGTTATTCATCGCCAGACACTTAGCATCGTGGCAACCCCTTGCCAGACACCCTTAATGGTCATGAAATTATAATTTTACTTACGTTATAGTATAAAAGCTGATTTTTATAAATAATACTTGGGTAATAAATAGATGATGTTTCCTCATTAGCCAGACACTTTTGATAGTTCCAACCCCTTGCCAGACAAGCATGTAGGGTAGCTGTAGGAGAGCGCGAGGCAGTATGCATATGGGTGAGATAGCGAGTTAAGTCTACCACGGTCCCTCACTGCGCAGTTGTTATTTCTACTGATAGTCTATGTAAATTTTAAAAACATTTTAAGAAAATACATTCAATGCTACAACTACCTTAAATTGTTAAAAAAAAAATTTATTATGTCAATAACAGGTTAAAATACAATGTAAATAATACAATGTAAAAATATTATTATTGAAGGCCGGTTGTCGTTTTTGTTAATTATTGGACTGAATAAGTAAAAAGTGTAATTGTCAACTGATGTAAAAGTGATATGTTTAAAAGAGCAACTACAGGTTTTATTGCCGGCTTCTTTCCTAGTGGATAACTGCATTCCGAACCGGTGTAGCTTAATAAACAATGATCAGAAAGTGTGTTATTTCTACTGAACTATCGTACGCTATGCATCCTGGTTATCTGAAGATCAAAGAAGGATGAATAACTCTCATAGTCATGACCTATGATGACGTCATGACCTCAGCCATTCTGACCACAACACATAGAACCCGGATATCAGAAGTGGGATTGAACTCGACATCCACTATCGTAAATCAGGTGATGTAAATCCTACAGTCTCGTAACATGTTATTTTTGTTGTTTGAGAGTTCGGAAAACATTAATCATTAGTTTTATGCACTTTTTTGGGTTGTGCAAAAAAGTGCATAAAACAAAAGGTTGTGCAAAAATTTATATATTAATGAAATTCTATCATCCGAAATAAAATAGTGATGGTAAAGTGTAATATGCTACCGCTTTACACGTGGTAAAATGTGCTCAATGGTACTGTAAATTTGCTAGTCTCCAGTAAATTTCTAGGTTGCGAATGTTGAGAATCATTTGGATGTGCTATGTTTATAAATTATAGTAAGTCCCTTAAGTTTTGTAAATCATTTTGATTTATTTTATGTTCCAAACTAAATCGTTTAAACGATAATCAAAATTAAGTGTCAATGTTTACTGTTAATGATTTTGGTGTTAAAATTCCATTTGCTGTGGATGGTGTCCCCTGGCGCTGTTGAGTTGTTGAGGCGGTTCTCTGGTAGTGCAAGTACTGAGATAGCTGGTTGTTTGCCTGCCTACCTACATAGGTCATGTTCCTATGGATATATTTAAAATTTGGTGAGTCGCTTCTGGTTTTAAAATTTACAGGATGAGTTTTAATTTTGTTCATTCTGATAAACTAAACAATTCATTAAGTTAAAAATACCATGTTCTATTTCCTACCTTATTGATTTTTGTTTTAATTTCTGGTGTTAAAATCTGATGGTAATTCATCTTTTAGTTTTATTAAAACTGATGGTACTTTAATTAATATTTGAAGTTTTTGTTTAACTGCTAATTAGGCAGTGATATTATGGTAAGAGATTAAGTGTTGCTGTAACCACAAAAAAGTTTAAAATTTTCTCAAATTTACAATATAAAACAAATCTTAATAACTACTCTTAGTCAATACAGAAAGTTAATTTTGTTGTAACACTTTGTAAATTATATTGCAGTTTAAATAATAGTTTATTTCAATAACATTGTGATTGTTAGTACTTATGTGTTCCTAGATCATAAACTGACAATTAATAATTAAACTGAAAATAATTGTGAATTTTAAATCAGTTATTGGCCTGTCTTTGTTGACTGGTTGATACTATCATAATCTACAAAATATTAAGACTGTACAATCCATACTCGCGCTCTCCTACAGCTACCCTACATGCTTGTCTGGCAAGGGGTTGGAACTATCAAAAGTGTCTGGCTAATGAGGAAACATCATCTATTTATTACCCAAGTATTATTTATAAAAATCAGCTTTTATACTATAACGTAAGTAAAATTATAATTTCATGACCATTAAGGGTGTCTGGCAAGGGGTTGCCACGATGCTAAGTGTCTGGCGATGAATAACGTGATTTTTAATAATATTCTAAAGGTAATACCAAAAAATCGCACTTTATTATTTGATGTATTTAGATCGGTATTTTACACACCTTTAGTGACTCTTACCTGCCAAAGCCACTGTAACCCAAACTTCATAATGGTCCATCGTTCTTACCTGTGTTGGGAGCATGCGCTGACAAACTTTCAGCTTTTATAAAATAACGTAGGTCTGGGGTTCACGGGCTCTTCCTCTATTACGTTTGGGATTTCTTTGAATTCGCGCCTTCACAGCTTTTATCACTGCTGGAGTCCTAACAGACCGAGGGCGACCACTTCTTGACCTGTCATCTACACTAGAGTCTTCATTGTATCGTTTGATGGTACGATAAACGAATCTTTTGGTTATATTCAAATTTTTCAGTATGTCAAAAATTTGAATTGGCGCGTAACCGCAACGATGCAACGCAATTACTGCAACACGGTCTTCTTTAAGCGTCCACTCCATATTTAAAAATGAGTAAAATTCTAAAAAGTATACATTTTTATTTTCATGAACAATTTGAAATTCGAATTCAATAAACTTTTTTGTGGCCAGCATTCTAAAATAAAAGTTTTTACTGTGTGACAATACTTATGACCTGACTGTGTATATATATAATAAGTTGGCAAACCGTTAGTGTATTGGTTACACCTTTGCCTATCCTTTGTATATGAGTCGTATAGAACTAAAGACGGCAAAGCAGAGCCGCCTTATATTTTGGCAATAAAGAAAACTGATAACTTTTAACGTTTAAGTCGAAAGACTATTTTGCTGAATATTTTATAATTTTTAATCTGAGTTAGTTTAATCAATGACAACAAGTATGTGTAAAAATTTAAGATTTATGGTGCAAAATCTAATAATTATCTTAAATTATAAATGAAATCCTCTCAGTTATAGAGAATGTGGCCCATTCAGTACAAATTCTAACAAAATGTATATACTTAGTATGAGTAGTCGCTAGGCAGTGTGACATAATACCATGTTCCCAGGACTTCGCGGAGGTGTCCCGTCTACTGAGCGTGGAGAATGTGGACCGCGCTGCCCTCATGCGGTACGCACAGGAAGCGGCTCGGTTCTCCACAGACGCGAGACTGCCGCTGAGAGACTTCGCCCTGAATCACTACGGAGAGCCTGACGTGGCACTGTTCGACTTCACGTCTATGTATGCAGCGGAGAACGCTAGTATGGTGAGTATAGTTTTTTTATATCATAGTCCGACAAACGAGCCAGTGGGTCACCTGATGTTAAGTGATCTCCACCGCCCATGTACATCCACAATACCGAAAGTATCATGTATGCGCTGTCGGCCTTAAAGGACAGGAATAGGAATTAGGGAAGGGAAGGGGGAATCTGGGCCTCCTATAGTACAACTAAATACACCTAATACACCACTCTTGACACTCGATTCCAATTTGGAATTGGGTTCGAAAACTGTACAATTGGCACTCTTGAACGCAACACCAGCGCACGATTTAACTGAATACGGCAGATTTTTTAGTAACTAAATGAAATAAAGTATTTGCGATCGCTAGTTCGTAAATTTTCTATTTCCTTTAGTTGAGTGAGTTACGGGTTTCAATATCTTCTAGATTGGAATTGAAACTTTATCGAGTTCGAGATTGGAATTTATTTCAGTAGTAGGCCTACTGGTCCGGCTGAAGCGCTTACCTGCGACCGGCCCTGTTCGTCGGTAACCGACGTGCACAACTAGTATACAAAGTTCTATAGTAATATGTAATATTCAATTTTAAATATTATATTGTCAGTTGTATTCAATGGATTTTAATTTACATCTATATATGAGATACCATTATTATTAGCTCGCACCGTACACACGGTGTAAAACCCGCCATAATGGCACTCGCGTTCCAGGATCAGCCATTGTACATCCGGTTTTTGTCGGGGGTCTAGAGTTGGAGTACGATATTTGTCCGTTTTGCGGCCTTCTGACAATAGACCCTCGACCGCTTCTTCACCTCTTTGCTCCGTAGCGTAGTGTGAAGAAGCTACACAGCAGGCCGGTATGACTGTGTTGACTATCGAGGGAAAGATTGTCTCTCGGTACTTGATACTTTAACTTAGAGTTGCCAACCGTCCTGCTTTCCCAGGGCGTAACCTGGTGTTTAGAGTGTCCTTTATAGTCTTTAACCAGTCAGGTCCCAATGGAAACGCCGGTGCTCCACAACACTGGCAACACATTCGCCGTTCTTACATACTATTTTCAACTTTAATGTTATGCAAATAAAATTGATTTTTGCTTCTATTTACTCCGTACTACTTTACTTTTTGAATATCCTTCGGTCCTCCAGGGGCAGCGTCATGGGTCACTTCCTGCCACTTTTGTAATCTTTAAGTTACGGGCGTTTGCGCTGCACACACTGTTTTAAAATAAAGACGCGTCCCGCTTTTAAACCGAGTTGTCCTGGTTTTTGCAACTTCAAATCCTAGTTTTTAATAATTGGGGTTGGCAACACCTTTTTTTTTTTTTGTTTTCGCGGGGAAAAGCGATTTATCACTACCGCCCCGCCGGGGGGATGGCGGGACGGTTATGTTGGGCTCGCCGGCCTTACGACCCAGCGTTAAGCCGTCCGGGAGAGATGTTGACATCCGGACGACCGCTGGGCCGAGTCCCTAACAAATACCCTACACCGGCAATACCAACTAAAAACCCCGCGGTGGCCCTCTTCGGCGCATAAGAGACGGTCCCGGGCTCACGGAGCGAGAAGCGCCCCATTTTCGACCGAAACCGCCCCTGCGCGGTGCCGCCTTGCGGCCCGTCTCCAAGTGGGGGGGGGGGGCTCAGAAGCCCCCGCGCCAACCACCCGCGCTGCCGTCATCCCGGGGTCGCCCGGTGTGTCGACGAAGTATATACAAAATAAGACTATGTACAAACAAGTTTCGACACACCGGAAAGGGTGCTACGACAGCCCCCCGCTGCGCGCCCGCGACCCCCGATGCCCCTATTAGTCGCCTCTTACGACAGGCAGGGGATACCGTGGTGGGATTCTCCAAACGCCCCCAAACCACAGGGCGGGAGACGCCGGTCAGTCGTCAACCCGGCGCCTCCTCCGTCTCGCCTGGCGGCGGGAGGGATCGGAGCGCTGTTCCCGATCCCTCTCGGCACTCTCCTTCTGTGAGATTACGGCCTCACAGAAGAGGGCTACCGCGCGCCAGGACCTCCGGCTGTCGACCATGGCTGACACCAAAGTCGGCAGCGAGAGGTCTCCTCCGACGACTGCTGCGAGAGCGCTGCGCTCTTCATCCCAGGCTGGGCACTCCTCAACAGTATGTTGGGCCGTGTCACGCGGACAGTTGTCACAGTGGTGACACACGGCCGACCCTTCTGCGCCGGCTATGCGACACAGGTACTCGCCAAAACAACCGTGGCCTGTGAGCACCTGTGTCAGCCGGAACGTCGCCGCGCCGTGGCGCCTGTCCAACCATTGGTTAAAGACAGGACGCACTGCCGCTACGACCCGCTGGGGTTGGCAACCCTACTCTAACTGGACAGCACTGAGCCTACCATCAGTTGCAGTGTGGTCACTTTGCCGTGCCAGGTTTTCGTTAAAAAATGTTTTTAAATCTTGTCAACAGCGCGACCTATCGGCCGACCTTATCTTTATATATATATATATATAATTCTACTGTACGTGTGTATGTCACTGAACTCCTCCTAAACGGCTGGACCGATTCGTATGAATTTTTTTGTATGCGTTTGGGTGGCACCCTGGATGGTTTAGATTCACAAATCAGCCCGGCAAATGGCGCTGCTTTTACGAGCAGGACGACGTCTGCCGGGCCGCTAGTGTATTTATAAAATTTAATAGAAACCGGTTGGGTGGTTTCGGAGATTAGCTTATACGAATATCGTGACATGCGGTATTGTGGTTGTCAGGTGTACGAGCGGCACGGCCGACGCCTGCTGTGTCAGCTGGTGGGCGACAGTCTCCTGGAGCCGTTCTGGCCCACAGGGTCGGGGTGTGCGCGAGGGTTCCTCTCGGCCCTGGACGCAGCCTGGGCGGTGAGGGTCTGGGGACAGTCGCCTTCACCACACCCCCTCGACGTCATAGCCGAGAGGGAGTCTATATACAGGCTTTTGGGTAAGTCATACGTTTTATTTTTTTATCCTGGCACGGAAAAGTGGTACTGCACCTGATGGTAAGCGCAGTCCGTCCAATTAGAGTATCGAGTAGCGAGAGACGATCTGTCCCCCGCTACTCAACACTATGCCGGCCTACTTTTTCACACTACGCCATGGGCAAGAAGGTGAAGAAGCGGTCGAGGGTCTAGTGTCAGAGTACTCAGAACATCGTACCCCAACTCTAGACCCCCGACAAAATGGTTGACCGTCCATTATCAACTACCAGAGTATAAATTAACTTGAGTATGTATTTCGCATCAAAAGTAAATCTAAGTCTCTAAGATGTTAGCATAACACTATAATACTAACTAACTATAGTCTGTAAGAACTTTACTTAAAGGAGTGTTGATTTCGGTATACGAGATTGGTCCAACTATCGCTTCTTATAATAAACTAAGTGAATCGAACATTCTTAAATTGACACTTGACATTGGGTTTTGGAAGCAAAGCTTTAGTCGACTTTATAGGTTTCTATCTAAGGTGCATATAGCACTAAAATATTTTCGAATTAAAATAGAAATATTCTCACTTCCATTCCCATTTCCACTCTTACTCCCACTCCCCCCTCTTGTATGTATTCTATCGCATTCTCTCGCCCACTTAATCCTATATATTGATGTGTTTATCCCTTTGTCGTGACTCATTTTCGTTTCATCGAGTTTCAAATCACAACGATTCTAAAGAAGTTTCACTTCTAAAATACTACTTAGGATCTATAGGCAAAGTATAGAGCAGTAAATGAACAAACCAGTTAAGTTCAAATACAATTAACAATCCAAAATGTCTATAATACAGATATAATTGTATGTAAATCTTTTGTTCCAGCCCAAACGACCCCGGAGAACTTGCACCGCGACTTCGGCGCGTACACACTGGACCCGGGCACCAGGTATCCCAACCTGAACCGGACCGCTGTCACTCCACACAGGGTGACCGGCTTCTACGACTCGGATGAGCCATTGCCGCTGGATGCCACCACTATGCCACGGAAGAGGCGTAGAGGTAGGGTAGAATATTGCAATAAGGCAAACTTACATACAGCTACTATAATCTATTGTAATTAAACTTTTGTCAGGGGTCTAGAGTTAGGGTACGATGTTTGGCCGTTTTGCGGCTTTTTGAGTACTCTGACAATAGACCCTCGACCGCTTCTTCACATTCTTGCCCATGGCGTAGTGTGAAGAAGCCACACAGCAGGCCGGCATGATTGTGTTGAGTAGCGAGGGATAGATTGTCTCTCGCTACTCGATACTCTAATTGGACCGCACTGCGCTTACCATCAAGTGCAGTGGTCACTATGCCGTGCCAGTATATAAAAAAAACTTAGATCGTATATTAATTGTATGACTAAATATTATTAACCGGTGTGAAAAGAGCAACGCTAGAGTTTCTTGCCCGTTCTTCTCTAGCGAATCTGCATTCCGAACTGGTGGTAGAGTAAACAAATTGACTGAATCTAAATAATGTATAACATTTCATGGATTCAAAAAATATTTGATTTGAACTATCGACAACGCTTAACGTTGATGTAGCTCTAATGCATATGCGTACAGAGGTCAAAACACATGTAAATATTTTTTTGGACGTGTTGATACAAAAAACACTAGCCCCTTACGGCTGCGACTACTTGATGTGTTTACCGTCTAATCATGTTACTGATTACCGACTCTATACAAGCTGCTTTCATTACCTGTCATTTCAGTCATTTTTGTCCTACAGTAAATAATGAGAGAAATGGTCTCGTGGTATTAACAACTTATTAATACATATATACATACCTATTTTCTTGTAGGACATTGTTTTATTTGGACGTAGAACACACTAACCTATTATGTAATATTTTTGTCCTACAGTTAGTAATCAGAAAAAAGAGTATTTTGATATTAACAACTTTTGCGCGCAGGACCGGGATAGCGTACCACGCAATTTGTAGGACAATATGGCTATTAAATAATTTAAATATGAACTGAGCAACAGAAAAAAAACAGTTATCATTTTTGATGACCTCATTATCGATACATGTTGGACGGGAGGGACTCTTTGATCAAACCATACATTTTGTAGGACAAATATTTTTTCGAATAATTTTGATAATTATCTTGAGATTTAACAAAAGAAAGGCCCAGTTAGTGATACATTTTTTGAGAATCATAAAATCGACATATTTTATCGCTGCTACCCCTGTTAGCTACCACAATCGAAAATTTTTGTAAGAGAAAAGTTGGGCGTCTCATCAAAATGAAGCTATTCACGAAAAATTTACTTGATAGTAATCAATAATAATAATAATAATAAATAACACCCAACAGCCACATACATAGCCCCGACCCCACACTAAGATACGAGTCTTGTGTTGTGGGTATCGGGGACTAACGAGAGACTTTCGGTCTCACAACACCCAGACCCCGGACACAAATATCTGTCTGTGACACAAACATTTGTCCCAGTGTGGGAATCGAACCCACGGCCTCTCGTTTCACAGCCGGCTAATAGGAAACCTAATACTGCGTAACCCAGACTATTTCAGTTTTAAATTGCCAAAATGTAGGCCTGCCTTTTGCCAACTTTGGTTCTATACGACTTAATTAAAAATTATATATGATTTTCTAGAAGCGGATGTGTCTGACGAGGCGCTGGTGACCTGGGTGGGTGCGGCGGAGTCAGGCCTGCGAGGAGCAGTCAGCCCACCAGCCCTGGCGGCGTTACTGCGTCGGTACAGGCCGGATCTACTGCCGGCTGCAGCACCCCCACGGGCTGTCTACCACGTGCTGCAGCATGAGTTTGGTGAGGATACACCACTTTTATACTGCATTCCCTTTAACCAGACTGGTACCAATGGTATGCCGGCGCGCCAAAAATGCTGGCACACTCGCCGCTCTTACATGCTATTTTCAACTTTACTGTTATGGAAATAAAAATGATTTTGGCTTCTATACCCCGTACTACCTAACTTTTTAAATATACTTTTGATAAGCGAGTGGTTAAATATATAAATTCAATCGTTTCATGAACTCACGTTCCAAATTTTGTGTAATCCTACTAATACTATAAATGCGAATGTTTGGATGGATGCATGTTTGTTACTCAATCACGCTACAGCGGCTGGATGGATCTGGTTAAAATTTGGCTAGCACATAGGCTACTTTTTATCCCGGAAAAATGTACAGTTCCCGTGGGATAGCTTAGTTTTTCACAGAGCAAGGAATCTATATGATTTTTTCATAGTGATAGTTTATGGATTAGAGAATGCCATAGGCTGTTTTTATACCGGGCAAATGCACGGTTCCTATGGGATAGCAAAATATAGAATTATGTTATAACTTAAGATGTCTCCGTGGATTTTATAACAGGGCAACAGCTACTGCTATATAAAAACTGAAAAGTACTGTTGTGTGTGTTCAGGTATAATTCCATTCTCGTCCGGCGGTACTCTTCGCGACGTTCCCGACGCTAAGGTACGCTCATACCTGACGCGCGTGTACAACGCGTTCAAAGGGGAGGTGCCGCACGTACACCATCACACTGACGTGTTTGATCAGGTGACATACATTTTACACGCTTTATTTGTTTGACATCTTCCGTGGTACAGCGAGCCGGCTGAGAAACGTGAGGCTCGATGCCCGCACCTAGACAAATATTTAAATAAATAAATAACACCCAACAGTCACATACATAGCCTTGGGGCTAGTGTGGGCTCGGGCCCTCACTAAGATACGAGTCTTGTGTTGTGGGTATCAGGGACCCAGAGAGATGCACGGTCTCACAACACCCAGACCCCGGACACAAATATCTGTCTGTCACACAAACATTTGTCTCGGTGTGGGAATCGAACCCACGGCCTCTCGTTTCACAGCCAGCTACTCGCCCGCTGTGCCACGGAGGCTGTCAATTTGTATGATAATGTATTTGTATGCTAGACAGTTTTCTTCATAGAATTAAATGATTCAAACACCGTTTTAATGTTTATGTTTGCCGCTATTCGTGCAAAATAGACAAATGTTGTAAAATTGTAGGTTATATATATTATAGGTTTTGGCAAAAAAAGATTATAAATGAACAGTGCCATCTGTTGATAGTGTAATTTACTCATTTTTTGTATTGTTATTTACGCGCTTAGACGATTTTAGGCAGCCTATCGTGATATCAGGCACAATGTCTCACATGCCAAGATGTGTGCTATATTTCCAACTCCTCCCTATATTTCTATTTGATAAAATTTTTTGTGGGGTAAAAGACGGTAAGTACAGTGCCGTCCAGTTATAGTATCAAGTAGCGAGAGACAATCTATCCCTCGCTACTGAACACAATCATGCCGGCATGCTGTGTACCTTCTTCACACTACGCCTAAAGGACCCAGGATCATAGGAACGAGGGAACATGGTAGCTGGCAAACTGTTCCACAGCTTGATGGTGTGCGATTAGACTTACCATCAGGTGCAGTGTGGTCACTTTGCCGTGCCAGGATAAAAAAAAAGACAGTTAAGTATTTCCAGAGACTCGCTGAGTTTCATTACTCGGTGTTTCAAAAAATGCGTGCCATTGTTGATCCTGGCTAAACAGGAGTTACAATGGCGGGAGTGTGCGGGATAGTCTCTATGTATGTAAAGATGTGTTTTCAAACCAAATAAAGTTAACTTTGATTCTATAGGTATTTTACAAGACATTGTTAATAATGTTCCAAATGTATTTTGTTCTCAGATCAAACAGAGTCAACAGAAAGAGAAGCACATAAGGAACACGTCGGAGCACGCACCTTCAGTCTATTCCAGTGAGTATGAATTGCAAAACTCTTAATTACTACGCATAAAATAGGGTAGTTGACACGAATTTTACACAAGTTACATTACCTAAAACCTATTATCTAATACAGTCTATAGATAAACGTGATATTAATTCTTCTTTGTTTTTTTAAATAGAGGGATAGATCGTCTCTCGCTACTTGATACTTTAACTGGACGGCACTGCACTTACCATTAGGTGCAGTGTGGTCACTTCGCCGTACCAGAATAAAAAGAAAAAAAATGATGTATATTTTTGTTCACAGACGCAGCTGACACGGACAAATCCCACTCGAGTTGCAGGAAGAAGCGACGGTCCCTAAGGACGCCACAAGTAAGTATCGACCCCGCTGACTACATCAGGAAAAAGATCGGCAAACTCGACCTCAACGACATAACGCAACTCGCCAAGCTTATAGAGGGACATGACGCTGTAGGAGATCAGCATTTAGACAAACAAAAGAACCTACAGGAACAAATCATCGCTTTACTGGACCCTGACGAGTCCCCGGACCCGAAGGTACTAAGGCAATCCCTAGCGCAGCTTCTACACGGACAGACCAAAACGCATGTCAAGCACGATGAGTCCAAAATGGCGCAATTCTTCCAAGACAAGCCGGAGAAGCCTGTCAAGCCACCGCGTAGGCTCAAAGGTCTCGATGCAAGCACTATCAAAGTACTGGATTTCTCGGAGTTCGATGACTCGAACGACACAGATGCTACCCTCGTCGGTGTGGATGTGAACAAAGGCAGCGCTTCCTCCATTGAGAAGGCAAGATCTTCGGAAAGTCCGGTACACGTGCCTAAAGGAAGACGGTTGTCCGAAGTCATTGAGAAACGAAGACACTCCCAAAGTCCGGACATCATATACAAACGTTCGAACTCGATAGGAGCCTCGGAAGTGGCGAATACGAGGCGCATAGCTCAGTTATTCGAAGGTAATAAACGAAGGCACACTCCCAGCCCCGAATCCAGATCAATCCGTTCCGGGTCAGCCAACAACCCTGAAATGACGCTAAGATTGCAAAGGATGACTGATATCATAGAAGGAAAAAGAAGGGACACTCCAAGCCCTGACAGGGTTAAACGAGAGACGATAGGCAACCCAGAACTAGCTTTACGTCGCCAGAAAGTGGTCGATCTCATCCAAGGACCGAAGACACGACCCCTAGAAGTGCCTCAGAGGAAGAATAGTGGAGAAATGTCATTTCGTATGCAAAGAATGTCTGATATGATGGAGAAGAAGAGCGCTGAGTCGAAACGGCCGAAGAACGTCGGTAGAAGAAAGGCAGCGAGAGAGATTATGAGGCAGCGGTTTGAGAAAAGCCTCCAGATGTTGGCCACAGAACCTAGGATGGAGTTCGCGCCGTCCGCTGACTTGGAGAATGACTACGGGCTGCAGCAGTACAGGGCCAGTGCTCCCGTGTTCGAGGAACGAGTGAAGAAGCTCGAGAAGAAGTTACAACACTATGTGAGCCGATTGGCGTTGTGTGTTGCATGGGAATGACGATTGTGACGGATAGTGCGCGCTTGCTTGGTGGCTGAACGAGAATAATAGTTTTGAATGAAATTTTACTGTTTAGGGGTTAAAATGTCCATGGCTCTAATATAAATAAACCCTAAATTGTCAATCTTTTCCGATAATGATAAACAATTCACCCAATTATTCTGACTTTTACATGAATCATATGTACATGTGACTACGTAAGTATAGATTACCCTTTTCGTTAAGTATAGATTGGTGAAAACGGTCACCAGGTATTTTTTGTTTTTTATTCTGGCACGACAAAGTGACCACACTGCACCTGATGGTAAGCGCAGTGACGTCCAATTAGAGTATCGAGTAGCGAGAGACAATCTATCTCTCGCTACTCAACACAATCATGCCGGCCTGCTTCTTCACACTACGCCATGGGCAAGAAAAAAGCTGTCGAGGGTCTTGTGTCAGAGTACTGAGAGGGCCGCGAAACGTCAAAAAATCACACCCCAACTCTAGACCCCCGATAAAAATGTGTGTGTATATTTAGTGTCAATAAACTGCTCTTATACTCATTCATCCACCAAGCAGACACGAATATTCTTCGTAAAATAATAATCATAATAGCACGGAGTGTCTTAAAACCAACGCGAGATTTCGATACTACGACAATAGTTTCAATCAATGTGTGTGCATGAATAATCGATATTATATCGATACCTATTAACGTTCACGTTTTGTTTTTCTTCGATTTACACTGAGTTCCGACTAACATGACGATTTATTTGAATTAATTGTGTGTTGATTATTTTAAGATCTTAAGTTTGTATATAATATGGCTTATAATTAAGAAAATAGTAGTCTCAGGAAATAATGCCAATAGTAATTAACATTTCCCCTTTGAACACGACTTTAAGCTGAATCTTGGATTTTATTCGATACGGCAGTGTGCACCTGATGGTAGGTACAGTCCAAATATAATAACAGCGATAAACATTGCTTGTTTCATCTTCCCTAGAAAATTCTAGACAACTGTTTAACTTTTTATGAAACACATACCATGATTATAGTATATAATCTGATACTAATATCTAATATAGTATTGGTGGATTAGTCACATTGAAGCCAAATATCTGGACCGGCTTGAAGTTAGTCCCTTTACCAACCACTTCCACCGCTTTCATAGCTCTTCAAGCAATAAGTACATGAGCATGCCGACATGATTGTGTTGAGTAGCGGGGGACTGATCTCACGCTACTTGATACTTTAACTGGACGGCACTGCACTTACCATCAGGTGCAGTGTGGTCAGTTTGCCGTGTCAGAATAAAAAAAAACATACTCGTGACTAACTTCAGACCGGAGAAGTAAAAATACCCCGTAACTATCTCTCATACATACTTAAATTGTAGGAGGAGGGGAGAATCGTAGGCGGGGGTACTCGAACAGCGGGAGGAGGGGCGAGAGTCGCTCGCCTGGCCGCCGAACTTTCTGGAACAACCACGAACACTTCGTGTCCAAGACCCTCGTCGAAGCCAAAGGACCTGATGCGCTCGGTCGGGAAGATCGAACGCGACGACTGGAATATGAAGGAGATCGAGAGGAAGATACTGGAGAATAGGCTGGGAAGACCAGAGCCGAAGACTGCTGAGAAGGTGCCCAAGTGGGATCGGGAGCAGGTTAGTTGAATATCGATAATTAAGATACGACGTTTGAATCGAATGTTCAGCCCAAGGTGTTTATTTTAGTATTGCTCACTATTTGCATATAAAGTAATTTTTATGTGTGCATTGCTTGCATTATTCAAAGAGAATTCGTTAAATCAGTAATTAATAATAATACTAGCCTTGTATTAAGTATCCCACTGCTGGGCATGGGCCTTCCAATGAGAACGGTTAGGCCTTAGTCCACCACGCTGGCCCAATGTAAGTTGGTAGACTTCACAGACGACGGCCTATCCCGAAAGGGGTTCCATCCCGCCCACACACCAGCCATTGTAAGTCCTGTTTACCCAGGATCGACAATGGCATAAAAACTCGACACTAAATCTCGATAAATTGTTTATCCATGTGCCAAACTCAAAAGTTTTAAGAAAGAAGTGGCAGATTTCGACTATCAGCCCTTATAATGCCTTCTTCCATTCTTATAGAAGACTTAACGAAATTAACACGTTTCCACACGTTTACATATCGAAAAATATGTTCTTCCTTACAATTTAATTTGTCGTAGGATGCAATGTTTATGTGCGATGTCGTCACGAGTAATGGCGGCCGGTATTGCTAGGTATTTGGCACCGAGTGATACAGATTAAAAATTCTAAATTTTAATGACGAAAATAAAATGTTTATAATACATTTAAAATAAAAAAATGTATGTATTTAATAAATATGTTTGTCCACTATCCTTTCTCCTAGTGCAGTTTTATATTTTTTGGTTACACCAGTCAAACACCAACACACAAAATCAACAAAACAGCTCTTCTAATTGATATAGCTATTCCTAATACTCACAACCTTCAGTCCACAATTTCAGAAAAATATCTAAATATACAGACCTCGAAGACGAAGTAGTTCGCATATGGCACTTGAACAACGCAACAATAGTCCCAGTTGTACTCTGATTCTTTGAAGATCTTAGGGTTACCTTAATTCGTATACAGCACTTTACAGAAAGCCGCTATAATAAATACTTGTAGGATTGTAAGAAAATATCCTACAACATAATAATTAGAAACCACCTAATAAAATATACTTGGCCTAGGCCCGTAAGTCTTATTTATACCGGTTTTATAACCGAGATTTCAAAAAGTTTACCGAAAATAATAATAATAACTGGCGTCATACCTAAATAGGTATTTAGGAGGATTGGATAGGATTGTGCAGGTGCACAATGTCCTCAAAACACTTCAAATACATCCGCTCATACAAAAATACACATACATACTCATTCAAAAAGCTGTTATTCTAAATACCTGCCGACTAGTCCGTAAATTCCTCACAATAGATATTTAACAATCATGACCATATCGACTATCATCACAATCATTTATTCATTAAACATTAGTTTCGTTTTGGCCACAAGCCTGCGAAATTGATTACTTCGCCAGAAATGATAGAGACAATAACAAAATGTACATAAATAATAATAATAACGTTTATTGCCACCAAATAATTACATACCTTAAGACTACACTCACATGTAGTTTAAAACATACATATATATACACTCACGCCTATAATCCCCGAAGGGGTAGGCAGAGGTGTAACCAGTACACCCACTTTTCGCCGAATTTCGGTCCCATATTGTGACAGGGGGCGAGCCTATCGCCATACCGGACACAGGTTCCAGACTCCGGGCTAATACTGAGAATTACTAGATAGAAAAACCCAATATCACTTTACCCGACCCGGGGATCGAACCCGCGACCAGCAGCAGTAGTAACGCATGCGCAATTACAACTGCGCCACCGAGGCAGTCAGGTTTAAAACATGATTACTAATAAGCTCTGTCGTTTAAACTAGGCCGAGCCTGTATCTTAGACGACAGTCCCTTCCATTGACACAAATTATACTTTATACCATAAACTGAATGTAACATAAATCACCATATTACAGCAACAATATTTACTGTTTTATAATCTAAGTACAGTAAAAACACAATACTGATAGTATATATTTGTGAACAGTTCTTGGGACGGCAAAGGAGGCTGAAAGAGGGCGAGGGGAGCGAGAAATGGGTGGAGATCGATGAAACGCTGCACAAACTCGACCAGAAACTACGCGACTCCGGACGACCGGACCACGGGACTAAGAAGGTAGCCACGAGGGGTTAGAGGTGTGCGAATAATTCGAACTTACGAGTTATTCGATCCAAATCGAATATTGATATTTGATTCGAAACTCGAATCGAATAATTCGAATTTCGAATTATTTTAATGGCACATGGCCATGGCACTTTATAAAGATGGGGCTGATTGGGCATTCTCCTTTTTCGAATTTTTCGTAATTTTTTGAATGATTCGGCATTTTTCGAATTATTCGTAAAATTTCGGATAGTTCGAATTTTCAAATTCTATTAATATTCGATTCGATTCGAACCTTATTCGCACACCCCTACTAGCGATTGTTTAAAATTTACCAGAAATGCTAAGGCGCAATTGTACTTGCGTACTCGGTACGACTGCTGTGCTGAAGTCTCCGGTTTGATCCTCGGGCCGGCATATAAGCAATATTGTGTTTTTAACCTAGTAATTCTAAGTATTGCCCCGGAGTCTGGAACTGAGGCCGGTATGGCGATAGACTCGCCATCTATAGTATGACGGTAATAAGCTCAGCAAAAAGTTATGAAGTCATCGTGTGTGTCAAAACAATCTCTGCCGAACCCTTGTGTTATATAAAATGTATGCGCAATTGGTTTTATAAATAAAGAAATGTATTTCAGGTAGCCAATTTAGCAACGAAATTTGTGAAAAAAGACGAACCGGAGGTGGGGAAGAGTCCGCCCAAAGAGGAGGTATGATTATTATTAGTAATATTATTTCAGGTTTTTTGGATGTATTAAGATCTATTTTTGTCTCACCCCCATGAATTATTATGGGTAAAATGGATGGCACAAAAGTAGACAAAACAGCTTGCATTAAAGGAAAGTAATAAAGATCTTACTATTAAACCCATTTATCTATTTGATATTCTATCCGCACAGCGTTTACCATGAGGTGCTGTGTGGTTATTTTTCCGTGCTAGGGATAAAATGGTTGCCAGGGGTGAGCAACAGTTAGTTATTTTCAATTATACATATACATATAAATATATATACTAGGTGCCCAAAATCAATTTTTTTTTCTTGAGTCTCTTGTGAAATAATGTTAATCGTGATTTAAGATCCCTGTCCAACAATTTGCGCGATAACTCGAGATTTTAAAAATATAAAAAAAAATCGTTGAAATTATTTTCTGAAATAATCAGAAACTTTATGATGAAAATCATAAAGGATATTTTGATTTCGAAAGGTTGTTCGAAAACATTTTTAAAACTTATCTCTTTGCTCGTTATATTAAATAATGATAAATAACACCCAACAGTCACACACATAGCCCCAACCCCACACTAAGATACGAGTCTTGTGTCAGATCTAGTTGATCCAATGTGTCTAATCAGGGACTACGAGAGACTTTTCGATTTCACAACACCCAGACCCCGGACACAAATATCTGTTTGTCACACAAACATTTGTCCCGGTGTGGGATCCAACCCACGGCCTTTCGTTTCATAGCCGGCTACTCGCCTACTGCGCCACGGAGGCTGTCCTGTGTGTCTTATATTGTCGTGTGTATACACGTGGTGTGTTGTAGTTGAAGAAGAGTTGGCGCGGACCGTCGTGCACGGGCGTGCAGTGCGCCGCGTGCGACACGCGCGTGTTCGCCGCGGAGGGCGTCACCGCCGACGGGCTGCATCTGCACCGCGCATGCTTCAGGTGCGCCGTCTGCAAGGCGGTGCTGAGGCCGGGGTCAGTTGATATATTCATACTTACCTAATATTTAGAAAAGAAAAAAAAAACGTGTGAAAGAAAGAAAGAAATTAGTTGGCTATTGTCTCCGGACAAGTGGCAGTAAGTACATTTAACATGTAAAATTAACACGGGGATACTTATTACCTAATACATAAAACTTATAGACTATACACAAAAAGGTCCCCCGGCATACTTATGCACCCTGGCCATCCGTGTCCGAAGCATGACCAAAAGGAACGAAAAAAAACGTCTTGGGACGCTCGACATAAATGATAACTTAAACTAATTTAAGTTGAACTATTTAATATTGAAATTGTATAATTGAGAAAAGCTTCGGTTATTACTTAAACTTTATGTATATTAATATGATAATGTGAGGAAAGGTTATTTATTAATAAAATCTTTTATTGATTATAAAATATATTTTACCCACTCGATCCCACTCAAATCAAATCAAATCACAACAACACTAATGAAATTTCACTTCAAAAAATATAGAACAGATATTATGGAACGACACAAATAGAAATGAATAAAGAAGCCAGACAGAGTAGCGCCGTAACGCGTTACGTTACGAAGCGGTTTACCCTCGCATAAGAAGTTATCACTTCAAAAAGAAAATATTTATTTCTAACTACAGAACACTTAAAAACATAAGCACTCATCAAAACGATTGTTTTTTTATCATTCATAAATCGTTCCCCTATCATTATATCATACAATATATGTGTGTGCAGGCATAGCACATAACAGTGTGTGACCGGGGTTTACTTATTAAAAATAGCAAGAACCTAACCAAACTAATATTAGCCCTGTATTAAACATTGTCCCACTGCTGGGCATATACCTCCTCTGCTAATGGGGGGTTAGGCTTTAGTCCACCACGCAGGCCTAATGCGGATAGGCAGACTTCACATACCTTCGAAATTCATATGAGAATTCTCAGGTTTGCAGGTTGCCTCATGATGTTTTCCTTCACCGTTAAAGCAAGCGATAATTAACATTTAATACACACATAACTTTTAAAAAGTCAGAGGTGTGTGCCATTTGGGTTTCGAACATACGACTTTCGTCTTCACAGTCCGTACCGCAACCAACTAGGCTATCGCTGCTATTACTAAATTAAAGATGCTCGTTACAAAAACGACTCAAATTCAGCATGTGCTAGTAAAATCAGCGCCGGTCTCCCGCTAAGCCGATGATATCATAGTTATCAGTACTATAAGACCGAAAGAAAAAACTTTCCATACATAAAAAACAACGCTACAACGTTAGCGATTTCGTTATCGTAACTTTTTGACATAAACTATGGTTGAACCACAGTCCTCAACGCTTTTATCAGATATAACGTTAATTGAAATTACTACTTTAGATACATATTCTGTGACTAATCTATGAATTATATCTATGAATTAACAAAAAGTGTGTGTGTGTTATTCACACACGGTAGAAGTGAAACTTCAGAAAAGTTACCTACGAGTAAGCTTTGTAATACGCAGGCACATGCACGCGTATTCACACACATACTAAGTACTGACTACTAAAATATTTCAAAACCATTAAAGAACTACGTCAATAACAGTAACCGATTCGATCCTAATCGATCACACCATCCCACTCGAATCCCCTCGAATATATATTCTGCCTCATTCTCTCGTAGGCTTAGTCCTATAGATTTATGTGTTTGTCTCTTTTTACTGTCGCTTTTTCCGTTTCATCGAGTTTCAAATCACAACGATTCTAAAGAAGTTTCATTTCAAAAATGACCGTAACAGAAACTACACGATGGAGCGATACGGCAGCCGGCTGGTCTGCCTGCGTCACTCGGGCGTCAGTGTGCCGGACGCGGTGGCAGGGGCGGGGGTGGTGGTAGCGGCGGCGGGGGCGGTGACGTCACTGGCGGCCCCCCCTCCGCCCCGCTCGCACGCACCCACCTCCACCCCTGAGCGGATCAGCATCGAGCTGTCGGACAGCGGCGCCAGGGAGATAGACGAAGACGAATGGACCGACAGGAACTTCCTGGCATCAGAGACTTCGGGCGCCGGCGGTTTAAGGTGGGGCTATTTTTTTTTATTGGGAAACAAACAAATATACAGACAGATTACAAATAAAATTATCTTAAGATTAAGTTAGTGTACCATCCACTAAGTTTTCACGAATTACTTAAAGTGCTTAATGTAATTCACAAAGGTACAGTAAAATTAACAATATTTTCTTTCTTTCTCCCAAATTTGGGGGATATAAGCTAATTCACACAGTGTTTTTAATCCCGTTTCCTATTCCTGTACCGTTATTCCAGTGACGAGGAGGAGTCCAGCTCCGAGGAGTACACCGACGCAGGAGACTCTGAGAACGAGGTGGAGCAGTCCCCGGAGCCGCTGTGTGTGGCGCCGCGGCCGCACCGCGCCGACCTTTACTTCAGCGATGACTCTTTCGGCTACGATGACTACTCCGACGACGGTACTGGTATACAACGATCGATTTTATTACAAAACAAACGTAACATTTTTTCTTTCATTGCAAGACGGGGTTTTTGCCGGTGTCAAGTATAAAGACATGCCCACATACCCGCCATTGTAAGCCATCATCCGTGCGAGGGGGATGCTGGCTCCTAAGACCGGCTAATCCAGTACCGTAAAACGGGGTAAATTGGTCCAATCTTCAGTTTCAACTCGAATTTAAACCTTCTTCCGTTACATATAGGGTATATCACGGTTTACTTAAGACTGTATGGTAAGTTCTTTTAGATGTTAAATAGCGTCACATTTCCTAATTATTGTCATATTTTGAGAAATTCAACAAAAAACCTGTTGAATTCCAATTTACCCCTGACGGGGATAATAGGTGCGAGAAAGAGGTTAATCGGAAATTTTGCTAGGGTTGTCTCTCTACCCATTCAAAGTAAGTAGGTGCCTAACTAATTTGTAAAAAGATCTTTTGTACTTTAATGTGTTTTTAAATAAAATAATCCTTTGTGAGATCATATTTTTATTATATCCTCATCCTCATAAATATATTGCATTCAGATTGGAAAAATCTTTAATCAATAAGTTTATTCCTATTTTTATGGTATCATCTTTGAATTATATATATTTAATTAATATATTCTGGTATATTTAGTAAAATAATAATCTGGTAGGCAACAAAACAATAATAAAACTTAGTTCTTATAATTAGTAGAAATAATATTATTCTTCTTCTAAAATTTTCAAAATTTCTTCTGTATCTTTGTAAAAATTCAATCTTCTTTCTCTCTTTGGACGTACTGAGTTACTTCCTACACTATTGTTAACAGAGGAATTATTATTTTTCTTCTTCAAAGGTAATGGCAATTTACATTTTATATCTGATATTATTTTAATTCCTGGTTTCTGTATGATGTTTATTTGAAGGTTTTCTTTTCCTTTGTCATGGACTTGTTTATCATCAGATTTTACAGTAATTTCTTGACAATCAAAATTATCAAATATAATTGGCATGTCTTCAATGGGAATATCAAAAGGTTCCGAAATCATTACAACAGGATCGCTTAATTCACCAGGCATCTCAATTATTTTATTCTCAATTATCTCTATTTTATTGGAATTATTGTTTGCATTGTCGTGTATCTGTAATTTATCAATTTTAGGTTTCGTTTTTTTGCCGATACCCTTCCCTTTTAAAGATGTAAGTTTTGAAGTTGATCCATTTATTTGCTTCAGTGTTCTTTTTTTCTTTGATTTCACAGGTTCCTGCTCTTCGTTCCTATCTATTTCCTCCGCACTCACACTTCTTCCTGCCACTACTTCTAGTTTTCTCTTCTTTTTGGGTTCTCTAATATTCATGGACCCATAGCGCATTTCCTTCAACAACTTCAATATACTATCGCTCACAGCTGTTATTTTTGTCTCTTCATTCTCTTCTTGCAGAGGAAGTCTTGCTAATACTTGGTTAGGATCTAATGGGACAATGCCACATTTTTTAAATCCAGCTTTAATATTTTTTTCAGCATTCACACTTAACTCATCCATTAGCAGCTTTAACAGCTGTGGGAAGCAACCCTTTGGAACACATGATTGTGTTCTCCCATCGTCGCTTTTTTTCCATTTATCCAATAATTGACGCCAAATCATCTTCATCGGCCTAAAAACTGCCACATCTAAGGGCTGCGTAAGATGCGTCGAATTTGCGGGCAGAAAAATGAAGTGAATATCCTTTTCCTGGCATAGCTTTATGACATCAACAGACAAGTGTGAGGACAAATTATCTCCTATCAAAACTTTCTTGCCCTCTTTCTTTTCCAAAAAAGGCACAACTATTGTTGTAATCCAATCTTCAAAAATATCACCATCAAACCAGCCAGACGAAGACCTATTATATCTTGCACTTTGCGGCCCTCTCGTCGTCCATGAATTATATAAATGTGTCGCCTTGTAAACGACGTATGGCGGCAGGAAATCACCATTAGCTGTTGCTGCCATCATCAAAGATATTGACCCTTTTGAGTGATTTACTACACGTTCAGGGTACTTGCATCCTCGTCTTACTATCACCTTCTTGCGACCAGGGTCATCCGTCAGGTTTGTTTCATCATAGTTTATAATATTTTGGATTGGGACGTTCCCCAAAGACTTTCTCAATTCACTAAAATATTCTTTTATTGTGCATGAAGACACTGCCGCCCTGGATCTCTTAATGTTCTGACATATTCTTTGAGATATATTATTTGCATGTCTCTTCAAAAAACCATTGACATAGTCTATGCCAGGGATGTTATTTTTAAATATTTTGTGCTTAATATTCATTGAATCAAGATACATTTTTATTACATATCTGAGGTCCATTGTATCTAATGGGTAGCCCCAATCGCCGCAGATATTTATATTTTCTACTATATATAGCTCTTCTTCTTTGGTTAGTGCTGTTGGTCTACCATGAGATTTCATTTCTCGGTTTTTATGGCGGCATAGTACTGATTTTGCTATGTCGTACTTTTTAGCTACAGCACTTAAGCTATTATTGGTCGACGCTAACTCGTCGAGAGCTTGTTTGATTACAAGACTGTCGTATTTTTTGTACCGTTTAGCACCTGGCTTGGGTACGTAGTTACGAGGCATTCTGAAAAATATTGAGACATTATAATTATAATCTATCTGGCAAGGCAAGCAAAGTAATGACAAAATTGGTAGTTGGCGACAGATTCAGAAATAACGATCTCTGGCCAAAATCAGTGCGATGCGGTTTTTTTTAATAAAAATTATCTATAATATACTAGCTGCTCCCTGCGGTGTAACCCGCGGTAAAAAGTAGCCTATGTGTTAATCCAATAATCGGATCAATAGTTCAATTTAGATCAAATTAGCGCGTTTAAACAAACAAACCAACAAACTTAGCAATTTTTTAATATTATTATAGATAATTAGTGTAGGTACCTACAGTTTGTTCGAAATAAGTAAGCCGATCGGAAGTTACCTACTCATAGAATACTTTACTTAGGTATTGGTTTTGACAACCCTATTTCGGAATTCCAATTTACCTCTTAATCAAACCAAATAACCCCCGCGTTGTTCCAATTATGCCTGTTCATATTCCAATTTACCCCCTTCTCGTTCTTATTATCACCAAAATAACCTAAAAACCAGCGTTTGACTAAAAATATAATTTCTAATGAAATTACGCAATTATTTACTTACCTTCACTTTCTTCAAACCACAATCACTATTACGATCAAGATTACAATGATTTCAAACCCTTTTTCTCAATATAACTCACAAGAACGTAAAGTTAAAAAGTGCAAAATCCACATGCCCATGACATCCTCACTTTAAACTATTTTTTCTCAGTGAACGCTGATTGGCTGGTTTGAATGTTAAGTGTAGCCAGTAGCAAAAAATATAAGTTCGTTCAAAAATAAAACAGTGTTGTTATCGCAAAAATTGGTAGTAATGAAACAAAGAGCCGTTTAGAAACTCAGACTTTTGTTCCGATTTACCCCGCTATTCCTATTTTCCCCTAATTACGGTATACCCGTTTTATTCTTATAAAATAGTATAGGGCGGCAGTATTTTATTAAACGCTTTCCCAGCGACAACAAAAAAGAGTATAGTAAATTTCTATTTTTTTTTATTTTTCCTGGCACATCAAAATGACCATTCTGCACCTGATGGTAAGCGCAGTGCCGTCTAGTTAGGGTATTAAGTAGCGAGAGACAATCTATCCCTCACTACTCAACACAACATGCCGGCCTGTTGTGTAGCCTCTTCACCCTACCCTTAATGTGTTGCGAGTAGTATAATAATAATAATATAATAACACATAACAGTCACACACACAGCCCCGGTCTCACACTAAGATACGAGTCTTGTGTCGTGGGTATCAGGGACCTAGAGAGACGCACCCTCTGACAAAACCCAGACCCCGGACACAAATATCTGTCTGTCACACAAACATTTGTCCCGGTGTGGGAATCGAACCCACGGCCTCTCGTTTCACAGCCGGCTACTCGCCTACGGCGAGGCTACACGGCTACTATTTACTCCCTACTTTTTTTTTATATTCTATAGACACGAGTGATTAATCCATGGACCGTGTACTGGCAGGTGGTGAGTCGTCTGGTAACGAGTCGTGTTCGCGCATGCGTGCCGCGCGCGAGGCTCGCCGGCTGGAGGTGCCTGCGGACGCCGTGCGAGCGGACGGCCACGCGCCCACCGACAGCAGCGAGGTACCGCGCTGCACCGTCGTCTAGTCACCTACCGTCACCCACCGTCGGCAAGGGGCAGGCAGGGAGGTGCGCCGCGGATACCAACTGGAGACACGTCCGCGCCGCCCCCACCACGGCTTCTCATATTTAATGCCAATAGACAGTCGAGCAGACGGGCAGACAGGCCACCTACCGGTCTACCTGTCTGCGACGTCACTTTAACTGCATTTGATGAAAATAGCATGCAGTTAAGGTAAAGCGCCTCGTGTAAGGGCATAGAGATCAATATCCCTGGTTCATTTGTATCCGTATATTCACGGTAGGCAGCGGCTCTGCTGTGCCCTGGCATTGCAGAAGTCTTTGGGCGGCGACTACTTACCATCTGCCGGTCTACTCTTGAACACAATTCCGATATTCGGTATTGGATTTGAGACATTTCGCACTCTTGAGCGCCATATTATTTTAATATCGTGTAGCCATTAATATGCAGCAATTGAAATTAAGATAATCATATGAATGGTTATACAATTTTGAAATAAAATGGCGCTAGGATCGCACTCAGAATACGAAATCTCACAAATCCAATACCGATCGTTCGAAATTGTGTTCAAGAGTAGACCGGCAGATGGTAAGTAGTCGCTGCCCATAGACTTCTGCAATGCCACAGCAGAGCCGCTGCCTACCGTGAATATACGAATAAAAATAAACCAGGAATATTACTATACCCTTACACGAGGCGCTTTACCTTAACTGCATGTTATTTTCATCAAATGCAGTTAAGGTGATGCCGCATTACGCATATGTAAGGATACAGAGAATGCCCTAATATCCAAAGCGTTCTTAACTTGGAATAGAAAAATAGGCTAGACTAGGCTAAGTATCCAAATTTCAAAACTTCGTGTTTAAGTTTAAATACCATTATCGTTTTATTCTCGATATTTATCCAATTAGGTAGGCGAGCTCCATGCGTAAAACTCGTCCCAATAAAACGCGTTCGATGGTTACTTAAGCCAGCGTGATTCTGGCCTACATCAAGGAAAACGGTATACATTCGATATTATATTATTTAGACTGCAATAGTAAAACATGACAAAAAGAAAAAAACAATATTCAGATGCTATCTATGTAACATGTATATTATCTTTGAATAGTTCGAAAGCATTTTCGATAATAATATAATAATGATACTAGCCCTGTCCCACTGCTGGGCACGGGCCTCTACTAATTAAAGGAGTAGTAAGGCCTTATTGCAGTTTCGTTATAAAACCAAATTACCTTGTATTATTATCTTGTACAATATTGTTTTTAAATTATGTTTATGCATTACTGAGCATGACCCCACCCCACGATAAAAAGTTCCTCATGAATTTAAATTATAGGTCACTATTTTAACCGACTTCAAAAAAGGAGGAGAGATTCGAGAAATTAGTTTTTTGTTTAAAAGGGTATACTTCCCAGGTGGTCCTATTGGCACCAAGTCAGAGTCTGATGATGGTCTCAGAAAAATCAAGGGCAACTCTCAAATTTTATAGTGAGGCATAATTTGTTTTTTTATTGAAGTTGGTGTACTTTTTATGAATTAAAAAACTTTTACTTATTTTTATAATCCTCTTTGACGACATACTTTTTACCATAAACAGCGTAAATACCAAATACTTGTTATTCACTGTGAAATTGATAAATACCTTTTATGTACACTTTTTTCCTCGAATTGCATCGTCCCTCGCTTAGCACTTTCAATCTTCCTCCAGTTACCTATCACACTACTATTGCCGACAAAAAGCCAAAAACTTAACTGTTCTCGTGTGAATATGTAGGTTGTTAGGCCCGAAGTCATTCTGCATGCGTTATCATCACGCTAGATAACCTGGGGCGGCGGCAGGAGGCGTGGTAAGAGTGTAGTTTGCCCACACTAACTTCCGTCTTCCGAAGCTTACTGTTTTATTTTATGCACATTCGAGAATTCGAAATTATGCGACTTAAAATATCGAATGTTAAATCCATTTTAGGCGGTTTAACATATATATTTATTTATGTTTACTTTTAGTCAATATTTTATATAGAATTTATTTAATTATATATATTTTTGGTATGATTTATTTACAATAATTAAGTATATGCTTGAGTAAGACAGTAAGCTGAATAATTTTGATGGCGCTTTCTGTATGTTTGTGACATATCACTATATACAATATATTATGTACTTCCTAGCCAGATACTGTTAACATTTAATTATTAAAATGTAATTGACAACATTTCAAAATCTAAACTAGCGTAAAATAAAAATACCGTTTCTTATGTTTTCTATTCTTAGTTCAAATATATATTTTTTTGTAATACTTTAGTTTCGAGGAAAAAACTTAAAAACCGACTAATGATAGATGACGTCATACATACGGTCGAATGAAATAGTTTCATGGCTTACCATACTATTTGTTTTAAAAAAACAATACATTGTCATTTGTTAAATGTCAATGTCACAATACGTGAATAATTCACCAATCAAAAGGCAGAAGTTTGAGTTGTGACAACTCGTATCTGTCACTTGTCAGTTTTTTTTGCAAAGCAAAGCTCATTGCGTCGTGAGCCGTATATATGACGTCATATGGTGCTTCCGACGATTTAGAATAAAACAAATTTCAAAGTGAAAATCATGAATGAAAACATCTGAATATTGAAAAAAGTAAAGATATGGGTCTCATAATTTTAGTTCAAGTTTCATATAGTATACAAATTGGAATATGTTAGAAAAATTAAATGTTGTCAATTATCACTTCCCAAGTATACTTAAACAAATAACTTAAGGATACCAAGATATAGTGTTAAAATTTTATGTTTATTTGAAATTCGATATTTATCACTCTCTGTACAGTATTAGGCTAAGATAGACAATTCACTCTTATCTATACTCGGCTTATTTAGTGTATTTATATAGATGCACATTATAGTATATATGTATTATATATATGTATGTAAATAATATCTACCATCAGTGTTGTTTTGTGACAGTTTTCGTGTTACCATGCATGGTTTAATATCAATTATTGACAAAAAAAACAATATCTAGCCACGAACTTTTTTAAATTGAAGTACGACTTAAATGTTATTTTTATATATTTTTAATGAAATATCAAAATGAGAAAGGAGTATGGTATTATGTCTTTATGTTATTTGAAATTGGAACAGTACTGAAATTAGATACAAATAATATCCTCAAGGTACAGGAATAAAATAAATTTTTCATAAAATGAAAATGGCAGGCAATGTCCACTTTCACTGTCATTTGGGCTCGTTGGCCTACGATATAATAAATATAAAATATGTTTAATATCCTAATGTAAAAAAATCATTTATAACTTTTTTATATTAATTTCCTTGTCCTTATCCATAAAAAAACGTTAAGTTATCGATACTCTGTCTTAATCCTGTACCATCTCACGAGTACCCTGTTCTTCAGTGTTGTTCCGTTAAATGGTCGTATATATGTAAAAATATAAGTTTTATATGTGTGCTATCTAGTAGCGTGCCATCTAGTGTCCAAGGCGGTAAGTTAGTGTGGAGACAGTTTCCTAGCGCGCACCTACCTTGTTATATTTAAATGTAGCTAATATATTTAATATTGTTTGAGTGGCGTGCTTTTGTTCGTGACAACATTTTACTTTAACCGTATTCGGCATATTGAAAACAATTGGCACTATTCAAAATACGCAGTTTTGTTTTACAGCTATTTGTATACTTTTATAATTTTTTTTATTCTGGCAAGGCAAAGTGACCACACTGCACCTGATGGTAAGCGCAGTGCCGTCCAATTAGAGTATCAAGTAGCTAGAGACAATCTATCCCTCGCTACACAACACAGTCATGCCGGCCTGCTGTGTAGCTTCTTCACACTACGCCATTTGACAGGTGAAGCGGTCGAGGGTCTAGTGTCAGAGTACTTAGAAGGTCGCAAAACGGCCAAACATCGCACCCCAACTCTAGACCCCCGACAAAAACCTGATATACACTGGCTGACACCGGAACGAGACACACTTGCGTGTGCCACTATGGCGGCGTTTACACCCTATGTACTGTGGTAGCCATCGGACGGATATGAATATCCTATTTTTACCAGTCTTATTTTACGAACTGTAATAATTTGTAGAAGAAGAGGTGAGACGATATATAAATTAATAATAATAATTCCAATAGTCACACACATAGTCCTGACGCCACACAAGGTTAAACTTGTATCATGGGTACCAGTTACGAGGGACTACAATACAACAATAAATAATAGGAAAATTAAAAACCGTGTTTTATAGAGCCACTTGTTTACAATGTGCGATTCGTTTGATTTATGACATCATATGACGTCGATGGAACTGTTTAAAATGCTGTCACAGTTTGTAACATATCTTAGACGTAGCGTGTGAATTAACATTGTCGTGTGGTTTGTTTCACATCACTACCGCTAACAGGTGGAGTCTGAAGAGGAAAGCGAATCGAGTGACGAAGAAGTGTCTTCAGCGACAGAAGTGTCTACTGACAGCGAGTTCGCGCGCGAGGAGTGCGCCCCCGTGCCGGCGCCCTCCCCGCCCGCGATCCTCGTGACAGAGCCCACGCCCCCAGCGCCCCCGCCCCCGCCCCCGCACGACTACCCCCTCTCCCGCACGCGCTCCGCCGGCGGTCTCGCCACCAAACGAGCGCTAGAACTCAAACGAAAATACCTATTAGGTGAACCATCGCCACCTTCTGTTAGAAAGTCCGATTCAACGTCGCAAATAGATACAAAATTCGAAGCCTTCCGATCGACTATCACCGAATTTCAAAAATTACTCCATCCAGCTCCGACCACGGTACCGCAGCCTCAGAAGCCAGTGGTGACGTTCCAAGTGGAAGACAAGAAGCCCCAGCCGATGCCGGATATCATCAAGAACCTATGCATCGACGCGCCCGTAGACCTGCTTACTAAAGGCGACTCACCTCTCTGCAACGACTGGAGGAAGGACACTGAACAGGAGGAGACAAAGGACCCTGACTTAGAGTCAGATTCTTTATCCGATGATTCCTCCCCCACGGAGACTGCGCCGAACCAGTCAGTACCTCGAGTCGAAGTGCATGACGAAGGAGGTGAATTAATCCAACTGGACAGCTTGATGATAGTGAACAATGGTATAGAGGTTGATGAGAAAGCTTCTGGTACAGCCACTGCCTCTACAGTCGTGACCGCCGCCGACTCTGAATCATCGGAGTCGTGTCGCGATGTGACTACTTTAGCACTAACAGAGACAGAACTTTCAGACTGGGCGGCAGAAAGCGCTGTACTAGACGACTGCGGCTTCGACGACAAAGAAGAAAGGAAACGAAGCAAGAACCCCCGCTCGCTAAGCGGACCGAAGTTAATACACGATGCGAAGAATCTATCGGCGATCTGTTCTCACGTGTGTGGCCGCACTAGTCCGACGGAACCCGTGCAGTACTCCAACGCTCTTGAACATTTCGAGTTCGCCGACGAAGGGGAGCAGGACCCTTCGCTAGAGAACCCCGTCACTCCGAAGAACCAAGGTTACATGGAACTGGTCGAGGACGAGTACCTATATTCACCGAGCAACGACCGTTCGATGAACTTCATTGAGAAGAGTTACACAGAGACAGTTTTGAAGCCCGCTAGCCAAGACGTTAGCGTTCATCAAGAGGATACAGAACACGCCGAACAGAAATCAGAAGCGCCGTGCGATTTGAGATCACCGCAGCTTTTGATGTCGATAGATAACGAACCGAGCGAGTCGACAAGTGAGAAACAGTCTACAGACACCACTAAAGTCGAAATCGGCCGTCTGAGTTTATCGGAGCTGTCACCTCCACTCGTGAAGGCAGATAAAGTGTCCGTAGAGGAGACGTCCCCGCCCCTGATGGCCGAGACACCCAAGTCCCCCCAACTACCTCCGTCAATACCGTTCACGTGTTCGATGCGGTTGTACGCGCCTGCCATCTGTCGGTCGGCGAGCGAGACCTTCCATAGGTCCCATTCGCGCAGCACGGACTCGCCGACACGGAGCGCTGATATTTCAATATCGCTACACATGAGCTCTGGGTCCGTGTCCCCTATCAGCCCCGTGCCTGTCAAAGAGACCGTCGATAAGGTCCAGGAAATCAAGCGGGAAAGGGAGGAGCAGACTGAGTTGGTGAGGCGGCTGGTGTTGGAAAGACTGGGCAGTGGTCCGCGGCAGGGTAGGAAGTCATCACGCAGGACTCGCGCGTCGCCGTGTAGTAACATACCCCCGCCGGTGCCGCCCCCTCCGGTGTTAGACCCCGTCCCACCCCCGCCTCCTCGACCCGCACTCCCGGCACTCCCCGCCGTACCCCTTCAAGCCACGCCCTCTTTCTCTGACCCTGAGCTGGCCAGGGAAAGGCGTCGGAAGAGCATCATGAAGAGCATATCCAACTACCTGAACAGACGGCTTGGACCACGGCATAAGGTAAGCACTAAATTACTAAAGTGATATCTTGAAATGTTTACCTCTATCACTTTAATTATTCGGGAGAGGTAACATTACAACCCACGTAGAATTTGCACTAGGATATAACTCGAAATATATATTGTTTATTTATTATAGGGTTTTATAGATAAACTTTGAAATTAAAACACGTTCGGAAATTGACTGATATTCGTACATATAGAGTCCAAAATATTTTTGTATGAGTTGAGAATGTTGATTAATGAACCGTATTACTATGTTTTGAAAATTAATTTCTGAATACAATTTTAGAATAATTAGTGCAATGCTATAGCACGGCCTATTGGCTTGGTTTAAAAATTTAGTGTATGTTTAATCACAATAAATAAAATTAAGACCGTATATTACGCAAATTTTAAATAATATGTCGTATGTTGTTAGAAAACTGCTGTCACAATAGTTAGGTAAAATATATTCGTACTTAACATGGTTCAAGAAACTTTCTGACAATAGAATTTCTGAGATAAAGATAAAGATATACTTATTTTGCAAATATGGGTAATGTACAATTCTAGTTCAACAAAGGGCATGCAAAATTACAATTTAACACGAGTATGTCAAATTAATTACTATGTAAAAAAAATATAATAAATAAAAAGATATTAATTATTCAATAAAAATTTGAGTGTTATCAAATAAATAAATAAAGGAAATGTTGTAATGTAAATCCAAATTTTGTTTAATATTTTTTCAAGTGTATCCTACATATACTAGAAGTGCTGCGATTTCCAAAAAATCTATTTATATTTTCAATCTACAGAAAAAAAAATTAATAACACATAAAAATCATACATAAAGTTGCCTTGTTGATCTTCGGTAATTTTTAAAAAGGACGATCAGTGTTCATATTGTCTAAAACAAAAGGAAGGGTGTTTGTTTATTTTGTGCTCCAATTATCATTTAGTAGTACAGGCAGCACTACCAGTAAAACCAGGCACCCGCTATATAATTAAACTAGCCTTTGTACTGGTAAAAATGTCTATTTCCGAATGTGCTCCTAAAAATGAAACACTTTTTCTTCTTTCCATAAACATGTGACTCACTAAGCATTACTCATTCCGAGATTCATGTAAATGTGACTTACTAAATATACAAAATTTCACACATGTAATAATTGAAGCATTTTGATATCAGACATATATATCAACGGTGGGCGGGCTTAAAACGACATTTTTGAAAAGTTAAAAAAATCTCTATTTAAAGAAGCAATAGGCTTGGATTTTAGTACAGTTAGTATATTATTTATGTAAGCACGTACTGCATCTTTAGGACTTACTTTCATGCATTAATGAGCATTCTTTTGTAAAATAAATGTGCCTTGAAAAAAATGAGTGTTACCAGTTGAAATCCCAAAAAAGTGCACAAAAAAAATTTAAACTAGGCACTAAAGATGCTGAAAATTTTATCTTAGGATATCCCGCCTATCGTCGATATTCTAACATATTATCTTGTACAACCATTCTATATGCAAGATGTCATGCCAATCTACATGGAAAGTATTAATTAGAAGATAAACTATTCTTTTTAATTTGTACGTTGAATCGCATTAATTGACACTGGCTGAAAAAATTACTTTATTGTATATATTTCAGAAGTGTGTGTATATTGTAAAAAAACGTAGAAAAGGGGGGATTTGTTGTTATTAACAATGTGGTGTCCGTGAATTGGCAGACAAAAATTTTTACTAGTGTTTTTTAAGATCATGATAAGATAATAATCTGTTTTTATTAAAAATATATATAAAAAGTTACGACCTTTGGTTACTTTGCGTATATTTTTTTTTATAGTTACAATTCGCAATTTTCTAATGAATATAAAAAAAACATGTAATGGCCGCATGCGCCGCCAATTCGCATCACAAAATTCCGTAGACAAAGGACACCGGTAGAATTAACCCTGGTTGAATTTTCAGTGGTATTCGGAGCCGGAGCTGTCGTGGCAAGTAAGAGAAACGTTACGTTCATGTATTGTGAGTGGCATGCAACATATTACGCGGCACTACCTCGCATGTCTCACAGTCATCTTGTACTGTTCTTTACTTGTTTGTAGGGGCATTTTTATGTTTTTTCATGCTTGTTTTTTACTATTTGACCGTACTATATAGCTATAATAGGAGACTATATTGAAATTTCATACATCGTACTCGTGAGGTAGATATTTGCTTGTTAGCCTCTAAGCAAAATAGCTAATGTAAAAAAATATTAACTCGCCATGTTAATATATATATAGTGTCCTAACAAAAGATTGACCGACTTTTTTTATATATCTATGATAATTTGAATCAATTTTGGTGTATACTTTTGCAGTCCATAGACCTTATCGATAGCCCTTTACGCATTTAGCGATAGTATTTTTTTCCTTTACGTCCTTTTTGGCAGTACGTTAAAAAACTCTGAAACTCCTCAACGAATAGCAAGTACATTTCATGTTTCAGTTTCGATATTGTAGTCAACGTATGATTATTTTTAAATACAATATTCAAACACTACAAACAAATCTGTACTTCAGAGGTTAATAGTAACTCACTTTTTGTTAATTTTTCTTTATATCAATATAATCGCAAAACCATGTTGTCCATAATGGTATATATCATTAAACCCTACCACGAGAAACATTAGTTATTTCAAATGCCATAAAAACCCGTCGCATATTGTATTCAAAGTTACGGCTTTACTGTGAAATTTGGATTTTGCCGTTTGATGGTATATACCTCTAAAGTAAATTATAACCTGGGTATCTTCAAGTCAAGAGTGAATAGGTATCTTCTAGGCAAGCGTGCTCCACCGTAGACCACATCATCACCTACCATCAGGCGAGATAGTGGCCAAACGCAATCCTATTTCGATAAAAAAGCTAGTAAAAAAAGTAAAATTTAAGCTAGGAAATTTTACATGACTACTTCAGGATTGTTTCTGCGTCTTATAAACGCATTTGCATCTTTAGATCTTGCTATAAATGTCTTGGACGCTTTATTTGTTCATATTGTTGTCGCCTTTCAGCGAGCATGCGTTGTCTATGCTTTTTGTGTTTTCTATATGCAGATGGTCGCGTGCGAGTATTTATGGTGCTATGAAAATTAAAAATAATTACGTGTGGCAGAATTATACGTGTATTATATATTTTTTAAGGTAATTAATTATTGTCAAAGGTGTTAATAGGGTAGTTGACAATTGTCAAATGACAGTAAAAGTATGCATGATATGAGCCGTGACGTCACCTCTCAAAATGGCCATTACTGTTGTGTGAGGGAGATAGTGAGATGTTCCCACTATGCACACATTTTTGCGCATACCCATATTTAAAATAAATATTGTGACCTCATTGTTTTCGCAAAAGAGTTTCTATTGCGTATTACATTCGGTTGCATATCGAATAGAGTACAAAATTAAACACAGGAAACCACCCTATAGTTAACTAGGTGAATATATCAGAAAAACAAACAGGCTGCTGTTTGTACAAAATTGACTCATATATTGTAAGATTCAATAACTATTTTCTGTTTTACCTGGCATACCTAGTACATATTTTTTTATTTTCATTGTTGTTTTATTGCTCTTAAATGAAGGTAGACTTAAAATTGCAGACTAATTAATATTATTGTTAAATTTTTTTTATACTTATTTCTCTTAAATGATAGATCTGTTTTTTAAACCATTTATTAATTGTTTAAACCTACTGCCTACCTACCTTACGTATTTATACATTTTTCGTTTATATCACACGCAACCATCTGCATTTAGTATACTTCGCAGTTCTATTGCGCATGTCTTATTCAGGTATAAAAAATCTTATTAAATACTTTAGAATATATAAGTCTTTTGGTATTTACGTTGGTGGTGAACATTTGGTGCAGATGTTCAGTGAGTGTATGTTGGTAGGAGCCGCAGCGCATGTCGAACGGTCACAAGTCGACGGGGGCGCTGCAGACGGAGCCCCCGCCCGTGCCGCCGCCCCCGGCCGGGTACTCCCCGCCCCGGGAACAGCAGACGCCCCCTCCGCGGTTACCAGGTCAGTGCATTTTAAAAACTGTTCATTTTCTCTATTGACAGTCTGCAGGATGAACTGGACCGGGTTATGCCAAAACGTACTGTTACAACCATACTTTCTTAGCATTTAAGTAAACGCATTATTATTATTTTACCTTATACTCAAGTAGAAAATACTGAATTGTCATTTTCATGTTCAAGTTTATTGCATTTTAAAATCAGTTACTTTCAGGCATTCGCGACTAGCGGTACTCGCCCCTTTAGCGACCCGTTAAATTAAGAAATCGGGAAGTCAAGCTTTTGTGTGTTAGGTTTTCCCAATAAACTGTAGTGTGGTGAGATTGTAGTTTTTTTTAAAAGACAAATAGGCTCATACGCCTAACAGTACCAACCAACAAACTATAAAATAAGTTATTGGCAACAAATTGATCAGCACTTGATTACTACTCAGCAACTCAGTAGAAACAGTCCAAACTTTATTCATACTTGACAGAACCAAGCCACACATTATCAACATGTATGAAATAATTCTGCTATAATGATCCTCAAACGATTTTTAATTATTAAAAATACCCTATTCAATACAGAAATAACTTACACATTTATCCAGAGCTCTGAACAAGAGGCACAAACTGGCAGTAACAGATACTTCAGATAATTGTACGTTAAACGTCATTTTTCGCAATCAATTTTATGCAGTTGGTAGATTTTGGCATAAATTAGTCCAATTGGCCCGATCGTCTGTAACTACAGGTATGCACGGTGAGTAAGATTTTCAGAGGCGTATACATTGAAGCAGTTTATTACAACAGACAAGAGCAAAACAGATCATATAAAGTCAAAGTACACTGTCATATTAACCATTTAGAACATAAAACTTTTATTAAACAGCCAGCTTCAATTCAAAGTAAGATAGTTCTTAATCTTGAATACCTTTCATAATCTTCCCTTTAAGGCCGCAGGTCTTTTGCTTGGCTTCTGCTAAAACAAATTGGAATTACATAACATTTCATCACCTTAGTTTAGTTACGGCGTATCCTAAGAAACAGTGTTTTATTGTAGCATTTTTATATCTTGCAGTGTGCTAATCTCCTAGCAACTGCTTATTTTGTTGTGTTTTACTTGATATTTTTGTTAATTCTGAAGTGATTAATACCAACTCATTGAACATTAATTATTAATTTATTTAGATCAACACCATCAGTCCGCCACGTTGATCTAATGAGGGTTGGTAAACGTCACATACATTCGTCTCCTGAGGTATGCATGTTACCTTACAACGTTTTTCATATCAATTAAAACAACAATAACTGATACTTACATGTAACTTTGAAAGTCAAAGGTGTCGTATGAGCCGGTTTAGAACTACGTCTCGGCAATCTGTACCGGTACCACAAAGCTATTGCTGCTAAAATAAATTATTACATGCATTGCACTTCATTTATAAAAAATCCAGTATCATTTACATTGACACTTAACTTACTCGCATATCACATCTCATGCCCATTAACCGGTGTAGCGTCGACGTCGTGCGAGGTGGACGAACGCGACGCTATGCAGCTGTGGTTCGAAGCGCGATGGGCGAGGCTCGTGGCTCAGCGGCGCGCCCGAGACCATGCCACCGACGAACCCGGCGCACGGAGACTCGCCAGGCTTGAGCGGAGACTCACTAGACCGCTCTCGGGTAAATATTCACTTTTGTAGCTATACAGAAGTTTGTAGCTATACATACGTTTGTAGCTGTACAGAAGTTTGTAGCCATACAGAAGTTTGTAGCTGTACAGAAATATACAGTGTAAAGTGAAGGTCCAGTAAAGCATTAATTTCAAGCGAAGCTCTAAAGACCCGTCGCTTTGTTGTTGATATTCAAGATTATAGTTTTTTTTTGTAGAGGGTGGAGGTAGTGTTCTTTGGGTGACAATGGAAATTTCTGGCTGTGTTGGGGTAAACATATTGGTAAAAAAAATCTAACCAACAGTCCAAAGTCATTGATTGCTCTATGTATGTACGAACCAGTGGCAAAGGTCTTCATTTTAAAATCTTATTACAAAACAACTCTGTATTATTACCCTATAATTTTATCTATACTATATTATATTTGTATTAATAACATTCGCGAGAAATAAATAAGATTTTTTATATATAATTTAAAGTTTTTAAAAATTTCTATTTGTCACTAGTGTAACATACTACTCCTAGCTAGACTGAAGTGAAGGCATACTGGCATTTGGTACAGTAATTTTAGTCAGTCTCCGGGTTACGGGAACCTCTAGCCAAATTGGTGTTGGCAGACTTGTTCTATATTATTATTTATTCTTAGAATCTTGGAAATATTAAATAATCTATCTGTCTTCCTTTCTCTCTGGATGTATTTAGCTGTGAAGGTTTTATACTCCGAGTTGGTTTTTGTTGTTGTTTTGTTTTCTTTTTGTTGTTCGCCTCTTGTTACAAAAATGTATTCTATTAATTTTCTAATAATATTTTGGCTGAAATTTATAATAATTTCCATATTGTTGGTCTTTTGGTTCAATTTGGTTCTCTTTTGTATATTATTCTGGATTGTTTACATTTGAGGGTAGTTGGATTTCAGTAAAACACTTTGACGAGCCAATCACACTGCACTAATTTTATCACCATCTTATCAAACATAGCTATGCAAACATCACATATATTCATCATTAATCATCGGTACACATGCTACTAAAAGAAATCAATTAATTTAGTCTAGTAACGCCACCCAACTGCTGAAAGTAGCATGCTTTCATAGTACATAGTAGCATGTTCATTCCAAGTATATTTTCATTTCAAACGGTCACTACATATTATACTATTTTTTATTTTTTTTTATTTTAGATCAATTGCCGGTAACCATTTTAATTAATTATTACCTTTTTTTTAAATTAAACCCAACAGTCACATCAAGGTGGGTCAAGCATGATGTGACTGTTGGGTAGGTCAAGCATGTAACGTCGTATCAAAAAGTACGGCCGAATATGGTCCCACAACACCCAGACCATAATAAAATATATATCTGTCAAACAAATATTTGTCTCGGTGCGGGAATCGAGCCTACGGCTTCGTTTCACAGCCGGCTACTAGTCCGCTGCGCCACGGGGGCTGTTTATGAATGCAGTGTACAATATAACTATATACAATACTAGCGGGCCCGGCAGACATCGTCTTGCCCGGAAAAGCAGCGCCACACCGACTGCAGCGCCATCTGCCGGGCTGATTTGTGAATCTAAACCATCCAGGGCGCCGTCCAAACGCATACAAAAAAAAACATTCAAATCGGTCCAGTCGTTTAGGAGGAGTTCAATGACATACACACATACAGTAGAATTATATATATAAAGATAACTACTTATGTACTATATAACTATATATATAAACTCTGGTTTCCCTTCAAGACGTATAGACTATATACACTCATTTGCAAAAAAAACGGGCGGTTTCGATTTTAATTCTTCTTTAAAAAAATACGGTACCAAAATGATTTCAATCATTTGTACATGTTACTGGCCGGTTTTAAAAATGTCGTGGTGTTTAAAACAGTACGTTCTAAATTAAAATTTTCGTTTGATGCTCGTTTTTACAGAAAACCACTTTTTATCCCACATTTTTGGTGCGAAGTTCCAAAAGATAATATCGGTTTTCATAACTTTTAGTCAATTTTTATGAATTTATTTCATATTCTTAATTGTCAAAGCTTCATTTATTGCTGTTTAGCTGTCTCAATAATGTTAGAGAAAGTGGTAAAAGCTACCAAAATTATTGCGCTGCTCGAAGCGGGTTGCAGCCAATGCTTCGTGGCTCAGAGGCTAAGTGTGAGTCGCTCGACGGTTCAAAGGACCTGGCAGCGGTATCAAGACACCGGTTCCGTCGAGAGAAGGCCTGGTTCTGGAAGAAAACCATGTACCCAACCACGGGATGATCGTTTTCTTGTGTGTCGCGCATTGAGAAATCACAAGTCTTCGTATGTGGACCTTAAGAACAACCTCGAAGAAGTAAGAAATGTGCATATTAGTCTATGGACGGTCAGGAGGAGGCTTCTCGCGGCCAATATAAGCAGTCATCGCCCGGCCCGCGGCCCTAAGTTACTCCGTGAGCACAGAGTTGCCAGGCTTAGATTTGCTCGAAATTGTGAGTCATGAACTCAAGAAGACTGGAATAGGGTATTGTTCTCCGATGAAGCCAGGATATCTCTGTTCGGTGAAGATCTATCGGCGAGTGCTACGAAGACGAGGAGAACGCTTTGCAGAGGCTTGTTTTGAAGAAATCACACCTTATGGTGGGGGCTCTGTTATGTTTTGGGCAGGAATAAATTCAATGGATCGTACAGAGTTAGTCTTCATTGAAAACGGCTCACTGACTGGACATCGATACATAACGGAAGTTCTAATTCCTCATGCACAACCCGCATTGGCTGCTTTAGGCGAAGACTCAATTTTTATGGACGACAACGCTCGCGCCCACCGGTCTGGCGATGTGGAAGCGTACGTGCAAGAGGTCGGCATTCGTCGTTTGGATTGGCCAGCTCGAAGTCCCGACCTCAATCCTATAGAGCATGTCTGGGACGTTCTGAAACGACGCGTGAGATCAGTACAACCGGCTCCGCAGACCATCAGAGAGCTGAAGAATGTGATTACCGCGGAGTGGGAACGTATTCCGCAAGCAAGTATCCGGGATATCCTCGCTAGCATACCCAGACGAATTCAAGCTGTGATTTCAGCTAGAGGGGGTCACACTCGATACTAAACATTTATCTGCTTTTACTTTATTAAAGAAAAAACAAACAAAAATCTTTGTTAACTTTTACTTCACGAGCATATGCACTACTAGCGAGCATACACTACTAGTGAACTTTAGCATTAAAACCCATAAATTTTATCAAAATTTTATGATAATACTGACGAAAACGATTATTTGCTTATTAATTTACAAAATTGTGAAAGTAAAACTACCTATAATTATCAAACAAACCAATAGTAACATTTGAAATGGTTCATTGCTTAGGTGCCCGTTTTTTTTGCAAATGAGTCTATATAATTTGTAAATTTTATTTATTTGCTATCGTTGCATGTTTCAGCGGAGCAGCAAGCGGCGACAGTCGCGGAGCTAGTGCAAGTTTCAGCGCAACGTGAAGCGCATCAAGCTCTTATGGCCGCTGACAGGTACGAACACTAATAATAAACACTTGATATTTCAATTCTCCTGGTATATTTAACTATTTGTGCATTTTAAATGTGTCAATAATGGTCTATACAGTCTTTGGTGTGTAAATATAGATCATGCGAAGAACAGTGTTCCACATTGCACAGTAATGGCCGTTCAGGGTGGTGACGTCATTAGTCATATCGTGCATCCTTTTTCTATCATTTCACAACTACTCCTTTCTTCATTTGAATAATTTCTAACTTTTAAGCGGATTTCTGAAACTCTGGTATGATATTTATATCCGCTCGGATAGTCCACACCGTAGACAGGGTGTAAAACCCGCCATAGTGTCACACGCAAGTGTGTCGCGTCCGACATCCAGGGTCAGCCAGTGTACGTCCGGTTTTTGTCGGGGGTCTAGAGTTGGGGTGCGATTTTGACTATGTTGCGGCCTTCTGAATACTCTGACACTAGACCCTCGACCGCTTCTTCACCTTGCCCCATGGCGTAGTGTGAAGAAGCAGGCTGGTATGGCTGAGTTGAGTAGCGAGGGATAGATTATCTCTCGCTACTTGATACTCTAATTGGACGGCATTGCGCACCATCAGGTGCACAGTGGTCTCTATGCCTTGATAAAAAAAAAACTATAATCGGTTTTAGGTAACGTAAATAATAGAATATCGTGTGGACTTCCTCACAGGAGACGCAGTGCTGCGGGTGGTGGTGTCGCCGACTAACTGACCCATGTCCTGAGACCGCAATGGTCACATCAACTGTACTACCCCACGGAGTTTCACGAGGGCATACTATCGGCTTGGCTTTCACAATGTTTGTTCCCTCGCGTTTTGACGGTAGCCAAATGTCAATGTCCTGTCCGTTGCAAGTGAAGTGACGTGAACATGTGTATATAGTACAAAAGATTCCAAGGTTTTTTTTGACCAAATTGTAAATACCTTTTTATTTTTTTGACGTATGAGTTTTATCCCGTGACTAAATTGTAAAATATATTTTTACGTATATCTTATCTCGTGACGATATTACCTTTATATCTCTTGATTTATGAGTTTTATCAAGTGACAAAATTGTTAATTTTCTTTTTATTTTATGACTTATAAGTTTTATCTCGTGACCAATTTATATTCTTTTTTATTTTTTGACTTAAATGTTTTATCTTGTGAGCAAATTATAAAATCTTTTTATTTTTTGACTTATAAGTTTTATCTCGTGACCAAATTATAAAATCTTTTTATTTTTTGACTTATAAGTTTTATCTCGTGACCAAATTATAAAATCTTTTTATTTTTTGACTTATAAGTTTTATCTCGTGACCAAATTATAAAATCTTTTTATTTTTTGACTTATAAGTTTTATCTCGTGACCAAATTATAAAATCTTTTTATTTTTTGACTTTTACGTTTTATCACGCGACCAGATCGTAAAATATCTTTTTACTTTTTGACTTGTGAGTTATCTTATGATCAAATTAAGATATTATCTTATTTTTATTTTAGGACTTAATACTTTTATCTCTTGACTAAATTGTAAAATAACCTTAAAAATGACGATTTCATAAATTATATCTCGTTACCAAATTATTAATTACTGTTTAGTTTGCAACTCATAAATTTTATCTCTCGAACAAAATGTAAACTATTTTTACTTTTTGACCTAAAGTTTTATTTCATGACACCATTTATAAATACAAGACTAGAATCTTTGAATCACACATGTTCAACGATTCTTTACTCCCAAATGGATGGGGCATCACGCAACCGAACAAACAATCATGATCCGTGCTGTTAGGAATAATAAATTGTTTTATTATAGAAAGCAATGCTATTTTTATCATGGAAGTTATTTCCTTAGGATAGTCTCTAGCTTTACGACGAGAGTCGAATGCATTGTTTATATTATATATGAATGAAGAAATTATTTAAAAATATTGCACGCTTTCACTTCGTTTGTTGACTGTACTTTGCTAATTCGAAATGTTAGTCGGGCGAGGTGGTGCGTTTTTGCTGACCATATTTTAATGCATACGACGTTATAGGAACGTAGATTTAAGGAACCGTAAATGGCCTTCTATATTGTCACTTATAAGTGCCAATATGACTTGATTATAGTTTGATTACTATCCCCATTGTCGTGTTATGTGCGATATATGTAATGTATATGTAAATTAAAATATTAAGACATTAAGAAACTTATTTTAAAAGGTCATTATTAGCGACATTACAGGTTTACATAAATATATATAAGTCCATATGATAGATTTATATATTATATATCACATTAAAAAGGCAATTATAGGTTCAATTGATGTTAACATCAAAAACGCATTACATTTGTCACGACTGGTGTAGGATTCGCCAAAAGCTTTACAAGATTAATTTTAGTCGAGGAATATACATTTTTATATTTACTCGAGGTCTGGTACCTAGGGACGACGGGATGGGGTGTAGCGGGGCGTTACGGGGTTCGATTCTTGTTGTATATATCTGCAGGCACATGTTTTTAACTTACAGCAAAGGCATAAAAAAAATCAAATAATTCCATATCTTCCCGATTCTAAGGTCAGAATGTGGACAACCGTAACGTGTTCGTGATGTTGTCACAAATGACCCGTCGACGGTGACTGTGCTAGATATGCCAAATGTCAAACTTAATTATATATTTTAATATAAGTATATATGTGTAAATGTATAAATGTAGTTATAATTGTTATTTGTATGGACGCTGATTGATCACTATGCCGTGTTTTTATTAAATAATTGACTATTTTTTTATGATGATAAAAAAAATTATACATAACAAAGGTTGAAAAAATAAATGTTTTTTTTTATCATGACTGTATTTTATGATATAAATCCTGATAGAATAATTTAAAATGCAAATTCATTAAAATTATTTTTGGAAAATACATAATCGGTATAAATCTTTTTTCTAACTGTATGTCGAATATAAATATATTTGTTAATTCTGTTGCCACACGCCTAACCTAAGACTAACATCCTGTGTGTGGCATACGATATATGATAGTCCTAACAAACTAAAATAAAATAGTTTATCAGGATTAGTTATATCCTGACCATAAACTATTTTAGTTTAGTTCATGGTAACTGAATGGACACTATTATCCAATTATTCAAAACTATATGGACATATTATGATAGTTGACTCAATTATTGTGTCCAAACACACGGCAATAGTCAGACAGTCTCCTATCTCGCTTACACATGTGTATAATGTATTTAATAAAATATTAAAATTGTATGCTGTCTCACTTAATAATATTAAGATTTTAAACTATTTCTGAAAACCTTAATCCCAATTTTGGTTCAGAACTTGAAAAAATCAAATTGTCATGAGCTATGTCCACTATAGCGCTAATTTCGCCTCATTGTGTGATTTATTTTCAATCCACCTTGAATGCTACAATAAATTCGGATTATCAAAAACAACTTATATATTACTGCCAAGCTTACGGCGTATGCTTGTAAGGTCGAACGCCTGCGTCACTGCAGTTGAACAAAAACTTATCCCACGCACGGTGGTCATGACGCATGCGTCAAACGATGCCAGTGGGTGACAAAGTACATGAGTGTGGACATACTCTCAAATTATCTAAAACCGTATATGTTAAAGATATTTTAATATTTTAAGTAAGACAGCAAATATAACGCTATATATTAAGCCGCCTATAAATAGCGAAATTATAACAGCTGACTCATCTAAAAATAAATTTAGATCAATTTTTTTTAATCTTTATCATATTATTCTATTTGCAAATGGAATTTGCAGACAGTGTAAACATGAATCAAGAAGGATTTTCTTATGCAGGAGAAGAGCTTTAGAACATTTACAAGGAATGAAGAGACTAGAATGAATTTCACTGTCTCCAAGTTGTATTGGAAAATAGTCTTTAACATTATATATAATCAATGAAATGATTTTGCTGTGTACATTTAAACATACCATAAGGAACATTTATGACAAAATAAAAGCCCCTATTAAAAAAATATATATTGTCTCTATAAGCAAATTCGAAGTAAAATATTTTTTTCTAATGTGGGCTGAATAATATAATAGCAATGGGCATTATAGTATGTCCTCACTTTTTAGTAAAAGTGAGGTTATACACATTTTTTGGCAGATCTCAAAAAAGTTCTCTGCAAAAATCTATCATTTGTTTTAGCAATTTATCACAGTCGTAATATAATAATAATAAAGTATAATAATAATCAGTTTCTCTAATATGTTATTAATAGTCACAAAATCCCATTTCCTTTATCGGTTTTTGTTTCTAATAATGCTAGCCATGTATTAAATATTGTCCCACTTCTGGGCATGGGCCTCCTCTACTATTGAGAGTTCAGCCTTTGTAGTCCACCACGCTGGCCTAAAGCGGGTAGATTCACATAACTTTAAAATTCTTATGGTAAATTCTCAAGTATGCTGGTTTCCCAAGCAAAATAACAGCGATAGTTGCGAGTGTTCTAGACTGTTGGAACGATAGTCGTAGGTTCGAAAACAGCCCAAATGGCATACACTTTTTTAAAGCTACGCGTTTTATTGTTAATTATCACCTGCTTTAACGGTGAAGGAAAATATGGTGAGGAAACATGCAATGGTTCTTATTATTTTGTCATAGATGTTCCTAGCAATGTCGCTCGCGAGCCACGCTTTCTGTCCATTGGATTAATTAATTTCTAAAACACATGTATACTCTATGATAGCGCTACAGTGTGACGATTTTGATGGTTCTAAATGAATTGATGTTTATTATCGCCAATCGAATATTGGTTATAAATTATGTAAAATCGAAAATTATTTGCTATATTATTTTAAATCTATCAATGTTGATAGATTTATTTTATAAGTGTAATAAATGAATTTTTAATTTTTTTTATGTTTATTTTATACATTTTTCATTTACTTTGACTAAAACTACTTGAAAGTAAACACATTGGTGTTATTTACATTAGTGCTTGTTATCGAGTTAGGTATCACACGCCGATTTCAAGCTTTCAGCGTACAATATTATAATTTATTTTCATGCATTTAAGTAATTTCAAAGCATTATTTCAAAATACTTGTGCCCTGAAAAATATGCGCCATGTTTTACCAGTTGATTTGAGCGCCAAAAATGCACAAATAATTCAAACTAGGCTCAAAAGATGTAGAAAAATATGCTTCATCATCATCAGCCGGTGTCAGTCCACTGTTGGACGTAGGCCTCTTTCAAGATGTGCCACTGAGCCCGATCTTCAGCTCTTCTTTTCCAGTGACTGCCCACCGCTTTGCGTATATCGTCGCTCCACCTGGTCACAGGACGTCCTACGCTACGTTTGCCGATTCGTGGTCTCCACTCTAGGACAAGTCTACCCCAACGGTTATCAGTCCTGCGGCAGATATGACCGGCCCACTGCCACTTCAACTTGCCAATCCGTTGAGCTATGTCGATAACGTTAGTTCTCTGGCGAATTACTTCGTTCCGGATTCGATCCCGCAGAGAAACACCGAGCATAGCTCTCTCCATAGCTCGTTGAGTGACTTTGAATTGGTGGACCAGTCGAGCTGTGAGTGTCCACGTCTCGGCTCCGTATGTCAACACGGGTAGAACGCACTGGTCAAAGACCTTACCGTCTTTAGACACTGCGGTATAGGCGACGAGAAGACTCGACGGAGTTTTCCGAATGCTGCCCAGCCCAGCTGAATTCTTCTCTGGATTTCCTTCTCGAAGTTGTGTTTACCTAGTTGGAGCGTCTGCCCTAGGTAAACATACTGCGTAACAACTTCGAGTGGGATTCCATCTAAGGCAATCGGTTCCGGAACAACGTGCTCGTTGTACATGACTTTGGTTTTATCCAAATTCATCCGGAGACCGATGCGACGAGAAGAATCAGCTAGGCCATTCAACATCCTTTGCAGGTCCTGCAGCGTCTCTGCCATGATAACGATATCATCTGCGAATCGCAAGTGAGAGATGTACTTGCCGTTGATGTTAATGCCACAATCTTTCCAGTCCAGCGTCTTAAACATATCTTCCAAGGCGTTAGTGAACAGTTTCGGGGATATGACATCCCCCTGTCTCACTCCTCGACGCAGGTTGATATGTTTAGTACGCCGGTTCTGTACTTGTACAGTCATCGTTGCGGCATTGTACAGACATCTCATCACTTCGATATATCGCCAGTCAACTTGGCAGCGCTGCAGGGACTCCAGAACAGACCAGGTTTCGATTGAGTCAAAGGCCTTCTCATAGTCCACAAATGCTAAGCACAGGGGCCGATTGTACTCTTCGGTCTTCTGTACAATCTGCCTCACTGTGTGGATGTGGTCTATGGTGCCGTAACCGCTTCGAAACCCGGCTTGTTCCGGTGGTTGGAACTCGTCAAGTCTTCGCGCAAGACGGTTCGTGATGACCCTTGAAAACAGCTTGTAGACATGACTCAGAAGCGAAATCGGGCGGTAGTTTTTCAAGAGGGTTTTGTCTCCTTTTTTGAAAAACAGAACCACCATGCTTCTGTTCCATGCCGGTGGAGTTCTCCCAGTGAGAAGAACGGAATTAAAGAGCTGTTGAAGATGTTGAACAGCTGGAGCTCCCCCGGCTGTTAAAAGCTCTGTTGTGATTCCGTCTTCTCCTGGGGCTTTTCCACTTTTGAGCTGTTTAAGGGCCATCACGATCTCGTCTCGGCTAATTTCGGGCAGATCTTCTGAGAAGTGGCGGGTTAAGGTGGCTCTAGGATCCTCAGTATCGGGTACGGGCCTTGAAGCATGCGATGCGTAGAGCTTGCCGTAGAAGTCTTCAACTTCCGACAGGATCTCCGACTTGGATGCGACGACTAGTCCAGTTGATGTTGTCAGCTTTGTGAGGTGGCTTCTACCCAGAGGCTGGAAGAACACCTTAGACCCCCGATTTTGCTCGATTGATTTTTTAATCAAGAGCGTGTTAGAGGATCGGAGGTCGCGTCGTACCAGCTTCCTTGGATGTAAAGGAGCACAAATACCACCTCATTGCTCCCAGCCAACCTCACCTGCCCGTGGTGCATCCTGCTGACTAACGAACGAGGCTCTGGCGACCGACAAATGGCGGGATAACCATTTTACAATTATGACGTAGCTAAATCTTACAGGCCGGTGACGGGCAGCAGCGTCACCGGTGCGAGATGCTACGTCCTGCGATCGCCAACCCGCCTGCCCAGCGTGGCGATTAGGGCAAACCCTCCCATGAATAGTCCCACAATGCCAAGGCCCCCAGTTCCCGGCCGCCCTGCTATTCCTGACCACGGCGGCGGTCACGGTAACGGCAGGGCAGGGGGTGCTAAGAATCCCCGGGCTACGGTAGGCCGCCAAAACAAACTGACCCTCGCAACGTATAATGGACGAACGATTCGGCTGGACGATCATCTGGCGCAGCTGGAAGAGGAGCTGAAACACATAAGATGGCACATCCTGGGGTTATGTGAAGTCCGAAGACAGGGAGAGGACACCATAACCTTAGAATCAGGCCATCTTATGTACTATAGAGAAGGAGATCAGCCATCCCAAGGCGGCGTCGGGTTTCTGGTCAACAAGGCTCTCAGTGACAATGTTGTAGAAATCTCTAGTGTGTCGAGCAGGGTAGCGTACCTCATAATAAAGTTAACCGAGAGGTACAGCCTCAAGGTTATCCAGGTCTACGCACCGACCTCGACACACTTGGATGATGAGGTGGAGAGTATGTTTGAAGATATCTCCAGAGCTTTACACACCACCTCCAAGGCTCACTACAACGTTGTCATGGGGGACTTCAACGCCAAAGTGGGAGTACAGACATGCAGAGAATCGACAATAGGACCAAACGGATTTGGGAGTAGGAATCACAGGGGGCAAATGCTCGTCAATTTCCTCGAGAAAGAGGGGCTTTTCTTGATGAACTCGTTCTTCAAGAAAAAGCCCCAAAGGAAGTGGACGTGGCAAAGCCCCGACACTGTGACAAAAAACGAGATTGACTTCATCATTACGGACAAACGGCGCATATTCAGAGACGTCTCAGTGATCACTAGGTTTAATACTGGAAGTGATCACCGACTTGTGCGAGGCTCTCTGGATATCGACTTCAAAGCCGAGAGATTCCGATTGATGAAGTCCACGCTCAGACCAAACCTACTCCAAACCGTCGTTGGGTCTGAAACATTCCAATTAAAATTGGAAAATCGATTCGCTGCCTTGGAAACCACATATGACGTAGACCGGAAACTCGAAGAAGTGGTGGAAATCCTCAGGGATGAAGGGACGAAGTTTTGCGAGGCCAAGCGTATGGGAAAAAAGTCCAAACTTTCGGCAGAAACACTTCGGCTAATGGAAGAGAGACGAACAGACCCTTTGTCAGCTTTGTCAGCAAACCAGGTGCGCAATAAAAATATGCTTATTCAGAATATATAAAACCCAATATCCCAAAAAATGACGTTTAAGTCAAATATCCCGCCAACTGACGATGCGATTGTCGGCAGCCTGATGGGTGGAAGCAAACTTAATACACTGCACAATTAAACGTCATTCAATCCTCGCGCGACTTTATTTCTTGTGCAGTAAAATTCGAAATTGAGTGGCACGTGGTCATTTTCGACTACATCAAGTTTTAATCAGTAACGGATCATTCGGACACCGGTGTCCGGACAACAACTGGCAATACTCGCCCTTATTGAAGTCAGTGTTAGTAACGTGAATATTATGAATAAAAACATATTTGGACTTGTATTTATACCCCACTACTAATTAACTTTTACCGAACACCGAGAAAAAAATGTTCTTCTTCTTTGTTTGATGGCGACGAGCTTAACTAAGAAGCTATTCCGCCAATGTCAAATTAGTGAAGAGTTCCAACATTAAATAGTTGATGTCTTTGCGATGAAGGCCTTAGTTCTGTGCCTTGGTTAGTGGGAGAAGATAAACAAAGGAGATTGTCTGTTCTTGGAAGTTACATTAAATTTTACCCAAGTATTGAATCGGTGTTTACCAACTTCGAAAAAAAATGTTTTAATGTCCTTAAATTGCAAAGTCAGTCAAAAGTCTATTTATTCTACAAGTCAAGTATATATTCCATTTGGCAGCCGCTTATGAAAAATAAACCATTTTTAGGCTAAGCGCGTCTTACTTATTCACATATAAAGGACAATGGGCGAATTTGTATGAGCCCTGTCCCCACCCACCAACAGACACCATACATATACATTATTATTAAGTGTACTATAAAAACTCTTACCACATCATTTAAATTTAATAAATCAATGGAGATTCCTTACAAAATAAAAAACATAAATTAAAAATGTTCTTAGTAAACACTGCCATTTAATTGCATTTTATACTATTTTGACACACTTTTAATAAATATATAAAGAAATATGGTCGCGTAACATTTTGTTACATTTGATAGGCAATTTCACCAGGAACTGTTCGCCAAGTAACTAAACCTTAGTAACTACCAATAGCTAAAACAGCCTGTTTGGATATTTGAGCTTAGAACCTTTGGCATATTTATAGTACAAAATCTGATGCTGATCTGATGATGGTAGGGAAAGGAAAGATAAACTGGATCTTGGAAAATGTAATAGTTGGAGACGTCTCGTTTGCTCGTATATGTTTAGTACTCTGTGTAATTGCAGAAGTTAAAATCTTTCCACAACAGATGATAGCAATAACAAAAATATTATCGGAGCTCGTGAACTACATTAGTTAAAAACGTCCCGTTTGGACATAAACGTTTAAAAACCTAGGCAATTACAGAAACACCCTACATGCGTGGTGCAACACGACCGCCATTCATAGCATGGATGGCATGAATACTTTTTAGTACTTTGTTTTTACAAATATCAAAAGAGATTTAAAATAAAGATTGTCTTATGAGAAACTATTCATTTACGGTTGTTCTTATTTTTTGCATATATTTTAAAAATAATGGTATCAGACGAATTAAAAACATAATACTATTTTATTATAATATTTACTAACGACCCTCCGGACGGACGGACAATCGTGCAAACCGGACGGTTTGCACGATTGTTGTCAACCTTTGGAGACATACATATCAATGTGAACTCTTTCTAGATCATTTTAAAATCATAGTGCATTATTTTGATTTAGCCCTTATGGTTTAGCCGGAGTAAGTTTTTTTTTTGGCGCGGCAATGTGACCACACTGCACCTGATGGTAAGCGCAGTGCCGTCCAGATAGAGTATCAAGTAGCGAGAGACAGTAATGTAATCACCCGAAAATATAATTAGACGATATGATTATCAAACGTTGACTTTACTGTACATTCTACAAATATAATATGTAAGTATTAGGTATATATTTAAACCTTCGGGAAAAATATACAAATGATAATTATCATGTCGAGGCTATCGATAGGGCTTATACATCCCTCTCCGATCTTCAGATATAGTATCACAATGCAATCGTGTGATAGTTTAGTAGAAATAACACAAGTTATTTAACAGAGTTAAATAACTTGTGTTATTTCTGAAGTTAGTTAAATAACTTGTAAACTTCAGAGTTTATTAAAGTACTGCCAGTTCCGAATGCAATTATCCTATGGAGAAGAACTGGCCAGAAACTACATGGTCGCGTTCTCGTGCAAGAAATCCCCGTTTTCTCCCATCCCTGTTCTTCAGGGGGTTCCTAGGTGAATGATGAAGACGTGAGTAACAGTCTGGAGCCGCTACAGCTGCGTAGGGATATTTCCTGGCTTAGCGTGATCTACCGTCTGTATCATGGCGACTGCTCTGAAGAATTGTTTGTCTTATCCCATCGTCTCCCTTCCATACCAGAACCACGCGTACTGGATTGAAAGAAAGAAAAGATTTTTTTATTGTCGGAACGTTAAAACACATTAAAAAAATGCAAAAATTACAATAATAATAAGTGATCCGACAATGGGGGTCCCTATTCAGCTGCATGCTGCAGTACAGGCTAACCCATACTGCAGCGTTTTTCGATAGAACCCAACCAGTGACGTACACACGTTATACAAAATAAAAACTCTAGCCAGTATTAAATATAACCTAGTAACAAAAATAAACCTGAATTAAGCGTAATATTGCGGAGCCACAGCTTTGTGGTATCTACTACCCCGGCCCGAACCAAGAGGTTCGAAAACTCGTATTTTTGCCGCACCATCAAGCTGTGGAACAGTTTGCCAGCTACCGCGTTCCCTCCTTCCTATGATCCTGGGTCCTTTAGGCGTAGTGTGAAGAAGCTAAACAGCAGGCTGGCGTGATTATGTTGAGTAGCGATGGATAGACTGCCTCTTGCTACTCTATCTGGAGGTGAAGTGTGGTCACTTTGCCGCGCCAGCATAAAAAAAAAAGTTGACGAAGCATTCGTTAGGTCCCCCCTAGTCTCGTTGAGAACTCGAGTTGCTACCGCAAAACAGCAACCTTGTCGGTTTTATGTAAGACAGCGGTAACATACCAGTTGAGGTAGGCCATTCAAGCTGTAGAAAAAAAAAATGATTATAATGTAGCTCTACCACCTATATACTATATAGCACGGCGTAATATAGTAAAATCAGCAAAAATTCAATTTTCCATATAAAACAAAAATGTGAATTAAAAAAAAACTCAATACTTTTCGTTGTTGTCGTCATACCAAAAAAGCATCACCTTGCTAAGATCAATCGATTGAGACCAATTTCAAACCTGTTGACGGGTGGGGACACTTGACCCATTGTCCTTTATTGAATACGGTAAGTACGTCGGTTATCGTCAGAACTCACACTAGACACATTACATACAAATATTTCTGGTGTAATTTTAGCTAATATTTAAGAAGTTTCTTTTAATAGTCTGTCAACTTAATCTACATAAAAACTAATGAATTCATGGGCTAAGTGTTTCAACAATTAACCCTTTAAACGAGTTAAGTATTTATACTGAATTAAAATTAAACACCTTAATAATAAATGTATAATACAGTGCTCTGTCTTGCTTCATCTTGTCTTAACTGTCACATGATAGAATAGGACAGAACATATTTTATAAATAAGACAGTAAGTATGGAAATTGAAGTGTCAAATAAGTTGGTGCAAATTCTGATGCACACATTTAGTTTTTTAACCTCTTTGGCGGGCCCATAACAGGCGAAAGTCGCTCTTAATGCATGTTGAAAAGGGCCACTTTCACCTGTGTTGGTCCGGCCATATTCGGCCGGGCCGGGCCTGAGAGGTTAATGACTGTTACCGATGAGCCTAAATTTTATGTCCAGTAAAAAAAATTGACTTATTCAATTAGTCTAGTAAATTTTAATCATGTATATATCAATAGTTTTTGACATCGGTTTGTGTTCCAAAGTACCTACTTGCAATGTTTAGAATAGAATATATAGCTTTCCGTACTATACGAGAAGGAGAAAACGATATTTTTGGAAGTCACACATTTGTCCTAGTATATTTGAGGCTTAGTTATTACCCAGTTACTTTACATAGAAATATTGTTACAATATCTAAGAATTCGACTGTAGTATTAAAGATCATAGATAAATAAAATACACTGTTTCGACTATTTTCAAAAGGAAGTGTTATTTATCGTCATGTATTTAACGAATAGCTTGTTTTTGCATCTAAAGAAGCGTAATTTAAAATTTGAAAGTAATCGTGTTGGACGATGCGGTGGTATGGTTTAGTGCCAGCTCAACTGGGGTATTAAACTCTCATAGAACACAGTAGTGAATTGCTTGGTACATTTTCATAAGGGGAATTTAGGGGAAATCCCTCCAAACCCCCAAGTACCTGCCAGCCTGCATAAAAATTTGCTAAAATGTGTTTTTATAGCTGCTATGTTCACGGTATTCTTAGTTTTTATTAACAATTAATTCTTACGCTACATATAAATTTTTTGTTTAAGTTTGCAATAGTGCCTGCTTAGTGAATAATTTTAGTCAATTTTTCACTTGATAGTGAACATGTAGCTAATGTTAACCGGAGCGATTATTTTGGTATTGTAAGTGTTGAATATATTTTTTGCCTTGCCTCCCTCGACTATATGAAAGTGTTGAATGGAATATGCACGCGGAAACGAATCGTGGTGCTGGCTAGCGGTAAGGGATCATGGTAATTATTTTTATGGCTCTGGAGTCTGGTCCTTTAGGCAATTAGTTTTTAACACGATACAGTCCGTATTTTGCTTATTGCGGCCACCAACGATCTGAAAAGTATCGAGGATCGATCAGATTTATCTGTGTCTGGAGAAACTCGAACACATTAATAGTATCTAATCAGTTTCATCAGATTTTTCATGCCTTGTCAATCGATGCAAATTTAAAGCGGTCCGGTATACTAATATTTCGATCGTATAAATTTCTCGAATCTTGTGTGGCTGCTAGCTTTTGTCAGAACCTGTGACCATAAAGTCAACGGAATTCCATTTTAAAATTTTCTTACTTCGAACGACGTATTATTAGGTCTAAACAGAATGCACTTTATGTGTTGTCCGAAATTATTTGGTACAATAATACATATATTCGGACAGCATACAATAGTGATTTAAATAATCTATACTTATATATAAAGCTGAGGAGTAACTGTTTGCTTTGTTTGTTTATTTGAACGCGCTAATCTTAGGAACTACTGGTTCGAAATAAAAAAATATTATTGTGTTGGATAGCCCATTTATCGAGGAGCGCTATAGGCTATATATCATCACGGTTTGACCAATAGGAGCGGAGCAGTTATGAAAAATGTTGCAAAAACGGGGAAAATCTATTCCTTTTGAGAGCTTCCGTTGCGTACGCTGCGTAAACGGTTGTGGCAACGGAAGTGTTGCTCTTAAAAAGCGCTAAAAAAAGTCCGCGATAGCATATGTCTATCTTTTTCGGTTGGCTCACTATAAACTTTTTAATGGTTATCGAATTTGTTCTGAAACAATGCATTATTTGAGAAGGGGTTTTTATGAACGTGGTATTAATCCTTATCCAAATAAATACTTAATAGGCTATTTGACAACATTGAAAATACACTGCAAATTGTGGTCATCCTGTAAGACAATACCTTAAAAAACCATATTTCACTTAATTTTAAACAAAATAATGTATATTTTTTGCATATTAAACGAAATAAAATACAACATTTATTTAAAATTTTATCTGTGATGTGAACACTCTGTTATTGGTTGCAACTCTGGTGACGTCACACGCAAGTAAACATAGTTTCTTCGAGTGATTTTAGTTCGCGTTTTATGTTTTCTGGGTGATAAATTCTATTGTTGATCTATTTTTGAAGCAGTTTTATGATAATTGTTGATAAAACAATTATCATAAAACTTAGCTTTGCTTATCATTATTAGCTTGTTTACTTGCATGTGAAGTCACACGTGTCATATGATCAGCGCCATTACAGAAATAGCGTTTTTGCCGCGGTTTTGGAGATTTAAACTTTAACATTGATTTTTATTAAAAATACAGTAGATTTCCCGGAAATATCAATATAGTGTGCTTATTATGTAACTAGCTTTTGCCCGCAGCTCCGCCCGCGTGGAAGTTGGTTTTGAGAGAAAAAGCAAACTATCCATGGAGGCATATTACGCTATTACATCCCTCTAGCATCTGCCTAGTAGCCTCCCGCGGCGACCCGACGCGACGGTTACACAAAAATAATCCTTATAGCATCATTCAGTATTCACGCGCGATGGCTTATTAGCGTATTTCATGTATATATAACTTTGGTGTTTCTGTACCTATTTCTATAATTTTTTTTTTATTAAATTAAATAGGTAATAATGTTAACATTTATTAATTAGGGATAATTGAGAGTGTTATAAACGTAAGAGTAGACAAATATAATCAGAAATCTCTGAACTGCTAAGCTATCGGGAGTTACACGTGTTATTGTGAGTCAACCATAAAATATAGACATTTGCTGTCGTGGTTTTTTTTTTTATATAATTTTAAGGAGAACATTTCCGTCATACATGATTTCTGTGTAGCTTTAACTATTAAGGCTGCACACGCGACGGAAGCTTAAAAAATGGAGTAAGTTCTCCTGTTTTCCCAACATTTCCCTTCACTGCTCTGCTCCTATTGATCGTAGCGTGATGAAAAGTATACTATAACCTGCCCAGGAGTATGAAGAACAATTGTACCAAGTTTTGTTGAAATCCGTCGAGTGGTTTTTGTTTCTATAACGAACATACAGACAGACAGATAGACAGACAGACAAAAATTTTACTGATTGCATTTTTGGCGTCAGTATCGATCACTAATCACCCGCTGATAATTATTTTGGATATATATTTCATGTACAGAATTGACCTCTCTACAGATTTATTATAAGTATAGATAAATAATAGTTTTAAATCATTTTCGATTAGTGAAATTAGTGAAATAGCCTATTCATCACAAGTATTTAATTTTGAACAAAGTTGCCCTTAAGTCATTTGATTTCAATCAATATCTTAGGAGACAGAACAGTTTTAAAATATCTCCGCAGCAAAATTAATATTGTTGTTTGTATATTTGTTTGTTTATTTGAACGCGCTAATCTCAGAAATTTCTGGTTGGAATTGAAAAAATATTATTGTGTTGGATAGCCCATTTATCTAGGAGCCCTATAGGCTATATAACATTGCGCTATGACCAATAGGAGCGGAGCAGCAATGAAAAATGTTGCTAAAACGGGGAAAATTTATTCCTTTTGAGAGCTTCCGTTGCGTGCGCTTCGTAAACGGTTAAAGTTATGTAACAATCGTGTATGACGGAATTGTTCCTCTTGAAAAGTTCTAAAAAAAAGTCCGCGATAGTAATGTCTATATTTTTCGGTTGGCTCACTATAACCTTTTTAATGGTTATCGAATTTGTTCTGAAACAATGCATTATTTGGGGAGGGGTTTTTATAAACATGGTATTAATCCTTATCCAAATAAATACTTTATTTATCACAAGTATTTAATTTTGAACAAAGTTGCTCTTACGTAATTTGATTTCAACGAATATCTTAGGAGATATAACAGTTTTAAAATTTTATCTAACACGGTCCAGTTTAGGAGTCAAGTGGTGGACAAAGCCAAATTGGCGAGCAAAAAATTGGGGATCCTGAACAGAACGAGGCGGTATTTGACGTCGGGCCATAGATTGGCGCTTTATAAAGCGCAAGTCCGGCCCCACGTGGACTACTGTTCTCATCTCTGGGCAGGGGCCCCGAAATACTTGCTGGACCCACTTGACTCCTTACAGAGGGCGGGCCGTTCGGATTGTCTGGGATCCTGATATTACGGATAGCCTGGAACCGTTGGGGCTGCGGAGAGACTTCGGGTCTCTCTGCTTGTTCTATCGGTTGTTCCACGGGGAGTGCTCCGAGGAACTGTTTAAAATGGTGCCTACATCACCATTTTATCATCGCACCACCCGACACCGCAACAGAGTTCATCCATACCACCTGGAAACGATTCTGTTTCATTTTTACCACGTACGTGCAAGCTCTGGAATGAACTCTCTGCTGCGGTGTTCCCTGAGCGCTATGACATGTCCTTCTTTAAACGAGACTTAAAGAGAGTAGTCCTTCAAAGTTAGGCAGCGGCTTTGCTGTGCCCTGGTATTGCAGAAGTCTAAGGGCGGCGGTGACTACTTACCATCAGGTGGCCCGTCTGCTCGTCTGCCTATCGCGGCACTAAAAAAAAACCCGCAGCAAAATTAATATTGTTGTTGGTTAGTTACCTTTACCATGACTCAACGGGTGAACGAATACTACTGAAATTCAGCAGAGGGATAGATTGTATCCTGGGGAAGGACATAGGTTATCTTTTGTCTCAAAAAATTATCTTGAAGGGGGTGAAATAAGGGTTGAAAGTTGTATGGGCAATCCGTAATACCTCAAATTAGGGATCTGAAAATTCATATTTAGGCTTTTGGTAAGAAAGAAATACGTATTTCAACGTTTTTAACAAATCATCCCTAAAAGGGGCAAAGTGAGGGATTAACTTATGAGGTATTCTTTAAATGTAATCTCAAGCTTCAAGAACAACACCTGAACGTCAGGACGATCGCTATAGGTGCCTGAGTGCAGAAGACAACTCCTTGGATTATATACTTCTGCTCCCGAAAGCAACCTCCACGCGGGCGGAGCCGCGAGCAAAAGCTAGTTATTATAATATAAATAAATTGATTTAAGTAATTGTGAAATTGTGTTTGAATAAAGAAAGTCGAGGTTTCCCATTATGAAATGACATTATGAAACACCTTCTTCAAACTGCTTGTGTTCATATTAAGTAAGTAGGAGAAGGTGCCCATACTATGTATCCCAGTTTTTACCCCCTCACCCCTCGGTGACCTCACATATAGGTATGCCAAGACCCCTTTTTTCTCGCGGTGAAAATCCAGTAATACCTTCTGGTCCTCGGGGGAGGAGAGATGGTTATGCTGGACTTACCGACCTTCCGACCCAGTTCACCCGAAGGACTACCAGGTGGGTTACTCTTGACACTCGATTCCAATTTAAATTTGGGATTGGGTTCGAAAACTGCACAATTGGCACTCTTGAACGCAACACCAGCGCATGATTTAACTGAATACAGCGAAATGTTTATTAACTAAATGAAATAGAGTATTTACGATCGCATAGTTCGTAAATATTCTATTTCATTTAGTTGAGTGAGTTAGAGTTCCAATATCTTCTAGATTGGAATTGAAACTGTATCGAATTCGAGAATGGAATTGATTTGAAGAGTAGGCCTACAGGTCGGGACGCTAACCAATTTTCCTAGGCCGCGCCGGTGTACCGACTAAAAACCCCGCAGTAGCCTTCTGCAGCACATGTGGGACGATGCTCGATCTAATATATAATATGTTTGAGATTAAGCCCGAAGGTTCCACACAAAGCATGTACCTCCCTTTATATGCGTTACATTTGAACAAACTAATACAATAATAATAACTTATGTTTTTTATTTTGGTTTAATCATTTGGTACATTTTGTAAATAACTGGTTCTCTTAAACGGTTTGGCTCTCATCGACAATTAAACAATGCACCCAACTGACATTAAACGATCTAAATCCGTTTCTAGAGATCGATCTCGAACATAAACCAATTAAACTATTAAAATTTCATTTATAGGAGTGGTATGTAAGTATCCGTATTTCTGTATAAGCGATGGTCAATTATTTACTACCACAGTGATTTTTTTTCGTTCAAAAATAATTAAAGTGAATGAATACCTTTCAGATGAATACAAAAAAAGAACGAATGATCGAAATCTGTAAATATTAAGAATCTGCAACGAATGAACGCGACGAACGACTACCGCTTAGGGATAGTTCCCGTGGGCGTCGAGTGTCAGCGCCGTCGCAATGAACGAATGGTTTAAGAAAGCAACATTGATTGAGTTGGCCTCATTTCGTTCCCTCTCCAGCTAGACAAAGCTCGACACTGACTGAAGAAAGTTCTTTACAGTCGCGAGTGTCCAAGTGCTCCAGGATGTTCACCATTCAATTGTTACTACGCCCCTTTGGTCCAAGGTAAGATCTAATATTGTTATTTGTTCATCTCCCTGTATTAGTTTACTATGTTTTTCGTTTTTGTTCGGTTAGTTTGCTATGCTGAATTCTCAGTCTTTGTAAATTGTAACATATTTGTTTACCTATATTGTATTCGATCAATTAATAGAGCCACATTATAATTTTGCCTACAGTAGATATTGACTGTCTTACAGAAAACCGACGTAACATCTTGCTATTGTAATTATGACCATAGATTCTTGGAGGGCCATGTCTCTGCCTTTCCCATCTCCTTAAGGTCGGGAAGTTATCCATAATTATTTCCTATGGTACCTTTTCATGGACGGTATTTAACAGTTTTTGTCAGCTGACTCATTTGCAACTAAAAATATCTTCGTTAATTATATATCACATTATACTTTACGATATATATACGATTTTTTAAATGTTGGGCAGGTCAATCAATACTCGCTGCATGTAAAATGGCGGGTCTGCGCGGTGGAGCAACCGCGCAGCACGCGCAAGTGCAAAGTGCAGGAACGCATTACCGAAAGTAGGTAGGTACCGCGACACGCCCTGTTACTGCAGGGTTAACCTATGTAACTCAAAAGTATATAGGTGATAGGTTCTAATACGTAATGTTCATGATACGCACATTACTCAGAACGCCATATTTATTATCTACTCCACTCTGCGTCTAATCTCCAAGATCTGATAGCGTTCCGGTTTGTTCTTAAGCAATAGGTAGTCTTTTCCTTTCGAGGTGTTCGGCCGCAACGTGACGACATTTTTAATAATTGTAATTTTTGTTGCAGATCCATCACTAATTGAAGAACTCAATAAAGAACAAGATCTGCATTGGATCTACTTACAATATTATTTTGAAAATGCAAGCCAAAAGGCAGATAAGGAAGTATTGGTGCAAGGATTGGATGGAAGATATTTTATTTGAAAATGATTAAACCGGAATACCATGTGCCTCCAGCCAGCATCACCGCGTGCCCCACATGCAATAGAGGCGAGGCTCGCGACTCATACAATGACTGCAAGCCGCCGTAACTCGTAGAAGGGATAGAATGACTCCTATATCGAAGAGCTAACTCTGAGCAACTTGACTCCCTATACTGTACACAATGTCGGGCGCAACTCCAGCTACTCGGCTGCACCACCGACCTCCAACCGAGCCATAACATAGAATGTCTACGCCTGATTTCATATTAAAATAAATTTAATTCAATTGTGTAACAGAAATAATCACGCCCCCGGACAGCAGGGAATATTGTGAGGGTAACAAAAGTCCTGGGGGGTGGGGTGTAGGAACGAGCAACTTAATGGAAGGTTTAATATATATTCATAGTGACATATTTTGGAATCTTGGTGTTTAGAAGTTGTACGTTTGTGGAGACATCGTAATAGAATAATTAGTGTTTAAGTAGGTATATTTAATCAATTTCAATAGTCGGCCACTCTCTCACTATCATATTTATTGTAGTGTGTGTATGGGAACTGTAACATTATTAGGGTTGAATGTAGTAATGTTTGTCACGGCAGCAATGCTTCAGTTTTATCTCGATGTTAGTTATCGATATATTTGTCTATGTATTTAATCAAGTGAAGTAGAGTACCCCCGGACAGCAGGGAATATTGTGCAGGGAACACTAGTCCTGGGGGCGGCATATAGGGACGACCAACTCTACTGGAATATGTTTTAGCTCGACTATAATGAGCCTATTTTCTCGGTGTTATCGATGTATCGTAATTACAGTAGTCAAGTTTCAGTGTCTATTTTGATCAGTGACGGTCGCAGTCTGTTTACATAGTTTTTAAATATTATTTCGTGTGTGTGACAAGGGACATATTATGTTATTACTCACGATAAAATATGACGAGATCGCGCGCAAACTGTATTAGTCCATAATTTAGTTTTAAACAATGTTTTAGTGTTTAAATTATACCTATGTGTACGGTCTTAAAATTGTCGGTGTGTGTGTGAAAGCTATAACATCAAAAATACGGGACAAAATATAGACGGTGCATCTAGTAACAATTGTTTCATTTCATACACCTTTTAAATAATTTACATGAAATCAATCAATACACAATACCCAAATTAGATTCATGGCGCAGTGAGCCAGTTGCCGACTGTGAACAAGAGGCCGTGGTTTCTATTGCCACGCCGCGACAAATGTTTGTGTGACAGACAAATATTTGTTTCGGGTATTGGTGTAGTCCTTCGAAGTTGATAACCACGATAAAGGTTTGACCTAATGTGGGGTCAGGACTATGTGTGTGACTATGGTGGTGAAATTCTCAAAACGCCCCCATTCCACAGGGCGGGAGACGCCGATCAGTCGTCCACCCGGCGCCTCCTACGTCTTCTCTGGCGGCGGGAGGGATTATATCGTTCCCGATCCCTCTCGGCACTCTCCTTCTGCGAGATGACGCTCTCGCAGAAGTGGGCCACCGCACGCCAGGACCTCCAGCTGGCGACCATGGACGACACCACGGCCGGCAGCGAGAGGTCTCCTCCGACGACTGCTCTGAGAGCGCTGCGCTCTTCGTCCCAGGCTGAGCACTCCTCCAACGTGTGTTGGGCCGTATCCTCACGGCAGTTGCCACAATGGTGGCACACGGCAGACACCTCCTTTCCGATCCGACACAGGAACGAACCGAAACACCCGTGGTCCGTCAGTAACTGCGTCAGCCGAAAAGTTGGCGCACCGTGGCACCTGTCTAGCCATCTTCTTAGGACAGGACGCACTGCCGCAACGGTCCTTAAGCCCGCACTTGGGCTTTCAGGGACTCGGCCCATACGGGACATCCGTACAGGGCCATTGACCGCACGACTCCAGCGTATAAACTTCGGCAAGGGCTATTAGGTCCCTCCAGGTTCGGCAGCAGGCGTCCGAGCGCGCCCGCCGCCCGCACCAATTTCGGCGACAACTCCTTGAAATGGGCAAGGAAATCCCACCGGCTGTCCAGAATCAATCCCAAGTACTTCATTGTACAGCCGATGGGAATCCGCACCCCCTCCACATTGATGTGGGGCATTAAAGGTGGCCGAATCCGAGGACCGTGAAAGTAAAGGGCCTCGGTTTTGTTCAGGGCCACCTTAAAGCGTTAGGGGCTACCGCACGGCCTCCCACGAGGCGGCCTGCGTATTGGCCGGCACCCTCCTTTGGGAGTTGGACGCAAAACTCCTCTCGTCCGCGTTCTTCTGGCGGGAGGAGGCGTCCAGTCGCCGTCAGGTGAGACTGGCCCCGAGGGAGATTGCAGCCCGCTTTCGCAGAACCGCTGTGGAGGAGTGGCATACCAGGCTGGAAAGCCCAAGTGCGGGCTTGAGGACAGTCGCGGCAGTGCGTCCTGTCCTAAAGAGATGGCTAGACAGGCGCCACGGTGCGCCAACTTTCCGTCTGACGCAGGTACTGACGGACCACGGATGTTTCGGTTCGTTCCTGTGTCGGATCGGAAAGGAGGTGTCTGCCGTGTGCCACCATTGTGGCAACTGCCACGAGGACACGGCCCAACACACGTTGGAGACTCCTCCTCGAGTGCCCAGCCTTGGACGAAGAGCGCAGCGCTCTCAGAGCAGTCGTCGGAGGAGACCTCTCGCTGCCGGCCGTGGTGTCGTCCATGGTCGCCAGCCGGAGGTCTGACAGGACTGAGCCCTGTGGATTACCGCAGGCCATCGCTCTTCGGTGCCACCTGTAGGCGCCTGGATACACTATGTACCTATCTGAGAGATACGAGCGCACCAGACGCCGGAGATACGGTGGCACCACATGATACCGCAGTGCTTCTAGTATATAGCTCCAGGCACGCGGAGAACAGGCCGCGGAGCCTAGTCCCCAGATGCTCGACGGCTAACACCCACGCACGTCCGGGGATACCGTCGAGACCCGGGGCTGTTTTCTTGCCCCGCAGCCGAAGCACCACCGCCCGAAATTCCTCGGGCGAAACCTCCGAAATAACCCTTGCCGAACTCAACGACGATGACGTCGATGGTAATGACGCCATCGGTGGGGGAGTGACATCTTCAGTGGCAGGGAACAAAGCTGCGACGACCTCTCCGACTAGGTCACTCCGAAGACTCTGCGTCAGCGGGGGCGCCCACGGGCGATACCTCATCATCGCCACGCGATATGGACGCCCCCACGGGTCGTTATCTAGAGTTCCCCGGAACTCCTCCTGAGTCGCAGAACGGTAACCCCCCTGCATGATGTACGAGGCGACTAATATTGGGGCCATCAGGGGTCACGGGCGCGCAGCGGGGGCTGTCAGCCCGTATCGATGCACTCCCAATTTCGGAGCATCATGCGATCCCAAAATGGATGGCAGCACGGGTGGTAAGGCCTCGTTCGCTGACGTGGTTCGGTGCTTCTAAGCCCCCCATGGTATTAGGCTACTGCTACGCGGCACCGCGCAGTTTCAGCAGCCTTAGAATACCCCGGGATCGCTTCGTAAGCGCTGAAAATGGCCAACGCGGGGTTTTAGCTAGTAGTGTCGGGTGGGGTGTACATAGATGTGTTTGCTTGGTACGATACTGGTGGAAATGAAAGCGATAAAGCTGTTGTAAGCTTTATCTTAGCTCTGGATAGTAATAGCAGTAATTGTAATGGAACTATCAAGAAAGTCGCACAAAAACTCAAAGACACTCTTCCACTAGAAACAAAAGAAGCCATTAGAGATTTTGAAAAGTTGCTGTCTGAAGAAAAGTAATGTCATGACTTTATAAATAATATGAACTAATTTTTACATCTATACTAATATTATACGAAGAAGAAAACCTCCATAAAATCATTACCCCAATGGCTGGCAGGCTGGCATGACTGTGTTGAGTAGCGGGGGATTCATTGTCTCTGGCTACTCGATACAATAAATGAACGAACATACGCTTACCATCAGGTGCAGTGTGGTCACTTTCCCGTGACAGGATAAAAACAAACTAGAACCTATCTATATAGGCTTTCATTAATACATATATTCGTAAAGTATTATATATTATAAGTAATATTAATGCCTCGGTGGCGCAGTTGTAATTGCGCATGCGTTACGACTGCTGTGCTGAGGTCTCGGATTCGACCCCCGGGTCGGGTAAAGTTTCATTCGGTTTTTCTATCTAGAAATTCCTCAGTATTAGCCCAGATTCTGGAACTGTACATGGTGTGTCGATAGATTCACTCCCATCACTTCATGGGACGGTAATAAACTCAACGAAATGTGGGTGTATCAGTTAAACTTCTGTCTACCCCTTCGGGGATTGCAGGCGTGAGTGTATGTATATGTATATAATCATCCGCAAATATACTTATGGCAACAGATTTTTTACTTTTTGTTGCCCTATATATTAAATGTCTAGACTGCCAAAAATCGATAAGATAAGCTCGTTCTGTCATACCGATTGAAATCGGTCGATAATTGATCATTATGTATGTCGAGACGGATCTGACTTAAAGCTGACGGATTTCAAGTCATTGCTTATATTGGAGGTATCTGCACCTGTATAATATACCTACTATTAAATATAGATCCAAATATTTACTGATCAAAGTCTATTTTACTTTAGCAAAGAAGTGGCGACCCTAGTTTAGATACTGCATCTGAATATAATTTGATTTAGGAATAATATTGGCCGACTTCCTTTTATATAGGCAAGATCGATAAAAATGTGAGGTTTATACAAACTCAGGGTTAAAGTTAAATACAAAGGGTAAATAAATTAGGATACGAATGTTTGTATACTACGTGTAACGGGATTAACGCACATCCTCAGACACCCCAAATTAAAATTATTATTACACTCATAATTCATGTATTGAAATTAGACTGCGATGAATATAAACATTGTTTTTTATGAAATTAGTTGTACTAATTTGGTGTGCATATTATGGGCACTCAACGAAAAGGTGAATGACACAGCCGCGCGCGCACCCGGACAGCCCCAGCCGCATAGGTAGGTGAAGGTCACACAAGTACACAGCTGACTCGAATTATAATAAATAATTATAAATAATTTTAATTACAGTGTAAACTCTATATAGCGACACTGAAGGGACTGTGCATTTTATGGCGTTATAGAGAGTTGTCGTTAAATGGAGAGAAGAAACATCAGAATTAGAAAAATAAAAAGTTTATTTCTGACTATTGTTAGTAGTTATGTGCATAAAAAAGAATGTTATTTGAACGCTATTGAGTATAGTCTGTTATTTTTGTCTGACGTCTTTTGCTGCACCAGTAATTTTGTTGTATTTTTTTAGTTATTTTATTAATATCTAGCAATACTGAGGCATCTTGGTTATAAAGGAAATATTTTTCCAATAATTTTGCTGCTTCCAGAGCTTCTTTAATGCTCGGCGGAAGCTCAGGCTCATCCGTCTCATCTTCTTCATCACCTTGTTCTTGATCCTCAGTTTTTCTCACTGAATCCAAAATTTCTTCGTCTGTGAGTGAAGCCGTTGTAAGCAGGCGGTCGTCCACTTCAATGTAGGTTTGAAGATTTACCGTATTTCCTGCCATGTTGAATTGTTGAATCCACTCAGTTAATGGAAGGTCGTCGTCGCTTTCAAACTCAGATTCTGTTTCCACCTCATCACTCGTAGAATTGGTACAAAGTCCAGCATGTCGAAAAGAGTGCTGTATAGTTGTGGGTGTCACTTCTTCCCAGGCTTTAGATAAAAAATTTACTGCATGCAGCATATTAACAGAAGTTTTACCCTCAGATTCGACTAGCTCCATCAATAATTTCCTTCTGTAGTGACCCTTGAGGCTTTTAATCACACTCTGGTCCATTGGCTGTAAGACACTAGTCGTATTTGGAGGAAGAAATGCCAACTCTATGTTTTGAAGGTTTGATATAAAAGGGTGGGCAGGGCAGTTGTCAACAAGAAGTAAAATTTTTCGTCCCTTTAATTCTGCATCCCACTTTCGCACTTCTTCTTCAAAAAGTTGACTGGTCATCCAAGCTGATTTATTAGCTTTATACGTCACTGGAAATTTTTTGATGTTCTTAAAACAGCGCGGATTTTTCGATTTGCCTATTATTAGTAGCTTTTTTTTCTCTGTGCCATCCATATTAGCAGCCACAAGCACCGTAATACGTTCCTTGGAAAGCTTTCCTCCCACACACTTTTCCCCTTTAAATTTCAGAGTTTTATCTGGAGTCAACTTATAGAAAATTCCTGCTTCATCAGCATTGAAAATGTCACTTGGGGCGTATTTTTCTATGAATTTTGACCACACTCTGTTAATCCAATCATGAGTCACATTTGTATCAACACTTCGTGCTTCCCCACTTATTTTACCATAGTTGATATGATGACGCTGCTTGAATTTTCCGAGCCATCCTTCTGATGCTTTGAAAGAAGTTAAACCAAGTTCAGCAGCAAAATTCTCCGCCTTAGCTTTCACGAGCGGCCCCGAGATAGGCATATTATTCTGGCGCTGTCGATGAAACCATGATAGTACAGCTTTATCCAAATCTTCGTATATAGGTTTCTTTAATTTTTTGGAAGATTTTCCCTCGCCCGCAGCGTGGAGGATTTTTTCTTTATTTTTCCATATTGTGGACACGGTAGAGCGACTAAATCCAAAGCGTTTGCCAACATCACTTATCTTCTCTCCCGTTTCTATTGCGCGTATCAGTAAAACTTTTTCGTCAATACACAGTGATTTTCTTTTAGTAGCCATGTTTACAGTTTGCAAGTTTGTGAGCAACTAAGAATATGATAAGGTATAGATAATCCATGACTCCTAGTTATGAATCATGGTCAATAACAGTCTACACGTGCAAGCAATCCCAATTTGTAAACAAAAGAATGAATTTCTTAGAAAGTTCGGTATGCATGATGCCGACAGTCGAGTTTATTGCGGGCTAGGATAATAAAGCGACAATAGATCGTACACAGCTGCGCAGTTTTTACTAATTTTAGCAACTTAATTGTTGTCGTTATTGAGAGTGGGTGTAATGCTATATAGAGTGAAACATTGTATGAAAAACAAGCTAAACCAACCAAAGCCAATTGATTTCGACGCTTAAGAGAGTTTGTCGTTAAATAGAGTGACGTTACATGGAGTTTACACTGTATTTGATTTTTTAAAGTGTTCGTTTATTATTGCATTTAGAAAAGACTTTATCGCATCGAATTATGTTTCAGTTTCGTTTGTCTTGAACGTTGAATTAAAGGGTGACTATTATTTATCTGAGTCATAATTATTTTTGGAAATCCAAAACGTCTACTACAAAATTGATGTTATCGATTCAGTCGCTTATTCTGAACAAACTACTTTCAGAGTGTGCGTTAATCATGTTACATGTTGTATATACTTAAACGTAATAACATAATTAACGGAAGTGTTTGAGATGTAATAGAGCTACCCATAATAGTGATACATGTTATAATAAAAATATAACAAAAAAGTCGCCAGAATGATGCTCAAGTTAGGTTGTAGACTTTTGTGCATAAATGTATCTTCTATCAGCAAAACTATTGAAAATGCAGTGCCATTTGCAACACGATGCAAATGAAACGAAATGCACAATGAAAACAACCAGTCGCTCGGGATGAAGTATTATATTATGAGTATTGATACAGGTTATGACATTATTGTTAATTCTATCGAATACTGAGTCAGTAATAATATGAAGTAGTGAACAAACTATTCACCTACAATAGAACGTTGACAGTCAATTATATTTCTAAAGGCGTGAAGTATTTAACTAACAATTGGCGCAACACGTGGCGCTCATAGCAAAGTCGATCGACGCGAATGATGTGATATGAAGCAAAAGTTCTGCGTTGCATATTCAAGAAAAACTATGCGCCAATTGTTGCTGTGAATGCATGGTCTTATTTTCTACATTATAAAATACAATCAAAACACAACACTAACGGCTGTATTAGACGAACTACATTTTTTTCAAACTGCGACTTTCACTTTCGACTAAAGCGTTTGAAATCGGACGCGACTGTAGATAACTTCGCGTGAACGAATAACCCGTCTGCAAATAACTTGCAATTGCAATTGATAAATTTAATACTGGCATGCAGTCCGTCTAATATGCATTACAACAAGAAGAGTGCCAATGTGTTTACAATTAGAGGGCTAGTTGTTTCGACCATCGAGTATAATGAGGCTCCAACAACATAACGAGACATTGATGAGACCCGGGCTTAACTTACTAATAAATAAATCATGATATAATTATATTTTTATTTAAGCCATATATGAACTAGCTTGGTTACATGTTGAGCAAGATATTGGGCATCACTGGAATCTAATGAAAATATGGCTTGACTTGTTGAAGTGGATCTGTTTTTACTGGACGGGAGTGATAGGCGGATCGAATCTAAAGATATCCCACTACAAATAAAACGTCACTAAACAAACTCGGAAGAAGTAGAGAGATTTGAAGAAGGAGTCGTATAGCGGAGGGTCAATCGGAATAGATAAAAAATTTATAAGATCAAAGAAAACGTGAAATAATATTAGAAAAAATGTGAAGGTAAAGTGGCAGAATCGTTTTCAGTTGTAGCTGTTACTAAGATTTAAAATCGCATTATAATAATCAAAAAAATATATTTAGTGTATTCACTACTCGCTTTGCTAACGGTGTCATTTAGGAACATAAATTTGTATGCGCAAGAAAAAATAAAGGACGCAAAGCAACGCAAGGGTGCTATCAGTCTTCCAGTGATTGACCTTAGGTCAACTTTAATTTAGAAAAGTCTATCAAAAATACTTTTTGTTTCTTTAAAAATATTTCAGAAAGAAATTAAGAAAAACGTCCTATCGGACATAAATAACAAAGTAAATCCCTCTTAAATACATTGGCATTTTGTGACCCAAAGCGGTCATTTTCAACTTATACTATTACGGTGGGAGGTTGGGTGTGAGCGCCGAATGGTAGGCTAGGGACGAGGCACCCTAGCCTGACTTAAGACTAGGCGTAAGTATTCATAATTGGGCTCCATTGGCAACACCGCAACCATTTTCAGACCACCCAGCACCTAGTTGACTTCATCCAGGCCATCAACTTCATTTTCTACGAGTTGTACCTCATTTTCGAACACGACCTCTATTTCGATGTCGTCAATAATCTCAAGTTGTACGTTCCGGTTGCGGGCTTCCCGCTCGTTATTAACTTGAGCACCAACATGATTTTCCATAGCATTAGCCTCTTCGTTTTCAGCTCCGTTTTCACCTTCGTTTTCAAATCCGTTTTCACCTGCGTTTTCACCTCCGTTTTCACCTCCGTTATCACCTCCGTTTTCACCTCCGTTTTCAGCTCCGTTTACGCGTATAACCTGAGCTGGGTCACCTTCTGCGGCTTCAGCCCCGTCAAAGTCCTGATCAACATCTTCATCTTCTTCACCTTCATTTCTACGTGCCAGTAATCTACATAGCTCATCCAATGGAGCGTCGTAATCTGCCGACACCTTCAACATTTGGTCTAGCTCAGCAACGGTCATGACTAGATACTCGTATGGGTTCTGCCGTACGCACTGAAAATAAAAACCAGTGGTGTTCTGGATCCAGTTCCTTGGGCGTAGATAAACTAGAGGGATATTTTCACAGGCTGCTTCAAGTCTATTGTTCTTACCGAGGGCAGCGAACACTTCCTGAACCGATAGATCTGTAACAGATTATAAACAAACATTAAAGTGTGATATTGCCATTGTGTAGAAGAATATAACTGTAGTGTAGTTGTGTCATCCTAAGTTCCATGGACTAACAAATATAATGTTTGTTGGGCACGATTAGCGACCAGGTTTATTTTACACAGCACATACAGGTCGATCGATATACCTAACTCGTTCTTCAGGTCCGTTACAATCAAATATTTGAAACTGTAACTATATATTTTATATTAAGAAAAAGGACTAAAATACATAAGGGAGTAACTAAGAGTATCAAAAGACGGAACGATGTTACCAAGATGGGTACTCCCCTCGAAAGTCACATAAATCGTCAGACATAAGTAATTTATTTTTTAAATATTATTTCTAGTTACATAACTACACTAACAAAACCAATCACCAAGTAATACCATTCGTCTAATATAATCCTTATGCATGACCTGGATCAATGACTAGTTTTGGTACATAAAAACTAAGGTTTTCAATATTTTCCTAATTTTGCCTACGGAATTGGGACCGATAGTGAACACGTCCCTATCACATTACATAAATGAAGCGATATTTATTTTGTCGAAACAACATTGTAAACACTAACGTATTAATTGTACACCTACAGGAAAAAGTCAAACCCAAGTGTTACAACAATTATAGTTACAACCATCCACGCAATGTAAACAGCCTTTTTACTAACTACAATTTGGACACATCATCTGAATACAAATTATTAATTATTATCATAATATTTCAATTTAACAAATTTAAAATAAAATATGATAAAAAGAAATTAAATAATAAGTAAGGAATATCTTGAATAAATATATTATTTAAGATATAATGTATGAGAACTTGTGAGCAAACATACAAAATGTATTGACTTGAGATGTAGTATGAATTTTTGGAAGCTGTTCGAGAAAACATCAATTGCTTGTTGCTCTCTCAAGCCACCGCCACCATCATTAAGATCCCGAGTCATGTTAACATTATGAATGTTATTGTAGCTCCGACAAATGGTTTGTATTTGCCAAATCTAGGCAGTTTGTGCGGAGTGGACACTTTTGTTTACAGTAAATGCTACTCGACAAACCGAAGGCGTCACGAGATAAATTGGGAGTCACTAAGAAGTGGCAAATTGAGTGCGATTTCAAGAGATTCAGATCTCTCTCGTTCTTTAACCCTTTTAAAAACGGCAATGCTTTCACAATTCTTCCCGTAAGTTCATGGGCGGTCATCAACTTACATTAGATGACCTTCTTAATCGCTTTTTCACTTCTGCTATAAAACAATAAAAACAATTTCACACATATCGAATCACTGTTTATCTCTACTCACATGATACTCTAATTTAGTCCCACGAGCGTGTCGTTACTAATGTCCTCAAACTCACACTTTATTAAGTAAATAATACTAACTTGTTTCACTAATAACCACGTAGCCCATGGTTGAGCGAAAAATTGGTTTATATCAGCACAAAGGACACAACAGCCGAAAAGAGACGCGTCCGACAGCCACGGGTCCTTCCAGATAATTTACGGGAAAGAGCGCGTTCAACCAGTGTATACCTCTCCTGCCCACACATTTATTGATCTAGAGCACAGGCGCCCTCTATGCCTGACCTATTCGCTTCGAGCCACGCCCACTTCGTATAAATTACCTTATGAAACAGGATGTAAACAAATCATAAATTTTGAGTCGCATTGTTAGTATTAGACTTCCCTGAAATTGCTTTTCAATGCGTTTTTTGTATATTACACTATATGCGCCTAACTTCGATGATTGTTTTTGTATTCGATAATTATAGTTCGGTGGTTATCTAAATAATTGAACATTTTCGTAATATAACTAATAAAATATTGTAAATTCCTCGCGCCGCGATTTCTAAGTCAATTTTATTCATTATGATAATCATGCATATCGCTCAGAAAAATAGAGAAATAACAATCTCTGAGGAAGACCTCCTTGACCTTGACAAAAGTCAAGTCGGTAACCCAATATATCTTAGAAAATACGGTATAAAATTTATTTGAAATGTGTAAGCAATGAGCAACAAGTGGCGGTCTTATAGAGCCACGTATTCACACGACCACGCTTTCTATGACAAGACTAAAACTCTGTCCACATCATTTTGATTCAGCGTTTTGAGGACTGTTCGCTCGTAAAGAATCTGCAAGACAAGGCTGTGGCGACTGAGTTGTTCAAAATTTTATTTATTATTTAAAGTTTGTTATAAAATAAATAGGTACATGTAGAAATTATATAAAAGTATTATATAAAATATGGCGATAGGCTCGCCCCTATCACATTATGGAACTGAAATTCGGCGAAAAGTGGGTGTACTGGTTACACCTCTGCCTACCCCTTCGGGGATTAATGGCGTGAGTGTATATGTATGTATGTAGAAATTTAATGTATGAATCCAGAAACTATACTACATTAACAACTAATTGTACATAGTCTTAATATGTAGTGCAATTGGTGTACCTTATATGTAATAAATAAAGAAGTGGATGTTTTAAAAAAGGGTTTTTGTAAATTTCACCCGTCTTTATGAAAGTAAGAAGCACACAAAATTCATACATGTGCAATGTGTTAGAGATAAATATACACGTATATCGCCGTTTTTCTAAATTTTAGAGACGCCTAAAGTCTCTAAAGATGGTGAATTAGGGGTTGTAAGTTTTTATGGAAAGTTCGCCACTTATGAAGGTAAAAGCATAAAATTTTATATTTAAAGCTTTTTATATAAAGGAAAAAATACATACATATACATATACACTCACGCCTGTAATCCCCGAAGGGGTAGGCAGAGGTGTAACCAGTACACCCACTTTTCGCCGCATTTCGGTCCCATGATGTGATAGGGGGCGAGCCTATCGCCACATCGGGCACAATACCAGACTCCGGGCTAATACTGAGAATTTCTAGATAGAAAAACCCAATATCACTTAAAGGAAAAAATGTTACATACAATATTGTTTTATCTTAATTCTATAATCTTAGTCTATGCCGCTCCATAAATCGGCCACTTATAACAACTCATTATTTAAATATTTTTAAAGTATCTAGTATTTAATTATTTTAGAAGTCTCGAAGCGAACGAAATCTATACATATAATATATTTGTAACTGATCGCTGTCTGTACATGGAAGATATATGAGAAAAACTATGGTTGAGGTCTTTATTAACACAATGGAACTCAAATCAATGATTTTTAGAATTTTTGTCTGGTTGTCGGTGCCTTTGAACGCGCTAATCTCTGAAACGGCTGAACCAATTTGGTTGTGGTTTTCACTATTATATTGTGGTAAACTTCACTTAACATTTAGGGTATTATTAATATTAGCAGCACGCTAATATACGCTGACCGGGCGTTAGAAATCACCGCCGTAAAATTAAATACGAACATCATAAGATCCTAACATCATTCTGCATTGTCATTGGAACACCCTGAAAGTGGAGACTGGAGAAAAGGGGGATTTGTGGCATGAAAATGCGCACACCTATGGTTTCTAAGCATTGAATTCAATCCTATTCCTGATATCCTGCGAAAATATGAGATCTAGGGTCTGGTTGAGCTCAAATACAAGATCCTCGCGTCTCCGCATAGTGACCACCCGGCATCCGGCTACTAGGCAGATGCTAGAGGGATGTAGGGTAAGCAGGGAGATTGGCGCTCACCGGGTAATGGCGCGCACCTCTATAATTCTATGAAAATGGTGCATAACAACATGCCACCATACGTAAAGAGGGGGAGGGGAAAGGCCTCTTACACGTAGCGACGCGCAGGGGGAGTCAGCTCGTGGCAAGCGACGGTGAAGTGTATTTGTTTGTATGCGGCTGCGCTGAACTAATTTTTGGTCTTCATCTTTTCTTCGGTAAGTACAGAATTTTGATATTTATTAAATTGTTAATATAGCTTTCCTAGGTACTTGATCATTCTATTTTATGATAAATTATTCAATTTTCAACAATTGCTTTTCAATGTATGTTTTATTTAAAGTTAAATTAACGGGATAACCCCAAAACGACGGTTTGGGGTTATCCCGCTCACATGAGCGCCATTACCCCTCAGTGACTTATTTTTTTTATTGTTATAGACATGCTCAGAAATCGCCAAAGAATAACCGCCAAAGTGGCTTGGAACGAAGAAAACCTTAAAACCGCAAAAACTGCGATTGAAAATGGGATGCCAAGAGACAAGCTGCTAAATAATATAACATCCCATTCACTACTTTAAGGGATCGACTAAAAAACGAAAATATAAGCAACCCATGATTAGGTCGTAGGCCCATTTTCACCCCGAACGAGAACGGGTTCGCTATATTATGGACTCAGTGTCACAGACATGCGTAAAGTGGTTTATAAATATGCTGTTATAAATATGTATCTCAATAATTTCAAATAAAAATTCGATGAAAACAGCAAAACCGCTAGAGTGGATTAAGTACACGGCTGTATTGTATTATTATTATTACAAGTATTGCATGCGATGCAACCCCTCAGTTTCTGTACGCAAAGCTAAAGCAACAAACAAGCCTGAATAGGGTTTTTGCTTTCAACAAGGAAGAAAGTATATCGTTGCATACTTTGCTATATTTGTTTATTGCATAAGGCTGCAGATCTCAGGTACAAATACAAATATTTGATGCCATTTTATGATTATAGACTGTACTTTAATTGTATACTTTGATCTCATGATTATTTGCTAACGATAATGGATCTTACATTTTATATTGCAAAGAAACCGGTTTAGGCTTTATTTCCCTTTCGCCTGAGCGGCATTACCCAATGACAGGGGCAATGCCGCTCAAACCTTCTTTTTTTTAAATGTTTACTACTGCTAATAATTCTAAGATAAATGAGATTTCTTTTACAACGTTTGATTATTTAATAGTTAAAGTTTATATTAATATTGTAAATTTTAAAATAAAACAAATAATATAAAATATATTGTGAGTTTTCCTTAAGTGAACGCCATTCCCCCTGCTTACCCTAATAGCGTAATATGCCTCCATGGATAGTATGTCTTTTCTCTCAAAAACAACTTCCACGCAGGCGGAGCTGCGGGCAAAAGCTAGTCTAGAATAGAATACATTCATTGACAAAGAATGTGTGTGATCTTCTAATGCGCAGATTGAACAGACTAATAAAATGAAATTTTAGGTCTACTTTAAACGCGGAAATAAAGCAATTTTTTCCTTTTATAGCTAATGACTAGGCTGCTTTAGCATTCTCAGTGTATGATTACAATAATAATTATAATGCAGGGCAGCTTGTGGCGAGCTGTTGAGAATTAGCGATGCACGTGCCCGGGGGAAGGTTCTGTTCTTCATTTCTAGCTAAACCTGTTAGCCTGAACAATGACGAGGAACACATCCCCAACCTCTGGCTTGCCTTCATTGGCCGCTGAGAGTGGAGTCGCCAGAGCTTTACACTCGAAAGCTGGATGTGAAACGTAAGTGGCGAGTGGGCAACGTGACGGGACCCTAAGGACAGACACACCTCACCACTCTTAGGCCTCAAATGGTGTTGCTCTCTTATCGCTTCTTCTAACGATTATATTGGTTAGCCTTTTTACCTGAGTTGGTGTAATATTTGTAGTAAAACCTATTTTGTATTTGACGAGGTATTAATTGTTAATTAATAATAATACTAGCCCTGTATTAAACACTGTCCCACTGCTGGGCCCGGGCCTCCTCTATTAATACACACGTAACTTTAGAAAAGTCAGAGGTGTATGCCATTTGAGTTCGAACATACGACTTTCGTCTTCAGACCGAAACGCAACCAACTACTCACTGCTTATTTTTTAATTAATTGTAGAATATTCAATCATTTTGAATAAATGGCTTCGGAACGATTTGCTATGTTTGGCAGTGGTCTCACATTTGATCATCGTAATAAAGAGTGGACATTTTCAGTACCTAATCATTTTGACCAGTATTGTTTGGCAAATGATATTACAAGTAAAACCGATAAGTTAGGAGAAAAACGGAAATCTCAACTGTTAACAACGTTTGTGGAGAATAGGTACGTATCGTCTTGCCAGGGATCTGCTGTTTCCAATAAAATTTATTTAGCATAAGTATACAAATTTTCACTACAATTATCACTTCTATGTTAAGAGGAGCTCTTTTGCTGAAAGATACAAGTTTTATTCTGCTGTTCATCTTCCTGGTCAAAAATTAGCTGATTGGGCAGCACGCGTACGACCGTACCGCAATATTGTGGTTTTATATCCGAATTGAAAACTGCATTGAGAGACCGCTTCGTAATTGGTCTAGAAAACGCTAAAGGTAAAGAAAAAATATTTACAGAAAGTGTCGATAAGTTGACGTTTGATAATGCTTTGCAATTATCACAATTACCCATCATGTGTGGTATCTCTGAACAGGGATTTTAAAATGAAGATAGGGTTTGGTACATCATATTTTTGACAAGCGTACCTACCGCTTGCGAGATTTATCCCATCAAATTCATAATTTAACCAACTACGGCGTCGCAAAGTGTTTGTTGATGTACATATGTATGTATTTACGTATTTGTGTATGCATTTATGTTCGTTTCCTTTCCGTTTCCTCATAACTTTTAAACTACTTGTAATAAATTGAGAAAACACCCTAAACAGAAAATAAATATGATGTGGCTCTGCAAAATCCCTAAAATACTTTAAATAAAAAATAAGTTTAGATACTAAACCCCGACTACTGAAAAATCACGCTCTAAAGAGTATGTAACAAGTATTTAATAAATAATTTATTGTATTTCATACATATTCATAGTTGTGTTAAGAGGATAACCGTGGTCGTATGCTACTTTGTCGAATGTATTGTTTTGTTACAGAATCCACCTAACACCTCACCTCAATAAACCAGCACAACTTTTTTATACATCCATATAATAGTCCTACACTAACCGGGGGTTGTCTTTTGTTGGACCCATATAGTGTATAGAGTGATAATCGTCGATTGGTGTCACATCACGATATTAAATTAAAATTGCGGCTAAAGAGTGGAGAGGTGTGACTAGACTTTAAACAACGATCATGAGGGACCATCACGTTGCCCACTCGCCGCTTATGTTTCACATGCATACTTGGATCATAGCGCTCTGGCGACTCCACTCTTACCGTCTGTGATTAAGCAAGCCAGAGATAAAGAACATGACCTTCCCCCGGGAGCCCTCGGGTACGTGGGGTCGCTAGTACCCAACGCCACGTTATAATTATTATTAATGCAAGTTGATAGACATACCTTCAAAATTCTTGCGGAGAATTCTAAATTAACTGTCACGATTTAACGAACTATAAGTAACAATACCCACGTTACATCAAAATGTCACGAGTCAGAATCGAAGTGTCGATCTCCGCCTTATGTTCCACAACTCGCAAAGCTATAGAATTATTTATAACTTAATTAGTTTCCATAAAGTATAATTAAATTGATAAGCAGACTTACATAGCGGACTAGGCGGCTACAGACTGGGACTACAATCAATAAACATCCCACTATTACTCTACTCCTGTGACGAGGGAAAACCCCCATCAACAGTCATCTCTGTCGCTCGTATTGGCAATTAACGAGATCTATCATCCTCGCATCCTCGCATCCTACTCGCACGGATGTGGGCGCAACAATCACAATACTGCATAAATAAATGCGGAAGTAATTTTGTTTGTTCGTTCCACTTTTTAAAGTTTTCATTATACATGTCACAAGAATAACGCACACTCCCAGACACCCCAATAGGGTAGTTTCTTGTTTTAAATTTTGTACATTATTCTACATGCAGCCGAAGATAATACGCAAAAGAAACCCTTTTGTGAAAACAAAATCAAAATTGCTTGAAAAATGACGTCAAAATATTTAGTTTAAATATTAGTAACGGTAGGCAGCGGCTTTGCTGTGCCCTGGTATTGCAGAAGTCTATGGGCGGCGGTGACTACTTACCATCAGGTGGCCCGTCTGCTCGTCTGCCTATCGAGGCACTAAAAAAAAAAAAAAAATAGTATGAGCAGCAAAAATGGGTGCGTAGTGGGAACATTTCACTATCTATTTTGATATGTGACGTCACGGCTCATACCATGCATACTTTTACTGTCATTTGACAACTACCCCTTCCAGCAGAATTGAATGGCGTCTAATTTACTTATTTTTGTTCGGATCCATAAAATTTTGTCAAAATTGTTTTTAGGTAATGTATCTTGTTCACTAAAATAATTTAAAAAATCGTGTCAACATAGTTACAATCATAATACATTCACTGAAATTATACTGTGATGAACTTGAGTATTGCTTATTTGAAACTATATGTATAGCCCTTTATTTCCATCGACATAAAGCTTTTTATAACGGATTTCGTTTATAAAAAACCTTTGTGTTTACTGTCTAACGACGGTCATTATTCATTTAGTTCTAATTGTCTTTATGAAATAAATTGCTATTAAAAACTACTATACTCTTTAAGGGTGAGTGTATAAGCGTGTCTTACAGAGTTGGACATGTTAAACAGCTAAACTTCAGAACAGCAAAATAATATTTTGCATTCCGAAATAATCTCGCTGTCAAGAATGCAATAGATCAGACTTGTATCGCGGCTATCAAGAACTACGAAGAATATTGTTCTACAATACCCAGACCCAAATAAATATTTGTGGATGACACAAACAATTGTCTCGGTGCGGAGATTGAACCCGTGTTACGTCTTGTTTCACAAACGACTACTTGCTCTTTGCGCTTGATACTATCTTACATGGATGGATCACAACTTTATTCGAGATTTAAAATTACTTTGTAATACAGTCCCAGCTCACCATTAACTCGCGATACATACATACACTTGTAATCGAATCAAACCCTTCGACGAACTGAACCGCGGGTAAATAGACGATTTTTTGTGGTATATTATAAAAATTAGTGAATTATACTTGTATGATCTCTTCTCAATCACAATTCTTTTCCCGAATTCTCGGCTCATCAATCTCCTCAAGATTCATGACACATATTGAGCCTTAGCACGTCACTTACCCATTTTCCCGCCTTGTGCTAAAAAATATAATTCGAACGGAGACGCGGTCAAGAGCTAGTATACACTAGTAACATGGGCGAAAATAATCCCATGCTCCTGCAAATTTCTACTCCATCAGATGTATATAAAATGACAAGGACAGGTGTAACAAAAAATCCGTTGTCCTGTATTGATTTTTATGGGTTACCTAGCAACTGCTCAGACAGGGAGGCAACCTCCACCAGTCTACAAATAGAATTAAATCTTGTACTTGCGTTTGTTATGATTCAAATTTATTTATTTCATCTATGTTACTCGTTTTGTGCAACTTCTTAATATCAGCGCTGTTTTTAAATGCTCTCTGATGAGCGCGGGTCGCTTCTTTTTTATCCTGGCACGGCAAATAGACCACACTGCACCTGATGGTAAGCGCAGTGCCGTCCAATTATGAGTATCGAGTAGCGAGAGACAATCTATCCCCCGCTACTCAACACAATCATGCCGGCCTACTTCCTCACACTACGCCATGAGCAAGCAGGTGAAGAAGCGGTCAAGGGTACTCAGAAGGCCGCAAAATGGCCAAACATCGTACCCCAACTCTATACCCCCGACAAAAACCGGATGTATACTGGCTGATCCCGGAACGCGACACACTTGCTTGTGCCACTATGGCGGGTTTTACATCCTGTGTACGGTGGTCGCTACCCGGGCAGATATGAATATCCTACCACCAGCTGAAAACTCTTATGAGAATGAGGTATGCAGGTTTCCTAACGATGTTTTCCTTCACCGTTAAAGCAAGCGATAATTAACAAGTCACTTTAGAAAAGTCAGAGGTGTATGCCATTTCGGCTGGTTTCAAACCTACTTTCGTCTCGGTAGACCGTGCCACTCCCAATTAGGCTGTCGCATTAAAGATTTGGCGAAAGTACAATCTTAATTACAAGATCCTTAGAGTAATTACTTAACTAACCAAAATCGATTATCAAAATTCAAATAAAAATCAATGTTTATCCTCTACGGACTCCGAAACGGCTGGAGATATTTTGTTGAATTTTTTAGGCAATCTTCATATTAGCCCAGCTGATGACCCTGTGAAATTTGGTTGCGATCGGATCAACACAATATTTTGGCTTTTTGAAATTTTTGGGTCATATTTTTGTTGATTATACGAGTATAATATTTAAACTCATTCAACGCGGACGAAGTAGCGGGCAAAAGCTAGTTTCAAATAAAGAATCGTCTGATAACATGACTATTGGATGCTTTTAAAGAGTCATAATGTAGACAGTTTTTACTACACCAGCAACTTTAGAAAAACTCAAATTAATTGTAACCCTGGTTGTATGCAACAGCTGAAGCAATTATATAAACAAAGGGAAGTAATTAAAAACAAGAAAGCTAAGGCGTAAAAAACATTATATTAAAATTGAAATTAAGGTTCAGCTTATTACATATACACTGGTTTGGGTCAGCTTTCAGAAAATATAAACTTATGAATCTTGATGACGCATGTAAAGTTAAAATAGCAAATATGACGCATTTTGAAATAAAGTGTGCGCAAAAGCCTTTTTTTTTGTTGTCGCGGGGAAAGCGTTTTATTACTGCCGCCCGCTCCGGAGGGAAGCGGATTAAGAATAAAACGGGTATGCTGGACTAGCCGGTCTTACGACCCAGCATCCCCCTCGCACGGATGGTGGCTATCCGTGCTGCCGCTGGGCCGAGTCCCTAACCCCTATATACACCCCACCCGACACTACCAGCTAAAACCCCGCGGTGGCCTTCTTCGGCGCTTACGGAGCGATCCCGGGGTATTCTAAGGAGTGCTAGAATTGCAGCCGGAATCGCCCCTGCGCGGTGCTGCGTAGCAGCCCATCTCCATGGGTGCGCAAAAGCCTGACCTTTTAATTTTACAGGCGTCATTGGGGACTCGTCAAACTAAGTTGATATTTTGCCATTCTTTTCAGTTACGACTTGCGTCATTCAGGTGTATAGATACATAGGTCCTAATTATTCAAAGAACATTTCATTAATTTCTTGTATGTATATACCAGTGAGTATAACAGACCGCCCATTATCACGTGAAGATGGCTACTCATCTCAAAAATCTATATAAAAAAATCTCAAATTATTAGTTATATTATCTTCCTGCGACACAAGAATTACGCGTGTGTATCGATCTAGCGGGCCCCTCGAGCTAGACGGACAAAACGCTATATTATTATATATTACGCTCGGAATACATAAAAATAATACTGATCGTATCTTGAGCCAATGTACCTTTCAATTCATGTATTAATTGCAAGGTATATTTAATAGAACAGGAGAAATTCAGCAAGAAAAAATTATATGCCCAAAGGGCCCTTTGTAATTTGAATTCATACATGCAAAAAAAGTACACCACTGTTATGTATTACCAATGTACCTTAGAGTTCTTCACTATTACCAATTTATTCGCGATTTTTCTACATTTTATTATAAATAAAAAATAATGATAATAGTAGGTAGTAGGTAAGATCAACAAAACAAATATTTCCCGCAATGAGGGTAGGTATCATAAACTATTGCTATTGCGTTATTGTCACTGGCGAATAAAACACTGCAATATAATATAACGCGCAATAGTTGAGACACTCAATTACGTGAGCATTGGAAAGAGGAGCAGAAAGATTTAGAGAGATGGAGAAGAGAGCAGAGGTGGAGAGAAGAGCAGAAGACAGAGTAGAGTGCGTAGAGAGAGAGGAGAGGCGAGGATAGAAGTGGTGGACTGAGGTTACATAAATATAATTGTCACCAGATTTGAATTATTCAAACAGTATTTATACTTGAACGTTACTGGAAAGTTTTTTTTATGGAGCATTGGCAAATAGATATTTGAATTTAGAAATGACAATATTATTTTATGTGAAAATAGTTGCAATAAATATATTCAATTTTATGACTTCGTACGTATTATAATACACTCATTTGCAAAAAAAACGGGCGGCTTTGATTTTAATTCTTCTTTAAAAAAATACGGTACCAAAATGATTTCAATCATTTGTACATGTTACTGGCTGGTTTTAAAAATGCCGTGGTGTTTAAAACAGTACGTTCTAAATTCAAATTTGATTCCGTCGAGAGAAGGCCTGGTTCTGGAAGAAAACCATGTACCCAACCACGGGATGATCGTTTTCTTGTGAGTCGCGCATTGAGAAATCGCAAGTCTTCGTATGTGGACCTTAAGAACAACCTCGAAGAAGTAAGAAATGTGCATATTAGTCTATGGACGGTCAGGAGGAGGCTTCTCGCGGCCAATATACGCAGTCATCGCCCGGCCCGCGGCCCTAAGTTACTCCGTGAGCACAGAGTTGCCAGGCTTAGTTTTGCTCGAAATTATGAGTCATGGACTCAAGAAGACTGGAATAGGGTATTGTTCTCCGATGAAGCCAGGATATCTCTGTTCGGTGAAGATCGACGTCGGCGAGTGCTACGAAGACGAGGAGAACGCTTTGCAGAGGCTTGTTTTGAAGAAATCACACCTTATGGTGGGGGCTCTGTTATGTTTTGGGCAGGAATAAATTCAATTGATCGTACAGAGTTAGTCTTCATTGAAAACGGCTCACTGACTGGACATCGATACATAACGGAAGTTCTAATTCCTCATGCACAACCCGCATTGGCTGCTTTAGGCGAAGACTCAATTTTTATGGACGCCAACGCTCGCGCCCACCGGTCTGGCAATGTGGAAGCGTATGTGCAAGAGGTCGGCATTCGTCGTTTGGATTGGCCAGCTCGAAGTCCCGACCTCAATCCTATAGAGCATGTCTGGGACGTTCTGAAACGACGCGTGAGATCAGTACAACCGGCTCCGCAGAGAGCTGAAGAATGTGATTACCGCGGAGTGGGAACGTATTCCGCAAGCAAGTATCCGGGATATCCTCGCTAGCATACCCAGACGAATTCAAGCTGTCATTTCAGCTAGAGGGGGTCACACTCGATACTAAACATTTATCTGCTTTTACTTTATTAAAGAAAAAACAAACAAAAATCTTTGTTAACTTTTACTTCACGAGCATATGCACTACTAGCGAGCATACACTACTAGTGAACTTTAGCATTAAAGCCCATAAATTTTATCAAAATTTTATGATAATACTGACGAAAACGATTATTTGCTTATTAATTTACAAAATTGTGAAAATAAAACTACCTATAATTATCAAACAAACCAATAGTAACATTTGAAATGGTTCATTGCTTAGGTGCCCGATTTTTTTGCAAATGAGTTTAGTTTGTTAATACATTTTGTAGTCTACTATTAATAAACTATAATGGGAAAAATCAGCCCAGTTAGTGTTATAGAACAAAAACTAGTTGTAAAAAATATAAAGATCTGTATCTATCTGTAATCAAGGCTCAGCACGTTTGATGGTGTCTATGACACCGAATCTATTTTAAGTTTATTCATTATGTAACCTTTTATATACCAAAATGAACTTAACAAAACATAGATTCTTATGACACTAAAGTTTATTCAAAATGACCTCCGTGATTTTGAATACAGGCCTTCAATCTACGCGGCCAGTTGTCTATCGCAGCACGAACGAGGTCCATGTCAATATCGGCGGCTGCCTTAATCAAGGATGTCTTGAGTGACTCCAAATTGGGATGAGGCTTTGAGCACGCCTTTTCCTCCAAGTGTTGCCATATCTTGTAATCTAACGGATTCAAATCTGGACTGGAGAAGGGCCAGTCTTCGTGCCGGATGAAGTCGATTTCACGCGCCGCCAGCCAGTCTTGTGTGCTCTTCGCTCTATGAGCTGGCGCCGAATCTTGTTGGAATACCCAGTGCCTGTTATTGAACATGGTATGAGAAACAGGTTCCACAAGGTTCGTCAGGACTGTATTTTGATACACAACTGCATTCGTTTTTACACCTTTCTCACAAAAATGTACCTCTGTTAAGCCCCAATAAGAAACTCCCAACCAACCATACCATGAGCGAGGATGGAAAATGACCTCGTTGGACACGAGGAATGCGGTTGCTCGCTTCTTCACTACTGTGTGCGTACACCTTATCATTTTGTTTGTTGTAGCTCTCTTCTAGGGTAAAATTTTTTTCATCTGAAAAAAGAATTTCCCGATATTTTTTTCCCGCGTACCGCTTCAACAAAGACGACATCTCTTCAGTCTCAGATCCATTAGACGAGCATTCAAAAGATGTCCTGTTTTTCTTCGATATGCCCGAAGCCCTAAGTCTTCATTTAACACCCTTTTCACCGTGGTTCTGCTTAACCCCATCTGAAGGGCCAACAGTTTCTGCTTACGTTTGGGATTTCTTTGAATTCGCGCCTTCACAGCTTTTATCACTGCTGGAGTCCTAACAGACCGAGGGCGACCACTTCTTGACCTGTCATCTACACTAGAGTCTTCATTGTATCGTTTGATGGTACGATAAACGAATCTTTTGGTTATATTCAAATTTTTCAGTATGTCAAAAATTTGAATTGGCGCGTAACCGCAACGATGCAACGCAATTACTGCAACACGGTCTTCTTTAAGCGTCCACTCCATATTTAAAAATGAGTAAAATTCTAAAAAGTATACATTTTTATTTTCATGAACAATTTGAAATTCGAATTCAATAAACTTTTTTGTGGCCAGCATTCTAAAATAAAAGTTTTTACTGTGTGACAATACTTATGACCTGACTGTGTATATATATATTATAATTATAAACAGCTGAAGTCATATAGACCAATAAGTCTCACTTCCTTCCTTCTCAAAACTATGGAAAACTCTGTGATCGGGATCTCAGAGATGAGGCTCTGGTGCAATATCCTCTATACAACCAACTACACGCCTGCTCCTCAGGTAAATCAAAAGAATCTGCGCTTCACAGTGTAATTTCACTAATTTAAAATACACTATAAACACAATCATCAGCGCTTGTAGCCTTCATCGATATCGAAGGTCGTCTGTCACTGTCTCTGAATGGATCAATAGCATGCTGTGGAAAATAGCATTGCAGGTAGCAGTCGATGGCACTACAAGAGCTATTATGTCAAGAGGCTGCCCACAGGGAGGGGTTAATTCACCACTCCTGTGGAACCTCGTTGTTGACGACTTAATTGAGTCACTTAACGATGCAGGCTTCTACACTGTTAACGGGAAAATTCGAGTCGGTCCTATACGACCTTATGCAGCGGGCACTCAAAATCGTCGAACGATGGTGTTCTCAACAGGGACTGTCAGTAAACCCATCAAAAACCGAACTAGTATTGTTCACGAAGAAGCGAATTATAAAAGACCTTCGTTTACCCAAACTCAAAGGCACAAACTGACTCTCACAAAAGAAGTCAAGTAATTAGGCGTTATCTTGGATGATAAACTGTTATGGAATAAACACATGGATAACAATCTGGAGAAAGCCTGTACCATATTTTGACAATGTAAAAGGCTTCTGGGCAGAACTTGGGGACTACACCCTAAAATTGACATGTGGCTATACACTGCGGTAATAAGGCCAATCATCACATACGGTGACTGCCTCGGCGGCGCAGCGTGATTGCGCATGCGTTACGACTGCTGTGCAAAGGTCTCGGGTTCAATCCCCGGCTCGAGTAAAGTGATATTGGGTTTTTCTATATAGAAATTCTCAGTATTAGCCCCGAGTCTGGAATCTGTGCCCGATATGGCGATAGACTATCACATTGTAGAAGAAAAACACGACTGGTCTGGAGTACACAAATTACGCATTTTTTTTTATCCTGGCACGGCAAAGTGACCGCACTGTACCTGATGGTAAGCGCAGTGCGGTCCAAATAGAGTACTGAGTAGCGAGAGACGATCTATCCCCGCTACTCAACACACTCATGCCGGCCTGCTTCTTCACACTACACATATATACTTATGGTTCAAACTAGGATAGGATCGTGCGCAGGAGTGTACTCCAGCTGAAATAAACATTAATATATCAATAGCCTTAGGAAAATATAGTTCCATTTATCAATGTGAATGCCTCGCCATTACACAGGCTGCTAAGGTAGTGGACAAGCGGGGAATTGAAGGCCAAAAAATGAGCATAGTGTCCGACAGCCTTGCAGTACTACAAACCTTGGACAGCAAAATAATCTAGTCTGGGCTCATACTAAAGTGCCACCTTGCATTAGAGGTGATAGGTAAGAAAAACTTAGTTACCCTATAATGGATAAAAGGGCACAGTGGTTCTCTAGGAAACGACGTAGCAGACGAACTGGCTAAAAGACGGTCGGACCAGCAGATAATCGGTCCTGGTCCAACATTACTTCTACCCTTTAAGCAGATAAGGTCATGGCTTCGCCACAGAACATTAAAACAACAATCCGATCAATGGGCAAGTCATGCAGGCAATCAGCACATGCAGATAATTCCGGGAGGTGGTGCCCCACACCCGGATATTCGCTTAACTAAGTGTCTGCTATCACTAGACAGAACTTCCCTACGAATAATCGTGGGTACTGTCACTGGACACTGCCCACTTAACAAACATTTATATGTTCTATATATCGTGAAATGCGATAAATTTCATTTATACTACGTTATACTGATCCAAGTAACATTATCTAGAATATATTTTTGAACATAATTATCATTCATGTCTTAGCAATATATTCATGAAATGTCAGTAATAAGTATGAATGAACGAGATACCGGAAACTATAATGATATCAAGTAGATCTTATATTTTAATAGGCGCTATAGAGTTTAGGACTTCCGGTCGGCAGTGCATACAAGCCACACATTGTTATTGTTGCTCTCAGTTTTTATTGTAAAACCAGTGAAAATACTTACGGCATTCATGTAATGACGTCTACATTTTGAGATTAAAACAACTAAGTACTACTAACGTGAAGGCTGGGTGAATCAAGTGCGAATATCACGAAAACAAAGTTCGACTAAGGATCATAAATACCATTTGAGGTTAGCGGCCATTAACGTGTCGTCATTACCGTCATAGTCATATGTTTGTTTGACAGATACACGGTACCAACCTTGCGGTAATCTATACAGTAATCCATATACTATATCTATGCAGTAATCAGATAATAGACAAGAAAAAGTGCTACCAACTGGACCATACTAATCGAACATTTGACAGAAAGCAGCGCTACCAACCTAACAGCACCAACCGATTTTTACGTTCCGTTACACGTACTTAAACCATTATGGAGAATGCACAACTCATTCATGACTTGTTTGAAAAAATGAAAACAGAAATGGAAAAACAAACAAAAGAAATTATATCGAAGATGGATGATAAACTACTACCGTTAATAACTGAAATAAAGGAACTGAAGGCAGAAAATATTAATTTGAGAGAAAAAATCGCAAACGTTGAAAAATTCAAACGAAAAAATAATATTATTGTTCATGGCCTTAAAGACAATGAGACATCATCATCGGAGCTTATGGCAACAACCATAGGGAAAATTAAAAGCGACCTCAACATTTCACTTGATGTTAGAGATATCGACATAATCCATCGTATAGGAAAAAAAGACAGCAAACAAGCAAAAGTAAGACCAATTCTGGTATCATTCATTAATGGCTGGAAGAAGAATGAAATTATATTAAATAAAAAGAAATTCAATGATGGATATATTTCGGAAGACTATCCTAAGGACGTATTGTTGAAAAGGAGGGAACTACAAACGGAACTGTTACATGAAAGGAACAAAGGCAACTTCGCTGTCATAAAGTACGATAAGCTTATTGTTAGGGAAGGTGAGGGAACATTTAATACAGAAAAACGTAAAAGACACGAACCAAACTCTCCAAACAACCTACAACAGCCCAGAAAACAGTATGTAACCTCAAAAACAAATAGAGTTAACGCGTTCGATGTAATGCGAGGAAGAAGTAACTCTCTGTCAACACCCACCTTATCTTCTAAAAACAGTACATAGGATAAGGTCATCAGCCGCCGGAGTGAAGCAAAAAACACAGAAAAACATCAATCAACCAACAAAATTAAAGCATTTCCCAAGCCGACTGGTCCTCGTGGGAAATTAGACCACAACCCTCTTTCCAATAATAGTAAGACAAAAAACTACAAAGAGAATATTTTAAAAATCTGTAAATACAACGTAAGGTCTCTGTCATCAATAGAAAAATATTTAGAATTATCATATGCATTAGAAAATACACATTACGATATGATAGGACTCTCAGAAGTAAGAAGATTGGGCTGTAACATCGAAGAATATAATGATTGCATTCTATGTTATATTGGACAAACAAAAGGATTATATGGAGTAGGATTCCTGATAAAAAAGGGCACTAAAAACTATATAACTAATTTCAGTGGCATCTCCGAAAGGGTGGCACTACTACAGCTAAAGTTTGAAGACCTAAGCCTATCGATCATCCAAGTCTATGCACCTACAGATAATTCAAGTGAAGAAGAAATTCAAAAATTTTACAAGGAGCTTACAATAGCACATGAACTAGCCGATGAAAAAGTTCTAGTAACTGGCGACTTCAATGCCAAAATAGGGCAACCCAAAACTGAAGACCACCCTATAATGGGTAAATACGGCTATGGAATAAGAAACGAAAGAGGCACGAGACTATTGGAATATGCCTTTGAATACAGTCTGTCTATGATGAATACATATTTCAAAAAGAAAACAAGCAAAAAATGGACTTGGGAATCCCCAGATCATAGGCATAGGAACGAAATCTACTTCATAATGACAAACACTCCAAAATTGGTGACTAACTTCGAAATACTGAATATAAATTTTTCTTCTGATCATAGAATTTTAAGAGCTACAATCAGGTTATGTGTTCCGAAAAAGAGCAGGAAGAACTTCAAATCAACCCTAAATATCCTACTAACCCAAGATGATATTAACGCATACAAAGACAACCTGAGATCTTACAAATTTGACAATGAAACAGAAGAACCTACAAATGTCCAAACATATTATGACATCCTAGAACAAACATTAACTTCAAGCTTAACTCGAAAATACACAGAAAAGAAACAGAAAAAGCACAAAATATTTAGCGACAATACAGTATCATTAATAAAAAGACGCACCGAACTAATATGTAGAAAAAATAAAACTAAGGAGATGAAATTTGAACTCGGAAAGCTATTTAAACAAACCAACAGAGAGATAAAAAAAGACTACAAAAAACATAGACAGGACATTATAACACAAAACATATTGCAATTCAGAAGCACTAAAAGAGCATTTAAGGAATTAAACTTACTTAAAAGTGGATACAAAAATTAGAAACTAAGTCGAAAGAAACAAAATCTAGGAAAGACAATAGATCAGGCAACTAATTTCTATAAGGAACTTTACAAGAAAACTAACCAAGAGAACATCATGGAAGAATTAATAAATTACACCCCAAACACAGAAAATATTTCCCCAATTGAAGAAAATGAAGTATACGAACATATCAAACTGCTAAAAAGTGCAAAAAGCCCAGGACCTGATAGGATAAACAATGAAATGATCAAACACGCTGTACCTATGCTACTAAACCACTTCACACTACTATTTAATCTCATATTAGAATCAGGAACTGTACCAAAACAATGGTGTTCATCTGACATAATACTCATATATAAAAAAGGCAACCCTCTTGATGTAGGCAACTATCGACCCATAAGTCTACTGGCATGTATATACAAGCTTTTTGCATCGATAATCCTAAAAAGAATAACAATAGAGATTGACAAAGCGCAACCAATAGAACAGGCAGGATTCCGTTCAGGCTACAGTACGACAGACCACCTGCATTCGCTGGGACAAGTGATAGAGAAATACAAAGAATTTAGGAGACCTCTATACATAGCGTTTATAGATTACAGCAAAGCCTTCGATAGTATAAGCCACAATTCTATCTGGAATACGTTATCATCATTGAACATTATATATATATATATATGATATTCATTATTTCTATTAGTAATTTATTACTTAGTAGCATTCAAAGTATTTTAAGTTATAAATTATATTTTCAAACCTACTTCATTCTATCTCTGCATCACCTAAGGTTCGACTGCAAGAGAATGCCTCAGGCATTAAGTCCACCTTTACATATAAATGTATGTATGAAGTATAAATAAATAAATAACATTAACAGAAAGTATATAAATATTCTAAAATATACATATACCAACGCTAGAAGTAGAGTGAAACTTGAAACCCGAGGAGTAGTAATAGGAATCGAAAGGGGAGTAAGACAAGGTGACCCCCTGTCACCAAAACTATTCATCGCTGTCCTAGAGAAAGTATTTCAAAAACTAGACTGGAAAACCAAAGGCTTGAATGTAGGTGGCGCATACCTAAGCCATCTGAGATTCGCAATGATTCATTCGCTTGACATAGAAAATGCTAAAGTTGGACTAGAGATGAACACGTCCAAAACAAAAATAATTACGAATAGCCAAAAATTCCCTATAAGCTCAAACGGCAAGAAGAAGAATACGTGGACAAATACATATATCTGGGAAAACAAGTATCTTTCAGTTCAACAAATAATGAAGAAGAAGTAGAAAGGAGATGTAAAATAACTTGGAACAAATTCTGGTCCCTAAAAGAAATTTTAAAAGGAGACTATACACTAAACATAAAACAAACTGTACTCGATACTTGTCTCCTGCCTAGTCTATTGTATGGCTGTCAAACATGGACTTACACACAAAAAGTAAAAGAAAAGTAAGGACAACACAGAGGTCAATGGAAAGAAGTACTCTTAATGTCAGAAAAATATATAAAATAAGGTCAGAAATTATCAGACAAAAAACTAAAATAACTGATGCTTTAACACAGGCTATAAAATTAAAATGGCAATGGGCTGGTCACATCTCGAGGTATACAGACAATAGATGGACCATAAAAGCGACACGTTGGAAAGGGCCATTAGGCAAAAGAAATGTTGGCAGACCAATAAAACGGTGGGCTGATGACATTGTTAAAATAGCAGGTCAAGATTGGATGACCCTCGCCAGAGATAGGGAATTATGGAAGGAGAAAGAGGAGGCCTTCACCCAAGCGGGATCCACATCACAAGAAGAAAAATAACTATACTAACACTAGATTAATAAGCTAAATGTACTAACACACATTTGCAATGTAAAATATTTGATGTGGAAATAAAAAGGCTTATAATAATAGAGTTTATTCCTGGAATTAGCGACGCTGACATAGGTCATTATAAATGTTACTACCCAATGCAGGATGAGATGTTTTGCTACGACTATGATTCTCATTTTAAAATTCATAGAAGCACCGACCAACCAATACTCATTCATTGTTATGCCGAAATTGACTACTAAATTAAAACATACAAATTATATTATTATATATTTTCCTATCGTCGGTATTTTTCTTTACAAAAATAATATTCAACAACTAGTTATCCTGGTTTTACTCATAGGTAACCTACAACTACATGGTCACCCTTAATGATGAATTTTATAAAGAATATCGAAAGTATTTACTGTCTCCGTTTCCGAATATGTAGAGCGCTGAAATGTATGAACTAAATAATAGTAGAAATTTCTACAAAATATTGGTGTATCTAGCTTACAAATCCGTTTTGATCTGAAGAGAAACAGATCCTCCACCTCTGGCTTGTCTTCAACAGCCGGTCAGAGTGGAGTCGCCAGAGCGTTACGCTCGGAGAGTGGATGTGAAACGTAAGTGGTCAGTGGGCAACGTGATGGAAACCCTACGGGAGCTAATGACACAATAACTGATACGGATATCAGGCATTGTGTTACCGCAACTGGGAACCGTAGGTAAATGATCATTGCAATCCTCGAGCCTCGAATTAGCCACGAAGAGGTGTGCCGGTAAAGCTGGTCTTCTCTTGCGATTTGTGGGCTAGTATTTCATTTAGGTATCTCAGCGGTGGCAGCAAAGAGCGACAGAAATTTGATTGGACGACCTTAGCTAAGCTCTAATAAATATGACTCTTGTCAGGGGATTGGCCTAAGCACATCGAATCCTGGAGACGCGTTGGTCATCCTCTCTAATATACGTCCTCGTGCAGGCCAGCACGGTTGTAGGCTGCTTTGATGGAATTAATAGTGATACAGCAGGTGAGTAGCTGTGTAACGAGAGATTTTGCTGGTGGTAGGATATTAATATCCGCCCGGATAGCGACCACCGTGCACAGGGTGTAAAACCCGCCATAGTGGCACACTCAAGTGTGTCGCGTACCGGGATCAGGTAGTGTACATCCGGTTTTTGTCGGGGGTTTAGAGTTGGGGTACGATGTTTGGCGGTTTTACGGCCATCTGAGTACTCTGACACTGAACCCTCGACCGCTTTTTCACCTTCTTGCCCATGGCGTAGAGTGAAGGAGCCGGCCGGCATGATTGTGTTGAGTAGCGGGGGATAGATCGTCTCTTGCTACTCGAAACTCTAATTAGACAGCACTGCGCTTACCATCAGGTGCAGTGTGGACATTTTGCCGTGCCAGAATAAAAAAAAAGATCGCGAGTTCGATCCCAGCATCGAGATAAATGTTTGTGTTATCCAAGAGTATTTGTGTAAGGCTGTGTTGCGGGACCGTAGTCCCTCGTAGTCCTTGATACCCAATACAAGTTTGACCTAGCGTGAGTTCGAGACTATACTTATAACTCTTAAGTGTATCATAGTAGTATTTAGGTCAGTGTCATTGTTGAATTAAACAACCAACGTATTTATTGCATAAAAGGCTTATTAAATGTGTTTATTTGTTATTAATATATATAGGGTGCCAAATTTTAATATATCCCCCACTTCATAGAAAGTATAGGTTTAAAAATAATACACAAAGCTTTCGTACAGTACCGTCCCGTTTAATTCATTTCATAAGTTGCCTATTGTCACATGTGTGCTTGACACGTTACATTTATCCTTCATTACTCCTATGGTTATACATGGTACATCGATATACAATTCATTAAGATATGTCTAAATTAGACTACAGTTCACTACGATGGCATAATATAATGTATGAACAGAGAATGGAAATAATCTTAAAGACTCATTCAAACAAAACAAATTATTTGAATTCGATGTAGAAGGATAGAGTCGTGCCAATGTTACAAGAGAGCTTATTACGAGAATTTATCAATAACTAGAGGAGATAATGATGATACCCAGACTAGGCTTAGTGTTAAAATAAAAAATCGATACGATGACGATGGAGGGCGCGAGAGAATGGTATATCGATGACTGAACATCAAAAAGCACAGGGGAGCTAATTCCAAAATGGAAATATGAAATGAAAACTTGAATAAAGGGGACGAAATCAAAACGGATTGAGAGAGAACAAGATTTAAAAAGGTACCAAAACATGATATGAATAAAAATTGAATAAAATGATAACTTAACGAACAATAAGAAAAACATTAAAGAGCGCGACCCACTGTGACGTCAAAAACGAATAGAAAAGTACATTCATGATATAAAGAAATTGACAATTATATAATGTATATAGTTAAAATTTTTTACTAAAATTCGCAACGCAAACATAGTTCCGTAAAAACAATAATTATCACGTAAAATAGAAAAACCGCATAGCAAAGCATGGGTTTCATCAAATTTTATACATAAATAACTGACCTTGGGCCGAACTTAACTTAACTTTAGAGGCGTTTATCAAAAATATTTTAGACCTTTCGAATTGAAACAAGTAAAATAAGGTCCACTTTTACAAGTCACTTATAAAAATATACTAAAATCAATAGAGTAGAAAAAAATCTTATAAAAATACATTGGCATCGGTGAGTTACAACGAATGGACTCAAAAACTTAAAACATTAAGAAAAAATCTATTCAGCCCTCTGGCGCAGACGTACTCCTTCTTCACGCTCCATCTCACGGGCCTCCTTGGCGTTGATCCCCTGCATGTAGGCGACCAGATTGTCATTGCGTTGCAAATCCTTCTTGATGAAATATGTCTCGTACAGCTTGCGCCAAATCACTTGCAGGTACGACTGGTGGCATGTGTTAGCACCCCTCACTTGCATCTGCTTCTCAAACAGTTTCATCAGCGTCTCCACGTCGAGGATCTCGAGGTCCTCGCGGTCCACCTCACGCAGGATATTGAGCATCGTTTGTGCTGACAAATCTGAAACAAGTTTGCCCTTTAGTACGTTAACCCAATTATAATTATAATATATTTTTATGAAATTGAAATTAACCAGAAAGTAGGTATCTATCCTTCATCAAATATTCCATATAATTTTTGAGGATGTGTTGTTCGTACTTTAAGAGGAGGAGATTTTCTCTTTGTCCCGCTGGCAGGCCGGCGCTGGGAGTCCAGAGCGGGAATCGCGTCCCTGCACATTGCACATGCGCGCATTAACAACGGGAGCCATTTCAAAGTGCAATATCGATCGATGCACCATTAATTACCCTTATAGACAACATACCCAGTACAGTCACATGCGGATAATATGGTCTACATTTAATTTAACACCTTCGAATTAATAAGATGCCATCACTGCTAGTTTTAAATTATTTTATAGAATTAAAAAAATAACAGATTTCATAGCAGAGTCCATATAGGACACAATTTAAATGTTACTATAAAACATAAATTGAAGTTTAACTACACTAGCCAGCACTACACTGCAAGTAAATACGTTTACACGTTTTCCTTGACTGAAATTTGTCGATGTTTCTCACAGCTGACCTCGCTTGTCTTCAACAATAATCTTCAACTGCCAGCTGCTTCGTGGTGCCACATAAAATTAACTAACCTTCGTCGGCGGAGATAACAAAATACATAGTCCGGTCACAAGCGACGACGTCCGGAACACGCGCGCTTTCTCGGAGTAATGGCTAGGGGCGTTTGTCCCCGCCCCCTCATATTGATCTAGGCTCAATGTGACATTCGCGCCTAGGTTTGACGACCCCCACCCACCTTTTGCCGAATTAGGGTAATGCTGACGGTGTGCTGACGCACAGATGATGAAGCTCTGCGTCACGCAGATCATATGACGTATACACAACACAACACCCGGGTGTTGCAACACAGATGCTCGGTACCTATATTGTAAAAAGAATCTATCAGTATCTTATTAAGATCGTTTTCTCGCTACATTTACCGGTCCTTGTATCCAGCGTGGCAGTTCGAGAATTATGTTTCTACGATCGAAAAGAGTCCTAGAGAGTGTTAGGTTGCGCCTCCACTATCTTCTGAGGGACAATTTACTTTCAAATGGCCCATAGACTTAAAACTGTTTCACCCTTTGTTGTAAACAAATCTTACTTGCGCAGCTACTGAGAGAAAAATTGTTTCGACATAAAATTTCCATTTTATGTCGAAACATTTACCTTTGATGTTTCAGTTACAGTTGTTTTTCTTAACGAAACCTTAAAAATGATAATTTCACAAGTTTAAAAGTTGTTTTTACGTTCATTTTCCTAACACATTGCGAAATAAAGTCTGAATACTTTAAAAGGCTTCTGTGAAATTTCTTATATACTTTAGAAAGAAAGAAGAAAGAAAAAGATTTTATTATAAGAGCAAATACAAGGAAAAATACAAAAATATAAAATACTTTAAACATTGGCGCAGCGGCAGCGTACTCAGAAACCAGGGTGGTGGGCTATACTTCAGGTTAGGCAATCACAATCAGCTTCATATAGAAAGTGGCGCAAAAGGTTTCAATTAGGTACATTCGTCACCAATATTATTGACGCAACTAAAATAAATAACTTTGCAATGCTTACCCTTTTATATTAGTGTTCATGTGAACGAAACTACTGAGTAGTTGGCTAAAGGATTGGCTACAGAAGGTATTTCATTAGTACCCATACCTCATTATACTGATTCATTGTTCAAAGTTAAGCCTCATTGCAAGTTAATAAGTTGTGGAAAGAGTTTTTTGATAAACTTTCCCGGGATAAAGGTATTTGGTACCGTACTATACAACCTGAACCATTACAATCTTTAAGGATTACTGAATGCGTTTTACGGAAACGTGAACGTGAGCGTGAGACGTCACTGCCAGTGACGATGAGAACTCCGCACTGGACTCCAGTCCAGAGTGAGGCACCTAAACTTGTTTGTAGGAATGCCTATAAACAAGTTTGAGTTCCTAGTTCACGCTTCAAATTCACCCAATGCAGCGATTGCGGAGTAGTTGAAAATTTAGTTATTCAACGGATCTATCTTGCTCTAAGCTACACCCACAATGTCAAATAAACGAATATATTCAAAATGTCAGTCATGTGAAGCTGATAAAGCAATATTAAAACTAGATGGGACACCACTAGAATAAGTATAACACTTTAAATACCTTTTAAACAACATAAGGCACGACAACACCTTAGCTACTGAGATACCTTTTCGCATCCCCAACGCCGTTGCCAATTACGGACGACTTACTGATCGTGTCTGGTGATCCCATAACCTAAAGCTAGATACGAAGATCAACGTCTATAAGGCCCAATATGGCCATATATTTTATATGGCTCGGAGTAATGGTGCCTTTAAAAGTAGGGCATAAAGAAGCTTGACATGTACTACCTTAGATGTCTAAGAAAGATCATGAAGATCAAATGGCAGGACCGCGTCCCTAAGACCGAGGTTTATCCGGGACAGCGACAACTCCGGTGGTGTGGACACGTCCTCCGCATGACCGCCGACTACCCAAAGCTGTCTTTTACTCTAAGATGGCAGAAGGTAAGCGAAAACACGGTGGTCAGCATCTGCGTTATAAGGATGTGTTCAAATGTGAAATCGACTCAGACATATGGGAGAAGCTTGCTTCTCAGAGGTCCTCGTGGCGATCTACCATCTATAAAAAATAAAAACATTAAAACGTACGACATCGACTCGCCACACTTGACGCCACTCGTCAAATTCGTAAGCAAAGACTTAAAAGCTCTCCTACACATACTCATATAATGCCGCAGGTCAACTCTATTGGCAGCCTTACAACAGAGTTATGAAAAATAAGTTTGGTCTAGCGAGCCACATTAGGGTTCATGCTAGAAATTATTGGTAAATATTGTAAGGTTAGAGTCGCCGTCATCGATTTCGATGTAAATACAATATAAATATTAATAAAGACTCAGCCAGTGTTCAAAAATGTACAAACTAGGAAAATTAAGTAACATGTCCAATTGGATTTGAATTGTGTCGGATTTATTGTACTGTACATACATTTGCATAATATATCTTCTAGTACTATGTAACATATTATAATTTATATTAATTTTGATTTTAATAATTTCACGCGTGACATCATTGACAACAATGTGTAAGCTGACTGTACTATTGCCTTCCTGCCTTATATATTTAAACAATATTCATGATCAAACTATTTCTGCAAATTAGAGACAGACGGTGATGATGAAAAGTGGGTTGATGCTGCAAAATCTATTACAACCAAAAATACACCTACAAGTAACTGGTGAATGTTTGCCGTTTTCAGAAACGCTGACCGAAATAACTCCTATTCCTGTAGTTTCAGAAGTAAGAACGAAAATCAACGTGTACTCACTAAACTAATTTAGTAATTCATTAAAACAAATCATGCAAACACCTGGTAAGCGTGTAAGGTTCCAATTATCTTGAAACCGAGTTGCCAAAACACCAACCAAATGAGAAGGCAGAGATCATGTGCACCGAGGTCAATAGAGCCGGGGCAATGTGACGACGTACGCGGCCTATAATTTAACAGTTCAATATGGTGGCTCATGCTGCAGTTGCTCATAACTGTAGTTGCAACTTTTTGTCTTAACATACTCATATGTGTATAATATCAATATAATTGTTGTAAAATTAAATTAGTCTAATAGATTTATTAATACGTCTGAGGTGACTACTCATGGTAAATCTCAGATGACATATGCTTTCTGAAGGTGGATATGTAAACAGCCTGGGGAGAATAATAGGAATCCCAGGAGGGATATTTCGATACATGCATAAAGGATAGCATTTTGTTAATAATTGTTATGAAGTTCAGCATGAGTCAACATTATTTTCCAATGTGTCACATAATTGCGTGCAGATTTAAATTACAGGTCAAAAACCAATAATGAATTTTAAAACACAGAATAAAATATTTTAAAAGCACTCTGAATACTTACTAAATTCCATTATTAAATATAACGATCCAGATTTTTCCAAAATATTTGAAAAACTCGAGCATAAATGTCGCCGATGGCATTATATGTACCATTTCATTGTTGAGGATATATATTTTTTAAATAATACATAGTTAATTGCTGGTGGCAGGATTCATATCCGCCCGGATAGCGACCACCGTACACAGGGTGTAAAACCCGCCACAGTGGCACACGCAAGTGTATCCCGTTGCGGGATCAGCCAGTGTATATCCGGTTTTTGTCGGTTGTCTAGAGTTGGGTACGATGTTGGCCGTTTTGCGATCTTCTGAGTACACTGACACTAGACCCTCAACTACTTTTTTACCATCTAGCCCATGGCGTAGTGTGAAGAAGCAGGCCGGCATGATTATGTTGAGATAGGTGGTCTCTCGCTACTGGATACACTAATTGGACCGCACAAATGGCCCAGGATAAATAAAAAAGTTATTCCTGTATTTTCTTCTTCAATATCACAGTCGTTGGATGATGACATGGCTAATGATGATGATGATGAATCCACAACATTTTCCTTCTATATAGATATTTAAGATTGGAAAAAAATATTAACACAATTCCAAAAAACAGGAGAAAGAAAATTTGTAAATAACTGCGTACAAAATATTTTAAATGAAGCTACGATTGCCACAACAAGACCACCATCACGTCGACGACGCATGAACATCATGCCTTTGAATAGACGCTGACTTTAAAAAGCATTTTAGGCTTAATAAAGATTTAACACAAGCTTTATTTAGTCTAATTGACCCAGGGCTCGTACCCAGAGCTAATATGGACTTGAAAATAAAGGTATGTAAGCAGGTGAAACATTAGTTCTAATAAAACAAGTAGGTACCTAACTTGATTCTATTGAACACGCTTCCTAATTCGCTTCAATATTTATATTTTTTTAAGGTTTTATATACCCTGCACTTCTTTGGTTCTGGATGTTACCAAGCCTTAGTAGTAAATTAAATACATATAAATATTTCCCAAGCATCTACCTCTCACTCTATTGGTGAGGTGGTAGATGCGCTGAACTACCATGATGTGTTTAATCAGTGCGTTAAGTTTCCCAGCACACTGCAAGAACTAAATACTGATGTAGCTTGAGAGAAAGAATATTTAATATTTCGTTCAATTATTCTTGCTACCCATCACGTTATGATTATAACTTACAGTTCTACAGGAAATATAACTTATCAGGTGTCAAATATAAAAGGTGTCAGGTATAAAAAGGTTTTCCTGAATTGACTTCTTAAATATCACAGTCGTCGGAAACACAGCAAACTAATGAATTTTCCTTCTATATGGATATTTAAGATTGTTTTTTTTAAACACATTTGCAAAAAATCATCTAACTTCCCCATACTGGTGAAACAAAATTTCTAAAGAACTGCGTGCAAAATATATAAATGTGCACATGTGTCTATTGTACCCCCTGGACCATCCTTTGATGAACGCAGTTACGTCAATAGAAAAAAAGTTTATTGTACCCTCTGGACCAGCCTTTGATGAACGCAGTTACGTCAATACAAAAATAGTCTATTGTACACCCTGGACCAGCCTCTGATGAACGCAGTTACGTTAATAGAAAAAAATCCCTCGGTGAACACGCAGTGTATGAGTTTAAAATAAAATAATTACAGACACATGTTAGCTAATTATCAACAATGGTTTACCTATAGACATGAATGTTATAATATTTTCTTTATGATAAATATTTTTAACCTATGAACTTAACTAATTTCTTTTGCCTTCTAGTTAAGTAATGCAAATCTAAAGATTTTAAATGCGAATGCATTGTTTCCTGGAAGCACTCCTGACTGGTACATTTGGAACAACTCCAGGGTGCTTAGTGTGTCAGAAAACACATACACAGCTGGCCCACACTAACTACCATTTAGCTAAATCTATTGCAAATACTAATAATTCTCTTTTTTCATCTTGGTCTTTATGAATAAAAATAAATAAATGATGAACGCTAGAGAATGTTTTTTTTACTTACCACGTACATTTAAATGCTTACTTTGAGAAATCAAATTATCTGAAGTAAATTTTGGGAAAGTAATATTTTGTCATAACTTCATTTTGGCATGCAACTAATATTATTTTATATTTTGTGTCAGGCGATAGTGGTTATCGCTTGAGACCACCCATACTTCAGACAGAGGAGGGAACATCAGCCTATCCCTATAGTGAAAGTTAAAAATACACGGCTCAAGATTGAACAATGCAATGTAGTTTTAAAAGGAAGATTTATGTGTTGTTGAAAGATCGAGTCCTTCATTACATGCCTACCAAAGCAACTAAAATAATAAATGCTAGTTGTGTATTACACAATTTATGTATACATTACAATTATAATGAGGAAGTTCAACCTGTGACAGATGTGGACGAATTAGGTCTAATTAATGAGCCCAGCCTACCACTCACCGAAGAGAGTAGAAAGCAAAATATTTAATGCGACGTTTACGAAAACAAAACCAATTAATAAACAACTACTTTTATTACTTTTCCACAGTTATTCTATATCCATAATTCTATAAAAAAAAAAATTCTTATTGATTCGTTATGTAAATAATAAAACAATTTGGTACAACCCCTTAGTTCTTTTTATAGAAATCACAACCATATAATATATGGTTGTGAATTATATTAAAACATATTTATACATAAAAGGGAATGTTTTTTGAAATCTGTTTCTCGGTCCAGCGAATCGTAACGTGATTTAAGATAATCTATAATCATCCTCAATAAACTCCTACTTACTACTCCTATTATAATTAGAATTATTGCAAGTCTGTCTGTTACGTTTTCACCGCTTAACCACTGAACCGTTTTGATGTAATTTGGAATGGAGATATCTTTAATCCTAAAATGCATATAAAATACTCTATTTTTAAACCGTATTATTGTCATCCTGTCCCCGGAAGGACGTGGGAACCCACCGTGTTATTTTCCCAAGAAAACCTCAACCATAGAGGTCACGACCTTCAGCATAAGGAAAGCGATGCAAGAAGGAGGATTGTCATCCTAGTCCAATAGAGGATGAAAATAAGCTTCAGAACCGATTGTGTTTGAAATTTTAGGATATAATTTGGGATACATAGACAATCAATCTCTTGGGGTCTCCCCCCTTACAACAAGGGATAAAAGTAAACCACGGAACTACCAATTTTGATAAAATTAAGTATGACAATATTATGAACTTAGAGGATGAACATGACAGACTTATTTTTTAATTAACCTTTTAAAGAGTGAAATAGGGGATGAAAAGCATAGGATTTGAAGAAAAGGATTTGCAGGCCGGCATGATTGTGTTGAGTAGCGAGAGATAGACTGTCTCTCGCTACTTGATACTCTATCTAGATGGCACTGCGTTTACTATGTGCAGTGTGGTCATTTTACCGCGACAGAATAAAAAGAACAATATTATTATGAAAAGAAAACGTTCCCATGCGGTCCGTGAATTTTACACGGGTGGAGTCGTGGGTAAATCTTAGTAATTAATAAAGATAGCAAACACAAATTACGGGTTGCAAGAAATTTGCCATTTATTACAAAAACCACAGGACTTGACAATATGCCGGGTGAGCTATTTAAGTACGGGGGGGAGAAATTGCATAAAACAATCTGGGAGTTAATGTGTCGTATGTGGGAAGAAGAATTCGTTCCAACTGAATTTAAAACATCCAACATCTGCACGCTTTATAAAAATAAAGGCGACCGATCCGACTGCAACTCTTATAGAGGTATCTCTCTTCTCTCTGCTCCCGGAAAGGTCTTAGCAAGAATCCTTCTTAATCGTCTCACAAGCATATCAGAATCCATGCTTCCGGAAACTCAATTTGGTTTTAGACCCGATAGGGGGACATGTGAAGCAATTTTCTCTCTCCGTCAGCTTCAAGAAAAGAGTCGAGAGCAGCATCAACCTCTATATCTTTGCTTTGTGGATTTGGAGAAAGCTTTTGATAGCGTTCCACGTGATGCACTTTGGACTGTTTTGCTAAAGATAGGCTGCACGGAAAAGTATGTTAGGTTAATAAGGCAATTACACGATAACATGATGTGCTGTGTTACAGTGAAAGGTGGTCAGTCTGATTTCTTCTCTGTTTCTTGCGGAGTCAAACAGGGCTGTGTGCTGGCGCCGACCTTATTCGCCATATACTTCTCCTTTGCTGTCAATGATGCCTTGAAATACAACCCTCAAGGTATCAAAATACGCTTTCGTACCGACGGTAAGCTCTTTAATCTGGATAGACTTAAAGCTCGAACCAAGGTATCATTCGACATCATTACTGAATTGATGTACGCTGATGATTTGTGTTTTGTATCGGATTCTTCCACTGGTCTTCAAGAACTGATGACAAATTTCAATGCGTCATGTCAGCGATTCGGACTGAAAATCAGCGTGTCTAAAACAGAAGTCATGGCAATTGATTCACCAAGTCACACTCAGTTTAATTTATACCTTGGTGAACACAAATTAAAGCAGGTTGACAAGTTCAAGTACCTAGGGAGCACCATCACATCTAAAGGTGACCTGGACCCAGAGGTTAATGGCAGGCTTGGCGCTGCTGCAGCTGCCTTTGGGAAATTACGGGGAAAGGTCTTTCAGACACATGATTTAACGCTAGGAACTAAAATCAAAGTCTATATGGCAGTAGTACTGCCAAACATCTTATACTCCTCTGAAACATGGTGTCCGTATCGCAAGCATATTCGCGTTTTAGATCGATTTCACCTCAAGTGTCTTCGGGATATTCTTAACATCAAGTGGTCTGACCGCGTTAGGAACACCGATGTGCTACGACGCGCAAACGTCGGCGGGATCGAATCCTACTTGATGCGACGACAGTTGCGATGGTGCGGCCACGTTGCCAGGATGTCCGACGAGAGGATTGCTAAACGCATGCTCTTTTCTGAACTGAAGGAAGGCAAGCGGAGCCAAGGCGGCCAACTCCTCAGATTTAAAGACGTTCAGAAAAGGCACATGAAGCGGTGCAGCATAGAACCCTCCGCTTGGGAAGAACTGGCAACTAACAGGACTCGCTGGAGACAACTTGTTACGGAAAAGGTGTATGCTTTTGAGGAGCGGAGAAGGCGTGACCTCGATATCAAAAGAGACCAGCTGAAAAGTAGATCACCTTCCAATATCACTTATAACTACATTAATGGTATCCTGACATGTATAATATGTGCACGCACGTTCCGTGCTAAAATCGGATACGTAAGCCATATGCGCGCCCACGATCGTAGCCGCATTACTTGAAGGAAGCAAAGTCGCTGAGGCCGAAATCGGCCAGGAGTTAGTTAGTTAAGGTTTGCTTTTACATGAGCAGAATATACTGCACATAAAAAGCTTTATTATTAAAATTATATTATTTTCTTTTCGACTTCGTTCTTTTCGGTCGTGGGTTCGATTCCCACACCGGGACAAATGTTTGTGTGACAGACAGATATTTGTGTTCGGTGTCTGGGTGTTGTGAGACCGAAAGTCTCTCGAAGTCCCTGATTCCCACAAAACAAGACTCGTATCTTAGTGTGGGATCGGGGCTATGTGTGTGACTGTTGGGTGTTATTTAGTTATTTATTTATTTTATTGTTTTGTGATATCTTCAGCGTTTGTTAATGTCCGGTCCAATCTTTTTCGTTTGGTAATGTTTTTACGCAGTTTTGATGCCATAAATTATATAAGTAACGCAATTGTTTCCCATACTACGTTCAAGTTCGTTAATGATGTACTTGAAACATCTTGGATCACAAACAGAGGTTCAAGTATTGTTTGCGAAGATCTCAGTTTTACAAAACAAAATTTGAAAGATTTAATATTCGGTCTGAATTACAAATATACTTAAAAATTAAATGTCGGAAATAATTAAGCAAAATATATTCCCTGAGAGTCAAGCTACCACGTCTGAATTGGCAAGTACGAAGTTGGAACTGGAAAAAACAGTAAAAGAACAAAAGAACACTAAAACACTCTATAAAGTTCATTAATAGTGAATACGAGGTTATGAAATGTGATTTTATTAAGAAGAAAGACAAATATGATTACGGCAAAACTAGAGAGTCATTTAACTCGTTACACTATTAGCCGAACCCGCAAATTCAATAAGAAAACCTTCACACAGGGCATCTTTTTGTAATCTATTTGATTTACTGAAGACTATTGGATTTAAACATTCGCCGAATGATTTCTCCATGGAAACGTCTCCTAACACTCACGTTTGTTTCATATCAATTTAAACTGGGCCGCAAAAAAAAGGATCGGTTAGAAAAGCTTCAATATCTTCAAAAGTACCTGATCTAGCTTTATGAAATAAAGGCTAAATTAAAGAATATTGAATGCCACAGAAAACACATTTATTTATTTTTGATAATTGTATAAAAAACTGAAAATGTAAAATAACGGTCGTTTTTGAATTTAGTACCAACAAATTCAAATCAATTGTTTCGCTTTTGTTTTAGTTTTACAATAAATATAATAAGTTATATTTTTTTTTTTCGTATGGATTTGTGCTGTTAGCTCATAATTGCTTTTACAGCTTCACCTAACATTGTGGCCGGCACCTATAGCGCTCCAGCCAGAAAACGCAACATTTGTCAACGGCTAAGCTCAAAGACGCTTTCTAAAAGGCCTTTAATTAAGCCGTCGCGTCGCTTGGAATAGGCTTAGGGCCGTCTCGATATACTAATGAATCGAAGATCCGGGCCTCGGCCGGGCTCCTTGGACTCGCCGGCGAGTCCTACGTCGACGTGAATTCATAATACAATTGTGATTGCGATTGGGCAGGGACAGTGCTGCCTTGACAGCGACCGTTATGGGATCATTTGGATCTCCCAAAACATGTTTAGGGCGACGACGGAGGGAGATTGCTTCACCGGTTATGGTATAGTTGGCAGCTGCCACAATAAGAGGATTTCTGTGTTGGGTTGCTTTATGAAACTGTTGGACACAGTTTTTCATATACCTATGGTGAGTAACCGGAGGTCTTGGTGGAGATCTAAGTTTCGCAAATACCACGGAGCACCGGTGGCTTTACGCATAAATCTATTCTGAATTGTTTGAATTCTATGTATGTTTGAAGGAGACGAGTGCGCGAATACAACACAGGCATAGGTCATAATTGGAAGAATACAGGTTTTGTATAGAGTTATTTTGTTACGCAGAGACATTTTGCTTCTAATCATGGGATAAAGGCGGCCTAGGATAAAAGCCGCTTTGTTTCGGACGCGGGTAATATGATGTTTGAATGTCATACGACAATCGAGAACAACGCCTAGATATGTAACAGTTTTTTCCCAGGGAATTGGGCGGCCGAATAATTGAATTTGGTTTGGAACTCGAGGGCTGCCCCGAGAAAAGAAAATGGCGGCACTTTTATCAGGATTAACTTCAATTCGCCATTTGCGAAACCACTTTCCCAGAGAGTCTGTGGCCTGTTGGAGGTAAATCCTAATACGTCTTCTGTTTACATCTGATACATAGAGTGCCGTATCGTCAGCAAAAAGGGCAAGATTAACTCTGGGGTGTTTGGAGATGTCACTAGTATAGAGTGAAAACAGAAGAGGCGAAAGAGCCGAACCTTGAGGGACTCCTGCTCTTAATGAATGGGGAGTGGAAAGCGATCCTTCTACGCGGTACTGGAAGCTTCGTTTTGTAAGAAAGTCCCGTATTATGAGTACGAGCCTGTCTGGCACTCCTAGTTGGAAGAGCTTGTAGATCAAGCCGTCGTGCCAGACTTTGTCGAATGCTTTTGCCACGTCAAAGAATAAAGCCCCGGTACGAATAGGTTTTGGTTTATTTAGGTTTGATAAAACGTGCTCCGTTATACGGTGAACCTGATGAACGCATGAATGACCGGCTCGGAAGCCAAATTGTTCATCGGGGAGAAGTTTGTGGGCTTCAGCATGGCTGCTAAGACGGTTTAAGAGGACCCGTTCGTAGATTTTACCAAGACTACTAAGAAGACTTATAGGTCTGTAGCTGGTAGGATTAGAGGCAGGTTTGCCTGGTTTTAGAATACCTATCACTATGACTTTCTTCCATATATCGGGGAAGGAGTGATGTAGCATAAAAACATTGAATATGTTCGCTAGTAAAAGAGTGAAATGGGCCGGGAGATATTTGATGACTTTATTGCTAATGCCATCGTATCCAGGAGCTTTTCTGTCTTTAAGACCTCTTATGATGGCCTCAATTTCTTCGGGAGATGTTTGAATAAGGGTATCGGATGGTGTCATAGACGACCAACGCTCTGTTTCCTGATTACGGTGTCGAAGTGGGTTGGATCTGAAGACTCTTGGCTTGGTGAGCATTGGGACTCTAAGGTGGTAGCCAAGTATTCGGCTTTGTCATCGTCATCGAATGCAGAAGGCATACCGGGTCTTTCGAGGGGTGGCATTTCAGAAGTGGAATCTAGCTTGAGAGATCGGGCCAGCTTCCAATAGGCCTGATGTGATGGAGCTATATCAGCAAGCCGGGTTTGCCATTTGTCGTCGCGGATTTCTTTAATTTGTGTTCTAAATTCTCGTCGCAAGGTTTGTAGCCTATGTTTGTTTGCATCCGTAGGGGCCGAGTCGTAAGCCCTAGTTGCAGCATTTTTGGCCCTAACTAACATCTTCATGTCTCTAGTAAGTTCCCAGCGACGGTCATTTGCAACTGGGGTCTCTATGGAAGATTTCTCTACTACAACCTGAAGATAATTAGTGAAGGCCTGAGCTGTCCTATTGGCGTCTTCTAACCTAGAGATAGAATTAGATATCATGTCAAGTTCAGGTGGACTTCTCAAATCAAGAATTGACTTGAGTTTCTTCCAGTTGACAATCCTTTTAGTTACTGGGGAGTCGTTTGTTGCATCGCTCAATCGAAAAAGTACTGGACGATGGTCGGAATCTAGTTCGTGTAGCGTTTCTATTGAGCGTAACCTGAGTGTCACGTTCTTTAGAAGAGCTATGTCAAGCACGTCTGGTCTGTAGTGCGGATTTGAGGGGTAACGCGTTGGGTGCATTGGAGCTATAACCTCACAATTTAACACGTCAGTTAACTGCTCTAGTGCTTTACCGTTTGTTGTAGTGGTATGGGAGTTCCAGCGTTGGTGTTTGCAATTAAAATCACCAGACAGTATGACGGCATTACTAAGGTTAAGAAGCATTTCGATGTCTGTTCTAAGTAGACTTTTGTCTGGGGGAAGGTAAACAGAAGCCACGGTGATAGCTTGATGGCCTGTCATGGCCAAGCGGCACACGGTGGCCTCCATATTCTGCAAGGGTGGTGTGTCTATGGGAATACAGTCAAGGGATCTTTTATAATATACCTAGTCAGGTCATAAGTATTGTCACACAGTAAAAACTTTTATTTTAGAATGCTGGCCACAAAAAAGTTTATTGAATTCGAATTTCAAATTGTTCATGAAAATAAAAATGTATACTTTTTAGAATTTTACTCATTTTTAAATATGGAGTGGACGCTTAAAGACGACCGTGTTGCAGTAATTGCGTTGCATCGTTGCGGTTACGCGCCAATTCAAATTTTTGACATACTGAAAAATTTAAATATAACCAAAAGATTCGTTTATCGTACCATCAAACGATACAATGAAGACTCTAGTGTAGATGACAGGTCAAGAAGTGGTCGCCTTCGGTCTGTTAGGACTCCAGCAGTGATAAAAGCTGTGAAGGCGCGAATTCAAAGAAATCCCAAACGTAAGCAGAAACTGTTGGCCCTTCAGATGGGGTTAAGCAGAACCACGGTGAAAAGGGTGTTAAATGAAGACTTAGGGCTTCGGGCATATCGAAGAAAAACAGGACATCGTTTGAATGCTCGTCTAATGGACCTGAGACTGAAGAGATGCCGCGCTTTGTTGAAGCGGTACGCGGGAAAAAATATCGGGAAATTCTTTTTTCAGATGAAAAATTTTTTACCGTAGAAGAGAGCTACAACAAACAAAATGATAAGGTGTACGCACACAGTAGTGAAGAAGCGAGCAACCGTATTCCACGTGTCCAACGAGGTCATTTTCCATCCTCGCTCATGGTATGGTTGGGAGTTTCTTATTGGGGCTTAACAGAGGTACATTTTTGTGAGAAAGGTGTAAAAACGAATGCAGTTGTGTATCAAAATACAGTCCTGACGAACCTTGTGGAACCTGTTTCTCATACCATGTTCAATAACAGGCACTGGGTATTCCAACAAGATTCGGCGCCAGCTCATAGAGCGAAGAGCACACAAGACTGGCTGGCGGCGCGTGAAATCGACTTCATTTGGCACGAAGACTGGCCCTCCTCCAGTCCAGATTTGAATCCGTTAGATTACAAGATATGGCAACACTTGGAGGAAAAGGCGTGCTCAAAGCCTCATCCCAATTTGGAGTCACTCAAGACATCCTTGATTAAGGCAGCCGCCGATATTGACATGGACCTCGTTCGTGCTGCGATAGACAACTGGCCGCGCAGATTGAAGGCCTGTATTCAAAATCACGGAGGTCATTTTGAATAAACTTTAGTGTCATAAGAATCTATGTTTTGTTAAGTTCATTTTGGTATATAAATGGTTACATAATGAATAAACTTGTTTCAATTATTTTATATTAAACATGTGACAGAATTTATGACCTGACTAGGTATTAACGTACCACCACCTCTAGAAGTCAATCTATCATTTCTTATGACATTAAAATTTGCAATTTTAGGATCGCGCATGCTGGGTTTAAGGAATGTTTCCTGAACAAGAAATATATCTAGTTGGTGATCTTTAAGAAACTCAGAGATCCCTTCGCGTTGGGATCTGATGCCGTTGGCATTGAAGAATGACAGAGTGAGTGCGCGAGGCTTAGTTCTTTGGGTTGTAGCAGCCATTGGGAATTTTAATTAGAGGCCTTAAAGGCTTGGATGGCGGTAATAAGACCTGCATGTTTCATTGCCACTTTCAGGCAGTCGCTGGGTGTTTTTTCTGTCCGGCGTAACTTTGCTGCTAGTATGCGCAATTCTTCAACATTTATTATGTTGATGAAGTCGCTTACCAGCGCAAAATCAGCCACGATGTTATTTTCTATTATTCGCTTGGATACTGGGATGTGTATAGGCATCTCTTGGGGTAGACATGCCGGAACTGATGCCGTTTTTTGATTAGTTTGGTCTTTGAGTTTGGGGGTGTTATTGTGTGTGTTGTTGTTATAGTGTTTTCCGGTGGGCGCAATCACCGATGTAATCGCGGTTGTTTCTCGTCCGGTAGGGTTAATGATCTGAGTTGGGAAGACTTGACGGCTTTTTGCCCGTTTCTTCGTCTGGTATGGGGCTTTCGGGCATCCTCCATAGTTCGCGGTATGACTATCCGCACCACAGAGGACACATCCAGGTGGATCAGTGGATTCTGGATTGCGTGAGCAGGCTGTTGTGTGTTGATCCTCTCGACACTTAACACAACGAGGTCGAGCAAAGCAGTTTCTAGCCGAGTGACCATAGAGCTGGCACCGATGGCACTGGGAGGGCTTTTTATTTTTATATGGTGTCTCTACAATGATACCGGACAAGTTGGCGATGGTTCTAATATTAAATATTTTCTTTCCATCAGGGGTTCTGTCTAAAATGACAAGAACCATATCGTAGGGGGTTTTCGTACGTCCATTGTACATCCTGTGTACTTCACGGACAGGGAGATTTTGGATTGCAAGGTCCTCGCGGACAGCATCGGCAGAGAGTTCTTTGGGAACTCCTCTGATAACAACTCTAAGAGCACGTTCTTCTTCGAGGGCGTAGGTGTGGTAGCCTATGCCTTCACTTCGGAGAAGAGTAGTTAGAGCCCTATGGTCTGCAGGCGTGGGAACCCTTATTCTGATACCTATTGCTGTATTAGAAGCACGTGTGTACTTAATACGTTTTTCGTTCAAAAGCATCGATAGATTTTGCCACGCAGATTTTTCCTGCAATATTACAGGCGGAGGAGTATGAGGTTTGGGTGCGGTGGAACTGGAATCGGGGGCTTGTGGCTGTGGATTGGGCGGTGGTGTGCGCCTCTTTGGGATAGCATCAATTCCAGGGCAGATATTCTTGACCGGTTGTGATGCGGATTTTGAAGAGCGTTTTTTACGTTTCCCCTGTACTAAGGAAAATTCCTCGTCTTCCGAAGTGGATGACGAGGACTCCTGGCATGATAATAATTTTGGATCTATATCCATTACCGCCGTTGAGATGGGTGTCATTAGAGACGGAGGCAGGCATTGATCTGGGTGGGTAACAGGCACCATCTTTGTAGGACTAGGACGAGGCACTAGTTTCTTTCCCTTGATTGGAAGAATTGTGGCCGAGTCGACGGTAGGATTGACGTTGGAGTTCGAGGATGGGGTGCTGGTCTCAGTAGCCTGAGAGGTTGCGAGTACTGTGGCGTAGGCCAGGGAACATGGTTTGAGTATTGGAGAGCGGTCTCGAATAGGCGAGGAATGCCTCTCGGTAGTAGTAGGTAGTTGCTCGAACGTTCGAGCCGCGCGGACGTGCGACAAAGCCGCTCTCGTGTTTTCTCAATGCGATACAAGTGTATACCGATATCTGTGAATCAAGCCGCGGTTCCTTCGTGCCACGACCCCTCGCGTTCGGTAACATCTGTGCGCCTTGACAAGTACGAGCCGACACGTGCACGCTACACTACCTGCCTCTGGGACTCGGGCCTTTGTCTACACACTAACTGGACGGTGAAAACAACATCTGGTGTAATAACGCCGGAGTTGTTTCTTTTAATTATTTATTTAATTCTTTCTATTTTGATTACTTGTACTGTTCTTTTTCAATAATAAGTTATAAATATGGTGTCTCTGCCTTATAAATTTTATGATTCTGAAGTCATCATGTCGTTAACCCCTGAAGTATGTACCAGGATCCTGACAATGCTTGAAGATGGGCACAGTCAGCGAAATACAGCGAGAACCATTGGTGTGACTCTTTCTACAGTTCAGCGTGTACTCCAGAGTTTTCATGAAACTGGTTCCAATTTTCGAAAACCAAGAACAGCCCGAACAAGGTGCACAACGGCGCGGGAGGATTGATGTCAACAATTTTGAGAAATCGCTTTCTTACGGCTATTGAAGTAAAGAATCATTATTTACGAGCTGGAGGAAACTATCTGAGTACGGATACAGAAAGGAAGGGTCTGGCTGAAGCAAATTTGAAGCCATTCAGACCTACAAATGGCCCAAAACTAGAAAGGTACAACAGAAACTCAAGGTTGAGTTATGGTAGAGAACACGAGAATTGGAATAACTGGTCAAGAGTTATGTTTTCAGACAAGTCTAGATTCGGTTTATACAAGCATGAAGGGAGGAAAGAGCGTACAGAAGAACGGGAGAGCGCTATAACTAAGCCTGTATAGAAGAAAAAGTACGATAAGCCGGAGGCTCTGTTCACGTGTGGGCTGGAATTTCTTCCGAAAGCCGCACTGAGCTTGTGGAGCAAGTGGTGATAGAAAATGGAACTCCAACTACAGAAAGATATGTCACTGAAATTCTGAATGACTACGTTGGTCCATTTTTAGTGGATATGGGCGAGAATGCCCTTTTTATGCAAGACAATGCCCGCCCAGACACACAGATAGTGTTTGCCTATTTTCAAGAAGTCAGTACCACACACATGGAGTGGCCAGCACGCAGCCCTGACTTAAACCCCATTGAGCACGTCAGCGAACATGTCACGTCACGTTACGTCAGCGAAATCCGCCGCCAATCACGCTACGTGAAATTAAAGAATCTCTAATAGAGGAATGGCAGAATATTCAACAGAATCGCCTGAAAAACCTAGAAGAAAGTAAGCCAAATCGCATAACAGCAGTATTGCGAGCTCGCGGAGGCAACACAAATTACTAAAACGCGTGAAAACGGCACATCTGTAAACATTTACGAAAATACTGGAAAAACTATTTTTATTTAACATTTAAAAATAAAAACCTTGAATTCATTTTTTTATCTTCAAATAAGCACATTAAAATACTCTTTAATTTAGTCTTTATTTTATAAAGCTATGTCAGGTATTTTTGAAGATATTGAATATTTTCCAACTGACAATTTTTCTTTCTTTTATATGTCACATCGTACACAATACTTAAAACTAATATTTATATTTATCATGATTTTATTTCAACAGATAATATTGAAATAAATATCAGTTTCCGTTATCCGCGTGTTCGATAGTAAAACTAGTTCGCCGTGCAGTTTCGACTAGATTTTTTTTTCAGCATATATTTCCAACAATAAAATCAGTTATCGAAGCAATGTCTATGAACACCGTGCTTATTGACAATCAGACCGGTAGAGATAACTACAATACAAAACGAATACTTACGACCGTGTGTGGACCCTTCTAACAGCCAAAAGACCATCGATCCCGTAAAGGATTTCAAAGCCAAAGGTCGACGACGAGTGGCTCGGAACTTTGATGTTAGCAGGTTAGCCAGATCAGTTAAAAACCATGATAATGGGCCTTGAAAGCTCCGGTGTCAATATAAGCGCAGATTATAAAACTAAACTTGTATTAAAACTAAATTGGCTATTTGACTCATTTTCGATAATGATTTAAAACTATTCTTTATTACATAATAAGCACACTACATTGATATTTCAGGAAAATATACAGTATTTATAATAAAAATCAATGTTAAAGTTTAAATCTCCAAAACCGCGGCAAAAACGCTATTTCTGTAATGGCGCTGGTGTGACGTCACATGCAAGTAAACAAGCTAATAACTATATAAGGGGTGTTGATATTTTTAAAAATATCGGATTTTCGATATATCGATATTTTTAAATATAACAATATCGGAGTTTGATATATCTAAACAAAATAACGATATTTTTTATTTAAAATCTTGACTCTTCTAAGGGTCTGGCATACATCCTTTCTTCGTTAAACAGTGTGCCAATGAAATTCTTAGATTCAAAGATCTTGGAATTATATTTGAAAACCTTAACCTTTTTTTTTTTTTTTCTTTTCTTTATTTAAGGGCTTTTTCACTTAGTGAATATGTCGCCCTGGTACAGATACATAACCTTAACCTTAAAACGTGATATTTTTTAGTTTTTTTTTAAGTTATAATTTTTCGCAATGAAATTAATATTATTTTCAACTTTTTAGTTCGGCTAGCTAATTAAAAGCGTGTTATTTTTAAATATAATTTATTTTATGCTTTTAGTCTCGAAACAGCATCAAACGTACCTACTTATAATAAAATATTCGATTACAAATTAAGACCACATAAAAAATATAATTTAAAATGATATCTAATATTTTTTAATATCTTGGTGAACCTGGTCATCCTAGGTCCTTGATACGTGTGTAAATATTCAAGTAAATCTGATGTCTTGAAGGTGGTGAACATAACGTTGAAGGATTCCGTTACATATATACTTAGTCTACTTGGATACAATTGTAGCTAGTATAAAGCGTGTAAAGACAATCGTAATCGTAATGAGCTACAAAATAATTTACCAATTAAAAAAAATAACTTTTATATTCAGAGTGCCTCTTACCAGTCGGTGATCACTACCGGTGTTTAACCTACTGATACATCTCTGAATATTTGGCGCTTATCAGTCATAATGAAGTCGATCTCATTCCTGTAGGCCTACTCTTGAAATCAACTCCAATCTCGAACTCGATACAGTTTAAATTTCAATTTAGAAGATATTGGAATTCGTAACTCAGTCAAATAAATGAAATAGAATATTTACGAATTAGCGATCGTAAATACTCTATTTCATTTAGTTACTATAAATTCCGCCATATTCAGTAGAATCGTGCGCTGGAGTTGCGTTCAAGAGTGCCAATTGTACCGTTTTCGAACCCAATTCCAATTTAAATTGGAATCGAGTGTCAAGAGTAACCCCTCTGGTGACATTATTGGGGCTTCGCCAAGTCCTCTACTTCTTCCTAGCTTCCTCTGGAAAAGTGAATTCATCAAAAAGAGGCCCCGGGTCTCGAAAAAGTTGACTAGCATTTGCCCCCTGTGATTCCTGCACCCATAACCGAATGATCCTACCCTCGAGTCGCCGTGTCCTTGTACTATTGTACATTGGCATTGAAGGCACCCATTACAATCCCCGGGCTACGGTAGGGTACCACAAAAAGCTATTTTTGTGCGACGTACAACGGACGCTCTCTGCGGTTGGACGAGCACATCGCTGAGTTGGAAGAAGAGCTAAGTCACATTAACTGGCATATCGTAGGGCTATCCGATATCCGAAGACAGGGGGAGGAGAAGATGGCCCTAGATTCTGGTCACTTACTCTACTTCCGAGAAGGACACCAACCATCCCAAGGTGGCGTCGGATTTATTATCCACAAGTCACTAAAAAGCAACGCTGTGGAAGTTGGCAGCGTATCAGCTCGAGTGGCGTACCTTATCTCAAAAATATACTCTGAAGGTTATACAAGTGTACACCCCAACGTACGAAGACATAGGGAAAGCTATGTCTCGTACCAAGGCTTCCTACAGCGGTGAAATGGGTGACTTCAATGCCAAACTGAAGACTCCTAATGAGAAAAATCGATTTTTTTTCACTCAATGTCACATCCCTACTATGTTTACTTGCGTGTGACGTCACCAGAGTTGCAACCAATCACAGAGCGTTCACATCACAGATAAAATTTTAAATAAATGTTGTATTTTATTTCGTTTAATTTGCAAAAAATATACATTATTTATTTAAGCAGCGATAGCCTAGTTGGTTGCGGTACGGACTGCCAAGACGAAAGTCGTAGGTTCGAAACCCAAGTGGCATACACCTCTGACTTTTCTAAAGTTATGTGTGTATTAAAATGTTAATTATCGCTTGCTTTAACGGTGAAGGAAAACATCGTGAGGAAACCTGCATATCTGAGAATTTTTCGAAGGTATGAGAAGTCAGCCAACCCGCATTAGGCCAGCGTGGTGGACTAAGGCCTAACCCCTCTCATTAGTAGAGGAGGCCCGTGCCCAGCAGTGGGACAATGTTTAATACAGGGCTAGTATTATTATTATTATTATATATATACATTATTTTGTTTAAAATGAAGTGAAATATGGTTTTTTAAGCTATTGTCTAACAGGATGACCACGAATCCATGAGATTAGAAGGGGAGTGGTTTCGGCCGCGAGAGCAGCAAATATTAAGAGCTCCGCAGGAAAAAAATCGTGAATAATAGAAAAAGCGGTCCGATTTTCAAGTGTGAGGTGTCCAAATTCGCGCATTGTGAAGTGCTACAAAGTGACAGTATCCAAATTATCCGGATGTATCACCTCCAACACCAAGAGTGAAAAATCGCCAAGGGTTAAAAGTAAGAAGTGTTCTTAGCCTCGCGCTTGGAAACGAAGGTGATAATAGGCAAATTTTATTTTTCCACTGCAAAGCTATCAATTAGAACTACCCTCTGATATATCACGTTCCGTGGTGGGGTGAAAAATTTGGCGGCAAAACACAAAAAAACAACTGACCACGTGCCACGAGGTCACCCAATTACCAGGTTTAGAAGGAAGCTGAAGCTGCAGCGGGTTTCCCGGTCTTCAGCAGAACACGAAGGCGTTTTTTCCTGACCGAAAACTCCAGAAACCAAAGCGCAGTAAGGGGAAAACAGAATAATTTTAGAAACTATACAGTTTTTGTTATTACAGTGTATGTCTTATTTAAAGAATCTGTTACGTAAATATTTAAATTAGTCAGGGGATGGATGACGTTTTCTCTAGCGGGAAGCAACAATTTGGTTTTTTTTTTTTTTTTTTTTTTTTATCAGCGGGTATACCAAAATCTTAGTTTTTGGATCTCTAAACTTTTGGTTTCCATACATTTCAGTTTTTGATTAGAAAATTGGGGAAAATCTTCCAAAAATAATTTACTCAGCTGACCACTCCACGTGATAGAGGAAACCAATACGAGGCGAATGAGGACAAACTCGAGATAAATCGGTTGAATGGTTCCAAAGTTATATCAAAAACAAAACATTAGCCACAATTTTGGAAAACTTATAATTCGAAAACCATTTAAAGCAATTATAAAGCCATTTTAAGAGATAAATTACCCGTGTTTGGACTCATTCTCATCGGGAGGCCAAAACCTGTTTCTATAAAAAATATATATATATATACATATACACACACATTTTCGCTCAGCCAAGACACCATGTCTGGGAAGTCGAGTAGTGCAACACCATCGGGGCTTCCTCGTAGACCTGCTCGGGGAGCGAGAGAGGTGTCCATCGTGATGCCGCCACCTTCGGTGGTGGTGGAAGCGGCACCAGGAAGGCATCGCGAGGGAGCCGAGGGGTTTGTTTCAGTGCAAGCGAGTGGGGTTATGTCAACTCAACGACTTTCCTTGGTGGATGAGCTGCGAGAGAGTGGCGTCAACAAAAATGCAGCGCCGAAGGAACCACTTGCCTCTGCAATTGACGTGCTGGATGATGGTGGGGATGAATTTGTTTCAATAGCAGATAGCGACCCCTCCGGGCCAATGAGTTTCCCTGTCGACCGTCGACTGAGTCTGGGTGTCACATCGTCCGACTATGCTTCAAGAGCTAACGGAGCGGTTCAGGAGGCGAAGGATGCCTTGGAATCAAAATCGGCCGTTAACCTGAAAAGAGATATTCGCGAGCTGGTGGTGGATCGACTCCATCAGCTACATGGCATGGTGTTGGAGCTCTGTGAGATGCGCGCCAAACTTAAAGGGGAGGTTGAGTTTGTGCGATTGACGTCTGCCAAGGAGGCGGAGGAGTCAGCAAAGAGACACGCAGCAGCTGTTGAACAGCTGGCCAGCGATCTTGGAAATGCCACAAATGACGTCTCAGAAAAATTGGCAGTCCTTCGCAAGGAGGTGGAGGCAGCTCGTCGTATGGTGGCACATGATGTGATGACATCGCTTGACGAGACGCGTTCGCTCATTATCAAACGGCAGCCTCAAGACTTTGTAGCGCAGCTCAAAGGGGAGTTTAGCACATTTAAAAAGGACCTTGAGATGGACTTATCAAGGACGCCAGGGACAGGTGTTGGTGGGGATGTGGTGATGGGGGCACTTGCCGAAATAAAGGATGAGTTGCAGAAGAAGCTGGAGCGCACGTATGCGGAGGCATGCACAGCGTCACCTGCCAGGGCTGTCTTTGGGGCGCCGGCGCACACGCTAATCATCTCATCAAAAGATCCAGGGGCTACATCTGACGATGTAATCAAACGTCTATGTGCGGAAGTAGACCCCAGGAAAGAAAGGTTGCAGGTGGACCGGTGCCGCAGAGTGAGTGATGGCAAGGTAGTATTGGGCCTATCCAATAAGGAGGAAGCAGATAGGGTCACGTCTAGGTTGCGAGGCGGGAACCTACTGGTTGCGAATGCGCCGCCCAGAAGGCCTCTTGTGGAGATCACCGGAGTCCTCTCGTACAACAAAGACGAGGACATTATCGAGTCCCTATGGGCTCAAAATCCTCAGATTACAGAGGGTCTGGACCGGAAGAAGGAGTCGGCTAAAGTGGCATTCCGCAGGAAGGCTAGGAACCAACTGGAAAGCCATGTAGTACTGGAGATCACACCAGGACTCTGGAAAAGGATTGTCCAGCTGGGTCGTATATACGTGGGGCTGCAGCGTCGTCCGGTCAGGGATAGATCTCCCCTAGTGCAATGCTCGCAGTGCCTGGAGTATGGGCATACTCGGAAGTTCTGCAAAGCAGTAGAGAGGAAATGTGCATACTGCAGCAACTCTCATGAGGGTGAATGCCCTGCCAGAGCCCGAGGTGAAGAGCCCAGATGCATAAATTGTACCAAGGGCAACGGGCAGCAAATTAAGGAGCAGCATACTGCATTCTCGGAAGAGTGCCCTGTGCGCCAAAAGTGGGACGCTATAGCGCGTTCGCGAATAGCGTACTGCTGAAGGTGCACAGGGCGAAATCCGGGAGCTCAGAATCATGCAGGCCAACTTAGATAGAGCTAGGCTGGCCACCTCAGAGCTTCTGAGAGCAGGTGCTGCCTTCGGTGCGACAGTCCTCTTAATGCAGGAACCATATGTGGGGGCTAAGGGAGAGCTGGTTGTTCCGGCCGGCTACAAAGTTGTACAAGCATACCCTTCGGCTCGCCGTGGGCCTAACAAAGCCGCTATCGTCACCCTTGACGACACATTGGGCCTCACAATGGATCCTGCGCTGCAATCCGAAGAAATGGCTTGTGCGCTCCTCGACACAGATGAAGGCCCGATTGGGGTCATCTCGGCCTACTTTGTACCAGGAACTGACGAAGACGCCATGATGACCTTCAGGCGGCAGGTAGCAAACCTGGAGAGGATCATTACAGCGTTAGGATCAGCGCGTGTCGTTGTTGGCGGTGACTTTAATGCGTGGAGCGTCTGGTGGGGGAGCGTGCAAAGCGACAAGCGAGGAGAAGTGATGGTAGAACTCTTTGAACGCCAAAATTTGACGATTCTGAACGAGGGTAATGTGCCGACTTTCGAGGCGTGGAGGCGAGGACGGGCCTGTAATAGCCACATAGATGTGACTGTATGTGGCTCGGCTTTGCTTCCGCGTCTGGTGGAGTGGCGAATTGACTCAACAGTTACTACATCACAACATAAAACACTCGTCACTCGTTTTGCAGCTAGGGCATCGATGACGGTACCGCGCTCAAGAACTCGTCGATACAATACGACCAAAGCGCGATGGGCAGTTTTTGGGGTGACTCTAAAGGAGCAACTGAGAGATCGAGGAATGGATGGGATTAGCATGCAAGGTCTGTCCTCGCAGGAGGAAGTGGAGGGCGCGACTGTGGCATATACCGAGGCTGTCGTCGCGGCTTGCGATTCGTCGATCCCCACTAGTAGAACAGCACGTCCACGGCCTGATCCTCCTTGGTGGAACGATGCCCTCAGGCAACAGCAGAAAGAAGTTGTCACGAGGAGGAGGCGAATTAGATGTGCTGCTCCAAGAAGGAGAGAACAGGTGGTGCAACAATACTTGACAGCGCTGGAGGAGTATAAGGAGGCTGTGCGAGCCGCACAAACAGACAGTTGGAAAAAGTTTTGCACTGCTGCAGAAAAAGAGAGCATGTGGGACGGGGTATATCGTGTCTTACGGAGAACGGAGCGACGCCGTCCGGAGTGTGTGCTGCGAGCAGGAGACGGACACACATGCACACCATCGGAGTCGGTCCAATTGCTAGCCGAAAAATTTTTCCCAGAGGATAACCCGCATATGGATTCCCCGGAACATGCTGAGATACGAGCGGTTGCTGACTCGGCAGATCTGTGGGACAGATGTGGGCCAGATGATCCAGAGTTCACCGAGACCGAACTGAAGTGGGCAGCAGACTCCTTTTCGCACAGGAAAGCCCCAGGCCCCGATCACCTCACTTCGGACATATGCGCAAATGCGATCGCTGTAGATAGTGGATGCTTTCTATCTTTAGCGAACGCTGCACTACGTCTCGCATGCTTTCCGCAGCAGTGGAAACGGGCAACCGTATGTGTCCTCCCCAAACCGGGTGGAAAGGATCCAGCCAATCCGCGCTCTTATCGTCCTATAGGACTGCTATCAGTCCTGGGGAAGATAGTGGAGAAAATGCTGGTGGGCAGGTTAAGGTACCATCTCCTGTCGACACTCCACGTCAAACAATATGGTTTTATGCCGCAGCGCGGGACCGAGGACGCCCTCTATGACTTAGTGCATCATGTGTATGATCAATTAACCAAAAAGAAAATCAATTTATTAATATCATTGGACATAGAGGGCGCCTTCGATAACGCCTGGTGGCCGGCCATCAAGCTGCAGTTGGCCGACAGGGGATGCCCGAAAAATCTATTCGGTTTGGTATGCTCTTACCTGCAGGACAGAAGCGTGGAAGTTTTTTATGCAGGGGTTCGACATGAAAAGAAGACAGGGAGGGGATGCATCCAGGGGTCTATTGCGGGACCAACTATGTGGAACCTGGTGCTGGACCCGTTGATCCACGACATCTGGAGGATGGATACGTATTGCCAGGCGTTCGCAGATGACATCACACTGGTTATGACCGGAGAAAAGATCGAGGACCTGGAGAACAGAGCCAATCAAGTGCTTCGTTATGTGCACGACTGGGGCATAAAGAACAAGCTAAAATTTGCACCCAATGAAACAACAGCAATGTTAATTACTAGGAAAAGGAACGTTAGAGCCCCGGTCGTGCACATGGCGGGGCAAAACTTGACGCTGGTGAAACAGACTCGGCTCCTGGGTATTGTGCTGGACGACCGAATGTGTTTTGGACCGCACGTGGAAATGGCCTGCAAAAAAGTTGTAAATATATACAAACAACTGGAAAGGGCAGCCAGGGTCACGTGGGGTTTGAACACGGATGTCATTCGCACAATATACCAGGCAGTTGTTGAGCCGGTGTTGCTATATGCGGCGAACGCCTGGGGTAGGGCGGTGGTGCTTCAGTATGTGGTAAGGAGGTTGCGTGCCGTTCAGTCTTCCTTTGCAAGGAAAATTGTAAAGGGGTACAGAACGGTATCGTCTGACGCGGCAATTACGTTGGCAGGTCTGTTGCCCATAAATCTGAGGGTAAAAGAAGTGGTAAGTCTCTACCGGGTGAAGCGGGGCGGTCCTCTACAAGCGCTCCAAGGTAGGTCTCTTGAGAGGAAGATTTCCCCAAATAATATGCCTCATCCTGCGTATTGGATCTCGGTGACGTACTCAGCTCTCGAGGCCGGAGAGGAGGACATAGCGGAGTTGGGGGCGACTGGACTATGTGTGTACACCGACGGCAGCAAAATAGAGGGTAGAGTGGGTGCGGCGGTCTCGGTCTGGAGAGATGGTGTTGAGATAGGGTTTAGACTATTAAGTCTCGAATCTCATTGTACTGTCTTCCAGGCTGAGATGTTCGCGATTTTGAAGGCGACGGAGCTAGCAAGAACAATGAGTGTGACTAGAATTAATATTCTCAGTGACAGCAGGTCTTCACTCGATCTGCTGAGAGATCCAAATACTGCCAGCCCCGTCGCCTCAGAAATCAAAAATAACGTCCGAAGGCTTGCTGCCGTGGGGGTAGACGTTCGTATGTTCTGGCTGAGGGCCCACGTAGGGATCCCTGGCAACGAACGAGCGGATGAGTTGGCCAAACATGCGGCCAGGGACAGGGGAGTCGCCCCTGACTATGACTATGATAAGTTCTCGCTGACGTGCGCGAGAAGGATAATCAGGGAGGAGAGTGTTGTGGCATGGCAGGAAGAGTATGGCAAAATACCTCCTGACAAAACTTTTAAGATCTTTCTCCCTGACGCCCTCTCAGCGTACGCTTTCGCGAAAAACACAAGGCCAAATGCCCTTATGACCCAGGTCTTGACGGGACATGGCGGGATTGGCCACTACCTCCACAGGTTCAGGCTTCGTGATACACCTTGGTGTAAATGTGAGCCTGAGGTTGTGGAGGGGGTGGTCCACCTGCTAGCTGAATGTCCCCGTTTCTGTCGAGCCCGGTATGAGCTCGAGTGCGAGACGGACGTCATAATTGTCCCGGCAAACTTCCCGCTGCTTTTGTCAAACAAAAAAACAAAAATAAAATTTATGAATTTTTGTAAAAGAGTTATGCGGATGGTTTGCTGGGAGAATGGAAGTACCGCGGAATGGTCGTTGCACTAGAGTAAACAAATAACAATTATGCTATTTTACTATATATATTATAAAATTTTTAATATACAATAATTTATAATCAATGAATTAGTAATTAGTATTAGTAGAAGAAAGTAACTGCATTAAATAAATTATGGGCCAAAATATGGAAATAATTAACTAATGAAATATGTATATATATATGTGTGTGTATGTGTATATATATATATATATGTGTATATATATATATATATATTTATATATGTATATGTATGTATATAAACATTATTTTTATAAACAACCCCAATTCTGAGCACCTGCGCTACTCACCTTTGATGATACAAAAGTCAGATAGCGTACAGCTCTTTAGATGCAATTTGTAATTTAATTTGTTATAAAATTATTAGTTAATGTAATGTTTAGAAATAATGTTATAAGTAATTAAATAATACGTAACGTAATGCAATGTAATGTAATGAATGAAATCTAGTGTTATTTTATCTAATGCAATGTAATATAATGTAAGGTAATTAATTGTAATGTAATAGTGTAATCTAAGGTAATAATAACGTAATGGTACCATTCATATAGTATATATGATAGTATTTATAGCACCTGCGCTGCTTACCTACCTTTGACAGGGGCAAAGGTAGGCCAGTGAGAATGCGTTCCCTAGATTCATACGGCAATTTTTTATGTTTATGTCAATATATTAGGTATTATGTATTTATTGTAATAGGTATATGTATTAGTGCAAAAAAGGTCTCCTGACCATTCAGGAGAATATTATACAAATAAATTAAAAAAAAAAAAAAAAAAAAAAAACAGGATGACCACAATTTGCAGTGTATTTTCAATGTTGTCAAATAGCCAATTGTGAAAAGGAGTTAAAAAGGAATCCGATAGGAATACAATACCGCATTGTACGCAAACTTAAATACCCCCCGAATAATTAGTATAAATCCCATTGAAACGGTAATTTTGAACAATAAGTCAATAAGTTGTACAAACTGAATACTGTGATAGGGAGAATGCATATGACACTGCCACTGAGAGCACTGAAAGCCTAGATGTTTTGCACCGTAGAATAGGACATTTGAATTATGTGGATGTAAAAAAGTTAGAAATTGTACTAAGAGGGTGAAGATAGCAGTATAACTTGTATTCCGTGCATTGAAGGCTAACATACAAGTATACCGTTGGAAAATGAAGACTCAAGATCAATATCACTGCTTAAAGTTATTCATTCTGATGGTCTATCGTCCTATGGATTGTATTTCTTTAGGAGCAGCGAAATATTTTATGAAACATATTGATGATTTTTCGAGAAAAGTTTAATATATATGATGTCTAATATTACTTGGTGAGCGACAAAATATTAAAAGAAAAGATTGAACTGCATGATGTTAATACTGGAGAGATGGTTGCCGATGTACTTACCAAAACCACTGCGAAAACTTATTATCCAAGGTAGGCTTATGTTGGGCAATGTCTCCTAACAGTCTTTGTTTTATTGTATTGATGGTAGTTTTTATTGATGTGGACAATTGTTTTAACAGAAGTGCTTTCAATTTTTTCATAGAGAAAAATTGCGATGGCCTTGGCATTCTACGCATTTCATTTTGCAAAATTAGTGTTTTTATTGTGGCACGAGTACTAGTAACTTACTACAACATTTTATTCTACCAATGAAATACGATGACATAAAAAGACTCATACAGTCTTTATTCTTCTGGTGCAATGTGTGTAATTATGCCATTTATGACCATTATCCGGAAGACGAATATTATTATAACGCACATTAACTATTAGGCAGGTATCTAATCTACTGCCTATATTGGAATATTGTACCACACATTCAAAATGAGTAGGTAGTTAGAAAGTAAAAATTCATTACTTTAGGTATTTCATTGAACAATCTACACAGTCAGGTCATAATTATTGTCACACAGTAAAAACTTTTATTTTAGAATGCTGGCCACAAAAAAGTTTATTGAATTCGAATTTCAAATTGTTCATGAAAATAAAAATTTATACTTTTTAGAATTTTACTCATTTTTAAATATGGAGTGGACGCTTAAAGAAGACCGTGTTGCAGTAATTGCGTTGCATCGTTGCGGTTACGCGCCAATTCAAATTTTTGACATACTGAAAAATTTGAATATAACCAAAAGATTCGTTTATCGTACCATATAACGATACAATGAAGACTCTAGTGTAGATGACAGGTCAAGAAGTGGTCGTCCTCGGTCTGTTAGGACTCCAGCAGTGATAAAAGCTGTGAAGGCGCGAATTCAAAGAAATCCCAAACGTAAGCAGAAACTGTTGGCGCTTCAGATGGGGTTAAGCAGAACCACGGTGAAAAGGGTGTTAAATGAAGACTTAGGGCTTCGGGCATATCGAAGAAAAACAGGACATCGTTTGAATGCTCGTCTAATGGACCTGAGACTGAAGAGATGCCGCGCTTTGTTGAAGCGGTACGCGGGAAAAAAATATCGGGAAATTCTTTTTTCAGATGAATTTTTTTTTACCGTAGAAGAGAGCTACAACAAACAAAATTATAAGGTGTACGCACACAGTAGTGAAGAAGCGAGCAACCGTATTCCGCGTGTCCAACGAGGTCATTTTCCATCCTCGCTCATGGTATGGTTGGGAGTTTCTTATTGGGGCTTAACAGAGGTACATTTTTGTGAGAAAGGTGGAAAAACGAATGCAGTTGTGTATCAAAATACAGTCCTGACGAACCTTGTGGAACCTGTTTCTCATACCATGTTCAATAACAGGCAATGGGTATTCCAACAAGATTCGGCGCCAGCTCATAGAGCGAAGAGCACACAAGACTGGCCTGGCGGCGCGTGAAATCGACTTCATCCGGCACGAAGACTGGCCCTCCTCCAGTCCAGATTTGAATCCGTTAGATTACAAGATATGGCAACACTTGGAGGAAAAGGCGTGCTCAAAGCCTCATCCCAATTTGGAGTCACTCAAGACATCCTTGATTAAGGCAGCCGCCGATATTGACATGGACCTCGTTCGTGCTGCGATAGACAACTGGCCGCGCAGATTGAAGGCCTGTATTCAAAATCACGGAGGTCATTTTGAATAAACTTTAGTGTCATAAGAATCTATGTTTTGTTAAGTTCATTTTGGTATATAAATGGTTACATAATGAATAAACTTGTTTCAATTATTTTATATTAAACATGTGACAGAATTTATGACCTGACTACGTACAATTTGTATATTTCATTCATGATTTAAAAAAAAACAGATCATATAAATTCCATGAAGTTCACTGCAATTTTTCGTGATCATCTAAGTAGTATGTTACGTATACAGTTGTAGATAACCGAGATTATAGGCATTTCTTCTTTTAAAAAATAATATAAAGAATTTATTTATTTTTCAGGAAGCCATGAAAATAAAGAAAACCTACCAGAATTTGAAGAAACTCAACTAGAAAAATTCAATGAGATAACATACTTACCTACTTACTTATTAAATTGTTTCAAACATACTTTTATAACACTAGACTCATCTACCCGTGACTTCTCCTCTCCAATCCCTGATCTTATATGCTGACCTATTAGTCACCTACCTATATCTTGAACTTACATGTGTACGTAATTAATACTTCCTTATTCTTCTTTTTGTCTAATTTAACTATTCTTATCAGCTGTGTTCTCTGAATTCACTTTGTTCTCTTGACACACTCGTCATAACCGATCAACGGGTGATCTTCTAACGTTCGTATTACATCACTGGGGGGAGGCGATTGACAAGCATGGCGAGGCTCTGGCTGTGAGTCTCGACATAGCCAAGGTGTTTGATAGGGTCTGGCATCGTGGCCTTCTCTCCAAGCTAAGTGACCGACAATACGGATTTCGCCGAAACCGGTCAACTGGAGACCTTCTAGCGTATGCCACTCACATCTGGAGCGAGGCCGTCGAGAAGCATGGGGAAGCGCTTGCCGTTTCACTTGATATATCGAAGGCCTTCGACAGAGTGTGGCATGATAGCCTCTTAAGCAAGCTTCCATCATATGGCTTGCCCACTGGGTTATGTGCTTGGATATCGGACTTCTTGAGGGAACGATTGATTCGAGTGGTCATTGATGGCTGCTCCTCCGATCTATTGGCTATCAATGCCGGTGTACCTCAGGGGTCCGTACTTTCTGTGACTCTATTCCTGCTGCACATCAATGATCTGCTTAAGCCCGGTACTTTTGGGTACGCTGATGACAGCAGAGTGGTAGAAAGTTACATATCTAATGCACGAACCAGTGGAGTGCAAGTCCAGGCCCTCAGGGAGGCCTTGAACTTGTCCTTAAAGGCAGTCTCCGATTGGGGCGATGCCAACCTGGTCAAGTTTAATGCCACTAAGACCCAGGCTTGTCTATTCTCTGCTAAACGGAGTCCCTTCGAACTGACTCCTACTTTCAGAGATGTGTTCGTACCGATAACTGACCACCTAGAGATTCTTGGTGTAACTTTGTCTCCTACATTGAGCATAAAGCTCAATTGGCTGCCAAAAAGCTGGCTATCTTTGTGAAGGCGAGACGGTACTTCACGCCGGGACAGCTCCTTGATCTGTATCAAGCGCAAGTCCGGTCGTGCATGGAGTACTGCTCTCATCTTTGGGATGGATCAGCCAAGTACCTGCTTGAGGCATTGGAGGCAATCGAGAGACGCGCCAAGAGACTCATAGGCAACGATTCCATAGTCGAGGCAAGGCTGCAAAGCCTTGAGCACAGACGTAAAGTTGCTAGTTTATCGGTATTGTTAGCGACGCGCTCAAATAGTATTATTAGTTTAATATTTATGGTCTGTGACCGCCCGCTCCAGCGAACGAATGAGTGAGCTGTGAGTATATCTGTTAACGGGCTGCCGGCACACCGCGCGGTTCGTTGTATGTAGTTGTCTAGATTGGAGCAAAATATAGTGTTTTTTGAATTTTAACGTGTCTCAAGTTTTTCTTTCCCGCTACCGTGAACCTGTCACAAGTTACAAAGTGGTCATTCGGCCGGATTAGTAAAGTTATGTACCACACTCCACCGCGTAAAATGGTGCACACACGGAAACTACGCCGCGAGCAAGAACAAAAAAATAATGATGGCGGCGCAGGAGTGCCCGTGACTGTAGATCCTATTTCAAATGATGGACCATCTGCCGAAAGTGTCAGTGTGCAACAAGTTGTTCAACTTCAGAGACAAAATATGCCTGAATCCTTTAGCCGCACATTTCACGGGGCAGGTAGTGAAATAAAATCGGAGCCTACTCGTCACATCTCCAACAAGCCGTACCTAAAACAAAGAGGTTCACATCCAGGTTCACATCAAAGCCACGCGTCATCGAAATCATCAAATACCAAAGAAATTCTGCGAAAAAGGTTACAATTACAAGCAGAAACGCAAAAGGCAAAAATCAAGATGGCGCTCATTGATCGTGAAACGGAAATCCAATTAGCGGAACTTGATGAAGAGACCGACTTAGCGGAATACAGTTCACAAATCGGAGAAGATATTAATCGGTCTCAACATGAAGCAGAAAAATGGATAGAAAAACATTATACTTCGTTCGAGGAGGTACCACTGATGGACCAGTTCGCCCCCAATAATGGTGTATCAGCGGGCGAACTGCGCGAGGCACCTCCAGCACCAATACTCAACGAGGCAACATCAGCTGACGCGCACACGTTAGCAGCACCAGTACCGCCTAACAGTAATACAGACAACCCGATAGAAATGCTTGCCTTAGCCATAAAAAACCTTACAAAAACCAATGCCAACACATCAAACGCCAATCTACTGAGCCGATTATCAACACCGAAAGATTTACCCGACTTTGCCGGTGACCCTATGGAATGGCTTCAGTTTAGGCAGGCGTACTTAGAGTCCACTGATGTTTGCAAATTTACGGACAAGGAGAACTTGTGGAGGTTACGTAAGTGCCTAAAAGGGTCAGCGAAAGAGGCAGTCGGTGCTTTATTCATCAGCGCCACGTCGCCAGCGAAAGTTATGTCGACACTGGAGCTACGTTTCGGACACCCTGACTGCATCATTTCACGTATTGTTTATGACCTCAAAAAACTCCCACCACTGCAACAGGACTACCAAAAGGACATTGTGACGTTTGCGGTAAAAGTCCAAAATTTTGTGGAATCTGTTCAAGCTGTTGGACGCCAGGAGTACCTGTACGGGGTAAATATTGTTTCCATTATATTGTCTAAGATGCCTACGGTACTTATCTCAAAATGGTCTGATTACAGCTACATTATTATTATCCTCTTATCATTTCTATTTCACTTTCTTTTTCTCCTTTTGGAAAAGCTTACGTCATTTTGTAATGGATAAACTAGGTTTTGGTTCTGTCTCTCTTCAAGAGATTGGAATTGAAGAAGGAGATCTGGAGGAACTTTCAGATCATCTCAGTGGACAAACTGTAATGGATTTCGGTACTCCTCAAAATAATCCTATCACACCCCGCTCTGGAGGTTCAGATGGTCTATCTCCCAACCATTCCCTTAGTTCACTGTTGGGACAACTCAAGAACTTCTGGGAGCAGATTCCTGATCCTCTAGATGAAAGAATTCTCAATGTACTTGAACAGATCTGTAAACTGAGCAATGACACTCGTCTTGATCTTTTAAATAAATATAAGAACCTAGTTCATCGTACAGGAGAAGACATGCCAAGATTAATTGATGACTTACTTAACTTTACTATGGATGGACCAAAGGTTCTTAGGGCTATGTTGAGGATTGCTCTAACATCATATACTACAGCTTCATCCAAAAATGCTAGAGCTGCAATTACAGACATCTCTACATTGGCTGCAGATATGTCAACCACCACCCAACAGTTAATGGATCAATACAATTCTTATCAGGCATCACTATCACATTTGACCTTATCATGGAACTCAGTAGCATCAAGTATGTCATCCTACATGGCTGAACTTGATAAACAAACATTGAAGACTTCCAATATACCAACCACCCAACAAGTTCACCGAGGTGCACCGTCTGTTGACTCTCAAGAGTCCCCCGACCCTATCTGTGGTTACAAGGTCAGTTTGGATCCTGGATTCAATTACACTTCAATTTATGGGACATTAACAATTTCTGATCCGGACAATATAGGGTTCTCTGCCAACTCTGTAAAGGGAATTACTTTAGCTAAACTAGTACAGTCTGTTAAGAAGATTAAACCACTTGAAATGATCTTCAGTAAGAACCTGGATGTAGTAATCCAGAATCTTGAGAAGACTCCAAAACTTCTAGACAGCTATATGACATTGACCGGTGAAGAAAAACTTAATGTCATAATATCCGTAACTCATGGAGCCCACTCCACCAGTGGTCAATGGGTTGCAGAACCAATTCATAATTTTAATTGATAATCAAACTCAAACTCCACTAGATCTCCATACCCCTCTATTCTTCCGTACCACACCCTGACCACTCCAACATCCATCTCATCACTCTTCCCATCATGCCTCATCACTGGATTTTTCAATCCATACATCACAAAAATTATGTTAATTCAGTTCTGTAGAACATATTTTATAAAAAAAAAATATATCCTAGCGGGCAATAAAGCGCGATTGCTAATAATGTCCGAATTTTTACACGAAGAAGCTATAAAGGTATCATCTACAACCGCGAGCATTTTTATTAACATACAGCATTCACCTATAAAGAGCCAGAACGAGTATACAACCCGCTCACAAACATTTGTAGTACAAGATAACGAGTCGAAATGCCGATTTTGTAATAAGTCGGTTCATAAGCTAACCGAATGTAAACAATTTAAGAAAACGCTACCACCCGAGCTGCCGTCCATTTCGGGGTCGTACGATGCTCCGAAATTGGAGTGTCCCCCGCTGCGCACCCGCGACCCCCGATGGCCCCAATTAGTTGCCTCCTACTACAGGCAGGGGTTACCGTAGTGGAATTCTCCAAACGCCCCTATTCAAAAGGCCGGGACGAGTCATAAAACCTGCATCGAAACAAATATATATCACGCAAACATATATAAATTAACATCCCATTACTTATCTTCTTTGGGTCATTGATTAACCAATGCGCCGGTATAATGAATATAAACTAGACCTGTATATTTGTTGTAAGATTGACTAACTCTTTTACATAAGTAAGGTTTGTATTGCTGCTTTTAAATGAACTGTATGTAACTGTTTTTATAATTACAGTTCTTAAAAGATCTTTAAACCAATACACATGTCTGGCTGCGGGAATTAAACCTGCGGCCTCTCGTAGTTCAGAGCGTAGTCGTCCGCTGAGACATGAAGGCGTTCGCCTAATAATCTGTATTTGCAATGACTTCATGCTCGTCTTTTTTGTTTGAAATTTAAGATTTTAATTCGTAAATTTAATTTAATCTTTTAAAATGCAACAACAAAAACTGTAAACTAATAAAGCTTGTATGGGCTATTGCCATTAAAATAAATTCATCAATTTGGGGATAACAGAATAATGAACAAAGCTAATTAACGGTACCGCTTTTATTTTATTTCATTTAAATAGTTACATATATCATATTATAACAAGTATGTATCTTTAGACATTGAACACATTTAAAGCGGAACATATAGACGTGTTGAAATGTGAGCTTATCTTCTAAACAATATTTTAATTTCATTACAAGTATTTAATTTAAGAAAAGACGCGGCCGCACTTGGCCACCTATACAAAAGAAACCACTGTGAAGATAGAGTTCACCTTTGAAGATAACGTATTAAAAACAACTGATTACTAAAAAACAATTTTACTATAGCCTCCACAATCATTGGAGACAGCGCTGTGATAGAGTTCAGTATCTTTTAGGTATCGAAGAATCAATCCGCCGTAAAAGAAGCCAGATGCAGACGCGCTATTTAAATTAAATTTACACATTTCATGGACTAATACTTATAATATAATTCAATACTTATCCTCAATAGGAGAGATTAATATAGACAAATATATGAATATAAATATAATGTAAGTGTAATGCCCCGGAATTATACTAGATCTGCTGTCCGGGAGAAGTAAGCTAATTAGTATTGGCACATATTGCAACACAAGTATAATAATGATGATTTTTTTTAAAGCAGAAGCTGGCAATAAATAAATAGGTCACTTGGTGCTATTTGTTACAGAGTTTGTTTAATTTAAGTAAAGTACCTTTAAAAGATGTAATAATTAAAACCGCAGGCTAATTACTATTCAAATAAATTTTGAATTTTGATCGATACTAATTATTTTAAGTGTAAGCTGTATACACTTTTAAATGGTAGACATACGAATCAAAATTTTGTCATATTACAGAATTCTATTAGCCGTTTCTTTAACGTGATAATGTTTCAAATAGACAAATAAACCACGTACGGACAAAAAGATAGGTCAAAAATACAAAGATGTATTTTTATATAACGCAATTATCGTTTTCGGGGTGATAAATAAGGAACGAAGCGCATTAACGGTACCGATTTTATTTTATTTCATTTAAATTATTACATATGTCATATTATATCAACTATGTATCAATAAACAGTTGTTTCAAGTGGTGTAAGATAGACATTGAACACATTTAAAGCGAAGAAGACATTCAGACGTGTTCCAATACGAGCTTATTTTCTAAACATTTTAATTTAATTACCATCAATTTATGTAAAGGTGCGGCCGCACTAGGCGCAGATATGCAAAACTGGTCGCACTGCATCGCATCACAAATACACTCCGTGGAGCACCGCAATATACGCAGCAGCGTCGCATATTTTTTATTATAATGAAGGAAGTTATTCATTGGAATTTTGCCCTTCGCGTCAGTTTACAGTATAATGGCATAGTACGAAGGGACACATACGCATTTGATGGTTAAAAACCCTTTACACTTCAATAAGTCACTGGTAACAGCACTATAAAAAGTTACGTGTCTTCAATAGAAGAATCAATCGGTGGCATACAAAGTGCATGATGCGGCCGCGCTTCTTAAATTAAATTTATATGCTTATGATCTAACACTTAGAATATAATTGAATACTTATTCTCAATAGGAGAGATTAACATAGACAAATATATGAATAAAAATATGGCTTGTAATGGCCAGACTTATAATCCCTGCTGTCCGGGAGAAATAATAAGTATCGGCACACAACTGGAACATAAGTAAGTAGGTATTTCTTCTTACAAATACGAGATTTGTGTTCTACTATACGGAATATAGAAATACTCAGTATCAGCCCGCAGTCTGGAATTGAGCTCGGTATGGGGATAAGCTCGCCACCTATCACGTGGGACCGTAATAAATTCGGCGATAAGGGGATTACAGGCGTGAGTATATGTATGCATGAGTGTATGCGTATGTGCTTTGTTTTTTTTTTGAAGTGACAACTTCATATGGGAGGGAAACCGTAACGTTACGCGTTCATACTTCACCACTCTGTCTGGCTTCTTCATTAATTTCTATTGCTGTCGTTCCATAATCTCTGTGCTATATTTTTTTTAAGAGAAACTTCTTTAGAATCATTGTGATTTGATTTGAGTGGGATCGAGTGGGATCGAGCGGGATCGAGTGGGATCGATCGGGATCCAGCAGGATCGAGCAGGATCGAGCGGGATCAAGCTGGATCGAGCAGGATCGAGAGGGATCGAGTGGGTAAAATATATTTAATAATTAATAAATAACCTTTCCTCACATTATCATATTAATATACATTAAGTTTATGTAATAACCTAAGCTCTTCTCAAGTTAAACAATTTCAATATTAAATACTTCAACTTCAATTAGTTTAAGTTATCACTTCTGTCGAGCGTCCCGAGACGCACATGTTTTTTTAATGCTTTGCCTCATTGCTGTATCCATGTGTGTCCATCTATTATAGGAGACGCAATGAAAATTTACCTTTATTTAAATGTTAAGTTGTACCAGCTAATGTTAATTTTAGTCTGTTGATCGTCCGAAATAAATAAATGTATGTATGTATTAGAAATTCGAGGACTCGATCAGACTCGCACAATTATGTTAAAGACATTTTATAGCGTTAATGGTTTTTACACTTCGGCTACATTAGATGTGTTAAATGAAATGTATATTTGGGTATGTTGGCCGTATATTTTATTTTAAGTAGTTAAAAATATATTGCTGGAGTAGGGTTGGCCTTATGAAGTAATTATTTTTACAAAAACGCAGGCTGTTATTTCACGTCAGTTTTTCGAGACAATGGGAGTAGCCCGGTCAAGCCATCCTGTTGACGAAAATGTCTTCAGTGTGGATCTTCCTCTTCCAGAATTACTTGTAGTGTTTTATGTGTTGTATGAACCAGCTTAATTAACCAATCACGACCCAACAATATATTTAATAATAGCTTCATGTCCAATTTGCATCTTTCTTTGATATATGGTTTCCGATCATACTATTTTTGCTGCGATTTTCAGGAGCTATATTTTTCCATTTTATGAATTTATCATCTGTGATAATGCAAGTAAGAGGAAATTGAAGAAGTGATTTTCGATATCCGTATAAACCTGCGCCGTAATTACTTTGGCACACGTCGCTCAAGTTATGTACCGATACCTAGATATCATATATAAATTTGGTATTTATAGTATTACAAGTATAAGTAGGCCCGCTTTGCGAGCCGTGACGCACTGTATAATTTGTCACATTCATAATTCACAATTATATAGTAGGGGAAAGCGGGGCAATATGGACAGTACCCACTTATTGTCATAAAAAACAATTACAAGTCAATTTAACAGTCAGTTCATTGGGGTTAGAATATACTAAAGTATAAAACTTTTTATACCACAAAATGCAAAGGTAAAAACCTCAAAACAGGGTCCCGAAGTGCTCCGTTTAACACGTGTGTGTTGTTCATTCATAACTCATAACAAAACGCAGTTAGAAAAATATATATTTGAATAAAAACCACCAAGATTATTCTAAATGAATATAATTTATCAAAAAATAACGCAATTATGATAATATCTAAAATTACGTCAACATTAAAAAACTTACAGAGAAGTAGAGAAGATTGTATAAGAAATCGAAACGGTACAAAATACTTTGGCCTTTCTGAGATTCCATACATATATTTCTTCTGTCTCAATATATTGTATAAAATATTAATTTCAAAAATCATATAAAGACTGATGAGTTTTTTTTAAAGTATATTTAATATTTTTTCGACCTAATATATTGGTCTACTTAGGCTACTTTATTATCACTAATTTCCAAAAAGACAAAATATATTTTAATTACCAACTTTGACCATCGTAGTGCCCCGCCGGGTAAGTCGCTGTAAAACAAGAAGTCACGGGTTCGATCTCAGCACCGAGATAAGTGTTAGTATGTTAGAAGGATTAGTAGTTTTAAAAACAACTTGCACTAAAACCGGTAATATCTGCTTTTAAAATCTAAATTATTTTAGAACTATTATCGATTTTATATTGTGTTCTCAAGGTTTTGTAACGTCATTTTTTATGTAGCAATTGTTTCAACAGACTTCTCGGAAATTTCTTGAAACACGGTGTAATTTTAATGACTTGCGCGACCTACAGCCCTGGGGAGCACTGATGTGACGACCCTAATACCCACCATTGTAATACGCCTTATCTTGACTCAATTACCAACTAGTAAAAAAGATAACTATGCATAGTGCTTCTAGGCGGACTTTCCATAGATAACTTACCTTCTATTACTTCTTTGAAGCACAATACGCAGTCTTTTTATCATTCATATCTTAATACCCTTTTCTTCTAATTACTGTCCAAAGCACTGAAACAATTAAACAATTTGGAAAGTCAATTAAATATTTTTAAACAATGCGACGGGGTACACTATTACCCCAGTTTACCGTCAAGACTACTAAGATTAATATAAAATAATAATATATGTCGGAGAATAAATACGGACAACATTATATACTATAATGGAAAGCGTGTTATGAAAAAGCGGCCATTGTGTTTATTGCCAGTTCTCGAAATTTCTATAGCTGGTGATAGCTGAATAAACGGTAAAGTGAGTATGGGTTTTGTTTCATTGATACATATATTGTGTATCCTGACTGTAGGTTTGATAGGAATGTGTAACTCACTTTGACTATCTTTCTCCGACATATGCAATAATCACAGACAAGGTTCTTTGTTTAAACAATAATCATGTAAAATAATAAACTGTTAAAAATGTTACCTTAGGGTAAACTTACCTTAGGGTGCGCAGAATTGGATCTCTTCAAAAACCGGTCTTTGAACCGGGTACTCAGTTGATTTTCGGTTTATCGCGGAAAACCCGTTCTAAATTCGTATTGTTCGAAAACATAAAATGTTAATAACTCACAAAAAGTGTTTATTTTACAACTACGAAAAAATTATCAAAATCCCTCTTAAATGCCGGTTTTAATTTTTATTCTCAATTTAATTGAAATATGATAAAAATAAAAAAAACTCCCAAATAGGATCACTCTACGAAGTTGTGTGCGTGAAAATTACGTTTACGATTTCTAAATTATTTACAACCGGTCGTTGTTACTTATAATAAACTAGCTTAGCCAGTTTTAACCAGAGAAATCCATTTTCACACCCTACACGACGCGAATAAATGTATTAATATCTGTAAACGCCTATAAAACAAAGTCGCGTAAATAAACGGCTTAGATACGCATATACATAACTAATATGCCTCACCTTCCCCTAAAGGTATATTCATATAATAAATTCACAGATACGAGTTAAATATAGTAAACACAGATCACTCACAGACACTAACCTTAAATTTTTGTCACATGTTTTCGACTATTGATTAAAACATTTACATAATAAGACAATCCTACTAAACATTGAAACTGACACCAATTCACTTCCTATGAAACAATTAATACAATTAAAACTAAAGATAAATAGGATATTTTCTCCATAAAATAGAATCATGTGTGTATACATACGTTTTTCTGGTTCAATGCAATAAAATCACCGAAATGGACTGGACTGTTGAGCGTTTTTCTGATAAAATTTTGTTAGAAAAGATAAATTTTTGTAGAAATAGAATTATGAGCACAATTTTCCATTTGAATTCGATAGGTCAGAATGTATCTGATTGTGATGTGTAAATTCACATTTCTTGGGTATGCGCAAATCACATATCATCGGCTATCACTTTGGCTATTTACTTAGGCATCACAACTACCTCCTTCTTATCGATATCCAACCAGGCCTGCTGCTCTGAGTTTCGCGACGTTTTCTTCAGCACCATCCTGAATTTATTTGGAGATGGCTCTACGTTAATGGCTTTACTAGTAACGGTGTGAGGGCAATGAGTTTTTATTACTCCTTGAGATGTCGATGGGCCGTCATATTCATGAGCCTGCTTTTTATCACTCTGCGATTCAATAACCGGATTTAGGTCGAATAAATTCTCAACGATAATCTCTGCAGGCTCCTTTTGTTTTGGTGTCCTTTTTGAATAAAGTTGTTTTAAGCGCAGCTGCGTATCTTTGTACGCATTTGATATTGTTGAAATTTTTTTTCTAAGCAGCGGTAAGCTACCCGTTCTTATACCGAGGCAGTCCGTCAACAAGCCGAAGTTATTAGCGCTGGTTCTCCTGAGATCGTTCAGGCACACCATAGGTATATTTTGGTAGACACACTCTTCGACGATCGGCAGTATGATGGAGCGAGGAGTTACAAGGCCCTCGACGATCACGGCCCAGCATAATCCTTTATGGACAGCATTGAAGCACGCCGACATACCGCAGATAAAGGCGTCAACACTGTAGCAAATAATGATTACTGTATTTAAACCAATAGTATGAGAAATACTCGTAAAACAAACATATGAATATTCAATATTTCAATTATAGGTAAAGATTAGACGCTGGATGTTGGTGCAAGTCTCATTCCACCATGTCGCTTTGTCAATGTTGGTGTTCCACAAAACTGTGTTCTGTCTCCTACTCTTCTGCATGTAAATGACATGCTGCAAATCAGCAACAGGCATTGCTATGCAGGCGATAGAACTGTGGATGTATTGTACACTGGCCGTCCTAATATTTCTCGGGAATACGTCGAAGAGAGCCAAGAAGAACAAACTTGTGTTTGAAGTGGAGTCTTTCTTTACCAAAGTCTCGGACTGGGGTCGACTAAACTTAGTCCAATTCAACCCCAAAAAGACACAAGTATGCGCGTTAACCACTAAAAAGTCACCATTTGTCGTAACTCCTCATTTAGAGAACACTCCCCTGTCTGCCAAACCCAGTATTGGAATACTTGGCGGCGACATTTCGAGCAACGTCCAGTTCCGCGGTCAATTGGAAGGTAAGGCCAAATTGGCCTTAAAGAAGCTTGGTATGCTCAGCAAAGCGAGACGGTACTTCATGTCGGGTCAACGTCTAAATCTCTACAAGGTGCAAGTTCGGCCACACATGGAGTACTGTTCTCATCTCTGGGCGGGAGCCCCCCAGTACCAGCAACTTCCATTTGACCGGATTCAACGTAGAGCAGCTCGGGTTATCGACGATCAAACTCTTTCCGATCAGCTTGATCCATTGGCTCTGCGTAGAGATGTTGGATCACTCTGCATCTTCTGCCGCATTTATCATGGGGAATGTAGCGAGGAATTGTTTGGATTGATCCCGGCCGCTGAATTTCACCATCTGACATCGCGCCAATACGTAAAATTCCATCCGCACCACCTCGATGTCCAGCGTTCCACAACATCGCGATTTTTACGGCATTTTCTGCCTCGCAAAACCACTATGTGGAACCAGCTGTTGCCGGCGGTCTTTCCGAAACGTTACGACCTGGGAACCTTCTAGAAGAGAGCATATTCTGTCCTGAAAGGCCGACAACGCATTTGCAAGCACTCTGGTGTTGCAGATGTTGATGGGCAGCGGTAATCACTTTCCATCAGGTGAGCGGCCAGGCCGTTTGCCTTACCTGGGTGGACCCACCGGCCTGGGACCAGTTGGACGACACAAGTATGCTTCTTTCACTCCGATCTTCTCCCATACGCTCGAGGTGATTAAGCCAGCACCAAAGCTGTGCCTTAATCTCGGCAATATTGTATGTTTGGGAGATCAATATTTTAGCGTTCTTGCTGACCCGGCACGTGCCATTCTCTCGGATACTTGCTAATTTACAATTAACAGGTTTTATCACTTATTTTATTATGACACATAATTTATTTATAAATTCACTTTTGCCTGTGTAACTGCAATATTTTATCAATTATGTTTATAAACTTAAAAATATATAAAATACTAACTTTGGTTGCATTGATGGAATGGGGCGGAACACATAGTCGTACTCCTTAGAGTTCAACCAGCTGGAACTCCTGTACTTTTCCATTTCCTTTTTATATTTATGGAGCATATTTTCAACGTTTTTAGCCTGTGCGTGCGTCAATGTTGGCCTATTATCAATAAAAAAACGTAATAACATTAGTGTATATTGAATGAAACAAATAGCAATTAAATAATATTAAATTCATTAAATTCTTCTTTTTATTACAAATTAAGATAAATTTGGAACCAGATAATATTAAGAATAATAATGAAAGGGTAAACAAAAATCATTTGGGGTAATCTACAACTAAGAACAATGGGTTTATGTACCTATATAGAAGAATCACATGGGGAAAAATTTTACACAATTACACAATTGAGCGCAAACTTCTAACATTTCAAAATGATGTAAGTATGTATTAATTTTTAATTATCGCTCGTTTTAATGGTGTAGGAAACATCCATCACGAGAAAACCCGCACCTAAGAATATCGATATCTAATATGATGGAAAACATAAATGAGGAAACCTGCATACCTAAGAATTTCTAAATTGAATATGCGAAGTCTTTTAATTCGCAATACGCTACTGTAGTGGACTAAAGTCTAACCCCTCTCGTTACAGGAAGCCCGTGCCCAGGAGCAGTATTGCCACCAAGCCTAATTAAAAACCATTCAACCTTATCAGTAAATACAAAAATAATTTAATTAATTCTACTTGAATTACTTTCTAGAATTAGTTCTAATTTAATTAGTTGAATATTTATTTAATAATTGCAGTAGCTAATCATTAACTGATAATAAAGTGTATGCAATACCAAAAGGTCTACCAGTTGGTCAGCATAAAGAAATTATACCAACAGCTCCTTAAATTAAACAAAATAATAGTCTAGTTATAACATTGCAAATTAGAAGACTTTGCTTAACAATATCAGGGGATACGGTAATTTACAATATTGTGAAGATCAATTACTAGAAGAATTGAATCAATAACTCATTTTGGCATATCAAAAAGAGAAAAGTAAATTGGAAAGATTATTGAAGAAGTTACTAAAAAATACACGACAAAACAGGTAAGGTCTTAAAACACATCACAGAAAGTAATGTGCTTGAAAAATTTACCAGCAAAAATTCTAACGTAATCCAGTGAATATATACTTTTGAAACAGGATGTATACGCAGATGAAAAGAAAATTTAAACATTCAGATTGTTTTTGAACAAGTTTTGTGTAGATTGCTGATTGTTGATTTATAATCTAATCTAATTATAATACTAACAATGAATTAATTAATAATGGTCAATAAGTAAACAAGGTATGGAACCCAGTGCACTATTATTTAAATACAAGGATGATTCATTGTAGAATTATGCTATGAGAAAGATAAGTATTAAAAGCTTCAATGGATTTATTCAATAAAGTGAGCAAATATAAACTCATGGTAGATAGGAACAGATTTGCTGTAAGGAAAAAGGAAATATTGAAAATAGTGACAAAAATGCATGAAAATTTGTGAAAAATTTAATAACTAGTTTAAAAACAAACAACTTTTGTTTAAAACAAAAGAATAGAATAGAGTAAAACATAATATCATGGAAAATGTACACAACTCAATAATAAAAGCCAAAATACATGAAACTGAAAAAAATACGACTAGGAGCATTACTCAATGCCAAACTGTTACTGAACTCCATTAAGAGTTTATGATTCAGGTTATACTGCTTCTTTGATTAATCCTAAAGAATAGGAAAATATTTGAATAAAGAAGACTTAGTAATGATTAATGTTGTTAACAAAATAAGTGGATTTACAACTTTAATAATAAAACAAATTAAAATAGACGAAAATGACGTGTACACTATTGGCAAAATAAAATATATAAAAATAAAAGAAATTCAAATATAGGGTTTTAACTGGATTGAACTTAATGAAAGACTTCAAACCAACCCAACTGTTTTGCAAATAAACCGAGTTTATCAGAAACAGAGTTTAAATAATAAAAATATAGACAAAGCAGAACAAAACAAATTACGGATAAGAAAAAATAAAAATGACTGCCTCGGTGGCGCAGTTGTAATTGCGCATGCGTTACGACTGCTGTGCTGAGGTCTCGGGTTCGATCCCCGGGTCGGGTAAAGTGATATTGGGTTTTTCTACCTAGAAATACTCAGTATTAACCCGGAGTCTGGAATGGTGCCCGGTGTGGCGATAGGCTCGCCCCCTATCACATTATGGGACCGAAATTTGGCGAAAAGTGGGTGTACTGGTTACACCTCTGCCTACCCCTTCGGGGATTACAGGCGTGAGAGTATATGTATGTAAAAAATAAAAATTATAAAAAAAAAATTAAAAATTAATAAATAATAAGCTGATAGAAGAATCATATAGTCGACTTGCTGTACCAACTTGGCATTTAAAAAAGAGAACAATACAAAATCCCGACTGTGTGTTGTATTTCAGAGACTTAAATATGATATATAAATAAATATACCTCAAGCCTAACAATTCCTATTGATTGAATCTATCCCTTTACTTATAGACAGTAAAAATCAATGTCTTAACAAAACTAATTGTACGTGGTCGCTTTCTAATTTTCCAACATAAACTACATATTGTAATTAAAAAAAAACTACTTAATAAAAATACTATAAGTCATAGCTAGGTTACTTCTTTTCCCTTCAGAGCAAAATGTACAAAATGCAAAATGAACACCACACTTATAATGTACAATAATTCAATTGTCCAATACGCAAAATGTATAAAATGAAAGACGACTAATAGGGTAGTTTAATGTGTTTAATTCTGTACATTATTCTATATGCAACCGAATATAATACGCAAAAGAAACTCTTTTGCGAAAACAGAATCAAAATTGCTTGAAAAATTAGGTCACAATTTTTATTTTAAATATTGGCATGAGCAAATACTCACAGCCATGAGTGAAAACGGTGGCGTACTGGGCACATAATGCTATCTCCCTCGCACAACGGCACACTAATATGGATTCTGAGAACCGTGACGTCACAGTAAATATCGTGCATTATTTTACTGTAATTAGACAATTACCTCTTCCAGCAGATTTGAATGGCGTCTTATTTACCTATTTTTGTTCGGATTCATAAAATTCTTTAGTTAACAGGTTTAAGGTAATGTAAATATTTGATTATATTAATTAAATAAATTGAGCAACTACCCTATTATCACTCAGGTATGTACTCTGAGGCTTCTTCTTTGTGATATTTTAAAGTACTTTTTTAAATAAAAAAATATATTAATGTCACTCCAGCTACCATTGCTTTATAACAAATTTATATTGTCAAGCCGAGTGATAAATAGAAATGGTTATCTTATCCATAGTGGAAAAAATCAAAAAGTATGCCAACGTTGCTTCTGAATGGGTTCCGTCATAATAGACATTCCAAATAAAAAGCACACAATTTTGTGGAGATGCGTTAAACGAACAATATGTGCAGCATCCATAACTACAGATGCAAATGGAACTATGGGAACAAATTCCATAAACACTTTTGGATAACTGGCATGTTTATTTCTTATATTTTTCTTTTTAGTCAGTTGACGTTTTGTAAAATATTTCATTCTATGTTTCTATTTACATTATTGTGTTTTTGCATTTTCTTCATGTGAGGGAAATAAATAAGTTATTATTTATATTTTCCCCCCACATAACAAATGTTTTATATTTTTGGCGGTCACACCACACGTGTTAGGCCAATATCTTGGTCGAGTTTATTACAATTAATAAATAAAAAAAAATTATACATGAAGATAAATATAGGCAATTAATAAAAAAAACATAACGCGGTTTAAAAATAGCGACCTATATACTATTCCTAACTTTGCTTCCAAAAGACACACCACTGATAGACAAAAAGCTAAAAAGCATCACTGATAAAAAGTTTTAAAGACAAGTAAGTGTTTAACAACCCAGAGGATATATTGATACCAGATGCTTTGTCTGAAGATTTTGTTGTCAATAATGATAACGGTACTAATAAAGTTATTGAGTTTGTTATAAATATGTTCGACGTTTTATGAAAACTCGGAGACATGGTACATATTTTGACGACCACCGTTTAAGTGTGTTCCAAAACCACATTTTACCAAATATATTCAATACCTTTGGATATCGATTCGGATATACATTCTGCCTATGTAGTTATTTACGATTTTATGTTAATTAAGGATGAAAAAAGATTAGCACAATTTGGAGTTGAGATAAAATTCTTGAAATGTGTCTATTAAGTTGCAAAAACAAATACATACAGAATCATATTCCCAAATGGTGAGTTAAGTGGATGCATCATCATTAAAATGCAAGATATTCACAAAAAAAACTAACAGTCCTTTATATCACCGTGGGACAGTACAGGAACATACCAAATTTTTCTTTATAAAACCTAAAGCTTATGACTTTTTCGGTTATAAAATAAAGTTCCCGCACCGGAACACACCGCGCTTCAATTTTTAGTACAGGTGACACTCAACAGATCGCGATGTTTCAACACAGACGAATTTGAATCAAACTGTTCCCAGTTTCGTGGATTACGTTTGTTCACAAAATTTTTAAAATCGATGAATAATATTTAAACGCCAAAAGCGGCGTGTTTGTGTTGTAAACCCATCAGATAAGGGTATGTTTACTGCTATTTATTGTAGTTATTGAGTAATTTACGGTAAGTATTGAAAATAATTGCCGCTTTGTGTTTGTACCAGTTCTGGTACATTGTATTACTAAGTGTATTTTGTGTCGCACATTGGCAATTTTTAAATTCTTGTTACAGGATGGCTTCCAGATGTCTAAAAGATGAGGAAAAAGAACAGTGCCTCTTTGGTTATGCAGAAAGTGAAGATGGATTTGACGATGATGACGACAGAATCGCAGATCCTGATTTTGTTCCGGATTTGGAGATTCAATTGGAAGTAGATGATTTTGAAGAAGTTGATGGAGTGAATATTGATAGTAACATTGAAAATATTGAAAATCCTAGTAGTAGTTCCCAACTGCCAGCTCTTTCCGAAAACCTACCTCAACCAGGACCATTATCTAGATCTGAACCATCAAGACACAGTAAAGCTAATCAGAAATTGAATCTACGCTGGAAAAAAACCCTCGAGCTAAATGAGCAGCAACTCGGCGTTACAGCTGACGAAGACTTGCCAGCAGAGTTTTTAGGACATGATAGTCCGGTACAAAATATTTCTAATCTTTGCATCGTGCAAAAAGACACCACGATGCCATTCCGGGTTACTGAGACCGAAATCCAGCAATTTATTGGTCTTGGTATCATAATGTCGATAGTACAACTTCCAAGAGTGACAAAGCCAAGCAGTGGCCTAGGAACACCTCTAGTAAAAGTTAATTAATAAATGTGAAAAAATAGACTATTTATTCACTTCAATGACAACTCCAAAAAGGTTCCTCCAAAATCAGGCCAGTTGTGAAAAAACTGAACGAAACTAGCCTCAATGTCCCATTTGAGATGTATCACTGCGTGGATGAGCAGATCTGTTCCACAAAAGCAAGACACAACCAGAATAGGTACAATCCTAAGAAACTCCACAAATGGGGCTACAAAATCTACGTTTTGAGCAGCGTGAGTGGGTTTGCTTACAAGTTTGAGCCAGAAACAAGTAGTGAGAACATAGTTGCGCATAATGAGCCGAAACTGGGTGCTCCATCAAATGTCGTTCAACAATGTCCAGCTCAGTTCGTGCCTACAGCAGCTGTGCGCAAAGACCAAGTTGCTCACTGGCCAGTATAGGTCGAAAAAAGGATCAGTTGCAAGCTCCCTAAATGCTCTGGTAAGTCACAGACCGTTTGTGTGAAATTTAAGGCGCTACATTATGCAATAATAAACAAAATAATTGTTTTAAAGCATTTCATACTTCACGAAGGAACACATTACTGGAATGTACCCGTCATGGCTTTTTATTGATTTTTTTTGAGGTAACTAATAAAAAAAGTTGAATAATAAAAAAACATGTTTCTATATTTTTACAATGCTACCTTATAAGCTATTTTTTATTATATAATATGTTATTGAGTTATAAAGGGTTAAGGTGAATTTGAGAAAAGCTGAAGGATGCCTGTCAAGAAACTCTCCATTCTTATATTGCTACCAGCAAATATGATTCCTGAGGGGTTATTATTAAAGGCTATGTGACATCACGTTAAATTGAATATGGCGCCCTCTAAGGGACACGAGGTCGAGAACCAAATTTTTTTTGCCTTCACCTCATCATGTGTGGTATCATTGAACAGAGATTTTAAAATGAAATTAGGGTTTGGTACATCATATTTTTGTAAAGCGTATCGTTTGAGAGATATATCCTGTCAAAGTCATAAAAACAATTTTTTTACTGCAGCGCGGCGTCGCAAAGTTTGTTGATCAGTATGTAAGTATGTATGTATGTACATAGGTGTAGAAGTATGAAACCGGAATTTCTATAGATGGTGCAAGCCATCAGCTTAGGCACCGTAAGACCGCTTCTGCAGCGCCATCATCACCAGATGGTGAAGATTTTCAACACAAAACAACCCAAGTTCCTTAAATCGGTATATATTTCTATAACCTTACACATGTCGAGTTTTGTGCCTACGAACTACGATTTGCGGACATCGTCGGTTTTCTGTTACCATTTGAAGAAAACTGTTGCAAAATCACATCAAATGCTTGTCGAAACTTACGGTGAACATGCTCTTGGTAAATCACAGTATTTCGCGTTTGCTTGTCGTTTTGTACATTTTGCGTTTGACATATACATGTCGGACTCTCAAACAGTGCAACCTGTTGATAAGCGATCACAGTCTTCAACAATAATAAAACAAAAATCTACACAAGTACAATGACAAACAATTAGTTATGAACAGAACATTAGAAGCCATCAGAAAAAAAAAATGAAATAAACAATACAAATGTATATTAAAAATAAATTATATTAAAAGGAGCGCCAGCCATCCGTGATATTTGATTTTAGAAACAAAGATAACTGCTTGTTTCATTATTATATTCATTAAATATTTCTAGGCTAGAATATAATATACCTAATTATTGATATGATTTGTGAAGTGTTGGTGGGAGAGGTATAGCTTTCAGGAAGGACAGCAGGGCAGACAGTTTCTTTAATAAAACAACTACTGGAGATATATTTTAAAGAAATATCTCCGAAGGTTATAGCTGGGGTAGATGTATTACAAGAGCTTGAGGTATGGAAATATCCAACATACATAAAACATATAAGTTCATTAAAATTTAAAAAATCACCAAATAATGTAATCATCGCTATAGCTACACATGCACTTACAATATCAGTCGCTGGTACTTCAACTAATTATATGGTATTAAAGTATTGATAAATTACATTTGCACATTAGTCGTGCAGTAATATAGCACAATCCTTATCGTTTCACAATATAAACACTCACAGAAAACAAATAACATATTCATACTGACCAGTGGAATGGATCGGGGCGCCCGGATGTATTCTTGGGCAAAATCTGATTCGGCGGTAGCTCAGCCCTTGACCGCCTTGACTTCACGACCCCCGACTCACGACGCTTGTCTATGGACTTTTTAGATGTCGTCGAACTCGAACTATGCGAAGAGCCTTCCATTTTCTTATTTATTTGTTTTCGGGATGCGACGCTCAACAATTTTCAGTTTACACTACTTGACATGCGCAGTGGCCGCGCCAGCTCAATCGATAACTGCAAAACTGCACGCCCATTCCAAGAAAAACGAATATATGTAAAATTAGGATGCGCATAAGAAATATGAAAATAATGCACATTCATAAATCCTAATCCAACAAAATTGTTAAATTGTTTAAATATTATTCTTTAGAACAAAAAAAAATGGAACCGTATTACACGATGATCGGTGTTTGTGCCATCTGCTAAAACTTTATAAAAATATCGAAGCTTTGGAATAATAATTGTTACACCCAATTGCACACACAGTCCCGATACAACATTAAGAAACAAATTTTATTTCGTCGGATCAGGAACTGCGAGTCTTTCGGTCTCAAACCCAAAACAAATATTTATGTGTAAGTAGCTCTGGGTAATGCTTGGTATGTTCTAATAGTTAATTAAATTTTATTCGCTATTTAAAACACGTAGGGTGATTTCACAAACTAAGACCTTTGCTCATTTATATTTGAAATCTACTTGATACGTTATTGTTCATCCTCGTAAGTAATTTGAACACCGCAATACACATCTCAATACTGAATCTATCACGCATTAATATTATTATTTATTCACCTTGATTTCACAACAGAACGCACAGACGCTACTAGTACGTGCTGCCCACCTGAGAGCAGGGTTCGAAAGTGCCGACAGCCTAGACTATCTAACGATATATATTTTTAAACTGCGGTGTTGCCAGCATAATTCTGAAATTTTAAATTGCATCATACATTTTATATTAAATAACATGGCCGCATAAACTCGTCTCGGCGCGATCGAAGCCACGACCTGTCGTTTCTCGGCACACTGAGCCAACGAAGCTTTACCGGTATTTTCCAAGCCAAAGTGGCAAAGATGATCATGTATATTTCGACTTCGAACGAGTTTTTCATCATTGCTAATTATATTGCTGTATAACTGTATGGTAACTACTAAGCTCTTAGACATAGTCTCAATTGTATCGCATTGTTGCGGGAGTTCGAGACGCGATGTTTTTTAGTATTTTTATTTGTTATGAAATCAAAAATACTTTTAAACTTGTTTCACAGGATGTCACATACTATAAGATACACATGAACAGAATAAGATTTATAACAAATGCGCATTTTTGGAATATCGTTATTGTGCTTGGTATGGCGATAGGCGATAGGAAAGTTGCCTACAAGTATAATAACCGCTGTTTATATAGGTGTTTATTTTGTTCTAGATTTTATCAGTACTGATGAAATCTAGAAGTTCATCAGTACTGATTTGTCCACGTCGAGAAAAATGCTTATTCTGCGTCCCCTATAACTGGCTACAGTGTCCAATTGTAGAGGTTTTCTTTTAAAAATTACGCACCCCGCCATTCAATTTTGAACCTCGATGCACATAAAATAGAGTCTGGTCTTTGATTACCGAAGCTGTATCGTTGTTTTGCTTTTATGTCTTGCAGGTAATAATTTACCACAATTTTCTTAAAGCCGCTCTTATTCGTTATGGGATTGTTCTTTTTAAGCTTTTCGCATTGTTGCAGATTTTTTTTGAATTTCTAGCTGCCTAACTTTAACTTACTCTCGAGGATCAATTACGGGGATTACAGGGGCAAACCTTGTAGAATATTCAAATAACTATCGCCTGATTGGGGAGTCGTGATGCATTCTTCGTAGTTTGTATATGTTGTCTGCATATGGCATGTAGATGATTATTTACTACATGATGATTTTACAGGCTGATGGCGACATCTACTGTACATACATTTGTACTGAATATAGCTGTTTGTTGGTACCAGATGGCGCTTGTGTCCAATCGCTTGATACCTTACCACACACTTGGCAAGTCCCGGCGAGAGATTCGAGCAGCATGTGTTTCATTTACCTGTGACATTATTGTAATTGATGGTAAGTAGTAGGCGATTTTTATTAATCTATGGAGAGAACCGAAAAGCGATTATTACCAAGTTACATCACGGAGATCGAGCGCGTACACTCCACACACGGCCTCTTTCTCTACAGTCGCCGTTCGCCCGCTGGGGTGCTGGAGTGCTTGTTGTTACTAACCACTAACACCATAAGGGTCACTCTGGCGCCGAATGCAACCATAACTTGCATCCGTCGCCGCGCCAGTACCTTGGACCAAGCTGCCACAACCGCACGCCAGCAAGCTGCTGCTGAGCTGTGCCGTCCTCGCCATCCACACCAACGCAAGCGGACCTAAGCGTGCCAATCACTTGAGCCACTATCGTGATGTTCGCCTGGAACGGATCCATCAGGACAGTAGTGTTTGCACTCCACCCGCAAACTGTGTTGGGTGTGACACGGACGATGTATTTTATGAATAAAGCTCGTCCCACGTATTCCAAATCTGAGTTTAATTGTCTCACCCACTAGCTAACTATCTACGGCTAACTAACATCAATAAAAGCTATAAAACGCCTTAACATGGGGCCACTGAGGAGTTTGAGTTCTACTCTCTGTATCATGGTGAATGCTTCATAGAATTATTTAATCTTATCCCATCCTCCCCCTTCTGCACCAGAACCACGCGTACTGGCTTGCGGAGCCACAGCTTCATGGTATCTACAACCCCGGGCCGAACCAACGTTCGCAAATTCGTATCTTTGCCGCATCATCGAGCTATGGAAGAGTTTTCCAGCTACCGTGTTCCCTCCTTCCTATGATCCTGGATCCTTTAGGGGTAGTAACAGCTTCACAAGTTACTCAGCAGGTAGCCTTCGCCACTTGATAAAATCAGGCCGACTTAGTTGTGTCTCTCTATTTGGACGGCACTGCGCTTACCATCCGGTGTAAAGTGGTCACATTGCGATGCCAGGAAAAAATAACTAGGTTGCATTACAAATGAAACAATGCTTTGCTTACGATATATTTAATGAATAAAGGGCTTACTTATTATAATATGATTATAGACACTTATTCAAACTACGCATTTATAGCAAAATCCAGTAAATTATTGTATGGTATGGCAGTGTTGGAATATAAAGACGCAGGGAAAGTAGAAAGACGGTTAGAAATGATAAAAGATGGACTAAAAGAGAAAGAAGCTACATGATTGCAAAGATTATTAATGAAGTAAGCACTTTTATACAAACAGATCAAAAGATAAAATACAGGAAAAGGAAATGATTCTCGAAATTCTAAAAACACCAAGATGACAGAGGTTGTTTTACTTATATAAATATAGACTTGGTTTGCAAACTGTTGCCAAGATTAATATTGTTATGGATTACATTGTTACTACTCCATTCCGCAAAAGAGATTAATATAAAACAGGGCTTTATACGACTTTTAAAATAAAATTTAATAGCAATACTGTTATGCCAACAATTAATAAATTATTCTTTCCCTTGTCTCTAAAATGGGCCAATTGTTCGTAAATTTACTACCAATTTTGTTTAATTTTATATAAAAGTTAAAATTATTATTTTCTATGTTATCAAAGTGACCAAGTAAACTTGTATGAAATCATATTAAAAAAAAATTATACAGAAAAAATTTAGTCCGATATAAGTTTGTCACTAAATCGCTAGAACTTCTCAAAGAATATTTAAAGTAGATTCTTTGAACGAAATCAAATAAGAGAAGTGACTACCTTATCACTAAATATATGCTTAACTAAACATATTCGCCTCGAGTACAGTAAAGTACATCAAGATATTTGCATTAGCAAAAAATTAAACATATCAAAAGTATACAAAGCGCAAATATAATCAGTCTTCATAGATGTTTGGCCTCAGCCTAATTAAATTTATGGACAAAAACAGTCAAATCTAAAACATATCCAAAATTATTTTTAAAAATTGACTGTTCTGTAAATAGGTTATCAATTTAGAGTAGATAGTTGTAAACTCGAGACGATCCGTACGCCACATACAAAATGCATGATAAATACAATACGGCGATACAAGATGACACTTGTATCCGCGACTAAGACGATGAGCTGTTCCGCTTCTGTCTTTAATCGCGTTCGCAATGATGTTATCCACCACGAAGCAGCTTGCAGAGAGCCGCGCGTGAGCACTTGTAGTTCGAGGTGAACTTCAGAATGTGCCGCAACTCGTCTAGAGTGAGGATCAAGTACTCATACGGCTTACGATCCCTCAGCCGCTGCACGAAGAATTCTTCCTCGAGATCCCAACCGATGCCCTTGAAAAGGTAGTCGAGCGGAACGTTCTCATTCTCAGGATCTAGTATGTTTGCATCCCATAGGACGTTCACTAGATCTTGTTGCGACAGCACTGGAACATAAACACATGCCTAATTATTCCATGCATATTACACATTGGAAAAATTAATGTTAAATTTTAACCTCAGTAATAAAAAAGTATAGTGCAAATATAGTAAGCATACAGAGGGTAGATACCATTATAATTTCAATAGTATGCTTGCGGCCTGCTGTACATAAAAAATAGCAAGGCATAGCAAGTGTAGTTCAGTGTCCTGCCTAACACCTGTCAACTTCCACTACTCTCTTGTAGCATGCCCAGGATATCCTGCACATTGCACATGCGCATAGGTAGCATCTCCCGCCATTTTACGGTGCAGTATTGATTGATTGTATATACATATAATAATAATACTAGCCCTGTATTAAACATTGTCCCACTGCAGGGCACGGGCCTCCTCTACTAATGAGGGGTTAGGCCTTAGTCCACCACGCTGGCTTAATGCGGGTTGGCAGACTTCTCATACCTTCGAAAAACTCTCAGATATGCAGGTTTCCTCATGATGTTTTCCTTCGCCGTTAAAGCAAGCGATAATTAACATTTTAATACACACATAACTTTAGAAAAGTCAGAGGTATATGCCACTTGGGTTTCGAACCTACGACTTTCGTCTTGACAGTCCGTACCGCAACCAACTAGGCTATCGCTGCTTTGTATATATATAATTATATTGATACCAATTAGTTAAAGATTATGTAACAATCATCTAAACTATGTTTATGTACTGACTTTTTTGTCATCTATTGATTTTCAAGTTTAATAATAGTCTCATAAATAATTATAACAATTACACGCTACCAATGCAATTTAATAATATTAAATTAAAATCATATATAGGTAAAGTAACTATTAGAATACAAAATTAAACAAAACTTAAAAGATGTAATAGGCATGCACAAACACTCACACACAAACTCTGAAATACATACACAGAAATAAAGACACAAACAAATAAAATGCACACAATAGTATAAATAATAAAATATATATGACTATTATTTATCGTTCACACATAATCTCGCTAAACAAAGTAATTAAAAACTCACTAGTGTCGCTGACGACGAGGTACCCCATGCTTGAGGCGTTGATCCAAATGTTCACCAATTAATTGTTCAGTAAGTTTTAAATAACCGGCGGACACGGGAGATGTCCGGCAGGCGCGGTTCCCGAGAGCAAATGTCGAGGGAGTCTGTACTCCTCCCTGACCGCGCAGAGTATTGAGCTAGCTTTCACATAGACCTAACGCCATCTAGGCCTAGATTATGGGGCCACGAAATGTACTTTAATTGGCAACACTTAATAAAACAGCTGAGAAAAGATCTAAAATTTTTCTTTACTCATTATTTGAATAGATCATAACAATTGCAATATTGATAAATGTAATATTGATAATTGTATTTAAGTTCTACAATATTGGACATAAAAATAATTTTAAGTTTTAAGTGGGTTTTAAGCATAACTTACGATTTCATTGGAAATAAGTTTAAAGAAACGGATAAAATATTTTCATTCTCATATTTTATTATATCTGTACGACTGCACGGTAATAGACTTTCTGAGCATAAAAGTCGTGAATTAACGTGCATGATTTTTCTGTCATTTGCAAATTACAACTACCACCAGATTTGAATAGTGCTCCCTGAAACAAAGATTTACTCACGGTAGATAACTATTTTGGATGAGATTCACCATTCAAATTAGTATATCAAATAAGTTATATTTGAATGGTGAATCAATTTTTACCACATGTCAAGTGTCATATACCTCTACACTAACCGGGCATACATTAAATAGATTACACTGTGGACTAGCTGTTGGCAGCCGCGTAAAAGAACCTATATCTGACGTGAAACACTGACGTTCTACGAAGTCTGCAGTTCAGCAAGAAGGTTCCATTACCATCATTACCTCCGATTTGCAAATTTTTGCCTGAGAACTGCGATTCCTATCTAGGATGATTCATTCATTTATTTAATTGATAATAATATTCGCGTAAACATAAGAAAACATTATTTTCTCAAAGGTTGCCAGAATACAGTAGACCAGCATTTCCCAAAGTAGGTAACCCACCAGAGAGTCGCGAGTGAATATTGGATGGACCCTGAAAATAGCACAATACATCGACCGATCGGGACCGACCACTTGCATTCCTTGTATTTTAATAAATAATTTCAGATGTTTGTATGAAAAACATTTAAAATGTAATATCTCTTTAAGTTAGCAAAAAATCGAAAATGTGAAATAGCCAATATTTAGTAGATATTTTTTTTTACTAAAACTTGACGTACTTACTCACATTTTTTGTAGTTCTTACAGATATAAAGACATGAAAGATTATAACTTTTTAAAGATTTGAGTGAGCACCTATAAAAAATATTTTTTTAAAACGAAGCATGATAGTGATTCGTTGTGTGATTTACAAATTTCTATTCCACTTTTACATTTAAATATAATTAAATTTTATTTAATAGTTAATTCGTAAGGAATCTTGACTTTTCAAAGCATGTGGATTGAGTGAGCACCAATAACAATTTGTAATTTTTTATATAGGGCACTAGGTGATCTGAAATTAAATACCGTGACTTTACTAACGTTTTACTAAATACTAGAACCCAAATTTTATTTGTAAACTTGATACATTGGTAGTTCTGGGTTGCCCCTTATCAGGACTGAGTGAGCAGACATTAACTGATTTATCTTCGGTTTTATCTTTTTACAAATTCCAGGATTAGTTTTACAATTGGTTTAGAACTTTTACTAAATACCTAATATTTAAAAAACGTTTTTTGGAAAGTGCTCACTTAATCCACATGCACGCGTTTAATAAACTTAGAAGTGTTAAACTTGTGTTATTTCTATCGATAAATCAAACGATGTGCATCCTGACTATATCTGGCGACCGGTATGTGTAAGCCCTCACCCAGGCCCACACATCGTGACGTAACGTATTTCTCTGCGACATAATATATTTAGACCGACGACGCACTCTGGAGGGCAATTCTTCCTTCATTCAAAATAATTTTGTAATCGAATCTGCAGTTCGAATCATTCTCTATTACCTAATTTCGAACTACGAAGTAATTTTTGCGAATGGTGCATCCATACCCATTTGAATTCGACTCTTTAGTACGAGGTTCTACAAAAAAAAATTTAGAAGTAAATTTCTCGAAGTTTCTTGTTTTTTGTAGTCTCAGCAATACTCCAATAAACTTCGAACGAGCAAAATGTCAATATGACACAAACAGCGCACGAGATATTCCGTTTAATCACATGCCATGACAAGCATTTGCCAGCGTAAAATATTTAGACAGAAGAGTGGAGAGGATTTAAAAAAAAGTACACTATGTCCGTTCTCAAGGTTAAAGGTATCTTCATACTAAATGGCATCAATATCGGTTCAGTGATTTAGCCGTGAAAATGTAACATTCAGCCGTGAATGTTTTGATTTCGAGATGTACATCTGTCTCGACCGGTCTATACCAGTCGAAGCAGTTCAAGCGGTAACCTTCGAGAATAGCTCAAATTTAATATTTTTATTTCGAATTCTATTTTTAAAATTATTAACCATACACTATTTATTTATAAACCATACATTTGTCATTGTACACTGACAATCGAAATACGAGGTTCGAGCAGCTAACCTTCGAGAAATTTCCAGAATAGTTTAACTTTACATTCATTCGAAAAAAGTTTGTATTCGAATTATTTGTCGTATACGAAGTTGATTCGAGTGCGTGAGAATTGCCTTCCTGGTAATCAAATTTAATTGTAATTATTTGAGAAATCAGCGCGAAGTTTCTAAAATGTACATATTATTATATACATTAGACGAGGTTAGATAAATAAGTAACAATGTTAATACAATCATTATTTTATTTCATTAATATTACACCTTATAAAATAATTTACACTGAGTGTTAACCTAATTTCACAACACATATTGAACATCAAGATATCGTAAATATCTGGGTAAATTACCGGTATATAGCAAAGACCCAGGACTAGTGCTACCAACACATTTCCGGAAGAGTTTAATTACAATAGTAATAATTACAAATACTGTATAGTGTTGTCATATCACAATTCAAATACTGAGGATAAAAGCGCAACGAAGACAACAGTTATCATTGATTGATTTTCAGCAATCTAATCTGCGTCAATAAAATCATGTTGATACCAATCTTTTTTTCAATAATGTCTCTTCAATTAAATTAAATAGTGTTTGCTTTTTTATATGCTATTTTGTGTATGTATCCCACAATAATTCAGTGACGGTCGGTCATACTAAATGTGATTTAAATACAACCAAATATACATCATAATGTTGTCTGCGATGCGGCTACGAATATAGTATGCTATCTATTTGTATTTTCTTAACTGAGGAACTTTCGAGACAAATTATTATTCTACAACAATAAAAAAGAACCTATTTCACAGTTGGTGGAGATATCGCGTAATAAGCATCCATTAAAAGATTTCCAATTCATAACGTTCTGTTTTTGAAATTTATCGAAAACATAATATAATTGACATAGTTACACATAAATTATTTTGAACTCCATTTAACACAAATAGAGCATAAGTTATAATGCAATAAGTACAAGAAAAGAAAATTTCAGTCAGTTAAGAAAAAACGAAACTGTTCACCGTATACACACATTTAAAATGTGATAAGACTACAAGTAAATACATAATATAATTGATATCTTAATGATTTTAAGACTAACGTACACTTTGTAGTATGTATAGTAGACAGCGCAGACACAAGAGTCCTAAATAATATTAATAATAAAATCAATATTTTATGAATATCGGCTACTACACAAGAATTATTCATATTAATAAATTCAATGATTGTTAGGCATATAAAATTAATTCACAGAATATTTATCGCCGTTCATTCTATACAAAACATATAATTCATATTCATAAAAAAACCATTTATTTGAAATGTTTTAAAGGATCTGCAATAATGTATATATCAAGTATTTTAATTCGAAACACCGAATTAGTAAAATGGCGTTTTTCTAACTACATAAACTAAATTTTTGCCAGGAAGAAACCCAGCGTGTAGTAAATACCCTGGTTTAATGAATATCTCATGGGGTTATAATTAATTATTTGTCATTTTAATTACAACATTTCTAACAATTGGTTCAATTGAAAACGAAAATATTTCGGAATAATATTTTGACTTAAATGTTCAGAGGATAAAAAACCTTAGTTGCGAGGTTTTGTAAAGAGATCGTCCTGCCGAGGACCGTTTATAATTTTTGAATACAAACATTTTCGTTTTTATTTATAAGTAGTTTGTAACGATACATTTTAAAATGAATATAACCACATATTACTACAATTACAAATTAGTAGGTACAGTAAAATAATATACCAATCTCAAACACATACAATTTAATTTTTTGTAGTAAATGCGAAAAAAACATACACCAAAAGTAACAGACAAGTAAAAGTCTTAAAGAAGAGATTTAAAATTATAAAAATTCACGTTGTTGATATGACAATTCTGAAATAATGTCGTGTCTTATTAAATTAAATAAACAACTAAAATTTAAACATTTGCAAAATGGCGAGGCCTAGGACCCAAGCCACAAGTGGTTGAACCTGAGTACGAAACCTCCTCACAAAACGTGTCCAGTTCAATAATATCTTTTTATACCTGGCTCTTGACATACAATGACCGATTGAGAGCCTCTGGAGATCGACGTGACGTACGAAAATGTAAATTGAGCAAGAGTTTCAAAAACATATAAAAGGGGGCAGATATAATATAGTATAGAATATATAATAAAGGTAAATTATATTTTAGTGAAATTATTTTCGCACAGACCGATTGCCTCTCAATCGTTACTATACATTTAATTGACCTTTTACAATGCCGACTATAATTGCCAGCAAAAAACTTTCCATCTTAAAAGTTACACCTTCCATATAACATTTCTCGAATAACAGTAATCTATAGTCCGCGACAGCTCGACATGGCAATTTTCTAGGGATGTGACAAAATGTAGCAGGTAGTTTATATCGATATATAATAAGATATATGCAATGCAAGAAAATAAGACTAAAATATTTTATAATAATATTTTAGTCATAACAATCAATATCAATTGTGGGCGATTTTAATTGTTTTTCGGGTCCTGCTAATTTCGATTCGAATTATATTCTGGGAAAAGTTCTAAAAAGCTGGTGAAAAACGCAGCCATATTCAATGTCTGATTGTCAGGGTAATTATAATAATTGTATTTCCGTTTAATATCACAATTTTCTAATACTCTTCAGGCTAGTTCTCGTGCTTAAGAATGAATTATTGGTTTTTTGTTTTAACACATTACGAGGAAGTGACCGAAGTCATTTTAATACACAACGACACAGAACAATGTGAGCGAGATCGATATCGATAAGCGCGGTCGATGCGAACTCGTGCGTCGTGCAGCGCTACGACTAAGAGGGCGCGGGCGATGTGCGGGTATGCGGGGAGACCCCTCCCCCGCGCCTCACCTCATACCCCGATAGCCGTGTCGACCTGTCGCGCACAATATGTAATATTATTTAACAATAATATTACAATTGCAAAATTAATCATCTAAGGAAAAAATTGCATAGAACCCGTAGTATGCATTACGTGATGCAATGTTCGCAAGTTACTTGCGATTAGTGCACGGCCCTTGTACGAACTATCCACCTTATTATTCCGTTACAGTTAATCCGTAGACCCGGCACATATTGTCACAAACGTCAATCGAGTTGCAAAAGTGATGCGCCAAGTACCACCCGCATTCCTGGCCATTTTTGAAATTAATTTAATTGTACAAAGCATATTTTATTTCAGAGTTGAATGATTTATTGAGCTTTCAAATATAATAAATGTAATTTAACATCACAGATGTAGGAGATTACTTACCCGATTCTTTTCCAAATAGTAATAGTAGTTCCTTCATCCATCTTATCACAATACAAATTGACTTTTAGGACATCTTTAAATACGCGGTATAATTTAATATGCCAAAAATTTAAAGGCCCTTGCGGGAGAGGCCTGTTAGTATAAATATAATAATACTAGCCCTGTATTAAACATTGTCCCACTGCTGGGCACGGGCCTCCTCTACTAATGGGAGGGGTTAGGCCTTAGTCCACCACGCTGGCCTAATGCGGGTTGGTAGACTTCACATACCTTCGAAATTCTTATAAGAATTCTCAGGTATGCTCTCAGGTTTCCTCACGATGTTTTCCTTCACCGTTAAAGCAAGCGATAATTAACATTTAATACACACATAACTTTAGAAAAGTCAGAGGTGTATGCCACTTGGGTTTCGAACATACGACTTTCGTCTTGGCAGTCCGTACCGCAACCAACTAGGCTATCGCTGCTATTAGTATAAATACATAGGCCATAAATACATAAGCGATATACATACTTGTTTTATTAACAATTATGTTGTTTTTATTTTACATATTATTAACGCACTACAAGCCAGTACCTACTTGTCAAATTTAAATTTCTTCTTCCATAAAGAAGCAACAATGTCAATTAAGTTTTTATATGGGTATATTAAATCTTTTTTTTCAGTTTTACGACGTTTTACAACTTACATGTGCTTAGCGAACAATCTGACATTATTTCTTTTTTTTGTAAACGTGTATGAGATTCGAATTTCTTATTTTAACAGCTGCAATTATTGCAGTCCTTTAAACATTGGGTAGTCTATTAAAAAGGTTTAACTTTAAATATCAGTCTCCAATGTTACAATTTAAGTCGAATTGTTTACTTGCTATTTTAAAAATAATATAGGTCTTAAAAATCCCTGGCATACAACTCAAAAAAAATTGTATAAAAGTTTTCGAAGATGGCAGAAAATATTTATAAAAAAACAATATTGACTATAACATACTTATTGATGACTAGTACAAAAAGATTCATTTCATAATAACGAAAGTGCAAAATTGAGATTACCTATGTATTATAAGTACAACAAAGAGTAAAATGAAAGTTTCGCAAATCTATAATAGTTACAATTATTGTATAATCAGATTTTTTCACCAAAAAAGATACAGTGTGCATTTCTAATAACAAAGTGCACAATTCTTTCCAGACCTTCTATAAAATCATTGAATATTAATTTTAATGTAATAACCACATAAATGTCCGGATTCGCAAAAAGAAGTGTAATCCAAGCGGACATTAAAAATCGCTCACAGGACGGCTATTTAGAACAAACCGGAAAAACCCGGAATTGAATCTCTACTAAGCTCGTTGTGTAGCCTAAGCTAATTCCATATAGAGCCAAGAAGCTTCATAATAAAAAAGATATAAAATGTAATTTTTGGCTGATCCGATCATCGCGCCAAACATTTACGCGTTAATAAATATAACGTCATTGACGTCTACGCTTTTATGGTCATTGGTACTTAAATATGAGAAACGAGGATGCAAGAATCCGATGCTCGGCGGAATGATTAGAAGTATAATTTAAAACATCTCGGATGATGGATATCTAAACACTGATAACACCACTTATTTGGCGCTCTTACATTCTAAGTTACAATTCTAATAGACACCGAAACAGCACAATAGCTGGAATATTTGAATTGTAAATGTACTATTGCCAAGGCCAATGATTGCATAAACTATAGTTGGCTAGGATGGTGATTGACAGCGGCGGTAATCAACAAAAAACAAACGGAAAACAGATCTTGAAGATTGTACTGCGGTACTGGTTGCTTCCCATACGTTTAGTTTTTGATTCATTGGCCAAGACTTTAGAAATTTACATCCAGCACACAATGATTATTTAAATATTATTTATATAGTATCATAATAAGTAGACAAAAACGTTTGAAAACGATACATATAGCATTAGTTAGTTAGTTAGCAGCTGTTAGCTGGTTGCCTGTAACTGGGTAGCATGGACCAAAAATTTTGTTTAAGTATAATACAATATGTACCACCCACTGGCGATCCATTTAAATAAATAAATAAATTAGTTATATATTGGCAAAGATAAATTAATTAGTTTATTAAATTAAAGATACAATAATAATGTTTGTCAAGGTAGAGTATCCAAAACTATTTTTGTTTTAATTATAATAATAATCTTATCCTAATTTCTATACACTGAGTAAACAATGTAAACGTGTAAATCTTGTATATTTTATTTTATTTAAATACGAATACATATTTATTCACCTATGTGATATTAGTATGCGATAAATAGACAATGTATATGATAAAAAATAATTATACACTGTTGCCGGCTAGGTAACCATTATACTCGTAAATACAGTATCCGGACTTTATGTTGTTAAATAAATATTTTATTGACAGTTGGTTCTGAAAAGTATACAAAAACTATGGGTACAGTACACTCTGTTTACTTGAGAGAACTAAACAATAGAAGAACAGTACTTTATTCATAATTGATATTTTTCAAATTTTCGCACATAAAGGATTATTATTTTAACATATTATTGTAGTTAGTAATAGTGTAAATTAACGGCAAGCAAGTCGTGATAAGTAAGTTGCCACTGTTTTTCACAATCAACAAGTTATGTTACAGAAAACTATTATGGAAACAATAATCAATATGTTATGAAGTTATCAATATCATTGAAATCTGATGAAAGGGTAATCGTCAAATCACAAAAAGTTTGCACGAAATGATTCATGACGTCATCGTTCGGAATGGCCATTACCGTTCACGCATGCGAACTTTTGTACACGGCAATAGTATAAATAATAATTGAAGCATCCTTTATGGATAATTTATTAATGTGTAACATTTTTCCTATCGCATTACTGCAATCTGTGGGAGTGATTTAGTGAAAAGGGGCGGAAGTGATATAAGTTTTTGAATCATAAATACAAGCGATTATTTAGTTTTTGAATCATAAATATAAGCTATTAAAGTCATTGACTTGATCTGATGAGTCGGCCGCCATTTTGGTTGGTTTTTCACGTCACGTGACAAAATGCTTTATTTATATATATTTGGAGGTTATTTTCGGGAGCAGAAGTATACAATCCAAGTAGTTGTGTTCTGCACTGACGTACCTATAGCGATCGTCCTGACTCTCTGGTGTTGTGCCTGAAGTATGAGATTACATTTAAAGAATACCTCATAAGTTAACCCCTCACTTCGCCTCTTTTAGGAATGATTTGGTATAAACTTTGAAACACGTATTTCTTTATTTCTTACCAAAAGCCTAAATATGAATTTTCAGATCCCTAAGTTGAGGTATTACGGATTGCCCATACAAACTTTCAATACCCTATTTCCCCCCCTTCAAGATTGTTTTTTGAGACAAAAGATAACCTATGTCCTTCCCTCTGCTGTATTTCATTAGGATCCGTTCACCCGTTTAGTCATGAAAAGGTAACAAACAAACATACAAACAACAATATTAATTTTGCTGCTGAGATATTTTAAAACAATTATATCTCCTAAGATATTCATTGAAATCAAATGACGTAAGGGCAAGTTTGTTCAAAATTAAATACTTGTGATGAATAAAGTATTTATTTGGATAAGGATTAATACCAAGTTTATAAACACCCCTTCCCGAATAATGCATTGTTTCAGAACAAAGTCGATAACCATTTAAAAGGTTATAGTGAGCCAACCGAAAAAGATACACATATGAAAAAGATACATATATCGCCGAGTTATTTGTGAACTTTTTAAGAGGAACAATTCCGTCATACATGATTGTTACGTAACTTTAACCGTTTACGCAGCGCACGCAACGGAAGTTCTGAAAAGGAGTAAATTTTCCACGTTTTTGCAACATTTTTCGTTGCTGCTCCGCTCCTATTGGTCATGTTATATAGCCTATAGCGCTCCTCGATAATTGGGATATCCAACACTAAAAGAATTTTTCAATTCGAACCAGTAGTTCCTGAGATTAGCGCGTTCAAATAAATTAACAAACAAACTCATCAGCTTTATATATAAGTATAGATTTCTTGAATTTCTTTAAATTAACAAATATAAATTTTTAAATATTAATTTATTGTGAGTGTTGCTTATTAGCAGATGAGATTTCAGATATTACACATCAAATTCGACGGAGTGAGACTTAATGATCGCGGTTTGATAAATGAACTAAAAGTAATACTAACAATTTGTGTACGGAATAGATGAAACTCAGACGGTGTATATAATACATTTATTTTAGTTATTAGTACATGTACTAATATATATGTTGAATTTACTACCTACCGACAATTTCCTCTGCACGATGCCATCTCGTACATTAGGCCATAATTTTACACAATGTTTTGTAAGCTGTGAACCGCCCATCCACGACTTATAAAAAAATAGACCCAGAAGAAATAATGTAAGTGTCAAATAACTGCATCTTGACAGCTTCTACTTGACATAGTTTTAACAAGCCTTTAGCAAACATTATAATAATATTATTTGTTTTTGTCACAAGAAAATGAATGTACTTTCCTCAAGTATGGCAGGTTATAAAGTGAATGGTGCCTTGCACGCGGTAATGAGCAGCCAGGCGGTGGCACAAAAGGCGCGAATGGCTGTTCATAATGGTGTGATGGTACCGACACTTACGTATGGAAGTGAAAGTTGGGTGTGGCAGAAGAAGCATGAAAGTGGAGTTAATGCGGTGGAGATGCGTTCCTTACGGAGTATGTGTGGAGTCACCCTTGCTGATGGCATGAGGAATAGTGAGATAAGAGATCTTTGTGAGTTGAAGAATGATGTGGTGACTAAGATAGAAAGAGGTATGCTGAGATGGTTTGGCCACATGGAGAAGATGGATGAAAGGCGATTTACGGAAGCTATTTATCGTGCAAATGTGACTGGAAGAGTGGGTAGAGGGCGCCCAAGGAGAACGTTTACGAATCAGATAAACGATCTTCTCCTAAAAGGGCAAATCAGAAGTACCTCCAACCGTCGTAAATGTATGAGAAGATGTATGAATCTGGAAGAGGCGAAAGAAGTGTGTCAGGATCGTAGCTTGTGACACTCAATAGTCTCTGCCTACCCCCATGGAATACGGGCGTGAGTGTATATGTATGTATGTAAAATGAATGAAATAATTAATAAAATAAAAGGTAGCTAATATGTCGATAGGAACTGAGTTTCCTATAGGTTTTAATACTTTGGTAACGTTTGAACGTAGATGACAGCCAAAAACGGCTTAATATGCTAAAATAATAAAGTACTTGTGCCCTTTTTCATACTTTGGTAACGTTTGCACGTAGATGACAGCCAAAAACGGCTTAATATGCTAAAATAGCCGATTAATTGACTACAATAAGTAGGCTAGTCATAACAATCTAAAATCTACACTTTATTATGTGACATTTCCCATTTGGGAGTTTATAAGCTATATTAGCTTTGAAATTGTAATTTTCTTCATTTAGCATCAATGTGGAATTATCGAAGATCCCATTGAATGGTCAAAAAAATATTTTTACTAAACAAACTATTATTAAAAATAACATATTTTAAAATGTTTGAGTCGAACAATTTTCATTTATTAAAAAATACAACAAGTCACAAAAGTGATAGAACGGTTCCGCATGTTGATGTGTTAATTCAAATTTACCTTGTAATGTGTAATGTGGCGCTGTAATTAACGCTTAGATGTTTAAGCGATCATTTGAGTCGCTTACTTGTCCTCGCTGCCGCTGAAACGCTTGCGTCTAAAAAGAAAGCCAGCTGTTAACAACATACATAATTTTCTCGATGCATTTTACCTCCGTTTGTGAACTTTTCAAAATATTCAGTATTTCAGAATACAATTAATATTTTTTATTGGAAATAACTAGTTTCTTTTTTTTAATTTTATTGATTGACGCCCCCAGAATAAACCCTTGTTTCTTAGGTGTTGTAAGTCCAATTTTAATATTAAATTCATTAGATTTCTAAGCAATGACAGCCTAGTTGGAAGTGGTTTAAATGGCATACCACCAAACGAAGCTACGTGTGTATTTATTGACAATTATCGTTTGAAATAGCGGTGAAGGAAAACATGGTGATAAAATGCTGCATGCTTGAGAATTTAAATAAGAATCTCGAAGGTGTGAAGTCTACTAGCATTAGGCCAGCGTGGTGGACTAAGGACTGACCTCCTTGTGGTATAAGTTTTTTTCAAAGACCAATATCAGAGCATCTCAGAATAATAAAAATGATTAAATCCACATATAATAAATAATATTAATAAATACACCCAACAATCACACATAGTTCTGACCCCACACCACGTAAAATCTGTATCGTGGGTATCAAGAACTACGAGGGACTATGGTCCCACAACACCCAGACCAGTCACAATCTATCTGTAACAGAAAGATTTGTCTCGGTGCAGCAATCGAACCTACGGCCTCTCGTTTCACAGCCGGCTGTCAATATATGAGCATTCTAGTTGTATTCAAGCGAGCCAGTCTATTATAATTAATTTTATATTATATATTGACTTGCAATAGTTTATGAAATTAGTTAACTTGATTAAGAATTCCCTTTCCAATAAAAACACGTCGCTGAGGAAGCGGGATTGCTCATAAATTTCGGTAGACTTTCTTTGGATAACGGACCAAATTCAAATTTCGTTCTAATACTCATTCTATTTAAAGCGGCATTGCCTGATTATAAAATTATAATAATTGTATTCGGATATTGACATAAACCATGTCAAAATTTTCTTAGAGGCAGCCTCTTGGCGACTTAAAGGTACCCTGTTTTTAGCTGGATATATGTCATGATGAAAACTGTATCAGTTCGTTACGAAACTTTCTCTTTTTATGGTCACGTTAAATGAGGTTCAATTCAACCCTTACGTGTAGTAAAATTCGAAATAACCGGTCGAGCATACAGCATCCCCACGAGCCAAAATGAGACTCTTTGGATTAAAATAGAGAACAAAAATGACAATGTTAACGTCTGTGCACGTGTAACCATTTTCGCGTAATCTGAACTGTGGGACATACGTTAAAATATGAAATGATTGCATTCGTCACATCTAAGTGGCTGATAAACAGTCAGAATCTCAGACACATTTAACACACAAAGCAAAAACATCGACACATCACGAAATTCTAAGTGTCGAGGATCATCTCCATGATATTTGATATAATCTTAAAAACCAGAATATGCTATTGAATAGGTAGTGAAATTATCCAAACCTATTATTATCTGAATATATAAAAATACTATGAATTGATGGCTTGTGTACATATCTAAATGTTATATCACGACCGTACATTGAAGTATATCATGAAGAATAACCTCAACGGACCGTCTAATGATTTTAGCTTGGCTCTTACTGGCATATGCAGATGTGGAACTTGCAAGTGTGGCATTGTTCACACTGCGCGCATTTATCCAGGTCGCACGTAGGGTGGGGGCTCTCCCGCTGTTCCGGCTTTTTCTCCTTAGGCTCTTTGAAGTTGCAAGACTCCATGGCTGATTGCAGCGTGGTCTCCTCGCCGTCAGAGCGCAGTTGTGGGCTGCAAGTGCAATGCCGCTCCGTCGGCTCAAACTCAATGGGGCTAAATAAGTCAGGAAACACAATTGAATTCACATAATGCTCCCTAGCCGATTGACGATATTTACTACACCAACGCTGATGAAGATGGCACACGTGGGTCAGGTGACCGCCGTTACCGCGGCAAGGCTCGCGATGAACCGGACTGGACGTGCAGGGAGTCAAGCTGGCAGGAAAATCATAGTAGCAATCGCTTGGAAACGTTGTAGAGATTTCTGGATATTCACTGGACTCTTCTAGATAACGGTTACCCCTGCAATAAGCCGGCCTGCACGCGGCGTGATATGTACCGGGTTTTGTTTCATGTCTGTTGGTCGATGTACTATCAAGCGCGTAGGCCGAGTCGTCATTATCACTGCAAACACATACGTACCGAATACACGAGTCGCAAGGGTGGTGGGTCATGTATCTGGCCTGAGGTTGCGTGGGGTCGGCGGAGCTGACCATAGTTGGTGACTGGCTAGACTGTTCATCTTCATCCTCATCGTTGCTGACTATTATGTAGTCCGGACTAGATGCTTGCTCCGGTTCACAGAACCAGTCAGGATGTGGCGATGCATTAAAACAGCAGTTAACATCAGATTTTCCATTACTGTTATTAATTGGACTGGATGCTGAGGAAGACTTGCTGGACGATACCTGCTCAACGACTGGATTACTTAATTCGGGTGCCGGTTCTTGCGGTATATTTTGAGTTGTCGGAATATTGTATGGTACGAAAGTACTACTGGCCGGCAATTGGATGGATTCCCAGCCAAGTGAACTACAGGCGCTGTCATACGCTTCAGAATGAATGCCTAGTGCGATACTGTGGCGGTTATCTCGAAAAAAGTAGTGTTGCTCGCTGCTTGACCATATGGGTCTAGTACTGAAATACGGGTCTTGTGGGTAATTATTACAGCCATACATGTTGACGGGTTGGGGATCGTTGAATACTATAATATCCTGGTTAAATGACTGATGGCACCATCTGGCTCTAGGGTTATCAATGTTTATAGTTTGAATGTTTTCTGGCGGGTTATACAATATCAACGCTCTGCTTGTGGTCGCTGAGTACGTGATACTATCGCGGTACCCCGTGCTCATATTTTGATTATTTCTATTGCTAATATACGAAGAAATTGAGGTGTTGCTGGACTGGCCTTGGCGGTAAGTGGACTCGGAGTGTGTGCTTTGTGTTTGGTTGGCTATATTTTCATTTGAGTAGGACTGAATATTTTCACGAGACCAGATATGGTCCTCTCTAATCTCCTGGTTAAATGAAGTGGATGTAACAATCTGCTGATTAAATTCTTGTCTATGGACGGTAACTTCATGGAGGGTTGAGCTAGATGTACTTGCTATAATATTACTTCCACTGTGCTGCTGGATTCCATAATCACGTCGGTTGTGTCGCCAGTTCCTCCCTGGGTAACGGCCTGTACCTCTAGGGTAATGCTGATAATTGGAATATTGGATTTGGTTCAACTGGCCACTAGCTGAGTTGGACCTGGAGGTATTACAGCTGCGATCTGGTTGCTGTGGCGTCAATGAACGTGGTTCCCAGCTGCTGCCACGGCGATAAATGATGTTCGTCCCCTGTCGTTGTCTGGACCTACCCCTGTGTTTGTAAGATTCACGGCCTCTGTTTATGTGCTGAGGATTGCTACGTGTGTTACGCCAGAATATTCTATTATTATGTCTGGTTTCTTTATTTATATGACTATAATATTCTGGTTGGACCTGGCCTAATACTTGAACCGCTATATGGGGCTGGTTTCGGATATATGGAGGCACATATTCGCTAGAAAGGTTATATTCTCTGTTGGGTATCCGTTGAGGCCTGGTTCTCCAAGGAGCCCGTTGGGTAGCTGAGCGCCGCGGATAGGTCATACCACGCTGACGTTGAAGCGACGTTGCGTAATACTATGAGGCCGTTAGATGCTGCTGTGACGGGGGATTGTAGTGTTGATTGCTGGACGTTGATGGATACTGATCTTGATCAGCCAAGCGTAGCCGATCTCTGCTATCTGTAAGCAAACCCATATGTTTTACTTTACCTATATTTACCTGGCCAGTTTTAAAGTACTATCCGATCACTGCCAATCCGGTTTTTTTTATCTTTATTCACCATGTAGGCATATAAAAAGCACTTATGACAGGTCAAAACACAAATGGGAATTCGCCATACGAAATGAGTAATCATGGTTAATGGCGTTGGAACTTGGAGTCCAACGTCAAGGGCTGGTAGGCAGGGATACAACGACGAGGATAGGACTGGAAAAGGAGAAAAAAGGATCACCGGAAAATTCAAGAAATCATGATCTTCGGTAAAGGAAGTGACGGGAGATGATGATCAGGAGGGACAGGAACGGGAGGGGAGAAGTCAAAAGGAAACTGGACGGATTTGGAAGGAAAGTAATGCCTAGTCTAGCTAACCTACAAGCCTTTCACTAGCTATCTAAGCGATGACGACCCAAAGAAGAAAGGCAGAAAGAAACTCCGGGCTTATTTTTTTCGTCATCAATTGTTATAACTTTTTTTCTCTGATTTTAATAAATTTATTAACATATTGTATCAATATATGGAGTAATGCATACATATAGCACCGCTAAAACGCAAATCTTGATGATAATATATAAAAAACAAATCAAGGGGTGTCTCATTGCATTAAACCCACATTTACAGTGACCATTCATTGGCATATACCTACGTTAAGACAATTTACATTTAAATGATAATTTAAAGGCATACACTTTATAAACTGAACGATGGATCGGTCGTCTATTTTAATGTATTATGTCCCAGAAAGAAAAACAGAAATATTATATATAAAAATATGTCGGAGGCATGACCGCAGGGCAGAGGCTGTGGGAGGGCTTACATGTCCCTCTTCAATTGCCAGATAAAGTCAGGATGCACATCGTACGAAAGTATATAGTCCGGTAGAATAACAAGAGATAACAAACACTTCAGAGTTTAATAAACTAGCGCCAGTTCGGAAAGCAGTTATCCACGGGGAAGAATCTGGCAAGAAACCCCATGGTTGCTCTTTTAAACACAGCACTTTAAATTACAATGATTAATGTTGGTATATCGACCGACCACTTTCACAAACCACTGATGATGTTCCCAATCCTGGCAATACCCACAATTACTCGAAACTAACAACGCAACCAGGGCAGTACAGCCCGGATAACAGCACCCCCTCGATCTACAACCCAGAGTACGAACCAGACAACTGCACCCCTTCGACTCACCTCCCTCCCTGGCCTAAGTCAATTAGTAGCCCGGTTAGGAACTTCCTTTTGACTATCTACGCACCAAACCACCTTGCCACCTTATCCAAGATTGAGCACACCATACAGCCCACGCGACTACTTTGAACAATAAAGGTTACTTTAAACTAGGTAGGCACCGTCCGTTAAACCGTAATCCGGCATTACAACCTCTAAAGCTACTAACTGCTTCAACGATTACTCCCGAATGCCCCGTCAAGTGGCGAGGTGCTCTTTTATATTGTGATTTTCGTTGTGCCCCACTCCGTGAGTGAGATCACCCTATATTCAACTCGAAACTTCCTTCAAAAATAGCAAAACAAGGGACGGTACCCACAGTTTACAATAATTAAAGCTACTTTGCAACTTCAATTCAGTGTTCGTATTCTTTATGCTCCGATATACACAGTCAGGTCATAAGTATTGCCACACAGTAAAAACTTTTATTTTAGAATGCTGGCCACAAAAAAGTTTATTGAATTCGAATTTCGAATTGTTCATGAAAATAAAAATGTATACTTTTTAGAATTTTACTCATTTTTAAATATGGAGTGGACGCTTAAAGAAGACCGTGTTGCAGTAATTGCGTTGCATCGTTGCGGTTACGCGCCAATTAAAATTTTTGACATACTGAAAAAATTTAATATAACCAAAAGATTCGTTTATCGTACCATCAAACGATACAATGAAGACTCTAGTGTAGATGACAGGTCAAGAAGTGGTCGCCCTCGATCTGTTAGGACTCCAGCAGTGATAAAAGCTGTGAAGGCGCGAATTCAAAGAAATCCCAAACGTAAGCAGAAACTGTTGGCCCTTCAGATGGGGTTAAGCAGAACCACGATGAAAAGGGTGTTAAATGAAGACTTAGGGCTTCGGGCATATCGAAGAAAAACAGGACATCGTTTGAATGCTCGTCTAATGGACCTGAGACTGAAGAGATGCCGCGCTTTGTTGAAGCGGTACGCGGGAAAAAAATATCGGGATATTCTTTTTTCAGATGAAAAAATTTTTACCGTAGAAGAGAGCTACAACAAACATAATGATAAGGTGTACGCACACAGTAGTGAAGAAGCGAGCAACCGTATTCCGCGTGTCCAACGAGGTCATTTTCCATCCTCGCTCATGGTATGGTTGGGAGTTTCTTATTGGGGCTTAACAGAGGTACATTTTTGTGAGAAAGGTGTAAAAATGAATGCAGTTGTGTATCAAAATACAGTCCTGACGAACCTTGTGGAACCTGTTTCTCATACCATGTTCAATAACAGGCACTGGGTATTCCAACAAGATTCGGCGCCAGCTCATAGAGCGAAGAGCACACAAGACTGGCTGGCGGCGCGTGAAATCGACTTCATCCGGCACGGCACGGCCCTCCTCCAGTCCAGATTTGAATCCGTTAGATTACAAGATATGGCAACACTTGGAGGAAAAGGCGTGCTCAAAGCCTCATCCCAATTTGGAGTCACTCAAGACATCCTTGATTAAGGCAGCCGCCGATATTGACATGGACCTCGTTCGTGCTGCGATAGACAACTGGCCGCACAGATTGAAGGCCTGTATTCAAAATCACGGAGGTAATTTTGAATAAACTTTAGTGTCATAAGAATCAATGTTTTGTTAAGTTCATTTTGGTATATAAATGGTTACATAATGAATAAACTTGTTTCAATTATTTTATATTAAACATGTGACAGAATTTATGACCTGACTAGGTATATATTTAAGGACCTTTAAGACACACTGTTTATAATTATTGTAGTAATGTTATACATTCAAATAGATGCCACAGTATCTTGGTGCAGTGTGCAGGACCGATTCCAAACATCCCTATCTGCTATATAATCTACTACTTTATAGTAGCCTCTAGACTAGATTAATAAATATCTTTAAACAGTTCTCGAAGAGAGTCGCGAGATCGGAGTCTGTAAATTGCGCGAATCGCTCTTTTCTGTTGTATAAAAATTTACTGCAGATCTGCAGCAGAGCTCCACATCAAAATGCAATAGGACATAATGCTGTGAAAATAAGAAAAATACACTAACCTAGCCGTCGTCACATCTGTAAGCTGTCTAATTTTTCTAATTGCAAATACAGCGGAGCTCAATTTACTAGATTTCATTTTTTTTGGGTCCTATTAATATTGATAATTTAATATAATTAGTTTTTTTTGCATTTAAAAGTCTAAAGCTAGGCTAAGAGCTTTATTGGACTCTAAAAGATTCTCATCTTTCCTATCTACTTTAAAGATAAGTGATGTATCATCATTTACCATGTTGTGTTTAGACCTCAGGAAGATGATATCGCCCTAGAATTTGAGAAAGACGATTATTAGATAATGGAACCAAAGCTCAGTCGCTCTCGACAGGTAGAGTCTATCGGTCCAGTCAAATAAATAGCAGTGGTAAATTAAATACACATTCAGAAACTAGTAGCAATCCATTACGAAAACTCAGCCAGAGATTTATTTAAAGTGAATCTTAATCAATATCAAATCTTATTCTGACTAATAAATCACTCGGTGACGAACACGGTGGTGTTCTCCTCACTGAGCGCTCAGAGACTGATCAGACCAGTGTTTGTTTGGAGCAGCCTAGACACAATGGTGGTGGGTTACCCGATTATAAACGAACCGAAATTACAATTATGACGGCAATGAAATCGTGGGTGGCGTTGGTTCCCAATGAGGAAAGGAATGTTAAGGGTTTACTTATATTGATGAACAGGACCAAAAAAACACTTTGTCTTCACATATGTTTAATTCATCAAGAATTTGTTGGAAGTTTCAAACAATCCGAAAAAATCTACGAAGATATTGTATAATTTTTATAATGCAAAGAAATATCATTAATAATAAATGTTACATGTTAAACACTTAATCCACTACAATGACGCAAGGGGATCTTCTCAGAACTGCTTTGGATCGTGTTCGGCTTACACATTGACATAATATTATGTCTTAAAAAGTGACATTACGTACTACGTAGTAAATTTTTAAATAAACTCACCAATTCCAATTCATCAAGTTTGTAAATTCTACTGGAATGATCATTGCATTGCATTTCTCATTGCATTCGTAAAGCTATTACATTTTATCATAAACAGTTTAATATATGTGTGATTAAAGTATAGAAATAAAAAATTAACAATTATTTTGTAACTAATAACTAACGTAATTTTGAGTCGAACTTAAGGGGCGGTAGAGTCAATGTACTTTAACGAGTCACTTTGGTTCAAAATTAAAAAGGCTACGATGAAGACGGTTGCCAAACATATTATATTGTATCAATGATCGTTTACACTTACTGCTTAAACTAAGCTAAACCTTCAAGAAGGCGCGCGGCGTCGAAAATTTTTGTTTATAATTTCAATTGTTATCGTCAGTCATTTCTTGTCTCAAGTAGCCTCTCAAGTTCACTATAAACTAACAATTAACCCATCTTCTCTGTGCGTCTCTAAAGATATAGCTTGTCTAGTATATAGTCCTGTTCTAACGACAGTATATGCGTCGATAAAACTACACGCGGCCGTCGTCAGAGAGGATACACGCGATTCTGTTCTTTTGTTGGGTTAAGAGAACGAAGATCTTAAAGTGATATGCAGAAGGAGAAGCAATAGCAATAGTGGTGGCGGTAAGTACAACTATGTCAGCGATAAAACAGTGATGATATTTTGTTCAAGAAGAAAGTGAAAACTTCAGGTAGCAAACCGTACTATAATTGTTAGCTATTGTAATAACTAATAAGTGATAATGAATTAATTTCATATTTAGTTGTTATTTTCAGTATTTATTGTGTAAGTTTAATTTTGTAAGGCATGTTCTGAAGTCATTTGATTTACGAAGAATAATGAATTCAACCTTTAAGCTATGTGTCTCGTATGTAAAAAAAGACATTTGTGAATTATTTTAAAAAGGGAACACTTATGTTTAAAGGCTTGAGCACTTGGGGTCTTTCGGATTATTATTTGTTTGATTATGCAGTAGAGAAGATATAAATGTCCAATAAAGTAATATAACAAGAATTTTATTAATAGCTTCAGTTCAGAAGTGGGATAAAACACACCAATATAATTGTAACATTTTCTTTTCACATCTTGGTGTCGTCGTACGTACGTCCACATGGAACCATTTGAAATTACACAAATACAGAAGCAGTTTGCCGAACATGTTCGAAGCTCGGATTACCCTCAATACGAGTTGCCATAACAAAAACCGTGCGAAGAGGTTAACAGTTAACACGCGCGGTTACGTAGTCGGTACGTCACGCGGTTGTAGATCCAGAAGCCGCTCGCAGAACTCGACCCCAAGCCGTGGCGTCGAGTTCTGCGAGCCGAGTGGAGTCAATTCATAAAATTAAAATCAAATATTTATTGAATCCGTGTGTCTACCGCCCGTCCGGAATGCAGTTTCGCTAGAGAAGAACGGGCAAAAAACTCTAGCGTTGCTCTTTTCACATCGGTTAACATACATTAAATTAGCGAATATAAATTGTGATGCAAAATAGACTAACCTGACCCTGTGTTAGCGTCGGTCAATTGACGTATTTTACTCACAGCTTAAGCTGCGGCACTTAATTTTTTGGGTAGTACAGATATGTGAGATCTTTGGAGTTGAAGATGGTGTTGTAAGAATTAGCGCGGAAGCAGCTCAGTATTCAGGCCCTAATGAATTTATTTATTACGAATTTATTAACTTAACGAATTATTCGTTTATTTCGAGGGGGTATCTTGAACTACTATCCCCCCGCGAATTACTTAATCTCACTCAAAACTTTAATGAAGCGTTAAATTTAGTTAATGATTATTTTGCAAGTATCGGAGCAACTTTAGCTAATAATATTTTGAAAAATTTTGGCCTAGGCCTCTAAAGTCACTTAAATAAAGATGATAAATCACAAACACTGAAGGATTCTATGGTTCTACTTGACACCGAGCCGGGGGAGATCGATATTATAATCTCAAATCTTAAAAATGACTCTGCTACTGGCATTGACAACATTCCTACCAGAGTAATAAAAACCTCCAAACAGCCTGATTCCTCCTATTACATTTTTGTGTAACCTCTGCCTTAGAACGGGTGTTTTTCCGGATTTTTTAAAAGAGCACTAGTACACCCTATACATAAAAGTGGTGACAGAGACAGTGTAGGAAACTATAGGCCTATATCGGTGTTGACAGTTCTATCAAAAATCCATGAAAAACTTTTAAACAATATACCTATTAAATATCTTCAACACAACAATATTATTGCAGATAACCAATTTGGATTTGTAAAAGGTAAGTCTACGGAAGATGCTACTTTATTGCTGACTGAGATTATAGTAACTAGATAAGAAATCGAAAGTAATTGGTGTTTTTCTTGATTTATCTAAGGCTCTCAAACACTGTCTTTGTTCCACTACTCCTTTCTAAACTCGAAGTGATTGGTATAAGAGGGGTCGTTCAAGACATATTCCGCTCTTACCTTACAAATCGTACTCAGTACGTAAAGATAGGTGAATATATGAGTGAGGAGGCATCCCTTACGTTTGGCGTACCTCAAGGTAGCGTTCTAGGACCAACCCTCTTTCTTATCTATATCAATAGTTTATGAAAAAAATTGCGGCCCAACTGTTCCATTATCACCTACGCGGACGATACAGCGCTGATTGTGGATGGAAGAGATTGGAGAGAGACGAGGCTTTACACGGAGAATGCACTCAGAGAGATAACTAAATTGTTAAATAATAATCTTTTGACACTGAACGTAGACCAAACAAAATATATTGTCTTTTCTCACCATCACTACACAGAACTAGCTACTGACTTCGATATCCAAATACACACTTGTGAAAAATTCAGTGTAGTTGTGCTAAGCTCATCCGAACTGACACCAAAAAATATTTAGGTCTCATCATTGACAGCTCTTTAAATTGGTCTCCACATATAAAAAATCTTACCTGTGGAATAAGAAAATTAATACCTGTTTCGGAAACTTAGAAATTCTGCAGATCGTGATACCCTACTTTGTGTCTACTATGCCCTAGCTCAGAGCCTGTTACAATATTGTATTGTTGTAAGGGGAGGAGTTGGTAAGACGACTCTGCTACCTTTGGAACGTGCGCAAAGAGGAATATTAAAAGTAATGTTCAAGAAACCACGGCGCTACAACACTGAACTTCTGTTCAACGAGTGATCTATACTAACGGTTCGACAACTGTTTATTATGTCTTATATGTTATTTTTCCCGGCGTCGGGACGTGACGACCCCATCGCCCGCTGGTGGGATAATCTTGTGACAGAGATTATTCCACCAGTGCAATCAGTCAACCCAACTAGTGGTAGTGCCATGCTGCGCACTTTCGGGTAGCAGCCGAATGGGCCGGCACGCCCGGGGAAGAACCACTCTCTCACAGAAAACCGGCGTCAAGTGGCAGCTATGCTGTCGCGTTTCGTTTGGTCTGTGAGAGTCCCGGAGGCCCACTCCCCATCCCTCCCCCACACCACTAAATAACATGGCAGTGCGAGATTTGGTTGATTTACCCCAGGAGGGTACCACCAGCGTACATCGCGGTGGAGAATCCCTCTCTGGGCGTCCACGCCCAGATCGTACACCACCTGTGTGTGGATGCCCAGGCTGCCCTCCGTATTCTGGGGGGGGGCAATTTTGCACGTGTACGAGGCAAACGGAGCAGGCAACATAAGGCCACCCCTTCCACGCTTGCTGTGGATTTTTGCAACATAAGGGGGCTGAATTCCAACTTGAACGCCGTCCACTTCCATCTTGAGACGGCGAAGCCGGCCTTGCTATTCCTTACCGAGACGCAGATATCTTCTCCGGCTGACACCTCTTTCCTCTCCTACCCGGGGTACAAACTGGAACATTCCTTTGTACCGCGGGCTGGGGTGTGCGTGTACATTAGAGAGGATATCTGCTCTCGTCGCCTCGGCAGCCTTGAAGGGCGGGACCTATCCAACCTCTGGCTACGCATAGACTGCGACGACCATCCGCGAATCTACGCATGCCTGTATAGGTCCCATAGCGGTAATGCCGAAACTGACCGACTTGTTGAGCACATGCAAATGGCTACAGACTCCGTGCTGCAGCAGATCCCATCCGCAGAGATCGTGATTCTCGGTGACTTTAACGCCCACCACGCCGAATGGCTTAGATCACGCACCACCGATCATGCGGGGAGATCTGTTCACGATTTCGCATTAGCATATGATTTGACACAACTGGTCACCTCGCCAACGCGAATCCCAGATGTGGAGGATCATACACCTTCCCTGTTGGACCTTCTGCTGACCTCTCATCCGGAAGGCTACCTGGTATCCGTCGATCCTCCTCTTGGTTCGTCGGACCACTGTCTTGTCCGGAGTACAGTGCCAGTCACGCACTCAACACGGCCTCGCTTTGCGGGCTGCCGCCGCGTGTGGCACTATAGGTCAGCGGATTGGGACGGAATGCGGTCATTCTTTGCGTCCTACCCATGGGGGCAGATTTGCTTCTCGCCGGATGATCCTGACGTCGTTGCTGACTCTATCACTGATGTGGTACTTCAGGGTATGGAACTCTTTATTCCGTTCTCTGCAGTGCCCATCGGAGGCAAATCCCAGCCTTGGTTTGGTCGCTCCTGCAAGACGGCATTACGCCGAAAGCGGGAATGCTACCAAGCCTGGGCTGACGCGTCGGCGTCTAGCGATGTAAATACCGGCGCATTTAAAAAGGAGTTTAACTTTGCCTCTAGGTCCTTCAAAAGCGCCATTGCTAAGGCGAAGTCGGAGCACATTGGCAGAATTGGCGAGAGACTGGCACGTCTCCCGTCGGGAACACGTGCGTTTTGGTCTCTCGCCAAGGCTGTCTTAGGAAATTTCTGTCAGCCATCTTTTCCACCCCTGCACACGGAGGATGACTCGCTGGCCCATGCCGCGAAGGTGAAAGCCGATCTTCTGGGCTCTCTCTTCGCGTCCAACTCGACTTTGGATGACCGAGGAAATTCACCGCCGACAATCCCACGGTGCGATGCAACGATGCCGGAGGTTAAGTTCCGGCAAAGTGCAGTTCGCAAAGCACTCCTGTCCTTGGACATTCATAAGTCGAGTGGGCCCGATGGCATCCCTCCGATCGTGTTGCAGACATGTGCTCCGGAGTTGGCACCGGTTTTAACGCGTCTTTTCCGGCACTCCTATACATTAGGCGTAGTCCCGAAATCCTGGAAGGCCGCTTTAGTGCACCCGATCCCTAAAAAAGGCAACCGCTCGGACCCGTCCAATTACAGGCCTATAGCCATCACCTCCTTGTTCTCCAAGATAATGGAGTCCGTTATTAACTGCCAGCTCCTGCGGTACCTGGAGGAGCACCGGCTGATTAGCGACCGCCAGTACGGCTTTCGTCGGGGTCGCTCAGCCGGTGATCTTCTAGTCTACCTAACTCATAGATGGGCAAAAGCAGTTGAGACCAAGGGGGAGGCGCTTGCAGCCAGCCTGGACATAGCGAAGGCCTTTGATCGGGTATGGCACAAGGCGCTTCTTTCGAAGCTACCTTCCTATGGGCTTCCCGAGAAATTATGCAACTGGATCACCAGTTTTTTGGCAGATCGGAGCATCAAGGTCGTCGTCGACGGTGCATGCTCTGATCCTAAATTTGTCAATGCTGGTGTTCCACAAGGCTGTGTACTGTCTCCTACTCTGTTTCTTCTGCATATAAATGACATGCTGCAAATCAGCAACATTCATTGCTATGCAGACGATAGCACTGTAGATGTACTGTACACTGGCCGTGCTAATATTTCTCGGGAATACGTCGACGAGAGCCGGAACAAACTTGTGTCTGAAGTCGAGTCCTTGTTAACCAAAGTCTCGGACTGGGGTCGACTAAACTTAGTCCAATTCAACCCCAAAAAGACACAAGTCTGCGCGTTAACCGCTAAAAAGTCACCATTTGTCGTGACTCCTCATTTAGAGAACACTCCCCTGTCTGCCAAACCCAGTATCGGAATACTTGGCGTCGACATTTCGAGCAACGTCCAGTTCCGCGGTCAATTGGAAGGAAAGGCCAAATTGGCCTCAAAGAAGCTTGGTGTGCTCAATAAGGCGAGACGGTACTTCACGTCGGGTCAACGCCTAAATCTCTATAAGGCGCAAATTCGGCCCCACATGGAGTACTGTTCTCATCTCTGGGCGGGAGCCCCCCAGTACCAGCTACTTCCATTTGACCGCATTCAACGTAGGGCAGCTCGGGTTATCGACGATCAAGCTCTTTCCGATCGGCTTGATCCATTGGCTCTGCGTAGAGATGTTGGATCACTCTGCATCTTCTACCGCATTTATCATGGGGAATGTTCCGAGGAATTGTTTGGATTGATCCCGGCCGCTGAATTTCACCATCGGACATCGCGCCAAAACATAAAATTCCATCCGCACCATCTCGATGTCCAGCGTTCCACAACAGCGCGATTTTTACGGCATTTTCTGCCACGCACAACCACTCTGTGGAACCAGCTGTCGCCGGCGGTCTTTCCGAACCGTTACGACCTGGGAACCTTCAAGAAGAGAGCATATTCTTTCCTGAAAGGCCGGCAACGCATTTGCAAGCCCTTTGGTGTTGCAGATGTTCATGGGCGGCGGTGATCACTTTCCATCAGGTGAGCCTCTTGCCCGTTTGCCCCCTTTTTCCATAAAAAAAAAAAAAAAAAAAAAAAAAAAAAAAAAAAAAAAAAAAAAAATGTCTACCATTCTCCGAAAGCACAGAAGCACTGACTATAAACCACTTTTAAAACGTAAAAAAAGCCGGATTCATTCTATAATTCCACATAGAACGGCACTTGCTCGGCGACAGTATTATGTTATTGGCAACATTGTATATAATATTGCGAATAGCAAAAATAATATTTACCAACTTACCCTAAGTAAATGTAAACACAAAATCCGCAATTGGTTACTAAAATTAAATTACATTGATACAGAACTAATTATTAATAGCTAACCTTTCTTCCACACACACATACACACACACAAACACGCGCGCGCGCGCTCATCCACACATGCATGCTGTTATATTATTTTTACAAACTTTTTTATAAACCAGTTTATTTCAATTATTTATTATGGCTTGTGTACTTTTACGTGCTTATTATGTAACTTTTTAATGAACTGCTCAGGGTGGAAGACGCTGACGGCTGTTGCACAGTTTATACTAGTACCTACGTCAACGACATACATATATTACTATTTAGTAGTTTCTCAATTATGAATAATTGTAAGAGTATAGATTTGTATCATTTTTGTGTGTATTAAATAAACAAACAAAACAAAAAAACTGGCTAAAGTAGAAAGTTGATTCCAAAAACCCGTGACCCACATCGCGTCAGTGAAGTTCTTGACAATGTTAGGTAAATATTTGTGTATACATGTTAATTTCGAAAAGGTAATTGACTATATAAATTCTCTCAGTAGATAAAATTCACCTGTTATTAGTGTTTAATAGAACCTCAAATTAAGCTTAATAGGACTCAGATGACAGTAATAATGAAAATAATTATGAGATAATTATGTATAATATTCGCGTAAATATAAGAAACCATTAATTATGAGATTGTGAAAGAGAGTCATTATATTGATTAATGAAATTAATAATGGACATACCTAATTAAGATTAAATCGCTACCGTTGCAATTCGTTATATTATATTTAATAAATAAATTAATCTCCATATTAATTATAGTCGAGTTATATTTCATGTTTAAATTTATTACAGTAACTTGTGTTTTGTAATTTTAATTATAAAAGATAAGCTTTATAATTTTAAGTTACGCGAAGACATGAAGGCGTTTTAGTACTGTCGTTGCTGTAGATATGTTAAGGTTTACAGTAACGCAGAGTTATATTTTAACTAATTACTTTATTTAATTTTGAGGCGAAACCATGAAGGGGTTTCATCCTCATATTAGAATGCGTATTATGTGTTCAGTATTGAAAACATAAAGAGGTTTCAGTACTGTTGTTGCTATAGGTATGTAAAGGCTACATACATTAACACAGTCATACTTAATTAATTTCTTTATTCACTTTTGGGGCAGAAACATGAAGAGATTTCGTCCTCAAATTTAAAATGCATTTTGATATGTAAAAGTAATATGTAGAGCTTACTTTTATGTGACAATATTCTCGGAATGTGATATATGCAGGAAAGGCCGACTGTGAACTATTTTAATAATATAGTTGTTATTTGCTGTATTAGTATTAGTATTTATTGGGTTCATTTAATTTTGTAAACCATGTTCTCAAGTCCGTATTTGCTTTTACGAGGAATAATCAATTCAACCTTTTATGCTTTGTATCTCGTATGTGAAAAGAGACATTTGTGAATTATTTTGATAAGGAAACACTTTGTTTAAATACTTGAGAACATGGAGTATATATATATCCAATACAGAAATATAAAAAGAAACAAGAATTTTATTAACAACTTCGGAAAAGTTATCAGTCTATCAATATGAAATTGTTTATTCATCTAAAGAATATTGTATGTGTGATAGATACAGGCATTCATATCTCGTCGATCAACGAGAATATGTATTCTCAATATTTTTCGCATAAAAAGATACAGGTAGACAATTTACAGTTGCGCGGTTACTCGGGTGTTGTAATTCAATCTACCTGACCACCGTACACAGGTGTAAAACCGTCAGCGGATCAGCCAGTATACATCCGGTTTTTGTCGGGGGTCTAGAGTTTGTGTGCGATGTTTGTCAGTGCGGCCTTCTGAGTACTCTGACACTAGACCTTCGACCGCTTCTTTATCTATTCTCCCATGGCGTAGTGTGAAGGAATAGGCCGGCATGATTATGTTGAGTAGCGGGGGATAGAGTGACTGTGCAGGGAGAGGCAGCATGTCTGGCTGCATAATATGATTTCGCAATCTGTATATGTTGATTGGTGGACAATGATCCGGCCCATGATTAGGCATGTATGGATCTGGGAACAACGACCCGGCTGATGTTCTATCAATACTACTGTCGCCTCAGAGCCATTCCATTGACGCTGTAGACTACATATTTATGGAGTTGTAAGCTTAAGGGGGAGAAGTGTGAAGACCTGTTGTGTATTATTGTTTATGATTGATGTTGGTTTATGAATAAAACAGTCTGTCACTCCCTGAATCTTTCATTGACGTCTCATATGTAGCCGTCACGAAGAAGAAATCTAATTGGTACTAGGTTTCGGATTTTATAATTTCGATTTTGTTTTCAAGAGTTAAGGATTTTCTTGCTAAATTTTTTTGGAAGTTTTAAAATTTATAAAGAAAATTTTGTTTTCGTTTTTTGTTCCAATTTTGCATATTTCGTAACTTTGTTTGTTTTAAGGTAGGTATAGCTTATTATATTATATTGTTAAAGGTGTAATTTACTAAATATGTATGTATGTATATACATATTTAGTACTCATGATTTGGGCACAACTTTTAAAGTGCAATCAATCTAGATTAGAATTACTAACTCTGTGTATTTTATTATGTCATTTTGATTGTATTCTGTATTGTGTCTGTATATATAAAAGAAGAAACTGACTGACTGATCGATCAACGCACAGCCTAAACGGCGGGGATTAGAGACTTGAAATTTTGACAGTAGGTACCTTTTATGACGTAGGCATCCACTAAGGAAGGGTTTTTGGAAATTCCACCCCTAAGGGGGTAAATATGGGATGATAGTTTGTATGAAAATCCCGTCATTTTTGAATTTAAATTCATGAAAATGAGTATTTGGCCTTTTAGTTAAAAATAAAAAATATATATTTCAGGATTTTTGGAAATTCCACCCCTAAGGGGGTAAAATAGGCGATGAAAGTTTATATTAACTCTTTTATCGGGGGTTTATCAATAATCCTACTAATATTAGAAATGCGAATATTTGGATGGATGGATGTTTCTTACTCAATCAGGCTACAACGACTCGACGGATTGGTTGAAATTTGGCACAGAGATAGATTATAGTCTGGAATAGCACATAGGCTACGTTAATCCCGGAAAAATGTACAGTTCCCGTGGGATAGTTTTGGTTTTGTTTTAGACAAAGGGATCCACATGTTTTTTTGCATAGTGTTTGTTAAAGGGTTACTTTTTATACCAGAAAATGCACGGTTCCTACGGGATAGCATAAAAGAGGAAGACTTAATATCTTAGCTTATCTTAAGCTTAGGATGTCTCCATAGATTTTATACCTTTTCTTTCAAAAATAACCACCACGCGGGCGTAGCCGCGGGCAAAAGCTAGTCTTCAATAAATAAATACAAAAAACAAGCGAGTCTTACAGCAGTTGCATATGATGTGTAACTTACCGACATCTGACACTGGAAATGAGCCACGATTATTTTTTTACGATTAATATATTTAAGAATACATTACGATTAATAAATTAATCGATTCCATACGAAATCTTTTGATTCCATTCGATTATATTTAATTCTATTTATTCCATTCGAAAACCAAAATCAAACCACCTGACGGCCAACTCTAGCACCCCGCGTTCATTGTTGAAATCAAATTACCCGCGCTTCCCTGATTTCCTGTTACAGACTTCCGTCCTTTTTCACGTAATCACTCCGAGAAATCGATATTACACATGAAAAAACAACGAAGATTTAAGAATTGTTTGATTAAGAGTTATTCATTTTTATAATTCTGATTTTATTTTACCTTGCCAAATAATTATCTAATCTTAAGAAGTTAAACTTGATTTAAATTTATTATTTACAAAATTACTTAGATTTAAATATAGTTTATAGGTAATTATAAAAAATAAATGATTATTTTCTGTTTTCAATTATTTAAATCTACACTAGGTGGTCCTTTAGGTTACGCGCGACCGTTGTCATTTAAAATGACTCGCCACACCTGCTTGAAGGTTAAATTACAGACTAACATATACTCAATTTTAGTTATTTTGCGCATATTAGTTGGTATCTGGGATTTCACTACTGAGCTAATCAAGCATTACAGACTACGGTTTGATTACATAAGTTTTAAAAAGTTCAGTCTTAGAAGTAAACATTAATACACACATATTTTTTACAATCTATAATATTTTTTTCAGATGAAAGCATTTTAATACGGTGGATTGTTACCCATTTCATCATGCTCATAGTCTGAACTATAATTATCATCGTCTATATGAATAAAACGTTCAATCCTGCTGGTGTATGCCACACGCTCTGACTGAGGACTAAGTTCAATATATTCCCCATCCACTATAACAGGTCCATATTGAATAGGACTATAAACAGGTGACTCGTCCTGTTCGATGCTAGGACTAAATTCTTCTTCCAAATCTGGGCTATTCGCGGAATAAATCTCCTCCTCTGTGTCCAAAACATATTCTTGTGTTTGGTAGTTCTCTTGCTCTGTGTCTGGACTATTTGCTGGAGACTCGTCTTCTTCTACATTAAAAAAATATTCGTGTGATGGTATCAGCATCATACCAGGCCTGTATTCGGGTGACTCGGTTAACTCTGAATTCGGACTAAGTTCGCCAGCCATATACTGTTCTTCAATAGTCCTAAGTGGTAAAGATTGATCTGCATTGAGATCATGTTGAAATAATTGACTTGGCCCCGGCCTAACATTCAGTTGCGCTGATTGACTCGGCCCTGGTCTGGTATAAATTTGGGTTGGTTGACTTTGCTTAAGATTTAGTTGACTTGACTGTGGCCTTAAATTGAGTTGAGATGACTGACCCTGTTCTGGCCTGGTGTTACTTGGTGTTACTCTGAGATTGACTTGAGGTAAGTGACTCTGTTCTTGCTTAAGAGAAATAAGTTTGACTGATTGGCACTGTTGAGGCTTAGGATTAAACTGAGTTGATTGACTCTGCCCGGACTTGACATTAATTTCGGCTGATTCACTTTGCCCAGTATTAAGTGTGGTCGATTGGCCCTGCACCGGCATAGGATTAATTTGGGTTGGTTGATTCCGCTCTGGTTTTGGACTGAGTTGGGTTAATTGATTTAGTTCTGAAACTGACGTGTATTCAGCTGATTGATTCTGATTTAAATTCGCGCAAAGTTGGGCTAATAGATTCAGCTTTGGAATGGAGCTAAGTGGTATTACTTGATTTACTTGATTCAGCTCTGAGATGCTCCTGAGTTCAGCAGATTGCTTTGAGCCCAAATTTTTCGGCGTGGATTGATTTAGCTCTAAAGTGAGACTAGGTTCGATGGATTGCTTAAGCTTTAATGAGGTATTAAGTTGAACAGATTTACCCAACTTTGGAATAAGTTTAAGTTGTGCTGCTTGATTCTGTTCTGGAGTAAGGCTTAGTTCAACTGCTTGATTTACTTCCGGTGTGGCATCAATTTGAGCTGGAGGATTCGACTCTGAAGTGGGGCTGAGTTGAGCTGGTTGATTTGATGCTGAACTGATGGTTAATCGTGATGATTGATTCTGTTTTGGAATGAGACAGACTTCGAATGATTGATTTTTTTCTGAAGAAACATTAAATTGTATTGATTCGCTCGGTTTTGAACGAGGACAATATTTACAGTCCTCACTCTTCTTTTGTCGTTTGACATGACCAGTTACTTCACGTTCAAGAGCTTTTTCTTCTGACTTTCTTTTACTGTTCTTCGTTTTCGTTGTTGCGCCTCCATCTTTATCCTTACCTTTCATCCTTGTTGGTTGCTCCAATCGCTTTTGCTTCTGCTCTTGGATATTACCTGTGTTTTAGCAGAGTTTTGTTAAATTTGCAAATGTAATAAAAACATTTTGAATGGACCATTATCTACCATTATTTTCCAAGTATGTTAATAAATCATATCAATAATATCATAATCAATTTTAGGCAGGTATATATATGTAGTCGGGACTGCGTACATGTGGTTAGGTCGAAATTATTCAATGTGGGTTTTTTCATTTTTTATAATACATATAGGATACGTTACTAATAGTTACAAAGTGACTTCTTACATATAGAATACATTACTAATAGTTCCTATCAAAAGATTTATTAGTTATATAATTTATTTTCAATATCGTACATAATATAATTTCGTATACTGATAAACGTATATTTATATAGCTATGTTTATAAGGTATCCCAAATATTATTATTATACTTTCTTCTATCTACTTTTAAGGTTTTATAACAACGGAAACAGCGACATACAAGCAATACAATTTATCTGGTGTTGTGGGTGTTAATGGATGCTGAAGATAATTTACCATTGACAAACTCGCTCGTATTTTTAGGTGGTCGAGTATTATTTGTAGAGGAGCTATGTAAATTCTATATTTGAATATTAATGACAATGTATGATTTCAACTTATGACTAAATATAATATAAATAATAATATGTTGCCAATTACTAAAATAAGTGAGCGCACGAGCAAGCGTAGGAGTACCGAATTCCGGAAATTTTAAAGGTGCCGTTATACCGAAGACGTCACCGAAACCGCGCAGGTCGTTGTCCGAGCATCAGCAGATTTTTTAGTATCGTAAGTGTGTTATAAATAAAATTATAATTTATTTTATTTATTTATAAATGATCGGCGTATTTATAGATATGGTGTTTCTTAAGATTTAAAACAAATAGATTTATTACGCGCTATTTTAGTTGCATTATTGTGTCCATTATCAGTATCACTGAATTTCAGAATAACCTTGCAATCTAACAATTAGGCTTCCTAGCCTATCATTCATGCGTTAGGCAAAGGCATTCGACAAAGTCTGGTACGAAGGCTTGATCTACAAGATCCTCCAACTAGGAGTGTCAGACCGGCTCGTACTTATAATATGAGACTTTCTTACAAATCGAAGCTTCCAGGACCGCTTAGATGGATCGCTTTCGACTCACCATTTCCATCACCATCTCACCACCCAAAATATCTAATTAAATGATCAAGGAAGCGTGTAAAGCGGCTGGCGATTCTATCCTAATAGTTTTGAATCGGTGTATTGCAGAAAGTGTTTTTCCTCGAATTTGGCGCTGCAGTTTTATCCGAATAATACCTAAAAGTGGTGACAAGCCACCAGAAGACCCTAAATCTTATCGACCTACAACGTTATTACCTTCTTTAGGTAAATTGCTTGAACGTCTTATTGTTCCTAGGCTAATACCGGCCGGTCCAAAGTTTCATGAGAAATAATTCGGTTTTACTATAGGGAAATCTACCGTTGACGCCGCGTTATAGGTTAGAAGATCTGTTTGCAATTCAAATAGTAAATACATCTTAGGTATATTCTTGGACATCTCCGGTGCGTTCGATAATGCGTGGTGGCCAATGCTACTACTTAAGCTGAAAATCCGAGGTTGCCCTAGCAATATATATTCATACTTTTCTTTAGGCACAACCAAACTAAAACTTGGTCCCCATGAATTGTCGAAGGCGCTGACGATGGGTTGTCCACAAGGCTCAGTAGTCGGTCCGTACTTGTGGAATTTAGGCTTTGACGACTTTTTCGCACTCCTTTTACCTCCAGGTTGCTCCTTAACCGGCTATGCTGACGACGGGCTCTTGCTTGTGCAGTCTAATAGTAGATCGGGACTAGAAAAATTGGCTAGTGCGTGCTTAAAATTAATTCACGATTGGGGTGAACGAAATCGTCTGACGTTCGCACCTCACAAAACTTACCAGTTACTTTTAAAGGGCATTCTAAAAACACCACCGCGAATAAAATTTAATAATATCAATATTAAAAGAAAAGAATCGGTCTGCTACCTAGGGCTAGTTTTGGAGAAACTTTTCATTCATAGAACATATAAAAACCGTCGGGGAAAAGTCGAAACGAAATTTTTATGCCTTGACAAGGATATCCACATCGACGTGGGGATTATCTTTTAACACATTAAAAGTTATCTATGGAGCTACTTACTTGAGCAGTATTTGCTATGGATCACCTGTATGGGCTGATAGGGCTACTATCGGTGCCGTGCGAAGAAAATTGCTCCAGAGTCAGCGTTTGGCGTTGATATTCTTGTGTAAGGCGTATAGAACCGTTAGTACTGAAGCTTTACCTGTCCTTGCGGGTGTACTTTCAGTCGATCTGGAGGCACAGCGTCGCGCCGCTATGTATTACTCTACGAGAGAGGATATGGACAAGAACTTTGTTACGTCGCGTGAACTCTCGAGAATCGGTAGACTTTTTAAACAGCGTTCCGAAATATGCAACAAACTGCTAAGCGAATGGCAATGTCGATGGGATAATTCAATTAAAGGGCGGCATTTATATCAGTATTTTCCTTTGGTTCGCGATCGTCTAACAAAAACTTGGCTGGAAATTGATCACTGTGTGTCACAATTTCTCACCGGTCATAGAAACTTTAAGAGTAAACTATTCTCATTTAGGTTGGTTGATTCGCCTGCGTGCCCATGTTCTACACCAAACTGTGAGTACGAACAGTCCGCGCATCATGTTCTTTGGGAGTGTAGTCTCTGGCAAAATGAGCGCAACATTATGCTTGAAAACACAAGAACAGAAATAACACTGACGCAGTTTAAAAACAAGGAGTTTTTTTTATTCGTCCAAAGGATAGTCAATCGACCATACTGCCTAGTTGTTGTAACATCTGTAGTTAAAATACATAGTTTGTAATCGAATGCTTTTAAATTTTTAAAACAATGTATAAAAATGTGACATAAATTTTAACTCCTGAATAGAATTCTAAAGCCTACGGTCTGCATTTTTTCAACAATTCGTTATAAGCACGAATATTATCTTATTAAAAAAAAAAGTATGGCTGGACCTGTGGGAAGTTTTCAGGGTTCGCAATGTTAAAAAATCGTGATGGATATTCATCTTGGAAATTCAAGATGAGAATGTTACTAGTGCATGAAGAGTTATGGAGCTGTATATGCGGCTATGCAGAGGGTGATAAATCTCAATACGTACGTATTCGTAATGACTAGAAGGCTCTCTCAAAATTGCAAAACATTCAAATCCATTCATTATAACTGGGTTCCGTCATTATTCATTACTAGATGTTGCTCGCGACTCCGCCCGCGTGGAGGTCATGTGTAATGTCAGAGTGTAATTTTTTCAATTAAAATAGCCTATATTAATAAGTGATAATGTAGCATTCAAATGGTGAAAGAATTTTTAAAACCGGTCTAGTACTTTTTGAGCCAATTCGTTACAAACATACTTACATACGAATCTTTCCTCTTTATAATATTATATTATACAGGGTGTTGCGTAATGAATAGATAATACAGTACATGCGGGTAGAGGCCATTGTGCCGGTTCAGATAAACAAATGTTGTGTTCAGTAAAAGTGTCACGGTTTCCGAGATATTCGACATTTTCGAAATTTTAAAACTATTTCCCTCTTTGTTATTCATTTTGATGCCAAGATTGCAAATGAAGACATTTTTCCTATCTGTTTTTTGGGTAGTATTCCTGAATAAATGTGCTATCGAATGAAAACTACTATTTTTATAACACAAGCATAGTTTTTTAAAACTAAGGGTAAACTCAAATTTTACGTTTTATAATTGTTTTTCGTCACAGAGTGAAAGTGGACCAGCTACGGGTGAGAGTGCGATTAGCTGCACAGAAAATCAGCGAACAAAGGATTGCGGATAGAATAAAAGGACCTTGAGGGAGCAATCGTTGCCCTGAGCACCGGGTCAAAAGGAAACATTCTACATCAGGGAGTAACCTCAGCACCCATCACCACACTTGGTGCCACCACGCGAGCTGGAAGACGAGCATCCGGTGAAGGAACGGCAAAAAAACCAAGAGGAAAGAGACCGCCCACACCCATCAGTGAAAGAGATGAAGAAGGTGATGAAGATATGACCGAACAACCAGGTCCCAGCACATCACAAGAGGCCCACAGAGACGAGGGGGGATGGCTACATACCCTCCTTATAGACATCCAGAAAACTCAAAAGGAGATCCTAGGTAAAGTCAACTTGATTTACGAGCAGACGCAGCAAGATAGACAAAGGCTCCACAAAATGGAACTCAGAGTTGAAAATCTACAGAAAGCCCGGCTGATGGGGTTAACCACACCCACCGTTGCACCGCAGATCCTGGCCCCCTCCAGTGGCTCCACTCCTCACGCAGGAAGTGTCGGAGAGGGCCCCCTCATCCTTTAAAGGTCCCGGCAGACAGCAGGATGTATCACAGCTCGTGATGGTCATTTTGAACACCTTTTGCAATAAATAATATAAATATTAAGTTTAAAATTATCATTCTTTCTTTTTATTTACTCAACAATTTTCAAACTTTCATTTTTAGGCGATTTTAGATAATTAAATAAATAATGGTACTATTTGCAGTCTCATAATAATAAGCTCTAGTTCAGTTTAAAACGAATTAATTTTGAATCGGGTGGCGGAAATACCATGTGCTATACCATTTCAGAATCTCCATAAAACAGGCATGTTTTTTATTAACTTGGCATTCAAGCGACCATACATTTTTTTACACCACGGTAGGGTGAAAGTGACGAAAAACAATTAAAAAACGTAAAGTTTGAATTTAATCTTAGTTTAAAAAAAACTATGCTTATGTTATAAAAATAATAGTTTACATTCGATAGCACATCTGTACAGGAATACTATCCAAAAAACAGATAGGAAAAATGTCTTCATTTGCAAGCTTGGCATCAAAATGAATAACGAAGAGAAATATTTTTAAAATTTCGAAAATATCTAATTTCTCAGAAACCGTGACACTTTTACTGAACACAACATTTGTTTATATGAACCGGCCTCTACCCGCAGGTACTATATTATCCATTCATTACGCCACACCCTGTATATATTATAGTATAGATATTTAGTTAGATATGTTGCCTCATTTCTTGCTCTCTGCTTGTCCTTTTGCAGTTTTTAATACTACATACTACGTACATCCACATATCAGGGATGTAATACAGCTGAAATTACGGTGGTATAGTTTCAGGTGTTGTGGATATTTGGTATTATTATAAAATCTTACATCTGAGAGAGAAGAGTGTATAATATGCAGCTAAAGTTGAATACATCAGATGTGCACGACTTACCGGTCGCCGTTTGTTCCGGAAAATATGTAAATTAATTACATCACGTTTCAATTTTAGCACTAACTACCCCATACAAAATTAGCCGATGCGCTAGTTTTAGGCGCCCGAAATGCAGTGGTTTTTTCTTGATATTAGGTTACTACCCATGAAATTACCGTTTTACATGAAAAAATCAAAGAAATTTTTATTCTATATTTTTCTATTAATCAAAATAAATACCCATGCAATCGATGCATCTTTGCCAACGCAATGGCAGTTTATTGATGTCCTTCTTGAAGAAATCAGCTAGACGGGACGCAACAAATTCTTTAAAGGCATTTACTGTAATGCTTCTCGGTACTGTATCGAATATTTTCCCGCCAAAAAGTTATCCAAGGTCTGTAGGCCTACTCTTCAAATCAATTCCAATCTCGAACTCGATACAGTTTCAATTCCAATCTAGAAGATATTGGAATTCTAACTCACTCAACTAAATGAAATAGAGTATTTACGAACTAGCGATCGTAAATACTCTATTTCATGAAGTTACTAAAAATCCCGCCGTATTCAATTAAATGCTGCGCTGATGTTGCGTTTAAAAGTGCCAATTGTACAGTTTTCGAACCCAATCCCAATTTTAAATTGGAATCGAGAGCATCCAACCCCAGCTTTTGCAACTTGGAGACTGTCTGCTGTGCAGCATGAGGTTGCGCGTTTATCGTGCAGGAGCATCGGAGACGAACGATTGACCAAAGCTGGTTGGAGACGTGCGAGCTTCTCCATCATTGTGTTCAGTTCTTCACAGTACACATCTGCAGTAATGCTCATCCCGTTTGGTAAGAAGCTGTGATGAATCACACCGGCGCTAGACTACCAAACAGTGACCATCACTTTTCTAGTGGTAAGTTTTCGTTCAGGGCATTGTTTAGGTGCTCATGAACATTCAATATACATCTATTTTAACATATTAATCTGTAGCGTCTGCCTGTACATTTCTGCAGTTTACTTGATCTTGTATGAAATATTCATTTTATGATAAATTCTGCAATTTTTTAATTTTTTGTCAGTCTGTCTGTGTGGTTTTAACTCAAAAACGTCATGACCAGTCATACTGAAATTTGTAATAAGGTCACACCATTCAATCATGCAAATGATTCCAATTATAATAAGATTAAAAGTAGCCTACTTTTAATCTTATTATTATTATAATTGGCAACATTATGGGCTTAATAAAATCACCCCACGTACTAGTGTTGTACTTTAAGAATGCAAACTTACATAAATATTTTTACACACTAGATGGTGTAGCCTTGTAATTCTATTAAAATTAATGTATATGTCGGATCGTCATGAATACGGACACTTAATTGAACTTACAAATAAGTTTAATTATTGTAAACTGTGGGTACCGTCACTTGTTTTGTTATTTGGAAGGTAGTTTCGAGTTGTTTATCGGGTGATCTCACTCAGAGTGGTGGTTCACATCGAATATCACAATATAAAAGACCACCTAGTCTTTGGCGAGGTATTCAAGGAATAATCATTGAAACAGTTAGTAACTTGTAGGTCGTAATGCTGAAATACTGTTAAAGTAATAGGTTAATGTGAAAGTGTTCTTGTGTCGAATATTGTAACCTAAACTGTGATGTGTTAAAAGAACTACCATGGGGTTTCTTGCCATGTTCTTCCCGATGGATAACCGCCTTCCAAAATGATAGTAGTTTTAATAAACTGTGAAGTGTTAATCTTAAGGTTTTTCTACCGAACTATTATACGCTATGCAACCTTACTATATCTGGAGTTCGGAGAGGGACGTGTAAGCCCTCTCACGTCCTGATGACCCGCCGCCGACATATACAATATGTAACAAAAACCCTGTTGCGAATATTTATTCCGATGTGAGAAAAAGAATTCAAACCCAAGGAAATAGCTGATACGTATTTTTTTTTTAAATCTAGCCCTGTATTAAACATTGTCCCACTGCTGGGCACGGGCCTCCTCTACTAATGAGAGGGGTTAGGCCTTAGTCCACCACGCTGGCCTAATGCGGGTTGGTAGGTAGTTGGTAGATACGTAAATTATCGCGATAAAAATAATTTTAATAAAATTTTAATTATTTATTGGTTTGTAAAATATGTACTTGGATTTGTTACCTCTGCAAGCAACGGTGATGCGAAGTCAGAGCAAGATAGCAAGGTGCGACGTCGGTACATCATCAAACGCGGCGGGTTCTCACTATTTATGTTCACAAGGTTTATATTACACGTAATTTCACTCAGCTGTTTATCAATGTGATAAACGATTTCAATTTTTACCGGACTATTTTTCATATTTGTCAAAGCACTGACACTAATTAATAATAATGTCCATTTGACCACCTGGAAGATGGTGTTCAACATGCCCGCCTTGTATCTCTAGGTAGGTATTTGTGACGTCGGTTTACAATGTTGGATCGTACGCTTCGCAGAACTGGTGTATCAGATTTGAGTTTTTCAAATGCTGCGACTATTCGTAACCGCATGTTCTACTCGAAATCCCACGTTTTTGGAATACAGACTGGTTAATGGTGCTCCAGAGATAGAAATCCAAAGGATTCTCGGCCTTCCTGCATCAGCACATTGTTGGTAAAGGCCGTACTCACTGCCATGACCGTACGTGCGAATGTGCAGGTGCTGAAATACCATTGCTGACGGCAATGCTATGTTTCTTGGAGTACCAAAGCGTTCTTCTTCTTCAAATCCTGCTGCATAATTGCAATCTCACTTCTCGATGCACAATATCATATTAAAATTTCAAAATTTTTCAATTCATATTTTCAGTAAGACATCGCACACAAAGCAAATCACACGTTACCTAATTTCGTAATGTAATAGATAAGTCCGTCCAGAAGTGATTTGCGCGATCGACTGAGGCGGACGCGGTGGGAGCGATCTTGACCTTGTATAAGGGTTAGGTAGGTCAGCGGCGCACGCACCAGCTGTCTGCATCCTTTTTTTTTTTTTTTTAGTGCCTTGAAAGGCAGACGAGCAGACGGGCCACCTGATGGTAAGTAGTCACCGCCGCCCATAGACTTCTGCAATGCCAGGGCACAGCAAAGCCGCTGCCTACCGTTGAATCCTGCCTGCCATCCTTTGAACTAGCCGCGCCATTTGGACCTATTCGGCATTAGTTAGAAACGTAGGTGTAAATAACATTTTGTTCAGTTTCATTATTTTTCTACGACCATATTTATGGATGGCTATTTTGAAAACTATATTCTTAATTTGCTTTTTTCAAAATGTTGTCTTTCATTTTTGTTATGCCTATATGTATACATATACAGTCCTGAAAGACCCAACAGGGTTTTTGTTACATATTGTATATATAGAAGGAAAATGTTTGTGTCCAGCCTTTTCTCTGTAACTACCTACTGCCGTTCCCACTCATTGTTGTAGTGGTAGGTAGCCCTTGGTCAGTATTTGTAAGTAAGGGAGTTTGGTCCCGGTGGATGGAAGTGGGCGGGTGTGGGCCCGTGTGCAGACGGGTATCATCTGCTTTTTAAGATTTTTATAAATTATTGGAAAATATTTTTAAATTCTTTGAGATAAAATTTTCTTAATGAAGATTTATTCAACTTACATCTTTTTTAATATATAAATCTGTAGCGTCTGTCGGTGAATTTGGGTAATTTGCCCGATTTTGTGTAAAATATTTGAAAGTTTTTGTCTGTCTGTCTGTCCGTCCAGTTTTAACTCAAAACGGCTTGACCAATAATCCTGAAATGTTGAATACAGATAGATCATTCGATCGTTCAAATGATAGGCTACTTTTAATCCCGGTAAAAGGAACGGATTCCGCCGGATAGTTTAATGTTTTTCACAGAGCAAGGGATCGACATGATTTTTGCACAGTGGTAATTTAGGGATCAGAGAATGAGAGATAAGAAAACATCTACATATCACAACAGAGGGTCTTACTGTTCAGTAAACATAGTCTGCATGCTTAAGAAATCTTTCTCTCTATCAACCTGTAGCCGTCCAATGCTGGACATGGGTCTTTCCCAGATTACGTCACCCTTAAGGGTCCTCCACCTTCCTCATCCAACCGCCTCCCGCAACATCTCTCCGGTCGTCAGTCCAGCGGGCATGAGGTCGGCCAACACTACGCTTGGACAGACGTGGTCTCGAAAGGTACTAACTAACCTTTCGGCCCCAGCGGCCGTCATTACGACGACAGGTAAGACCAGCCCACTGCCACTTCAACTTACTAATTCTTTGGTCTATGTCGGCTACTCTGGTTCTCTGACGTCTTCCAGCGCGGTAGTAAACAGTTTCGGGGAGATCACATCCCCTTGTCTCACACCGCGCTGAAGGTGTATCGGTTTTATTTGCAAACCCTGTAATTGGACTGATATCGTAGAGGAGTCATACAAGCATTTCAGCATCTATACATAACGCCAGTCGACTTCTTTAAGGATTCAAGGACAGATCAAGTTTCGATGGAGTTGAAGGCTTTCCCGTAGTACCCAAAGGCTAAGCATAACGGCTGGTTATACTGTTGTTTTTTGTATGATCTGCCTTATAGTGTGGATGTGGTCTACAGTACTGTAGCCATTTCGAAACCCAGCCTGCTCCGGAGGTTGAAAGTCGTCAAAACGATGGGTGAGACGGTTCGTGATAACCCTTGAAAACAGCTTTGTAGGCGTGACTCAAGAGCGTAATTGGCCTGTAAAAGAGTTTTAACCCCTTTTTTTTAAAGAACAGGATGGTCAGACTCCTGCTCCACTTCTTTGGCGTTGTTGTAGTGCGAATCACGACATTAAATAACTCCTGTAGTTGTTTGAGTATGGGAGTACCTCCAGCTTTCAATAGTTCTGATGTAATACCGTCTTCGCCTGTCGCTTTGTTGTTTTTAAGCTGTTCAAGGGCTATCCTAATCTCACCCATGTCGACATCCGGGAGTTTATGTAATGGCGAAACAGAGAAGCACGTTTGTCGTCCTTATCGCAGGCAGCTGGCTTGGGAGTGTGTGAAGAATAAAGGAGCCCATAGTACTTCTCGATTTCTGCGAGGATCTCTTGCTTAGAGGTAACGGTTTTGTTGTCCGATCTCTTCAATTTCGTGGGATGACTCCTTCCCAACCGCTGGGCAAAACTTTTGACCCCTTATTTCGCTGTATCGCTTCCTCAATGAAGCGAGTATTATGTCGGCGTAGGTCAAAACGAATTTGCCTTTTAATACGCTTGTTGAGACGGGAGTAATCGGCCGAATCTGATGACATTTGCCGTCTCTGCCTCATCAGATCTAGAGTCTTGTTTGAAATCTTGGACTCCTTATTCTTGCGCCCTTGGCTTATAAAAAGCACTGGCCACATCGTGGACTACATTTGTGAAATTGTTAGCAAGCTGATCAACGTCCTCGCCAACGTGATTTCCAGCAGGGCAAATCCGTGTTTAAGTTCCAATTGGAACTCTTTCGATACCACGTCGACTTGGCGCAGTGAAGGACGGAGCGTAAACTTCATCAGGCGGTTTCTTTCCAGCTGGTAGTCGATATTTAAAGTGCCCCGGACGAGACGGTGGTCGCTGCCGGTGTGGAATCTGTTAATGACTGAGACATCTTTGAATATATGCCTTGCCTATACCATCGGGTCTTTGCCATGTCCACTTCCTATGTGGCTTCTTTTTGAAGAATTCATAAAATAGAGCCGCTGATTCTCGAGGAAGTTTACTAGCATTTTAAACCGAGGATTTCTGCTGCCATGACCATGTGGTCCGATCACCGATTCGCCAGACTCTTGTACTCCCACCTTGGCGTTAAAGTCCCCCAGAATAACGGTATAGTGCGTCTTGGTGGTTTTGAGCATAGCCGTTGTAATTTCGTCATAGACGACCTCGACCGCATCATCGGTGTGGCTCGACGTGGGGGCATACACTTGTACGACTTTAAGAGAGTATATCTTGTTGAGTTTGAGTACAAGGTACGCTACTCGTGTAGACACACTGCCGATTTCCAACACGTTGTTAGTGAGAACCCTATTGATCAGCATGCCAACGCCGCCGACGGAGATCCCATCGCCCTCTCGATAATAGAGTAGATGGCCTGATTCCAGAGTTATCGTGTCCTCGCCTTTTCTTCGAACTTCCGATAACCGTAGAATATGCCAGTTGATTCCATCAAGCTCTGACTCGAGTTCAACAAGGTGTCCGTCCTCCAGGAGCATTCGAGCATTACACGTCGCCAAGAAAAGTCATCGGTGTTGGTGGCCTTTCAACCGGAGATTCTTAGCACCCTCAATCTATATATATGGCCATATATATGGCCTAAAACAAGCTGCAAGCTGTTGGAAAAAATTACTCTGTTTTAAAGATACAGATGAGAAGATGTCATCTGATCAGTGACAGACAATACGGGTTCCGTCATAACCGATCAACGGGTGATCTTCTAGCGTTTGTATTACATCACTGGGGCGAGGCGATTGACAGGCATGGCAAGGCTCTGGCTGTGAGTCTCGACATAGCCAAGGCGTTTGATAGGGTCTGGCATCATGGCCTTCTCTCCAAGCTCCCGGCATACGGTCTGCCCGACAACCTGTGCAAGTGGATTTCCAGCTTTCTGCATGAGCGTAGAATACGTGTCTTCGTTGATGGACACGCTTCGCAGCGCATGTCAGTAAATGCCGGAGTACCACAAGGTTCTGTGCTTTCGCCCACCTTGTTTATTCTGCATATTAATGATATGTTGTCGCTTGGCAACATTCATTGCTATGCAGATGATAGCACGGTTCATGGGCGTTATTGCAGCAAGCCTCCAGGTTGCCGGGCGGATACTGAGAGGTGACGCGAGGATCTTGTTATGGAGCTCAACCAGGCCTTGGATCTCATACCATCATGGGGTACCAGGAATCGGGTTGAGTTTAATGCCAAGAAAACCCAGGTGTGCGCGTTTTCGTGCAAAAAATCGCCGTTTTCTCCCATCCCCGTTCTTCAGGGTGTTCCACTCGCAATGAGGAATGACCTTAGTGTCCTAGGTATGGATATCCGCTGCGATCTTAATCCAAGGAGTCACATCGAGGGCGTAATATCCGCCAATTCCCGCAGGGTCGGAATCCTGAACAGTGTGCGGCGGTTTTTCACGCCCGGTCAGCTCTACCGCTTATATAAAGCGCAGGTGCGGCCGGGAATGGAATACTGCTCGCACCTCTAGGACGGTTCCGCGCATTAACTTCTCGATGCCTTGGATGGGTTGCAGCGGCGGACCATCCCGCATTGTGAATGATGCAGACGTGAGTAACAGCCTGGAGCCGCTACAGCTGCGTAGGGATATTTCCTCGCTTAGCGTGTTCTACCGTTTGTATCATGGCGAATGCTCTGACGAATTGTTTGATCTTACCCCATCCTCTCCCTTCCATACCAGAACCACGCGTGCTGGCTTGCGGAGCCACAGCTTTGTGGTGTCTACTACCCCGGCCCGAACCAAGAGGTTCGCAAACTCGTATATTTGTCGCACCATCAAGTTGTGGAACAGTTTGCCAGCTACCGTGTACCCTTCTTCCTATGATTCTGGGTCCTTTAGGCGTAGTGTGAAGAAGCTACACAGCAGGCTGGCATGATTTTCTTGAGTAGCGAGGGATAGATTGTCTCTCGCTACTTGATACTATAACTGGACGGCACTGTACTTACCATAAGGTGCAGTGTGGTCACTTTGCCGTGCCAGGATAAAAAAAATATGGCTATGGGAACGGGTACAATTTTACTTCTACTGACTTCTAAGACTTCTTCTTCTACGTTCTCTGTATAATATAGAAAAACTGATTCTATATCCATTGAGCGCACGATGTATTTCGACCCTAACAAAATCGGATTTTGCAGTTATTTTATAAGGTAATTAAATCAGTAACTTCTCAAGAATTTCCTGGCACTTCACATAATGTTTACGATTTGCGTAACAGTTAAAGTTTCTTCGTGTAATATATATCTTATATTATTTACGGATTCTTCTTTGTTAGTTAGTTGTAGGGGCCTGGTTTTTCGCGACCCGTATGCACGACTTGATCGGACAACGTCCCTGCACGTCACACACGATATTCTCGATAGCATCGTCCGCCATTTTGTGGCTCACTGAATATTGATCGATATACTCACAATTTTGAGAAATATATTAATAAACTATTCGTGTAACATAATGAACGCACACTCTGAAAGATTGTTAAGAATAGCCTACATATTCGTTTTACAAATTTATAAACAAAAATTTTGACCTAAAAATTAAAACTAAAAAATTAAATACACCCTCCGTAAAACAGTCAAAATTGATAACATATATCCCGGTGGTGAGGTCTTTTTTAAGTACAATAGTCAACGATATCTGTTTTTGAATAAATTGAATCGAGAGAAATAAAGGCTTTTACAAAAACATTTTCAAATACGTAAGCAAACTTAAGTTCATCATAGTAATAAAGTGCATGAATTACGATTAGGACTTTATGATTCAAGTTTCGCGTCTGAGTGTTATTCCTGCTATATGCTGCATTGAAAAAAATCCAAATGTGTAAAATAAAATGTATTGTCTATTTGACACCAAATATTTTATATTCAATAGTTTATGTAACTATTTTATCTCACCTAATTTCACCAACATTTGTGTTAAAATTCCTTTCATTCGCAAATATCAGATTGAGAGCATCTATATTTCCTTGTAACACATATTTAACGCTAATCACTAATTTAACTGAAAGTCCTTAACTTGTCACATTAATGTAATCCTGAATTTGATCTACGGCGAGGAAACATCATAATTCACATGACTTCAAACACCACTTACTTGAAGCGCTGGCGGCGGAGGGCAAAGATCTATTTTTCTCCATCACCACTTTTTATTGCACTTCACCAATTCGAATGGAAAATTTAGAATAAAATTGTAATTAGTTTAAATAATTTAATATCTGATACGTCCACCCAGCAAAAGCGGGCTGAGAATATATGCTAGAGGAATCCAGTACTCCCACACACCACCCCGCGACCCCCGCCTTTATTGATCTAGTGTTCAAGCAGAGGCAGCGCCATCTGAGCCTGATTTGTGGGGTCTAGCCACGCCCCAGCCAGGCAGGGTCAAATTTGACTTTTTGAAAAATAATATTTATGTTGTGATAAGAAAAGTAACCAATTTCTTTTTGGTTAAGTAGCGGTGTGATTCAGGTGCAAAATATGAAGACAAAGGCTTATTTCCCTAGCTGGAAAATTTATCTTGAATAGATCTTTTTTATACTAGTTGCAAATAAGGCATTTAGGTCACATCATAGCATCATACTATTAGTATGTAATTTCCACCGTCCAGGTATACTTATTATTACTGAAAATTCATGGCCGTTCGCCGAACTTAACGGAAAGAAATGGGTATTGGAGATGAATAGGACGAGGAGGCTTGAAACTTTATTTGCCAGCCTCCGTAGTGCAGTCAGTAAATAACCTATAGAGAAACAACAGGACGCAGGCTCAAACACCGCCGGATCGAAAAGGAGGTGTCTGCCGTGTGCCACCATTGTGGCAACTGCCGTGAGAACACGGCCCAACACACATTGGAGGAGTGCCCAGCCTGGGACGAAGAGCGCAGCGCTCTCAGAGCAGTTGTCGGAAGAGACCTCCCGCTGCCGGCCGGTCGGTGTCATCCATGGTCCCCAGTCGGAGGTCCTGGCGTGCGGTGGCCCACTTCTGCGAGAACGTCATCTCACAGAAGGAGAATGCCGAGAGGGATCGGGAACGGGACTTGGGTCTGAGTGTAGTGGGTTCTTACTCGTAGTTCTTGATACTCACTAGACAATACTCTTAATGTGGGATAAGGACTATGTGTGTGACTGTTGTATTGCTTTTTAAGCAAACTTGTCTGAAATTGTAAATAGTAATTGTATATGTGTATGGCCTGAGGCCGTGTTGTTTCAACTGTAGCCAGTTTAGACTACTGTTAAAATCTTTTTTCATAATAAAAAAAACGTCTTGGACTAGTTTTACATAAGTCATGGAGCGACTGATAAACAGCCAATTGGTTCGCTACTTAGAGGATCACCGACAATGGCAGACAAAATGGGTTCCGTCATAACAGTTCAACAGGTGATCTTATAGCGTTTGTATTACATCACTGGGGGGAGGCGATTGACAAGCATGGCGAGGCGATTGACAAGCATGGCGAGGCTTTGGCTGAGAGTCTGGACATAACCAAGGCGTTTGATTAGGTCTGGCATCGTGGCCTTCTCTCCAAGCTCCCGAGATACGGTCTGCCCGACAACCTGTGCAAGTGGATTTCCGGCTTTCTGCATGAGTCTATAATGCGTGTCCTCATTGATGGACACGCTTCGCAGCTCATGTCAGTAAATGCCGGAGTTCCACAAGCTTCTGTGCTTTCGCTCACCATGTTTCTTCTGCATATTAAAGATATGTTGTCGCTTGGCAACATTCATTACTATGCAGATGACAGCACGAGTCATGGGCGTTATAGCTGCAAGCCTCCTGGTTGCCGGGCAAATACTGAGAGGAGACGCGAGGATCTTGTCATTGAGTTCAACAGGACCTTGGATCTCATCTCATCATGGGGTACCAGGAATCAGGTTGCAGCGACGGGCCATCCGCATTGTGAATAAGGCAGATGTGTCCAACAGCTTGGAGCTGCTACAGCTGCGAAGGGATATTTCCGCGCTTAGCGTGTCCTACCGTCCGTATCATGGCTAATGCTCTGAAAAATTTATTGATCTTATCTTATCCTCTCCCTTCCCCACCAGAACTACGCGTACTGGCTTGTGGAGCCACAGCTTCGTGGTGTCTACTACCATGGCCTGAACAAAGAGGTTCGCAAATTCGTATTTTTGCCGCACCATCGAGCTGGGGAACAGTTTGCCAGCTACCGTGTTCCCTCCTTCCTGTGATCCTGGGTCCTTTAGGCGCAGTGTGAAGAAGCTACTGTATAGCTTCTTCACAGGCCGGCATGATTGTGTTGCTCAGCAAGGGATAGACTGTATCTCGCTACCTACTCTATCTGGACGGCACTGCGCTTACCATCAGGTGCAGTGTGGTCACTTTGCCGCGCTAGAATAAAAAAAGTCATCCTTAACAAATGGACCATCTATGTATAAAACATAATCCCTATTTCCCTTGGCCATGGCACCTCACGCGTGGACGGCAGAACCGATTTCGCTAATTCTTTTTTGTTATTGTTAGAAGAAGACGGTTCTTACAAAAGAAAAAAATATGAAAGTTGCCCGGAAAATCAGAAGATTTAAGAAAACATATACTTACCATATTACCTTTTCTAATCCTTAGCGCGTTTGAAATAACTGTCAGTCGTTTGACAGTTCTCAAAATATAGAAACATGTAATAGCTTAAGATAACTAACTCCATGGATTTTATACTTTTGTGTCAAAAATAACAACGCGGGCGGAGCGGCGGGCAAAGCTGTAAAAATAAGGAACATTTAAATTTGACTTCGAGTTCCAAGAAATTCCTGAAAAGTTACCGACATCGTTGTGACATGAACAATATGTTAAATACGGCTGCATTATGAAACTTGCTGCCTCGATAGATTTTTTTAAAGTAATCTCAAATAATGTATAACAAATATATATATATAACAAATCATATAAAGTAAATGGCGGTATCATTTATTTTTATTTTACCGTTTATGTGGGGTTGACAGCGTTCAAATCGTTAGGTTTACTGGCGAGGCGTTTACAAATTTACAGATACAGTCTTGAGGTAAAGTTCTTATCATCTTTTAGATCTTTGGAAATTGAAATCCGAGGTAATCCAAATAAATAGGTACCTGGTTTGGCTATAAATTCTGTAATGGCAAAATGTTGATGATAGTAGTTGTACATATTTATAAAAGTGTCGGCAAACAATTAGAAAAATCAATTTTGGCTATGATACTGGTCTTCAAAGCTTGCCCTCAAAATTCTTAAGAAACTCAATTTCGGTTTGTTCGTTCGATTGATCATAAACTGTAGTCTAAGTTGTTCAGATCGGGGATAAACGAGAGCCAATCTGCAACTCTTATAAAGTCAGGGACATTTGCTCCATTTGCCCGCGTGGTAGTTATTTTTGAAAGATAGGATATAAAATCCCTGAAGACATTTTAAGCTAATACATCTTTATATATTATGCTATCCGTGCATTTTACGGCATAAAAAGTATTTTATTATTCCTAGGCTACTGGCTATATCATTCTCTGACACTATGCTAAAAATCATGTCGATCCAGAGCAATGGCTATGTGTAAAAAAATAACTATACCACCACGGGAACCGTACATTTTTCCGGGATGAAAGTAGCCAATGAGCTATTTCAGACTATAATACATAAAATGCTTAATTTCAATCAGATCGGTTCATCCGTTTTGGCTTGAATGAATAACAAACATCCATCCATTCTAACATTCGCATTTATAATATTAGTAAGGGTTTTTGTGGATAGTCAAAATCAGGTCGTGCACCACCAAGCCGGCTTTCAAGTGGAGAGTTCGGCAATTACTTCTGGACGGAGTTGCAGAATCCCCTCGTTAATTCATAGTATATTATATTTATTTTATACTTACTTTATGTTATGTATATATTGATTATGTATTTATAGATATTTATTTATCCATTTTATTATATTTATTATATTTATTATGTATATATGTATTCTATTTATGTATGTCCATCCTAATTTTATTTTAATATTTTTTATTCGCTATCTTTATGCACTTACCCTACTTATCTCTGCATCACCTTAAGGTTGACTAAGGTAGAGAATGCCTTTGGCATTAAGTCCGCCTATATACGATGTATATGAAGTGTATAAATAAATAAGTAGAATCTGAATCCGACACTGGCTATCTGGGCTCTTGATATTAATACCGAGTTAAAAATAATAAATCAATACATATTTTATGTTTGTATTCAGAATTGTAGCTTTAATGTTATTTTACTGTATGCATATTGGTAGCTTGATATATTTTAACTTCTTAATTGCGATTTTTTAATCATGTTTGAGTACTTTAAATTAACATAATATTGATTATATTATCGACACGTAGATGGCTCATTTACTTAATTTGCCGTTAAATAATTTAAATTTTGTGTAAAATAAAATCATAACAATTAGTGTTTAAATGTCAAAATAATCCTCGAGGGTGAATTAGTTGCTTTAATTAAATAAATTTTGAAAACTTTGTTAGGAAAAAGGGATCGTAGTTTGAGAAACAAAATGTATATACACTTCGAATTAAGAATTATTTTTGCGTTAGATTTTTGCCCTGTCTATTATGGGTATTAGATAGTAATCAATACTATAATAAAATTTTAAATTTATATTTAAACACCTTTTTAAATATATATTTTCGTTTGTAAGTATATTACCCAAGAAGCTCCAAGGCTCTTTGTAGTTTGTCTGAGTCTGTGACGCAACAGGTTACGCTGAAAGTATGCCGTCAACAGGTGCCATAAGACTTAATGTGTATCGTGATGTTTATCTTCATTCTATGGGCAGCCACAAGTGGCACATTGTTATCCACTCGAGTTTTATGTTGAGTTATGTTAATTAATAAATCTACTGACGTGCTGTCGTGCGTGCCATCTCCTGCTAGCCAGTGGTTGCAATTCCCGTTGTTGTTGGTTCTTTAATTATTTTATTAACTTCCTATTGTATCTTGATCGATCCAAAGGGTTTTTTATATAAACAATAGATATATGCGCAATGTTCGCTTTTACACAGCCTTGACAACCTCCGTGGCGCAGCGGGCGGGTAGCCGGCTGTTAAACGAGAGGCCTTTCGAGATAAATGTTTGTATGACAAATAGAATAGCTGTCTCCGGCGGTCTTTCCGAACCGTTACGACCTGGGAACCTTCAAGAAGAGAGCATATTCTTTTCTGAAAGGCCGGCAACGCATTCATATAGCCCTCTGGTGTTGCAGATGTTCATGGGCGGCGGTGATCACTTTCCATCAGGTGAGCCTCCTGCCAGTCAGCCCCCAAAAAGATATATGTTTCCGGCCTGGGTGTTGCGGGACCGGAGTAGTTCTTGATACCCACCCACGATAATGAGTCAGGACTATGTGTGTGAAATTCATCATTCCTCTCAGCATACTGTCCCCAACTCGAGCTACTAACTATTCATTATGGAAGGCTACTAAAAATCTGAAACGTCGGAAAACTCTGCCAACGCCCCTAAAAACCCTGACTGGAATATTGGTACGATCTGACGCTGAAAAATCAGATTTAAAGATTATCAAAGGCAGTGGTATAATATTCCAAACTATCGATACGGTATGCTTAAAACTACCTTCGAAAGCAGTTGTTCTGTGCTAAGGCACAACTAGATGGACAATAGCTTTAATTTACCCGAAAGGTTTGAAAGAGCTTTGCGGTTTATTAAAATACCAAAGTCATTAAATGAGCGTGACATCTTGATGATATATTATTTCCAGAACTCAGTCCATCAGATATTTGGGTATTACGATTGATGAAAACTTGTCCTTCACTCCACATATTCTAACACTCTCGGATCGTGTCAGAAAACTGATCTACATTATGAAAAGGTTACGGGATTGTACTCCACTTAAAACCCTCACCATAGTTTTTCACGCTCTCTGCCAATCTATCTACAGTACGGTATTCCTGTATGGGGAGAGGCTGCTAAAAGTTTTCATCAAGATAGAAAGAGCACAAAGAGCAGTTATCAAAGTAATGTTAAGGAAGCCTTTCCGCTATCCAACAGATCTATACCAAGAGCTGCCGGTACTTCGTATAAGACAGCTATTTATACTTAAAACCACTCTTAACGTCCACAAAACAATATTTCTTAGACCTGACTTCCAATTCCTTGTCTCTAAAGGTATTTTCAAAATCCCCATCCCACGTTCCACTTCACTGATGTCCAGACGCTGTCCATCATACCTTCACCCGCATATTTACAATGAAGTTACTAAGTACTGTGACATTATAACTCTATCAAAGTATTCATGTAAAAAGACTTTAAAGAAATGGCTGCTCTCTCTTTCTTATGAGGAGACGGAAAAAATTTTACTCGGCTCCTACATCACTGAACTATCACACACACACGCCCATTCACTCACACTTACACTTACACTTTAGACATACACTTTGACACTAACTCAAACACACCATTCCCATTTTTACTCATACACATAGACTTAAGGCTGTAATATAATATATCTTTTAATATATATCATGCCACATACTTCTTTTTTTGCAACTAAGATTGTAAATTGGTCACCTACGATACAGGCAACGCCTAGTGTAGGGACCAAGGAATTAAAGTTGCATATTGTGTATTTCTTTCTTACAATACATTGTACTTATTACTAATTCTTCGATTTCATTTAGTATTGTATTATGCGCATATACTAATTTTAGTAGTTCATAAGTATAAGTTTCAGTGTATTTCTGGAGATGACAATAAAGATTTATTATTATTATTAAAATGTTAGCCCTATTTGTATAAGATATGTGATATATGTGACTTCTGGGCGGGATATCGAAACAAAATCTAAAGCACGCATTCCGAACACGATGTATCAATGTTTTAGATTTTGACAATAATCTCGGATTGTAAACAGTGTCCGCGTAGTTGAGTTTTAACCATACTATTGAGTCGGTAAGATCTAAGCAAGCATTTGCGAATCCTGTACAAGACTTTTTAAGCTGACTAAGCAATGGCGCACATCTTCGTTTATGTGTATCTTGAATCTTACTTCTGAGTCCATAATCTAAACTAAACTAAAACTAAACCACATGGACCCCTTGCAGGCCGCAGTTGGTCCCAAGGGAATAAATACCACTTTAGTTAAGAGTAACAAGTCATTTGTGCGTTATATAAACATAAATATTTTAATCAAGAAAACCAACGTGATGAATATTAAGCAAAGTTTATATAAGTTATTTACAATAGAACAAAATAACAATACAGTCTTTGACGTCATTAAATTACCAGCATTTTTCGACACAGTACAAGATTTAAGAAATTCTTTTGTTTCAACAAACTTGTAGTCATTGTAATTTATATAACAAAAATGTAAAGAAAGGAACGTTACGTTAAAAATAACAAAACCATTGCGAATAGCCTAACAAAGTTGCTAAACAAATCAAATCTTTATTGGTGTGCAATAGGTGTCCCGCACATAACAAATGTTCTTAATAATCTACCCAATTGTACACTTCTTTTCGGTGTCAACAATACTACAAAATATACAGTTTACACTGTTTTCGTCATCAATATGTTTCTCATTAATTTATACAACCATATGTATAGTACACCACTTGTTTAAAAGTAATTTGTGGTGTTCTATTAACTTGTTTCAAAATATGTCTTTCTAAATTAGCTGGATTTAACCACAAATACATCCAGCTTGTAAGTGTATTGTGGAACGATTCCTCAGATAATTTAAGGCAGCCACCATTTGTCACGCTAATGAAAGTTGGACTGAAATAATTCCCTTGTTTTATTGGGAATACGAAATACCTACAAGGAAAACCTTCAGACGTCGCCGGCCGAGTTATTCTATGGAGAGCCAAGAGGTTGCCCGGGAACTTTTCCAGGCAGGGGTAGCTGAAACCATCGACGTATCAGATTTCTAACCAGATTCCGTCTCCGCATTCATTTACGACCGACAACGGCGGCACGACATGTCAAGAGATCAACTTTTGTCTTCAAGGATCTGCAGTGCGGTGCAAACCTGCATACACTGGCCGTTATTGTGTGCAAAAAAGAGGCGGTAAAACTTTTGACATCATTCCAAAATATCGTTCATTACGTCAAGCGTGGTTGACATTGTATAATAAGCAACCAACTATACATAATCTTAACTGTCAGATTGCATGACCTCTTCCTCCGTAGTCGCCCTAAACATGTTTTGTGAGATCCAAATGATCCGATCACGGTAGCTGTCGAGGCAGCACTGTCCCTGCCGAATCGCAATCACAATTGTACTATGAATTCACGTTGGACTCGCCGGCGAGTCCTAGGAGCCCGGCCGAGGCTCAGTTTTTCGATACACTAGTATATCGAGACGGCCCTAAACCTATTCCAACAGACGCGACGGCTTAATTGAAGGCCTTTTAGAAAGCGTCTTTGAGCTTAGCCGTTGACAAATGCTGCGTTTTTTCTGGCTGGAGCGCCATAAGCGCCGGCCACAATGTTAGGTGAAGCTGTAAAAGCAATTACGAGCTAACAGTACAAATCAATACGAAAAAAAAAGATTGCTTGATGATGAAAGTAGTTTGACATTAGAAGAACAAAATAACGTAGCACTATATTGTGCGAGAAGTTCTTTTTGTACCTGCGTTATGCTTTAGTTTATGAAATGGTAAAAAATAATACTGTTGCTCTAATTTACAAGAATCGAAATTGGTTTTGAATGCATAGCAAAGATCTGATAACTTATATTTATTTCGATGCACAAATCTACTCGTAACTCCGTAGAAAACAAATTATTATTAAAGAAAAGATGTTTTAACTTTAATATGTCCGACTGTATAAACAAATTTCGTTAACAGATTCCAATACAATGCTTACCCTCTACATATAACAAGGTCTCTAAAATATGTGTTATTAAGAACTGCTCACTCAGAGGATGCTCCATTAAAATTATGACTTGGCTAAAAAATTTAGACTACCAACCAATTGAGTATACTGAGCGGATGCTATGATGATAGGAAATTTATTTTATTTTCACTGTTTTAATTAATTTAAATTGATTTTTTTACACTAAGTTTATACTGTAAATGTACTTAGATGTATACATAGAATAAAAAGAAATGTAACTCAAAAATTTGGTATCCCAAGATACAGGCTTTGCCTAGTTTGGGAACCCCGGTTTATATTTTGATTAGTAATATTTTTATTATGTATGATTTAACGACTGTGTTTTCGAGTCTCATGTATGTATGATGTTCAAATAAACTTTCATTTCATATGAAATTAACTTTAATAACATTAGATTTTTTAGACTTTCAAATTCGTGAAAAGAAGTTGTAATTGTGATGTTTATATATTGAACAGAAGACTATCAAAGCAAACATCAAATATAACCCCATTTGAAATTTGATGGGACATAAACCGAATATTAACAACCATCTAAGAGTTTTTTGTTCGTATGGCTACACTAATGTACCCAATGTACATACATTAGATACAGTATATTAGATAAGATAAATAGTAAAATGCTTTTAGTTTGCTATGACAATTGTAATTATGGAATGTATGATCAGAACACTGATGAAATAAAAATATATCGTGATAAATAAAACTGAAGGAGTCAATGAGAAGGATATAGAATATTTTCCGACAGAGAATGCATAGACATAGATCAAGTATATGGCGTCGAAACCAGACAATAATGAAGCTTCGAATAGTGAAGATTTATCGAAGGATGACAGTATGCATAGCCGTGATAACGACAACAGTGGCCAATCATCTCAACTACTTCAAGATTTTACCACTAAAAGCAATATAAGGGGTCGAAACAAGTTTACAGTCCAAAAAGTCTGATTTTGGTGACATAGATTTTTAGAAAATCTGACTTTATCTTAATCTATTTCAACAGAATTGTTTTGTAAGTGTTGGGATAAAAATAATAAATAATATTAAACATTTGGCTTCCACCGTCCCCATAGCCAACCAACACCAACCTCTTTATTATGTTAGTGAATAACGCAAAAAAATCACACATACATGCAAATATAACATTGTAATAGTGCATCATTGGTTGTTGCCCGCAAACCATCACTGGGCACCTAATTACCAATGTATGCGTCACTTAGGCATGCATTATATTCGCACTAAAAGAAAATGACTGCTACACTAGCAGTCATTATTACCCGACTGCCAAGGAAGGGTTATGTTATTCCCGCGTATCTTGTATGTATGTTTGTAATTTTCTTTATTACGTCGTATCTTCCAAACAGCTGGATGGATCTCGACAGTTAAGATATCGTTATATTCGTCTAGAAATCCTAAGTTGTTTGAAAAAAAGAACATAATGGCCAATTTTTGGCCCGAAATAATACGTTAATAAAAAAAATCAAACCTATCGACCTAACCTAATCGAGTAGTCTCAAAATGATTACAAAAAATATATAAGTTATATGTTTAAATTTTAATTTTCGTATCAAATTTCGTTATATTCAAGCAAGTTACACATTATATTAATGAATTTAGTATCACAGGAGTGTGTCGGGACACTAAAAACTCTAAAATAAAATAAATAAACGGTACTGTAAACAGTCGGGTTATTGTTTTTTTAAGTACACCTTTATCGGACCATTTTATACGCCTTTATGTACAATCCTAATCATTACTAGAAACTCTGACAAAACTGACCATTTTCGAAAAAAACTGACTTTAACTGACCAATGTAAAAAACTGACTTTGTCTGATTTATCTGACTAGTTTCGACCCCTGCAATATGAATTTAAGACCCCGGAAAAATCTAACGGTTAAATTAAATACAGTAGAAAATTCTGAACCATCTTGTACTGAAGCTATAAATAGTCTAAAATCAGAAAAATAGCCATTAAGAAAGAGTTACGAGCCCATGAGCAAAATAATATATTGACAATAGTTGACAAGACTTATAAAAAGACTATAACTTCCAAGCGCGTGTTCCAAATTGAAAGGAAGAATAATTGTGAAGCTGAACGTTATAAAGTTGGACTATGTGCACGAGGCTTTAATCAGACAACAGATTTTGATATAAAACAGTTTTTTTATAAGGGGAAATAAAGGAAGAAATATATACATGTGGAATTTTTTAAGGGAATTAAAGCATTTGACACATTTTGTTTCTATTAAAGAAACAAAATGAGAGCCCAGTTGGATTAGATGTAAGCACCTTTGTTCATGGACATTTTAGTTTTTCCTCCGGAAATCTCACCGTACGGACCATAAGCCATCTTTGCACATCAGTTTTCTTTGAGACAGTTGCAGGTACTGTACTGACTTATTTATATGCTGAAGATAAACCTTTTCACAGCTAAGGTTTACCACATTGCTTGTGTAAAAAGGGGTTAAGGCCAGTGTGTATATTTTGAGAAAATTAAGCGAAAAGCACCATTATGTAAAATATATAAAGTTGCAGAAAAAGGGCGATGGCGACACCCATAATAATTCGAATTTGTAAGTAAAAGAAGTTGGCTATCGAAACTATGACCAAATATTAATAGAAAAAGCTAGCTATGTTCTACAGATGTCAAATTAGCGGCCAGGTGGCTATTTCTTGTAACATACAAGGTTTGCCATCCTAGTTACAAACAAATGCGCAGGCCTTCCGGTGCGTTTTTCCAGATGAATAATTCCAATTACCAAACAGCTGTATGGCTCATGATACCACAGGCTGGAACTGGTTATGAAAGACCATCTACAACTTTAAAAGGAGAAACCTCGAGTGGTGTCAACTAATGAGAATAAAAATGTGCAGAAATCGTTAATTTACTTTTGACGTAACAAACCCGACCACGTGGCACCCTAATTGTACTTTACCAGATAAGCGTCTAAATTCCAAGCATCACACGCCGATTAAATAGTATCTGGTTACGGGCAGTGAGTAAAATGTTGTAAAAAAATTACGACAGGAACTAGCAATCTGGCATTGAATTTTATTTTATTGAAAGGATTGTCTAGGAATGTCGTATTAAAAGTGCGTATATTTGAATTTCATCTTGACAACTTACAACTAATGTAATGATTACGGGAGACTTATTGATTATTGATGTATAGTATGAGGCAAACTCAATATTAAATTATGTTGATGCAATTGAGGAAACGGGTAATTTAGGTTAATAAGGTATAGGCAGGCAATACAGCAATTGACGGCAGCGCGGGTCAGGCCTCGTTCGCTGTCGTTGTTCGGTGCGCGGGGGCTCCTTAGCCCTCCATGGAGATGGGCTGCTACGCACCGCGCAGGGGCGATTCCGGCTGCAATTCTAGCACTCCTTAGAATACCCCGGGATCGCTCCGTAAGCGCCGAAGAAGGCCACCGCGGGGTTTTAGCTGGTAGTGTCGGGTGGGTTGTATATAGGGGTTAGGGACTCGGCCCAGCGGCAGCACGGATAGCCATCATCTGCGCGAGGGGGATGCTGGGTCGTAAGACCGGCTAGTCCAGCATACCCGTTTTATTCTTAATCCGCTTCCCTCCGGAGCGGGCGGCAGTAATAAAACGCTTTCCACGCGACAAAAAAAAAAAAAAAAAAAAAAGGCAATACAGCAATTGGTCAGGGGCATAGGGGACTTTTTGGCGGGAAGTCAAATAAGGCGGCAATATAAAATTTTCCGAGAGTTTTATTTTAATAATTATTAGTTAACAACGTGTAAATATTTTGTTTCATAGTATTATTAAATAAATTCTTTCAACATGGGTCCTCCCAGTAATGGTGAGGACCCGGGAGACTTCAAGAGGAGGAAATATTCTCGTCTTACTACTGAGGAGGCTAAGGGCGGTAATCTTGATAAGTATAGTATTTTCATGAAACCAAACTATAAAAGACTTTTCCTGGAAAATAATAACACAGTGTATATAGTATATGTAGAGTCTACTGAGAATGAAAAAATAGGAAATAAAAACCCTATAACTTTAACAAATATGTTAAGTGACTATGTTAAGGATATTACTGGAGTACACAGAATCAATGCTCTTAAAATTGGTATATCTTTCAAGTCTGCAGCATCTGCAAATAATTTCTTAAAAATGGAAGACTTTTTGGAAAAATATAAATTAAAAGCATTTATTCCATCATATTTGACAGAAAAAATAGGCGTTTTAAGATTTGTTCCCAAGGAGTTGTCGAATGAGGAAATTTACAAAAATATTAGCAGCGATGCTGAAGTTATTTCTATCAAGAGGATGATGAGGAAGCTAGACGGAATATTAACACCTTTAGAAACAGTAATAGTAACATTCGCTTCAACATCTTTACCTGAATATGCATATATTAAATTATTTAGATATCCGGTCAGCAAATACATCCCACCACTACTTCAATGCTATAAATGTTTAAAGTTTAACCATTCAGCAAAAGTATGTAGAGGAGTGCAGAACTGCTCCTCATGTTCAGGTCAACATTCCTATAAGGAATGTCAGGTAGAAGAGATAGTTTGCATTAATTGCAGCGGGAATCACTTGGCAATATCGAGAGACTGTCCAGTTAAAAAGCAGAAGATTGAGGAAAAAAAGAATAGATACATGCAGAACTCATATGCCACTGTGGTGAGTACTCCACCTGCATTCCATGCTAAATCTTTTCCCACATTGCCCATTAAAAAAAAAAATATTAATTCTAAAGGTACTACTGAACTAAATGTACAAGAAATAGTTAATAACGATGTTATTCTTAGAGCAATAGTGAAATCCCTTGTAATGCTTGGTAATAATTTAGAAAGTTCTCCTTTAACTACTAAGAAAATTAAAGAAATACTTTTATCAAATCTAACATAATGGATAATTTTTTACAAATATTACAATTTGATATACAGAGTTTGCAGAGCAAAAAAGCCTTATTACAAAATTTATTAAATGAAAAATCAGTCGACATTTGTTTACTTAATGAAACATGGTTAAAATCCAACTCTAGAATTCCCAATTTTCCATCATATAATTTTATTTACAAAATGTCAGAAAATCCTCATAATGGAGTAGGTATTTTAATTAAACATGGTTTAGAGTATAGAGTTATTGACACATTGTACCATGAGTCTGTTCAAAACATTTGTATCTCTGTCAAAACTGAAACTGGTTTTATATATTTGCTCTGTATATATTGTCCACCCACTAATCAATTTGACAATTCCAAACTCAAGAGACTTATTCATTCCCTACCGAGACCATGTGTTATAATGGGTGATTTCAATGCCCATCATATGGCTTTTGGTTCTAACCATGATAACGTTAGAGGTAAATGTCTGTTTAATATTATTGATGATTATGATTTGTGCATGTTAAATAATGGTACCCCAACAACTGTTCCTTATCCAGGTAGACATGCTGCTGCTTTAGACTTGGCTCTTGTCAGCTCCTCTATTGCTCATCTTTGTAATTGGTCTGTTCATGACGATCCAATGGGTAGTTATCACCTTCCAACTCTCTTAGAGATCACTGTGACACCATCATTATACTGTGCCCCTTCTGTAAATGAAGAAAAATATATTTACTCTAAAGCAAATTGGCCTGAATACTTCTCTTTAAGTGAAAATGGTTTTTCACATTTGGATTTTGTTAATGACAGTTGACTATCATTATATAATCATTTTGTTTTAATATTAAAAACCTTAAGAGATAGAACTATTCCTAAAGTTAAAATAAAATTAAACTCAATTTCAAGAAAACCAGTCCCTTGGTGGAATCAGAAATGTGCTGATGCTGTAAATAACTCTAAAAATGCTTTAAAATATTATTTTTCTCAGTCTACAATAGAAAATTGGATAAAATATAAAAAGATGGATGCTATCAAGAAAAGGATATTAAAGGAGGAAAGCATTGATTCTTGGCGCCATTTATGTGGTAGTTTCAATAGATTAACTCCTATTTCTTGTATATGGGGTTATGTTAGAAAATTTAAGAGGATAGGAAGTACTAATAGAAACCGAAATTTTATTGATGACTGGGTTCCCGAATTTTTAAATAACTTAGCGGACACAACTAAACACAATCAAGATAGGCTTACTTATTTATTTGATAATGCAACAGAAAATGATATTAATGCATTTCTCAATAATTCCTTTAATTTAGACGAATTACATATCTCTTTGAGTTCAAGAAGAGATACTACACCAGGCCTAGATGACATTCCATATATTTTAGTTAAAAAATTACATTTAAATGCACAAATCATTCTACTTAGTATTTATAATAAAATGTGGAAAGAACTGGTAATACCAGATTCCTGGAAAACAATGTGTCATTCCTATACTAAAACCTGATAAGCCAATAAATTGTCCATCTTCATATAGACCAATATCTTTGTCTTCATGTTTGGGAAAACTTTTTGAGAATATGTTAAAATTAAGATTGGATTATTTTATAGAGTCAAATAATGTAATTCCTCCTATACAGTTTGGTTTCAGAAAAGGTAAAAGTTGCTCTGAAAGCTTTGTATCATTAATATCAGATATAAAACTAGCTCGATTAAGTCACTCCAATATGATATGTGTTTTTCTGGATGTAAAAGGAGCGTTTGATAATGTTAACATAGAAGAACTCATTCAAGTTTTAAATGACACAGGTGTACCTGCCCATGTATTAAAGTGGCTATATCACTTCATGAGTGACAGAATTGTTTTTGTTAGATATAATAACAAACTACATGGACCTAAAAGTATAAATAATGCAGGGGGCTACATTGTCCCCGCTATTATATAATTTATACACATCAGAAATAACAAAATATGTGGATACAACAAATATAAAGATTCTACAATTTGCAGATGACTTACTTTTGTACAGTATAAATCAAAATTTTGATGTTGCTCAAAATAACATAAACATTGCATTAAAACAACTGTTTAACTTCTACCATAATAAGCTTAAACTTGATATTAGCCCTTCAAAAAGTTCTGTTTTAATTTTTAGTAGAAAGTTAAACATTAATGATGTTAATATTTTTTACAATACAAATCAGATCCCATTAGTAAAGCAACATAGATTTCTGGGAGTCATTATTGATGATAAACTCAAATTTGATCAGCATATTAACTATATTTGTAAAAATGCATTCAAGCGTATTAATTTACTAAGATATTTAGCAGGCACTTTTTGGGGGTCTGACCCAAAAACAATGGCTATGTTGTACAAAAGTATAGTCAGAAGCCACTTTGATTATAGCAGCTTAGCATATATGAATGCTAACAGCACTCTTTTAAAGAAGTTGGATGTAATTCAAAATATTGGCTTGAGATTGATTTGTGGGGCTATGAAGTCTACACCTATTAATTCATTAAAAATAGAAACTTGTATATCTCCTCTTGCTTTGCGTAGATTACAGTTAGCTCAAAGATTTTATTTGAAAATTGTGTCCTTAAATAACAGTCTTCTTCATAATAAACTAGAAGTGAATCCACTGGTCATAGAATTAGTCTCATCCAATGTAATGTCTATTTCTTCACTTGTTCATGGGACAATACCTGAAATTCAAACAATTTATAACCATGTTAAAGAAAATTCTGTACATATAAAAAAATATAATAACTGGCCATTGTACACTAATCCATTCAGAGTTCTTGTTGATTCTTCTAGAGTAATCCTAAATGAAAATACTATACATAATAATACAGACTTTTTAGAATTTAAGAACAGCAAAAATACTTATTATTTCTTATATACAGATGGATCTAAGAGTGATAATTATTGTACAGCAGCATTTTATGATCCTCAATTAAATCATACAAAATGTATTAAGATTAATACCAATTGTAGCATATTTACAGCAGAAGTTTATGCAATTTACTCTTCATTACTCTATATTGATTTGTTAAATAACTGTCTAAAGGATATTTTAATAGTTTCCGACTCGAAAAGTGTATTGTACTCATTAAAAAACATTAGTATTTCGTATAAGGCGAACTATTTACTGTTTGCAATTAAAAATAAGTTATTACAACTCGGAGATGAAAAACAACTAAATATTGAATTTCTGTGGGTTCCCTCACACAGTGGCATACGGGGAAATGAAATAGCGGATAGGGCCACCCATGCGGACCCTGACGACGATCACAATGAATTAACGAAAGTTCCTTTTACCGACTATTACAGTTCGTTTAAAACTAACAATAAACTTTTATGGAAACAGTACTGGGACTTTACACTGCAGACCAAAGGAAAATGGTACCGGCAAATACAAAAAGAAATACCAACGAGACCTTGGTACAACAAATTTAAATATATTGACAGGAAGTTTATTACCTGCATCTCACGAATGAGGTTGGGCCATTGTTTGACTCCAGCACATCTTCACAGACTGCGCATAGTAAATAATAATAAGTGTAAATATTGTAATCAAATTAACGCCGATTTGGACCATATTGTGCTTCGATGCCCTGCATTTGGAATTGACCGTTTAGTATTAGCTAACGACATTAGTGACAGTATATCAAATGAGAACAAAAATGAAAATGATGTTGAATATGAAGCTGTTGAAAGTATACCCTGCCGATTAGAAGATTTATTGTCCGATACCAGAATGTATATAGCTTTATATAATTTTATAATCCATACAGTTGAGAAAATTTAGTTTCAGTTCTAAAATGTATATAGCTTTTTAATTAAGAACATTTAATTTAATTTTTAGTCTTTATAGTTTTAGTTTTGTATTTATTTATGTATACGTCTGAAGGACTAGTATCCATGGACATGAATAAATTAAAAAAAAAATCAGGGGCATAGTGATGCATCAATGCAAAATTAGTTTACATTTTCACTAATGCTTCTAATGCAGTGTAACGCGGAACAGTTAGGAAAAGCAATAACGTGAGCATTAGAAAGAGGAACAAAAAGAAGTAGAAAGATGGAGAGAAGGGAGAGAAGAGCAGAAGCTGAGAGAAGTGCAATGGCTCTCCTCGAGAACGTAGAGAAAGGAAAAGACAAAGAGAGAGGGGAGAAATGGTGGGCTGAGGTTACATAAATGTAATTGTCGACAGACTTGAATTTATTTAAAGAGTATTTATACTTGAAAGGTACTGGCAATTATTATTTATGGGGCCTTGTTGGTTAGATATTTTAATTAAGAAATGTCAATATTATTTTATGTTAAAATATTAGCAACAAATGTATTCCATATTCTGACTTCTGAGTCCAGGATACCATTATTTTGCGAGTCCAAAATACAAGTTTGACTACAGAGTGAATAATGCCAACATAATATTGTGTTATGATACAATATCAATTCGAAGCTCTAGGTACAGCTTCGATCAAGCCTCGTCCTGATTTATTGGGCACCTGACCTGAACAACATTAACAGTGTGTAGGGAGGTAAACAAATAAATAAAACACAATGTTCGCGCGCGATCCCGCTAGATTTTATTATGTGAATAGTTATGTAGTTTCCTTGTTACAAACACCAAATAATATTTTAAAACTATGTAAACAGACTGCGACCGTCTTTTGTGAATAACTGTTACAAATATAGACACTGAAACATGACTACTGTAATTACGATACGACGATAACACCGAGAAAATAGGCTCATTATAGTCGAGCTAATAACATATTCCAGTAGAGTTGGTCGTCCCTATATGCCGCCCCCAGGACTAGTGTTCCCTGCTGTCCGGGGGTACTCTACTTCACTTAATTAAATACATAGACAAATATATCGATAACTAACACCGAGATAAAACTGAACCATTGGTGCCGTGACAAACACCTCCGATAACCATTACCAGTTCCCATACACACACTACAATAAATAGAACAGTTAGATTATTGAAGTTGATTAAATATAATTAACCACTACTTATGCTATTACGATGTCTCCACAAATATGCAACTTGTAAACACTAAGAATTCAAAACATGCCACTATAAATATATATTAAATCTTCCATTAAGTTTCTCGTTCCTACATCCCACCCCCAGGACTTGTGTTACCCTCACAATATTCCCTGCTGTCCGGGGGAAGTAAAGTAATAGTGATATTATTATGTAGCACATACTACAAAACAGCAAAAATGTTGAAACGAATATTTTAAACATCCATTTTTCATGTTATGTTAATTTTTTATATAAAAATCAATGGAATTAAAACGAATACAAAAGTGAAGACCAGTGGAGAAGGTAAATATTACTTTAATGAAATGCAAAAACATGTTGCGCTTACTTAATAGGGTGAGTGATTGCCCTATTAGAATATTGGATAATGATTGAACAAAGAACACAAACTTTTCTACGCCCAATAATGATTGGACTAGTTAGTAATAATCGAAATGAAATTAACGTTTTCCATAGGCTCAATTGCGAGTAATATAAACTATAAAAATAAATATAAACTGTCATTAATGTAGTATTCCTTGTGTGGGCTGCACCAGTATACGCCTTGACTTATAAGAAGAGATACAACCAGTTATCGCATAAAATTAGGTTAAAATCTCGATATACTAAACAAGCCATCGTCTTGTGCTTCTTACAATATGCTCAGGTTGTGCTGTTTAAGGAAGTCATCTTGCAGTTGCATCTTGCAGAGCTCACGGTAATTTATGGATTGTTGTTATTTTTCCAGTATCTTCTGCCAGGAAGCGCCGTAATTCGTTCCCACTACGGCTACAGCTGTATTACACTTTGTAAAAAAATCATGCAGGTTTCATCAATTTTGATCCAAAAGCTTCCAGTCATATCTATTGTTTACTTTTACAAGGCTCGGGTATATTATTAACTTTCCGTTCGATTGCATAGCATATGTGCTTGCACGTTCTTGAAAATTGTTTGGAGAGTTGATTCTGTAACAATAATTAAAATTTGTTTGAAACTCGATTCATAACTTTTTATATTTATTTCATTTGTAACCTATGCGCCGGCATTCCAAATAATGAACATGTACATAATATTATTTTACAGTATGTTGCAGAAACGTATACATATGTGTATGTATATGTGTTGGTCGCGATAGTTAATACAGCCGTTGCACGTTGCACCAGCCCAGACCGCTCAGTCGCCTTGCATTTTGTTATTAGATAGTAGTAATCGATAGTGATGGCATATCACTTTAATAGCCGCATGTATCACATTTATAAATACTAATGAAATATTTAAATAATCAAATTAGCACTAAATACATTTTAAAACGCATAGCAATAGTTACCATAGAAAAACAATATATAATATATTTAAATTTAATAGATGTAGTTATGTTGGAATTAGCTTGGGCATAGATAGCGTGGGCTAACTTGTGACTGTGTACGTTGCGCATGCGTGCAAATATAACCGTCTGTAATAAATTCTAGTATTGATCGACACACAAAACTTTACTATTTAATAAAGAAATTAATGAAAAATTTATAACACCGAGCTTAAAAACACAGATCATATAAAATTTGCACAAAATTATAAAAATAAAAACCACATAAGCATATCGCAGTAGCACTCACACATATGTCTTACATTTAAAGCAAGAAGATCACAATGTCAACATAGACCGCAAGTGGGTGCCATACGTGAATTAAATAGTTTAAGAATTAATATAGAATATGCAGATAAAACTTTTAACACAATCACGCATGTTCGCTTGATTAATGAATATGTGATTACTTACGTTAGATTGAAGCTAGGAAGTCTGAACTTGGCCATCTCGGATACGGGTCTGGTCATGGCGTATCGGAGCTCAGCTTACAAGGAAAACCACGCCTCAGTATCGATCTGAGTTTAGCGACACTACTGCCACCTAGAACTTGTTACTTAGCTGCTGCCGTATAAGATTTGAATTCCGTCAAGTACATGCCGTACGACGATACGGTTCTGCACAATATTCACTGGAACCATATTTTGCCATAAGCGCTTAGTTTTCATTGTAATATAATAATAACTGTTTGAGAGCAACAGCTAGTTAAGTCATATATAAGTTAATTAAGTTCAGAGAACTCAAATATAGTAAGTTTAAGGCACACACAAACTAGATTATGTAAAAATATGTACATCAATAAAGGCTTTATTATAATAATAACTAGTAAATATTTTAGATTTGGGTTTTTAAGCCAAATGTACAGGGGAATATCCAATGTTAAATCATTTTCTATAGTTATATTGCAATCAAATAGTAATGGAATCATTCATAGGCGCCACCTACCTCAAAGAGTATTATGTGCGCTACGTAGTAGCTTTGAACAATAATACTGGAAATTGTCTATTTTACAAAAAAAAAATGTAGTATGAATAGTATGACACTGTCAACTATTAAACACACTACGACCCGCGAGATTCAAACAATTCAATTTTAATTCTTAATAATATGGAAACAAGGTGAGAAAAAAAATATTGCTATATAGACAACAATATTTTAAAATGGAAGTATTATAGGTTATGACAACGCATCCCCATTGGTATTATTGTAGTTTGAGTAATCTCAATTTATTTTGCAGCTGGGCACGTATTTTTTGGGCACCAGATAGAGGAGCTTTGGGATTTTTTCATTCTCATAGAGATAACCTTAGCCTTTAATTGTTCTATGATGGCTAAAGAGTACTCCTAAAGACAATGGACTGAAAATACGGAGTTACTTAACTCTGAAGGTGACGGAGTACACAAGGATTGTAAAGGCTGGTTGAAAGTTCCTGTGTTATTATTTTACCACGTAAGAAAACAAATATGAAATCAACATATAGAGCCTGTTATGGAAGAACATCGATAAGCGGAAGAAATTAAATTTTCATTTTTGTATTATATTATACAGCTAAAATAATTTAAACCCTAATACAAAGGCCAATATTTGCAGAAACAGCATCATAATAACTGAAAGCGTTAATAGACAAAAAACGAAAATTTCTATAAATACTTGGGGAATATTTAGTCCAAACTTTGTTAGGCGTTCGAGTGGATCCTCTCGAAGGGGTGAGATAAAAATAAAGAGATACATTTTGTTTGATGAACTTTTTTAGCCTCTAGAAAACGACATCATAGCAGAAAATTTAGATGTGATGGAAGTGCAAAACATCCCACCGAACCATCGAACATCCACGTACCCCATCCTAAACATATAATGCGCTCTACCCGTAGGCGTCGAAGGCGTGAGCACGGGTGCACGTCATCTATAATCCGTTATAAACGCGCCCAAATAGCAATTTTAGGAGTAATACTAAAAAAACCCCAGAGAAATTCTACAACAGCACTCTACCAAGTCCAAGAGTATAAACTAACCGAAAAAATAACTTGCAACCTTATCCTATATGGGTTTCTGTTGTACTACTACGGTACCCTAAAATCATCAAATATCGCAGTCATATGCCAAATGAATGTATGTATGTAGGTTTCTACTGAAACTAGAGCCATCTAGATCTAGGCTTACCTACTTGTAAGCTGCTTACTTTACTATGACTAACAAACAGGCGGACTAATTTTCCATAACGTATTGATTTTGATTCAAATTAAGAATAGCGCCATCTAGATACTGACCTTGAAGTATCAAATTTAGATAAATAAGTAAATTTAACCGACTGTTCGTTAGTAGCATAGCACAAGATACGATGCTAGTAATATTTTTTATATATTTTCTTTTACCAATATTGCACTGACACATTTGACGCCACACGCATTTTCATGTCCAGTGACCAATCGGTTCGCGTGTTCTCATAACTAATTATCATTACCAATTATTTAATTTAATACCATTTCATGGGATCATAATCAAGATAAAATGGTCTCTGGGAGATGTAGAGCACAATCCTGGAAAACATGGATTAGTAAAAGTAGTGTTCCTTAAAATTAAAAGCGGACTATAAAAAGACCAATAGTGAAACTGTATCTTTTACCAAGAAATTATAATTCAAGTGAGAACATTCCAAATAAACCACAGAGGCAATGCCAAGGGTGGTAGAGGCCATAAACGGGAAATTCAAAAACAGGTTTAAACAATTTCGACAAACATGTTTAAAGTATGTATATCGATTTTCGAAAGGCAGCATCAATTTAAATGCACATTTGTGTTTCATATAATAACAGTCATGCTCCAGAGATTGTTAAATTATGCAATTATTAACACACCTAATCATTTGTTTCTTTTGTATCGATGGAAGCAAATATGCCTAATTTTGATGCGTTTCCACGATTAACAGATGAAGATGTCATTTTATTTGCATTAGTCAGTTATCACATAAAGCTTGTCATGTCTTACTGTGCAGAGCAATTTCGAAATTAGATTTAGCACATAGAATTGTATAGGGATAATAACCTACACGATTTATCACGATGTAATAATGATGTAATAGTGCTTGGTTAATAAGAGGACGCACACAGTCGAGACGCGTGAGATCTCGTAATATATTATTCCTATATTTTAGTAGCTTTAGACCGCGAACAAATGGGCAACTCCTAAAAGATCTGGTGCGAAGGCAACGGGAAACCACTGCACTAACATTCCTGAGTAGTCAGTATGGAAAAAGTCAACAAGAACATGGCCCCAAGTGCCAGGCGTCGTTTAAATAAGACATGGGCGCTAAGAATCCCCGGGCGGAAAACATAAAATGTATAAATTAGGAACTTGGAACGTCCACAGCTTACTACGTCCAGAAAAGATTTATAATGTATGCAACGAGATGAAGCATATGCACATACTTTGGTTGAGCGACGTACGATGGAAGGGTCGGGGTTTACATCGAATTGTCGAAGAACTGACCTTGTACTATTCTGGGTCAGAAGAGTCATCTAATATGTATGGAGTGGGTATAATACTAAACACGAAAGTATTGCGTGCATACCAATCGATTTTTTGCCAATGTCCAACCGTGCCATGATGATTCAGCTACAAGCCAAACCAGTAAACTTAAACATCGTACAATTGTATGCTCCCATTGCGGAAGAACATGAGATTAATATTATCATGGGCGTATTTAATACTAAGGTAGGTCAAGGTGGAGTCGGTAAGTTTGGACTTGGTCAGAGGAACGAAAGAAGGGACACTGTAGTTCAATTTTGTCAAGACCTTCCAGCACGAAAATCTTATACCTGGACACCACCGAGGCATACTCCCGAACATGTCATTAGAAGCTAAATTGACTATATCATGATTAACCACCGCTTTAGCTATTGTATAATAAGTCTCAAAATGTATCCAGGGGCCGGTATTAATTCAGGTCATAACACAGTAGTTGCAGGACTAGCCTGTACTCTTAAAAGAACGAGACCAGTAGTACAAAAGTGCAAGATGGATGACTAAAAGTACGCCAAGAAAACAAAGGATAAAATAATGACCAATATCAACAAATGGGCACAGGATGTAAAGGAAATTACCTTGGATTACGTGGATGGAACCTGGATATAGCTTAAAAGCAGGATACTAATCATCAACGAAGAATACATAAGGCTTGAGAATTGGAAACCAAAAAATTCTGTGGATTAACAATAACAATACAATATACCAACTAATGGAAGTGAAAGACATTTGAAACTCATAACATCAAAAAATAAAGAATTAAATAAACAGATTCGAAGAGAATTCCGGTTTGCTCGTGATAGGTGGTACTTGGATAAATGTAAGCATATTGAAGATATTACCAGCATGATGCATTCAACCTATACAAAGAAATAAAAACTATGATAGGCGCTCAACTGCGGCCACATAATATGCTAGCAGATGAAAATGGTCACCTGATCCTGGATAATTCTATGAAAAAGGATGTATAGGAACATTATATAAGAACGATGTTTACAGATGGATCTAGGAGCTCACTTGTGCTTTCTGATGTTGTACATGATATATCACGCGATACCAATAGGAGCGGAGCAGCAATAAAAAATGTTGCAAAAACGGGGAAAATTAATTTCTTTTGAGAGCTTCCGTTGCGTGCGCTGCTTAAACGGTTAAAGTTATGTAACAGTCATGTATGAATTGTTCCTCTTATAAAGTTCTAAAAAAATGACCGGGGTAGCATATATCTATCTTTTTCGGTTAGCTCACTATAACGTTTTTAATGGTTATCGAATTTGTTCTGAAACAATGCACTATTTGGGAAGGGGTTTTTATAAACATGGTATTACTCCTTATCAAAATAAACTTTATTCATCACAAGTATTTAATTGCTGGTGGTAGGATATTTATATCCGCCCGGATAGCGACCACCGTACACAGGGCGAAAAACCCGCCATAGTGGCACACGCAAGTGTGTCGCGTTCCGGGATCAGCCAGTGTATGTCCGGTTATCGTCGGGGGGCTAGAGTCGGGGTACGATGTTTGGCCGTGCAGGTATTAGCCGGTTCACAGTCGGTTGGAGGTGTATTGATCCGTCGGCCAGGGAGACCTGTAGAAACGGTTGTACCGCTGGCCGCCCGCGGTACAGTACAGGGGCCCAATCGTGACTAACCACCACGAGAGGCTGCCCCACCATGCCGCGCATAATCTTGGGTGGGTCCGTCGTGCCGGTTGGTGACCGGATGTGGGGTCCCGGCGGCCTATCCCGGGAGGGTACGGGGGCCCTTCCGTCCGGCGGATCAGCTTACCTCCTCTCGGCTCTTGTAGTGGACCGGCGCTTGTTGCGGCCTTCTGATTACTCTGACACTAGACCCTCGACCGCTTCTTCACCTCCTCCCCCCATCAACTCCATGACAGTGCCTAAAAAGAGAAAAGGACCTACAGCGGTGCGTAACCCCACCACCGCTTTCACAATGGAGTTCGCTAACATCCGCGGACTCCATTCGAACCTTAATGCCGTCCACCACCATCTTGAGACGGCCCGGCCTGCTCTTCTCTTCCTGACGGAGACGCAGATTTGTAGTCCGACCGATACCACATACTTGCTTTACCCCGGCTACTCACTTGAAGAAAGCTTCAGGCCGAGGGCCGGGGTATGTCTGTATGTTCGGTCGGACGTCTGCTGTCGCCGTCTGCGCTGCATGGAGGACCCCTCCTTCTCCACCCTGTGGGTGCACGTCGACCTCGGCTCCCAGAGTCGGGTTTACGTGTGCCTGTACAGGTCACACGACGGGGACGTGGAGACAACTCGGCTATTTGATTACATTAGCCAGGCGACAGACGACGCGCAGGAGCAGTTCCCAACAGCGGAATTGGTTGTTCTGGGGGACTTCAACGCACACCATGAGTTGTGGTTGGGATCCTCCAAAACTGACCATGCTGGCAGAACTGCTCATGCATTCGCCTTGACTCATGGCTTGACACAATTGGTGAACCAGCCTACCAGGATCCCAGATGTGGCGAGTCATGCGCCCTCTCTGCTGGACCTTCTGTTGACGAGTCACCCGACTGGGTATACGGTGTCGGTCAGTGCTCCTCTGGGGACCTCCGATCACTGCCTGGTTGGGACATCAGTACCTCGCGCTTTGCCTCCACGTCCCGTGAAGGTCAAGCGCAGGGTCTGGCACTACTCGTCGGCAGATTGGGATGGTATGCGGGATTATTTCGCATCCATCCCTTGGCGGCAGCGCTGCTTTGAGGGAAAGGATCCTTCTGCGAGTGCCGACGCCGTTGCCTGCGAGATCAGACTAGGAATGGAATATTACATTCCTTCCTCTGAGATCGCGGGCCACGGTCGAGGACGCTCCTGGTTCAATCGTGCATGCGCCGATGCTGTTGGTAAAAAACAGACGGCGTATCGCGCTTGGATCGGGGGTCGCGCTACGAAGGATCCCAACCTCAAGTCACTCAAAGCAGCCTATAACCGTGCTGCCAAGGTCTGCAAGAGGGCGTATGTTAAAGCGGATGCCCAGCGCGTCTCCAAGATTGGATGTGCTTTGGCCGATAACCCAACAAGCAGTCGTGCTTATTGGAGCTTGGCTAAGGCCGTCCAATCTAATTTCTGTCGCCCCTCGCTGCCACCGCTGAGATATCGAAATGGAACACTAGCCCATAGCTCGCAAGAGAAGGCCGATTTACTGGCAAACCTCTTCGCGGCTAATTCGAGACTCGAGGACTGCAATGCTCATTTACCACCTACGCTGCCCGGTTGCGGTCACACAATGCCTGATATCCGTATCAGGCATTGTGATGTGCGGCGTGAGCTGCAGTCTCTCGACGTCCGGAAGGCTAGTGGTCCTGATGGTATCCCAGCGCTTGTTCTCAAAAAGTGTGCAGCGGAGTTGTCTCCTGCACTGACGCGCCTATACCGATCGTCCTACCTCTCAGGTGTTGTGCCTGAATCTTGGAGGGAGGCCAATGTGCAGCCGATCCCCAAAAAGGGTGATCGGTCAGACCCTAACAATTATCGCCCAATCGCCATCACCTCAGTGATGTGTAAAGTCATGGAGCGACTAATTAACAGCCAATTAGTTCGCTACCTGGAGGATCACTCGTTGATCAGTGACAGACAATACGGGTTTCGTCATAACCGATCAACGGGTGATCTTCTAGCGTTTGTATTACATCACTGGGGCGAGGCGATTGACAGGCATGGCGAGGCTCTGGCTGTGAGTCTCGACATAGCCAAGGCGTTTGATAGGGTCTGGCATCGCGGCCTTCTCTCCAAGCTCCCGGCATACGGTCTGCCCGACAACCTGTGCAAGTGGATCTCCGGCTTTCTGCATGAGCGTAGAATACGTGTCCTCGTTGATGGACACGCTTCGCAGCTCATGTCAGTAAATGCCGGAGTACCACAAGGTTCTGTACTTTCGCCCACCTTGTTTATTCTGCATATTAATGATATGTTGTCGCTTGGCAACATTCATTGCTATGCAGATGACAGCACGGTTCATGGGCGTTATTGCAGCAAGCCTCCTGGTTGCCGGGCGGATACTGAAAGGAGACGCGAGGATCTTGTCATTGAGCTCAACCAGGCCTTGGATCTCATATCATCATGGGGTACCAGGAATCGGGTTGAGTTTAATGCCAAGAAAACCCAGGTGTGCGCGTTTTCGTGCAAGAAATCCCCGTTTTCTCCCATCCCCGTTCTTCAGGGTGTTCCACTCGCAATGCGGAATGACCTTAGTGTCCTAGGTATGGATATCCGCTGCGATCTTAATCCAAGGAGTCACATCGAGGGCGTAATATCCGCCACTTCCCGCAGGGTAGGAATCCTGAACAGGGTGCGGCGGTTTTTCACGCCCGGTCAGCTCTACCGCTTATATAAAGCGCAAGTGCGGCCGGGAATGGAATACTGCTCGCACCTCTGGGACGGTTCCGCAAAATACCTTCTCGATGCCTTGGATGGGTTGCAGCGGCGGGCCATCCGCATTGTGAATGATGCAGACGTGAGTAACAGCCTGGAGCCGCTACAGCTGCGTAGGGATATTTCCTCGCTTAGCGTGTTCTACCGTCTGTATCATGGCGAATGCTCTGAAGAATTGTTTGATCTTATCCCATCCTCTCCCTTCCATACCAGAACCACGCGTTCTGGCTTGCGGAGCCACAGCTTCGTGGTGTCTACTACCCCGGCCCGAACCAAGAGGTTCGCAAACTCGTATTTTTGCCGCACCATCAAGCTGTGGAACAGTTTGCCAGCTACCGTGTTCCCTCCTTCCTATGATCCTGGGTCCTTTAGGCGTAGTGTGAAGAAGCTAAACAGCAGGCCGGCATGATTGTGTTGAGTAGCGAGGGATAGACTGTCTCTTGCTACTTGATACTCTATCTGGACGGCACTGCACTTACCATCAGGTGCAGTGTGGTCACTTTGCCGTGCCAGAATAAAAAAAAAAAAAAAAAAAAAAAAAAAATTTGAACAAAGTTGCCCTTACGTTATTTGAATTCAATGAATATCTTAGGAGATACAAGAGTTTTAAAGTATCTCCGCTGCAAAATTAATATTGTTGTTTGTATGTTTGTTTGTTACCTTTTCATGACTAAACGGGTCAACGAATCCTAATGAAATTCAGTAGAGGAATAGTTTATATCCTGCGGAAGGGCATAGGTTCTTGGGCGTGGTTCATCTTTTGTCTGAAAAAATGATCTTGAAGGGGGTGACATAGGGGTTGAAAGTTTGAATGGGCAATCCGTAATACCGCAACTTAGGGATCTGCAAATTCATATTTAGGCTTTTGGTAAGAAATAAAAAAATAGATATTTCAAAGTTTTTACCAAATCGTGCCTAAAAGGGGTGAAGTAAGGGGTAACTTATAAGGTATGCACTTATCAAGCACTATGAGGGACTATGGTCCCACAACACCCAGAACCAAAACAAATAACTGTCTTGTCACACAAAGATTTATCTCGGTGTGGGAATCGTACCCACAGCCTGCGTTTCACAGCTGTGCTACGGATACTGTCTGAATTGTGAAATACAATTTCACAATTCTACGCTGGTGACCCTGAAACTAATCATAACAAATTAAGTAATAGATAATACAGCTCAGGAAGACATTTTCCAATGTGTGTCAATGTATACCACAGTTTTTGCCTGAAGAGCTGGAAAATGGGTTCGCATAAGTGGACGGTTAATTTTCGATCTCAGACCACCTTTCGACGGATACGACCAAAATTAACTACCTCATCGGCTAGCTGGACCATCAATTTGCAAAAGAAGTAAAAATGTAACTGTTTTTCAACCTGACAATTACAGTACCATAAAGGCTGAATTTGTTAGGCGTCTTTCAGTCAATAAAGAAAAGATAAAAACTACCGATTAGGAGGAGATAGCACACCTTCTCTAGCTCAAGCTTAGTCTAACTTTCTAGAAGATCTCCTGAAGAACCTATGGTTTAGCCAGTAACAGATGGATGTTCAAAATGCACTCTCTGCCCCACCTAACTCAACTATTAAGATTTATGAAGTATTTGCAAATCTATGTGTAGGTTTCAACTAAAGAATAATTAGGAATAAGAATAATTTATTTATTCAGTTTAAAACAGTGCAGTTATATTCTACTATGATGTTATAGTTATATTCTAGGCACAGCCTGTAGGCTATAGAATGGACATCATAACGAAACATTTCAAATCATTTCGTTATGTTCGGCAATATTTTATGACACCCTCACTTGCGGAGACCACAAACAACTTTCGTGACTTGGATAAGAACTGAAATAAAGAATAACAGCCCGAAGGAAGCCTGAAAATGTATGTATGTTGCATTATATATGTATATGCCTTACATGACTTTACTTGATATTTTGTGTTTAGTATTTCAATTGTTGTATTCAGTCTGGGTATGTCATGCTCGCTAAAGTGTCTGTGCTTGCTGCGGCGCCATGTGCCAGGTCGGTCTCGTCCCTGTAACATGGTTGAGGAGGCCGATGGCTGACACATGCGTCACTACTCGTGATCGGGTGCGGCTCGTGTGGACTGATCTGCTCAGACTGTTTCAGTAAGGACCGACTGCTTTAAGAAATCGAGATTTTTATCACTCTCACGACAGTCATGTGCGGCACTAGGTCTTGTAATGAGTTCTATTTCACAATATTTCAATAAGGCAACTTAACATACATTGAGCTGCTCTAATCTAAGGTAATTAAACTTAAATCGTATAAATTATATGACCTATGATTATAACTATATGACCAAATATTGTTAATCAGTGTGAAAAGAGCAACGCTATAGTTTCTTGCCCGTTCTTCTCTAGCGAGACTGCATTCCGAACTGGCGGTAGAGTGAAAAAATTTACTGAATCTAAATGATGTATAACATTTTATGGATTCAATAAATATTTGATTTGATTTGATTATTTAAGAATTATCGTTTATCATTCACTATACATGTAAGACGTAGGTTGTGCAACCAAAAGGCTACGAAACGCTGTAGTGGTCAACATTTTTTTTTAAATATTTATGTTAAATCGAAGATTGTAGAACAAGAATTTCAAACAATAAATCAGTTTATTATTTAATACAAGATTTCATACTTGAATAATTTTAAAATATATGGTCGGTATAAATTATTATATATTGTATTTTCTTTGAAAAGTTAGAGATCACTTAGACAGTTAGGATACAACATGCTAACTTTCTTAAATAAGCACTTCGCAATATTATTGTAGCCGGATAGAAGTGCTACGAAATACTTTGCTACGGCGTAGTTCACACTACGCGTCGTCAATTGCTTACTGTTTCAAAACGTTTTATGTCTGTAACTAGTTATTATTAGTTGGCCTTAAATATGGTCTCGGACCCACTGGAGTCCTAAAACTCGTACCCTAGAATAAAAGTTGTAGATTCGTCGCCTATTCAAGTACCTCTTACAAAAAGTATAATGACTTTTTAATTTGTTATTATCAAGATAATTCAATCCGAGTTTAGATAAGCTAAAAAGTAAAAGTAAACTTTGTGAATTGTGAAACCTGGCTTGAAAATACAAATAGAAATGTTTTGCGAAAAGGGAATATTTTAGGCCGGAGTCATCGTACAACAAATCTTCTAGAAAGTTGTCACTCCAAAATCAACCGTAAAATGAATGGCAGAACAAAGCTCAATATTTTGCAATTGTTGGAAACTTTGCAAAGGGACGAGAGTTTGTCAAAATCAAAAATAAATCAGGTGAAAATAGGTCTAAAAATAGACAATCAAAAACCCATGTCGAAAGAAAAAGATCCATGAATTATTTGTAATTAATATAAATCAATTTCTTGAACGTCGAATTTCCATAGGTGCCACTGCATGGAAAAATTATGCGTTTATGTCTAATTATCCAAAATTTAAAATTTAGCTGCAAAAACAAAAATGTGATTTTTAATGATGTTAATTGCTTGACTGTAGTTTTGAAAGTGATTTTAATTAGAAAGGCGTTGCTGTTACAGACAAAATGTTGATTATTTGTTATTGTTAATAAAAAAATGTGATTTTAATTAATAAGGTTTCATTGTTTCTTATGTAAAGGACCAAAATGTTGATTATTTGTTGTAGTGAATAAAAAAATGTGTTTTTAATTAGTACTTAAGATATTACAGTTTTGGAAGGGAAGAAACCGAATTTAATAATAAGACTGATTTTCTTGCTGTAATTATCTGTGATTTGTAATAAATGTGATACATACAAATTTTATTTATGCCTTTAGCACGCAACTGTATCAGTCATAGAGCTCGAAAAAAAGAAATACTCTACTAGAGAAGGCACTAAAAGTATTACAGGGGACGAGTGGGCACAGGGTACGAATTTCAGCGGTCCAGTGGGTGCGGAGTCTTAAATATTGTTATAACTTAATGTCAATTTTCTTTTTCACTGAAGTAAAATTTTGAATGTGTTTATTACCATCGATCCGCCAATTCCGAAGTCCGACCGATTTCCCGCCATTTCACACTTTTGAAGTTCAAAGTTAAATTCATGACGGAATCGGAGTCGGGGCTACGCGTGTGACTATAGGATGTCATTTATTGGGGCTACGCGTGTGACTATAGGATGTCATTTATTTATTATTATTTATTTCATACACTTAACTACTGAAAATATTTTCAAATATCTTTGTTAGTGTGTTCCTAGTATACAAAACTGAAAGAGGAAATATTCACCACGGATCAGTCTTTGAAGAAATGATAATATCTTTAGAACGAAAAGCCTGGCGTGGCGTTTAGAATTATTGTCTACCAGCTGGCTGGAGTGATCAATAACGAGAAATACATACCCACCCACACCTGGCTTGCCTAATAATATTTGAAAAATAGGATTGTAGGATTGAAGGATTGTACGTGCCTACTCAATCGCTGCGTCAAGGGGGCTCTCAATTATGGCAGAAGTCTGTCTAACTGAATAAAGATTACTAAAGCATTTATTACCTTATTAATAAGGAAATAGATTTCAGAAATGTGCTTTGGAGTAAGTAATATATCTTCAATAATAATATCAGTCTTGTGTTACAAACAACTCCTCTAAATATGATCAGGAGTCATCGTGTTCTTAATTTGTATTGATGTAATTACAATGTAATTCATCATTGTAATTACATCTTAGTCTGTTTGAAATAAGTATGCACATAATAAATGATTCATGAAAAGCCACCCTTCCACACGATTTTACCAATGTAGCGCGCGAGATGGCGTTCGGTGCGACAAATTAGATCACGGTGTCAAGATTCTCAGACAAATATACACCCCAGCGAGAAAACTCGACAAGTTCAGGCAGTCATTATCCGTATCCATATTGTATCCGAGTTATTGCTTGTATGTTTAAAAACGGTACATAAGAGATATATTATGTCTCTAAAGACGAATTAGAGGCATAACTCTACCAAATTTTTGATAGGTACTCTGCTAACACCAGAGTGCCTGAGAAGTTAGAAAATATCATCCCGATATTCCTTATACATTATCAGACTACAACTCAAATCTTATTTCGACTTCGATATATGAGTTCAATTACATTCTTAACGTCCCTAATAAATTGAATTGTGATGTGTCGCTTGCAAGACTCTTAACAAAACGTGTTACTAATAAAATAGCAACGACAACTATTTAAAGACACTGTAAACACACAATTCTTATAAAAAATCTCAAATTAATGAACTGTTATTAATTTCTTTATAGATCAAGTTTTAATATGAAAAACGATATCCAAAAATCAATAGTGACATTGTCAAATAAGCCAGGACTAGACGCACAACGTCCATCATTACCCCTCCAGTTCATCGAGCTCGCGTTGTTGGCATTGGCCTCGGAAGCACCCGAGGGCCCGCTGTCGATCATCGATGTGTCGAGTTAAGCAACAGGCTGCAGTAGTTCAACTTACACTAGCGCGGCAAAAAGACGATTATCTCCTCCAGTCAGTTTGGGAGCAGTGGGGCCATGTATCCTGCCTATGGCTACCGCAGCCGACGAAGTAGTGCGTCGCATTAAATGGAAATAACACATTAACCACAATGTTATACGGGTCCAAGTGTAATGTTTGGGGAAACAAGGAAGTGCATGGACCTTACGGCATATCGTCTAAAAATGATCGCTCTCTACTTTGGAACCAACGATTAATCTGACGGCCCAACGATTGTACTTTTAATCATTTTTTGGAATGTGTAATTTTGTATTCTAGTGTACAATAAGGAGTTTAAATAAATAAAATTATCGGATTAGGTGCGGTACATCCAGCAGCATAACTTATTGGATGATGTTGCACTCGAGCTGTTACATAAACTTATATTTCATCCAAGACATAATTAAACCTGTATCTACCCAGCTTACAGCGGATTCGTCATCTGTACGTACAATTGACGTAGACATTGAGTTTATGAACGATTTGGATCTAATATCAATGGACATTATCCATTGTAGCAAAAAGCTTGATAGTGTTAGTAGATCGATTAACGCAATAATAGTTGTTGACGTCGCCATTTCGCAAAAATGTCTTTTTCGTGAAAGCTGACAAAACACAAAATGTTCGTATATTGTCCGTAAACGAAATTTAAATAACAGTTCTCAAGGGGTACACGCTACGCCACACTGACATCTGGTACATTAAGATAGAACTTTCTTCAGATATGCTGAACTAAACTAGGGTTCAAGTTTGTCCTATGATGTTAGTCTCTTTTCGTCAGATGGCGTTTATACATAGCAGTTAATTTTTTTATACTGTTTGTGCTTAAGAGAAAATGTGTCATAGACGCTGATTGGTTGATTTATTCTGTTTATGCTGGACCACTCACGTTACGTAGTTTAGGGTACCAATCGAAACCCGTCACACGCTTCCGTTTCGAGTCGACATATTAAGGTAGTGTTTTGATCTAAAATTCAGTATGGAGTGGTTTATTCATATTGCATTGCATATAACCACACTGTATAAAAAATATAATACAACTTGCATATTTTCCAGAAGTCATTGATTTCATTTGATCTGAAATTTCAAATGTTAATTCTGGGTGTGGCACGGATGCACCTTGGAGAAAAGGGCGCTAGTTCCGCACGTTATCGGGATCAATAAGTGGAGTATCCCGGGATGTGCCCCGGTTGCTGGCTTCCATTGTGCCGATCCCGCGAGAGCGACACAAGCCTGCACCATGTCTACCGGGAATGTACTCGATATCCGCTGCGCTCCAACGTAAGTGGTAACAAAATTATAATCGCGTAGTCATTTATTCCGCCTGTAAACTGTAAAACTTATATTTGGTAAAAATGTGCAATTGCGGCTCGTTCCGAGGGCAGTCGGACCGAAAATCACAAGACACAAAATTTCCTGCCTTCTTGTGTGGAGTCGAGAGAATATCAATATGTGACTGTTTGTTTACACTGTGTACTATTTTTGGCTTTAAATGTGTCGTGTGGGATTTTATAATTCAGTGTTAATATTGTATGTCAGTACGATCAATATTATGCACTTATATAATGGCTGACGTCATTTATGCGCGTGTGCCAGGTGCAAGATGAACATGGTTTGTGACTTAATAAAGATCGATATCACATCACAAAACATAATACAAATAATTTAATGACCGACATTACTAATAATATTAATACCGACATTTATATTCTTGTTGGCTAACGACAAATGTCAGTAATTTAATTTTATTTACTTTCCAATGATACCTATTTTCATTACAGATGTATCATCGAAAGTCAAGCCCCCAAATATAAGAAGAATGACGCTAAACAGCCATCAGACGTTTGGGATGAAATACGCGTGTTTAAGCTTCGCAGCTTAAAAGACATCAAATCAACCCCAATCAAACCCGTCGTGCACGACTACCCTCGCATACATACTTTTATTCGGAGTGCAGCGCAGGGAAAGAACAAACTGCCCACCCAGATGCAGTAGATCATACATACAATGAACCCGAGCCGCAGTCAGCCGCGGTCAGAGTGGATTGGTCAAACATCTCCATTGTCACTAAGGAAGAAGCAACTCTGCATACTCTCTCTCTCTCTTCCTAGACATAATATAGGGTCTGAATACGGCGACTTTCTACACAATATAGGGTCTGAATACGGCGACTTTCTACACAATAGTTGTATTCTAAAATGAGTATTTTTGAATGGTCTATAGTTTTGTGAGTGATCGTATAACATCTTGATATTGTATATGACTCATAAATACATGTGTATAATTATGTCATATTGTATGCCGATATAATAACATTCAATGTATTATTACTTTTGGGAGTAGTTTAATGTACTCCCCCGGACAGCAGGGAATATTGTGAGGGTAACACAAGTCCTGGGGGGTGGGGGGTGGGAATGAGCAACTTAATGGAAGATTTAGCCTTGGCTTCAATGAGCCAGCATTTCATTCATAGTGACATAATTTTTCAAATTCTTGGTGTTAGTGTAAAACGTAATATTTTGTGGAGACATCGTAGTAACATAATTAGTATTTAAGTAGGTATGATTAATCAGTATGAATAGTCGGTCGCCCTGTCACCATTCTATTATTACGGTATTGGAACTATGTATAAGAATATTATTGGAACTAAATATAAGCTACAACAGACGCGGAATTTGTGTTTTATTCCATATATCATATTTTTATTGACTATATTTAGAAAAATTTTATTTTGACAAAATGATAGCACAGTACAATTTTCGTACATTTGGTATTTAAGTAATTCTAGTGTTTAACATTCAACACAATCATAATAATCCTGACTCAATTTATGAGGTCTTGATATATTCAATGTAGATAAACCTTAGGTTAAGGTTTAACTATACTATTATGTCAACAATATTTCATACAAACTGTTACTGTCTCTAAACCATCACAATGTATGATTATAAATCAGCTATATAGTCTACCTACCTAGGCTCTACTTTACGGCTGGGTTAAACAGTAAGTGACACAGTAACAGTAAGTGTATTTTACAAAGGATTTAAGTTTTTTTAAGGCTTCTTTACCGGAAAAATAAATATTAATCAGTAGCATTATTGATTTTGACGATATCTAATAGTTTTCATATTGATTACCTTGTTTTATATCTGAGTACTTCATAGAAAAACATTTACAAAAAAATGGAACGTTGTGAGTAAATGACGTGATCATTTCTGTATTTATTTATTTAAATGGATCGCCAGTGGGTGGTACTTATTATATTATAATTAAACAAAACAAAATTTTTGGTCCATGCTACCCAGTTACAGGCAACCACAGCTAACACAAGTATTACACCTGACAACAAAATATAAACTTAGTTAATAATTACTTTATATAAAACAAAATTCAATTGCAGACAACAAATAAAAAATAACATTTCAGAAACACTACAAAACATGAATATGGAAAATTAAACTGACTTGAACTCATAAAATGTACATATTTTCTTTTTAAATAATATTATATCATCATTAAATATATCTAACATAAGAGATCTAGACAAGTCGTTATAAAGTTTAGTCATTCTGACCAACGGCGAGTTTAGACCTAGGTTGGTTCTATGGTTGCGTAAGTTAAAAAGTTTGTAGATATGTGGACGGGGTAATCTACTTGGAGCTGAGATATTGATCTTTGCTAAAAGTTCGGGACAGTCTATCTTATTATTCAGTAACTTGAAAATGTATAAGAGATCAAGAAGCTTGCGTCTGTCGTTGAGGGATAATATTCGGAAATACTTAAGCCGAGCATTGTAAGAACTTAAAGAGTGATGCAAATTTAGATTGTATGCAAGGTGGCTGAGGAATCTTCTTTGTGTTCGTTCAATTCTACTTCTATGAACCTCATAAAATGGAGACCAAACCTGTGAACAATACTCCAGTATACTGCGGACTAATGAATTAAATAACAGTATCTTTGTTTTAGGCCGTTTAAATAAAGTAGTGTTCCTTGCAATGAAGCCACACATCTTGGATGCATTACTTAATATATTGTCCAAATGTGCATTAAACGTCAATCTCTCATCCATAATCACCCCTAAGTCACTCATACATTTTACCTGCTTTATATTACTTCCAAGAGCAGTGTAAGAAGCTTGTAGTTTTGTTTTATTTAGTAAAGGATATGAAACTGCATTTATCTGTATTTAAAATCATATTATTATGTTTGCACCATTCAACCAGTCTATCAATGTCTTCCTGAACAAGTCTACAGTCATCTATGGATTTAATAGGTTTTATGATTTTAAGGTCGTCTGCGAATAAATAAGCTGTTGTATGATGAAAGCATTCCGTAATAGAATTCAAAAGAATCAGGAATAGTAGAGGTCCCAAGTGCGAGCCTGTATACAGTCTATGATTATTATTTAAACCAAGACATGTTTGGTGCTAAGTCTACGATTTGTGATAAAGTCATGTCTAAACCAATTAATAGAATGTATTCAATTTTAATACATTTGAACATAACTCAATATTTTAACCAAGAACAATAGAAGTTATTCTAATAATAGCAAATAGAGAACCAGGCATCACAACAATAATAGACTATCACAGACAATGGGTTCTATATTCATGAAAGACATCTAATTCGACTGAATACAACATTCCTTTTATTTATTATTTATTTCATAGTAACACTAGCTGAACCCGGCCACGCTTGGCTGTTGGTCAGTCGTATATTAATTACTAGCTGTTGCCCGCGGCTCCACCCGCGTATTAATTATTTTTGGAAGAAAAGATATACAATCCCTGAGGTCATCTTATGCAATTACATATTTCTATCTTTTGCTATTCCGAAGGAAAAATGCATCTTTTCAGGAAAAATAGCCTATGCCTTTGACCCCTAAACTACCATTTAAATAAAAATATTTTTTTATTTTTATTTATTTATTTAAATCAGACTACATAATGTCCATATTGTAACATTCATATTCATAATAATAATAATTTTGTTAGTTCATTAAAGGTGAAAAATACAAAATGTCCAAATATGCACAAATGTCCAATGTCCACACTGCACCTGATGGTAAGCTCAGTGCGGTCCAATTATAGTATCGAGTAGCGAGAGACAATCTATTCCCCGCTACTCAACACAATCATGCCGCGGCCTGCTTCTTCACACTACGCCATCGGCAAGAATGTGAAGAAGCAGTCGAGGGTCTATTGTCAGAGAACTCAGAAGGCCGCGGAACGACCAAACATCGTACCCCAACTCTAGACCCCCGACAATGTTAAATTATATGCGAATTTTTGAGTTTAGGGTTTGTTATGTTCAGCTTCAAAATATAAAATTTACAAATATACATTTTATTTAAACTATGAAATAAAATTACAAAAACAGAACAATTAGTATAGTTTTTTTTTTAAATAATAATGAAACAGAAATAATTTTGTAGCAAATAAAGTATTAGCAAAAAAAAAAGGTTTTGCTACAAATTTTTGTTTAAAAATAACAAATTCTATACTGAATCTGGTGATAACAATGTTCGTTTCTCAGATATTATAATATCTCCAGCAGTGGAAAATATTTTTCTGTTAAAATAAATGAAAAGACCTTCAAAAATATTTTATGAATATGTGTCACAGTCATGGCACTTTATTTAAAAGGTGGGGCTGGCATGGGATGGGATTTTCGAATCAAAGTTCGAATCGATTTTCGATATTCGTTTCGATTCGATTCGAACGATATTCGCACATCCCTAGTCGTTAAGTGAGATTTTGAGAACGAATTATTTATACAATGTTATGAAGCAACTTTTCTCTAACGACCAGTCTTGGGCATATTTATTTACTTAAGTTATAAATCTAAAGACTACGCTTACCGCTTACTTTTTAGGGATATAAATTCCACGTTTGATACATGACTGGTTAAAAATATCTCAATATTAAGTTTATTCACTTAACGGCTTTTAGTAATCGGACTTCGGCGTTGCTGGCGTTAAAGTAATGAAAGGAGAAGATTCCGCAGTATTTAAAAACATAAATTCCATCGCAACAAAGTTTCGTAATGAAGCCATATTTACTTTTTTTTATCTATACTATTATATAAAGCTGAAGAGTTTGTTTGTTTGTTTGTTTATTTGAACGGTCTAATCTCAGGAACTACTGGTTCGAATTGAAAAAATCTTTTAGTATTGGATAGCCCATTTATCGAGGAGCGCTATAGGCTATATAACATCACGCTATGACCAATAGGAGCGGAGCAGCAATGAAAAATGTTGCAAAAACGGGGAAAATTGATTCCTTTTGAGAGCTTCGGTTGCGTACGCTGCGTAAACGGTTAAAGTTACATAACAATCATGTACGACGAAATTGTTCCTCTTAAAAAGTTCTAAAAAAAAGTCCGCGATAGCATATGTCTATCTATTTCGGTTGGCTCACTATAACGTTTTTAATGGTTATCGAATTTGTTCTGAAACAATGCATTATTTGGAAAGGACTTTTTATAAACATGGTATTAATCCTTATCCAAATAAATACTTTATTCATCACAAGTATTTAATTTTGGACAAAGTTGCCCTTTACGTCATATGATTTCAATGAATATCTTAGGAGATATAACAGTTTTAAAATATCTCCGCAGCAAAATTAATATTGTTGTTTGTATGTCTGTTTCTTACCTTTTCATGACTAAACGGGTGAACAAATCCTAATGAAATTCAGTAGAGGGATAGATTATATCCTAGGGAAGGACATAGGGTATCTTCTGTCTCAAAAAATTATCTTGAAAGGGGTGAAATAGGGGTTAAAAATTTGTATGGGCAATCCGTATTACTTCAACTTAGGGATCTGAAAATTCATATTTCGGCTTTTGGGAAAAAATAAAGAAATACGTGTTTCAACGTTTTTACCAAATCATTCCTAAAAGGGCGAAGTGGGGAGTTAACTTATGAGGTATTCTTTAAATGTAATCTCAAGCTTCAGGCACAACACTTTTTTTTTTGTCGCGGGGAAAGCATTTTATTACTTCTACTACTGCCGTCCGCTCCGGGGGGAAGCGGAATGAGAGTAAAACGGTTGTGCTGGACTAGCCGGTCTTACGACCCAGCACCCCCTCGCCCGGATGATAGCTATCCGGGCTGCCGCTGGGCCGAGTCCCTACTACTTATGTCACCCAATAGGACACTACCAGCTAAAACCCCGCGGTGGCCTTCTTCGTCACTTACGGAGCGATCCCGGGGTATTATAAGGAGTGCTAGAAGTTGAAAGTTAGGAGTTGTGCCTGTCTAGCCATCTAGACAGGCACAACACCTGAGAGTCAGGACGATCGCTATAGGTGCTTCAGTGCAGAAGACAACTCCTTGCATGGATACTTCTGCTCCCGAAAATAACCTCCTCGGGGGCGGAGCCGCGAGCAACAGCTAGTTTATATATATCAGTAAACATCCCAGGAATTTTTTTATAACTTCACTGCCACTTTTTATAAAAAAAACACCATCAAAAATAGGACCTAAATGCCCAAATATTAATATATCATGACTTATTTTTCAGTTTTGGTAAGTTTTTAATATAAATGAGACTAGCGTTGAGTTTATTTATAACCTATCAAAGAACAAAACTTTATCAACAAAACACTATTTCAAAACATGTGCCTGATAACGCCAGAGATATGCCTATTAACACTTTAAATTGGGAACGCGTTTGTGTCAGTAATAAAGTATCAACGACAAACGGTCTACATAAATACGATGTTGCCAGTGTCCTAAAAAATCTTAAGAAAGTGCTTAGCAAACAGTTAGTTATATGAATAATATAATAGTAATGAATTATGATTCTTAAAATTCAAACTATTATATCAAAATTTACAAAGAATATAGGTCGCGCCCGGTAACTCGTAGCCTAGATGGCGCTAATTTAATTTTAAATCAAGATCAATACAATTCGGTAGGGTGGGGGGGTTTTATGGCGGTTTTCATGGTTTCAGTTTCAGTTTGTACGACTCGTCCTGAGCTTGCGACGGGAGAGTCATTTATTTGTGAATTGCTTGGTCTGTAAACTACAAGGAGCTCGCCAGAGGCCAGTCATTATGAATTACCAAATTCGTACAAGTAGAGGTTAGTGAATATTTTATTTCAGTATAATGTGTACCTACTTGTAATTTCTGCCTTTTCGGTAAAAAAAAGACGAATTGATCATCTTTTGTTTCATTTAACTCCACTGGTATAAGAATTATATTTGAAACAGCGTTTAAAAAGTGTTCACGCATCAAAATATTAATTTATTAACTTTCTTTATTTAGTTGTTATTGAACCTATCGAAAAAGGTCAAGAAAGAAAATGTATATTATTATTATATATGAAAGTGCGTGAGGTGGATTGATCAATATCCGTGTACCAATGGTGGTCGCTCCTTGTGCTCATTCACAATTAAAATCGGTCAGATGGTAGGCAGGAAGATTTTATAAACGAACCCCATAACCCATATTTAGATGTTTAACATTGTGTAGACATAATGTTAACGAATACTAAAAAAAAAATACTACTTCAATGCAATTGTCTATGGATACCAGGTTGTTGTTTATTGTTACAGATTTATCTCCACAAGAGTTGATTAACGTAATTGGTGAACTGGATTTGGAAACGCTTGGCCTGATGGAGCTCGAGATGACAGAGCCGCAGAACGGGGAACAGAAACCCAATCACTTCTACTTGGAAGCAATACGTCGTAAGCTGTATGACTTTTATGTGGTAAAGAGAGAGGTGCCAACTCTAAAGTCGCTCCTGCGTGCTCTGAAGAAGGAGATCAAATTCAGAGGATCTACGAAGAACCTGCGAAAGCTTCTGAGGAAAGACGGTTTCCACATCTCGCACCGCCACAAGAAAAGCAAAAAGCATCACTCAAAGAAGCGCAAGCATTGCCGCTGTCGGTCAAGGAAACATAGAAAATCCGAGAATGAAGAACAGGAGTAAACTGGAAAGGCCTAGTCTTAATCGACCAATAGATGTTTGTCTAAATGTGTAGCGTAAGTTCGATCTAGTGCTGATGACACGGTATTATCCTATGACTTTTGAAAATTTTAGTTTATTTTATCAATATTAATCTATTTTTATAAAAGTTTATGTTAATTTCTTTCGTCAATTTTATGATAACCTAAAATATTTTTGATAAATGTTTCAAAAACATTTTGTTTTGGCCCAAGGCCATGATGATACCCATGTTTCGCTTTTATTCAGTGCACTTGTAGTGGCAGAAGCAAAATAATTATATTTAAAATAAATCGCAGAGCGGACGTTGTTAAAATTTCCTTATGTTGTATACAATGCGATTTGGTACTTTTATGACGATAACCTAAGAATGTCAAAATTCTGAAAATTGAGAATAAAACTTTTTTTCATATTTAGTAAGTCGATCTTTCCTTAATTGATGCTGTCGATGCTCAACACTTATCTTACCACAGTTGTGTAATATATTTTATTAAAATTTCCATTTTATTTATATTCCAAATAATAATAAGCTCAGCCATCACTATTTAAGTTCTATAAAGTGCAAAAAAATATTAATACAGTAGTCAAATATTATCCCCTCGTAACTTCAAAATTCGTTCAAAATTACATTTATTTCGGGAAAAAATACTCTAACCTTAGAATCGTTTAAAGTGTAATCATGTTATTTTACAAGTAATTAGCTTATGCATCCCGTCAGCCATTGTAGTAACTGTTGTCAAGCTCCAAGCTATCAGGGTGGTCAACTTTTGGTAACTACCTAATGCGTTGACAATTTTTTTTATCTAATTTTTTTTTTGGGTTTTATCCTTTATGGATATGTCAACCCCATCGTACCTTGTTACAATATATAAATAAAATTGAAATGACAGACAATCTTAATTTTAACAATTATTACTATGATGCGTCACTGCTGAATGAACATTACTAAACGGCATAGTTCGTTGCCTCCTCCGATTTTGGCTTTGATAAGATACTTTGTATTAGACCTACACCCAATCTATTTAGTTTTAATTCGTTCAGCAGTGAGTTGCGTTCATTTTTATTCCGGATACATTCCATCAACAAGTGTTGTACATCTTCAATTTTGTTGCAAGTAATGCAGTTAGGTGAAGTACTTTTCCTCATTAAGTATGCAAACTTTGCTGATGGATAGTGTCCGGAGTCGAAATGCTAGCTTTACATAATTTCTGCTTCAGTTAGTTAAGTGCGTTGACACAAAATTAATAAAATCCACGCCACAAATCTAAGTAAAAATTATAGACTTTCAACATTCATAACATCTTCTTCATACTTTGCGACTTCTAGAGCAGTCATCTACAATTTGCCACCCTGAAGCATAGTGTGTTTTATTAGAAGTAACATACCTACTGTTATAAATGGATATTATATTGTATTACTTTATCGTAGTTTTGAGAATGTCGGTAGTACTGCTAGAACATGGCTTAAAAGGGAGAGGCTTAAAGAAAGAGGGGTTTTACTATATCTTGATGTTAGTTTGTAACAAACTTTTCAACTTATCTACAATTAAAATATGTAATTTCTATAGTAGTGAATGAAAATGTAATTTATGTATTAAATAAAAATCAAACGACAATTTTGTAATTTCTTTTATAACAATCCTCATATGAATAAAACACAGTTTTATTGTGTCATCTACACAACCTTATTCTATATTAAAAAAGGTTTATTTTTACCAAAAAGGGTAAAGTTAGTAGGTAATTAACTGTTTCTTGTCACAATCATAATTAAATAAAATTATAAAAAAAAACAATTAATTTAAGTTTATGCTTAAGTGTAATATCAGCATTGCAGAAAATTAAACATACCTTATTGATATCGTACCACAAACTATCATAATGTGAACAATACAAAATAACTGCCATACATAAAACACAACCAGCAGGCCTACCACAACCTGTCACAGTAGTACTATTTTAATAGTATTTTATCGGACTACCTATTTTGATGAAATAAATAACTATTAGTGAGTGCCTCGTCGGGGTAGGTGAAGTGTAATAAATAATACACTCGCGTTTAAACTAAATATATAATGATCACACAATACACGTTATAGGAATACAAGTTACAATAGAAACGCGAAAGCCTTAGGGAACTAAGCCAAGGCGCACGTCCACCCCGGAAGACGATTACAAAGGCAACTAATGAGATGTGCGGGTGGGCGACGCCGCGTGCGCAGCTCGTAGGTTCGCGACCGTGGTAATAGAGGCGGCTGGACTTGATTTGCCGCGTAATGGAATCGCGCGCTATAATTTTGACATTTTGTACCATGACACCCTAAAAGTAAGATTATTTCAGTCATAGTATAAGATTGTCCTTTAGCAGTTTTATAACGTCATTAATAAATAGTTCATTCAAATGGTACCATGACACTACTTATAACACTAGCATTATTGTTTTAATGTCAGATTTTCACGACGGATTTATTATTTCCAGTAAATGCTCTTACATTCGATACACCAGAAAAATCCAACCTGTGCAGTCATCTTATAACATTAACAATGAAAACTTGGTGGAGGTATCAGAAATACGCGATATAGGTGTTGTTATAGATATTATTGTATTGTATCTGGAGTTGTTAATGTAGCTTCACGCATGTTAGGATTTGTAAAAAGAAATGCAAAAACATTTAGCACTTCAACAAAGATATTATTGTTTAACACTTTGGTCCGTAGTCATTTAGAATTTGCAAGCGTAGTGTGGAACCCAGTTTACACGGTACAGTCGCAACGCATTGAATCGGTACAACGCGCGTTCTCTAGGCATCTGTCATTTACATTCCAGGGAATTTCGCACAGATGTCCTTATGAACAGCGACTTACCTTCTTTAATATGGATTCTATGCGGAGCCGGCGGAAACAACATGACCTAGTATTTTTGTATAGATGTGTTAACGGGTTTTCACAGTGCGAGGATTTGTTAGAATGTTTCAAAATTTCGGTCCCCTATAAACTCCAAAGACAACCTATAATTAACTTTTTTCTTCATCCACCTTGCAGAACCAATGTTCACCCGTTTATAGAATCTCTGCGGAATACAACGAAACTTGTGCCAGGGTGCCAGACATTGATATTTTCTTTGATTCCCTCAAGAGTCTTAAACACAAAAATATTGTTTCATATAAGACATCTAACTGACTTATTCAATAGAGTATGGCAGTTCTGAGTATGTGTATATTTGATATTCCTTTTTATTTTAATATTATTTGTTTTTATATATAAGGTATGTTACAGTGTGTTTTTATTTTCCACTGATCTCAATTGTTATTGTTACCATGTGTTGCTGCGGTGAGCAATGATATTTTATACTCGTAATTTTGTGTATATCTGTAATTGGCGTATATATTAAGAATGATGCTTTAAGGAAATTTTAATGAAAATGTAAAATGTATATGCTGTTGATGTACCTATTGAAATAAATAAATAAATCCCTTTAAATAATATGTCAGAAAAAGACAATGAAAATCAAATCTAGTATATCAAAACTGAGAATAATCGTTGTTCTACAAAAGTGGATGAAGAAAAACAAAAACTAGAATACACCCCATAATAGATGAAGATAGATAGACTTTTTAAACAAAGCATCCGAAAATATATCGAGGAATACAACATCTGACTATTAAAAACAGGAATAGAACAGGAAAGACAGTACTGGTGTGGGGACAAGGTCATAGGCATAAAATTCTCCGCATTTGCACAATAAGAAGAACCTCTAGACTGAGGCATATTTTCGAACCACCTACAATTGAGTATTCATGCTCAGGCAATATCCTCCCAATTACCGATGAAGAAATACATCGGGCACTTTATAACATGAAATACTACATAACACCTCAGGTTTGGAGAACCAGTTCTTGTCACACATACATTTAAATTATCCAACAATATTTATTTAGTGTGTGGCGTAATGAATGGATAATAAGCTACCTGCGGGTTAGAGGCCATTGTGCCGGTTCAGATAAAAAAATGTAATGTTCAGTAACAGTGTCTCGGTTTCAAATGTAAGCTATTATTTTTATAACAAACATTAGTTTTTTTTAAACTACGATTAAACTCAAATATTACGTTTATTAATTATTTTTCGTCACTTTCACGAATTTATTGGTACCCGCTGTTTCGTCGCTTTATCATACCTCAAAATAGTGGTTACAGGTAAGGCTCCGGTATAGGTTGACAACAAAGTACCTGGCTTGGTATCCTTCCATACCACTGCACTGATATCGATACCATCGACATTGGCCACCTGCTCCTCATGGTGTCCTCTTGGAATTGTTCTTTTCAGTGTTTTTTATCCGGGAGTTTATTATTTGGGATGCGATTTGAATGGACAGTTCCCAGGCAATAAATTCCTTCTTTTGCAAGATAAGTGACCAAGAGCACAGCTGTAAAAAATGACAAAGTAAATAATATGATTTGCACGTCTTGGAACAATCCGCGTTAGCCGCACAACTGTGTTACCAGTTGATCCTAAATCTGGTTCGCCATCTATGCGAGGATGCTTCACACCACCAGTATATTTCTCAAATTTGTGTACAAATCCATAAATGCTTCATATCAAGAAGAGCTTGAACCCCCATTTATGTAGTATGACCCATTTTAGTAGCACACATTTGTTCACCTAACGATAAACGTTGTTCCAAAGGTACAGCAGCATACTTGCTATTTAGTTCGTCAATTATTGGCCGAATTTTGTGCAATCTGTCATGATTAGGATGGTCCCGAGGTAAGTGGTATTGTCATTGAAATGTAAAAAAATCCATCAGTCTAGCCATTAATTTGTTATGATCTTTCTGAGCAGATTTCGGCAATGGTGACTGCATTTAAACTCCTTTTCATTTGTTTGATTTTAAACCATTGTATTAAACTAATTTTCATTTGAAAAAGATGGTATAACAAAACGCAACTGACAGCTCACATAATGTTGTATATGGTTTGTTTTGAAAATATAAATCTATTGTAAAGGTTGGCTCTGGCGGAGGATTGAAACACAACGAAGTCTGGTTACATACTATTATTTATTAGCATAAGCAATCCTTTATATAACAATGTTCCTTATACTAGGTACATACATCTCACCTTCCTGGCAAACAAAAAAAATAAAATGAATGAAATTTATTTTATTTTTACTTATAACAACATATAGGTCTAGATAACTACTTATACAGTTTATAAAAGTTTTTTTTTTTTTTTTTATATGTATAATATGTTTATACTTCTTATCAATACATTAGGATACACAACATAATACAAAGTTTAATAAAAATATAGATACGATACAAAATTAATGTTATATTTGCTTACATGGTATTATATGAATATATCTACTTAATATTAATAGACAAACTTTTATTTTTATACTGTAACAGGCTGAAAATACAATTTTGTCCTGTTTTTATGTATAACGTATGGTTTGTTATCTTTCAATATTTCTACATTTGGTGAGCATTCTCTGATTACTTTAAATGGACCTGAGTATATACTTTGGAACTTATTGCCGGATTCATTTCTAATTAAAATTAAGTCATTTGGCTTGTATGCTACAGGATTAATATTACGATCATACTTAGCTTTTCTTTTTATTTTACTGACAATTAAATTATCGCGTGCCTCTTTTTGTGACGTTTGTATTCTATACTTTAACTCTAATGGATAGTTATCGAAGTTATACAACGGGTCTACTTGACCTGATGTAAGATTCGATGGTAATACACATTTCTTGCCAAAAACTAATTCAAAAGGTGTAAATTTAGTTTCAGTATGTACAGATGTATTATATGAGAAACACCAAAAAGGAAGCCATGTGTTCCATGTCTCTGGGTGCTTTTCAGTATGTATTCGTAAAAAATTACCCAAATGTTTGTGCGAATTTTCCAAGGCGCCGATGCTCTGATGGTGATATGCTGTAGATTGTAATTGGTTAATATTTAAAAGTTTACAAACCTCTTTCATTGTAGATGATAGAAACTCTGTTCCTCGGTCTGTAGCAATTTCTCTCGGAATACCGTATCTGAGAATAAAATTATTAACAAAACTCCTAGCTACTTCACTCGTAGTTTTTGTTAACAATGGATAAGCTTCTATATACTTACTTAATTCACATTGTATAGTTAAAATGTACATATAATTATTGTAATCTTTTTCTAACGGACCTACTATATCTAAGTAAATTTTTTCAAATGCCGAATTGGCTGTTGTGGTAATCGTCATAGGTTCTTTAGTATGATGTGACGAATGTTTCTCTTTTTGACATTTATCGCATCGTTTTACAAATTCTGTAACATCAACTTCAAGACCTGACCAAAAATAATATTTTTTAATATTATTTAACATCCGTCTTATGCCCGCGTGGCCACTTGTGGGCAAAAGATGGAAATCATTTAGGATTACACGTTGGTCGTCTTTATTATTTATTCTCTCAACATCTCTTAAAATACAAAATCGTGGTCCGGACCATTTATCTATACTCCTTATCTCTTTTATCACTTTCTCTATAAAAATATTATTGTTACTATTTTTTTATGAAATATATTTCCTCTATATTAATTCCTTCACAAAATAAATTCAGTTCTCTCACAAATTCGCCTGGCGATAATTGTGATCGAGAAGCTAAATTGATAAATATAGTATTTTTTGAAGGCACATAACATAAGCATTTACTTTCGTGCTTAATCTCCTTTAATTTACGATATCGTATTAAATCATTTGAGCTACTAAAACGTAATTCAGTAAGCTGCTTCGGTTTACTATATATTTCCACAACTTTTGGGTGATCAAGCCAATTGTTCTGAGAAATAATAGCATCCCGTGCTTGCCTAGCTTTTTGACCTCGCGTCATTACATTTACTACCCCTTGGTTCATTTCTTTTAACATTTCTGACGTTATCTTTATCCGAGAAAGAGCGTCAGCTACGACATTGTGTTTACCTTTAAGATATTCAATCGTAAAATCGTATTCTTCTAAAATAATTCTAAATTTCATTAATCGGCTAGACGGATCGCGCATACCAAATAAATAAATAAGTGGTTTGTGATCCGTATGAATCTTGAACTTACGGCCATATAAATAAGGGCGAAAATGTTTTACTGCCCAGACAACCGCTAGTAATTCTTTTTCAATGGTAGGATACCTTTTTTCCGCGTCATTAAGACTTCGACTAGCATATGCCACAGGTTTTCTATCGCCATTACATAAAACTGCGCCAATGGCATATCCGGATGCATCAGTTTGCAAAATAAATTGATTATTATTAGAAAAGTCCGGATACTGTAGTATGGGGTGTGAAATTAAGTTCTGTTTTAATAATTCAAAAGATTTTTGACACTTGTCATCCCATTTAAAAACTATATTTTTCCTACATAAATTATTTAACGGATGAGCTTTTGTTGCAAAATTCGGTATAAATTTCCTATAATAATTAACGAATGCTACAAATCGTTTAACATCCTCGACTTTTGTCGGAACAGGATAATTTTTAACAGCTTCTATTTTATGTGGATCAGGTATCACACCGTCTGGTGTCACAATATGACCTAAATATAATATTTCTTTTTGTAAGAAATTACATTTTTGCGGGTTTAACTTTAAATTGACTTTACGTAATCTTTCAAAAATATCTTGAAGATTTTTAACATGACTCGATAAATCACGGCTAAAACAGACTAAATCATCCTGGTATACCAAACATTTTTCATATGTTAACCCCGTCATTGCTAAAGTCATCATGCGTGAAAAAGAACTAGGACTAGTTTTTAGCCCCATAGGCATCCTAGTCATTTGATACTGACCTGAACAAAAGGCAGTATATTTGCGACAATTGGGATCTAAATTAACATTATAATATCCTTGATGAAGATCCAAATGCGAAAAATACATGCAACCGGAAAGTGAATCTAATATTTCCGTAATATTTGGAAGAGGAAATTTGTCATCATGTATACAATTATTTAGCTTTCTATAATCAATAACCAAGCGCCATTGTTTGATTCCATTAATATCGGATTTCTTTGGCACTAATAAGATGGGACTAGACCATTCGCTTTGACAAGGCTCAATAATCCCTTCCTGAATCATATTATCAATCTGATTTTTTATTTCATTTTTCAAAGAATGTGGCAACCTATACGGTTTTGAATATATTGGCTGAGTGTTTGGTTTCAACTCAATAACATGTTGGTAAATATTAGTGGTTGATAACTTATCTCCTTCCAAATAAAAAATGTCGGAATATTTAGCACATAAGTTTTCTATATTAATCTTTTCTTCTTTGTTTAAATGAGTCAAATTTAATTTTGAAAATAATTGTTTAACTCGTAATGCATTTTTCTCATTATGACCAAAATTACAAATATCATATTCTTTCGAACTATGTATATCAAGATTTATCTCAGATAAACTTAAATCTTTAGTCGTGGAGTTCAATACTCTAATTGGTATTTTACCACAAATTGGTTTGACTAATGCACTCGCAATAAAAACGCCTTCCTGAATTTCTTTCGAACATATTACGCTTTCCTCTGTTAAGTTAGTTTCAATGTAATGTATTGATTCTGACCTAGCGGGTAAGGATATTAAATAATCCATTGAATCTATTAACTTTAAAAATGTTTGTTTAGAATTATTATGCAATAATGATAAAGTTTTGTTGTTAAAATCGACAACTGATCTATACTTTCCTAAAAAGTCTTGTCCTAGAATTCCATGTGACTTACAAGGTAAGGTATCAAATACATAAAACTTATGATTAATGCTTTGCCCATCAACTGAGAAATGTAAATAAATGTATCCAATAGCTTGGACTTTGCCACCGATTCCATTTATGGTTATGTTTTCTTTATAGATTGGAACGTCGAAATTGAGAACATGTTTATGTTTTATCGCTGAGATGGATGCGCCTGTATCTATGAGCCAAGTAGAAACATAACTTTGATTATAAATTAACTCTACACAATAACCACTACCATTTGCCAAAATGCTATAATTTTTAGGGACGAAAAAACTCATTTTCGTATCCATTTTGTTGCATTGAGGAACTTGGTTGGGGATGTGAATCATTATCTAATACCCTAATGTGTCCTCTAAATGATGACGTATGACCTCTATATTTATTATGAAACGTATTACCTCGGTATTGTGGTCTATTTCTGGACGTCATCCCTCGTGGATTGTATTGCTGCGGCAACTGCTTGATGCCAGCAGGGGTGACGTTTGGCTGCGACCACCGACCAGGGCCTCGTCCGTACCCACGACCAGCATTATACGTACCTCTTCGGATGGTCTGGAACTGAGGCTGCCTGAAATTGTGTATTAGGTATTTTTTATTCTCACGTCTCATTGTCAATACATCATTAGTTGAGTTTGGTGATGACACATCTTCATCAATAGCGGCCTGAATTGCATCTTTCAGATTATCAAATTTCTGAGCTGCAATAACTGTACCGATCCTACGATTTCGTAATCCCTCACTAAATTGCCTAATGGCCTGTTTTTCGTTGACTGATTTTAACACATTATATTTTTCTGTGTTCCCTTCAGACTGCGAAATGGTAAGGTCAACAAACATTTCATTTAATGTTTTGCCGAATTTGTCAATCGACAAATCATTTTGTTTTGAACCTAAGAGTTGCTTTTGCAATGCACTGGCAGACTTTTTTGGTAATAACATTTTTTTCATATCGTCTAAGAGATCTGAAATATTATTATATTTATTGGCCAATTTTAATTTGGCTGCTTTTGACAATCTCGTTTTGAGTACAAAAGAAATTAAACGCATTTGAGATTCATTATCGATGCCGGTACTGTAAAATTCTATACCATCAATTAATTGCTCTGTATTTTCCTGTTCATCAATCATGACTGGTAATAAGTTCAACGCTACTTTCATGTCAAACTTGTCCATTTTTGAACAATCTGAAGTTTCCGATTCACACATTTTAGAAATTTCTTTATATAACTTATTAAAATCTTCACAATATTTTACTATTAGTATATCTTCGTTACTATCAAAACTCTTTATTTTAGTTATATTATCTAAGTAACTATTATATTGTTGAACAATTACATTGGCCTCATTAAGCTTCTTTTTTAATATACTACCATGTCTTCGAGAAGGGCCAATTTTAATTAAGTATTTTCTTATTACTAATAAATCTTCACACAACTTTTTTTAAATTTATTGCCATAAAGGACTATTCCATTTTAAAATATTATAATATAATAATGAAAATTAGCTCACCTGGGTTTTCAATTCAAATTCAAATCTGAAAGTACATATAAAAAAAATATGATGCATATAAATATTACACACATAAATATTTATATAACAAATAATGTAAAATATAATATATTAATAGGTATATCTATAGTGTCCATTATATCTCATTGTATGCCGATTTCCTCTTGATTTGTTGACACCACACTGCACTGGACTTGGGACGTCTGCTTCTCAAACTTTGCCGTTGCTGATCTTTAATTCCGGGTTGATCTGGCACCGTCGGAGAGATAGTCGCCTTCCTCCATTAGAATATTTGTAGTAGATATGTTGGCTCGTAGCTCCTCTATTGAGGCATTATTCGTGCCTCCAGCCGCGTTTTGGGCAATTATAACTTCTTCTTTGGACTGTTTTTGTCCCATTTTATATAGTGTTGTGCTTTAAACACGTCGTAATAACTGTTCGCAAAAAAATAAAATAGTTCCATGATGTATAATACCAATTGATGTTTTTAAATGTCGGTCCTTATACGGAACACTCGTGTCGGATGAGCGCGCGCATGGTGTCGCCTTTCGGCAGGGTCGCCATGTAAAGGTTGGCTCTGGCGGAGGATTGAAACACAACGAAGTCTGGTTACATACTATTATTTATTAGCATAAGCAATCCTTTATATAACAATGTTCCTTATACTAGGTACATACATCTCACTATGTTTGAGAATACCGTAAAACCAAAGAGCAATAAAATACAACTGAAAAACGTTGAAATTGAAGTGGACCGGTCGATGTGTTTGTTTTGTGAGAGTGTCACGAGTTTCTACGAGTATTATTATAATAAATCTTTTTTTGCCGATACTATTATTGACAACGCCGCGACCAAGAAGTTGTAATCTTTCCCGACAAAGCCGTAATGCAACTAGGATTCGAAATATCGCGGATGAAACTACTGAAGAAAAACAAGAAAATGCACGTGAAGAGCGCCGTGTTAGTATGGCCCGACTTCGTGCTTCTCCAAGAGCAAGCCGAGCAAGTGAGGCAGCTTGATAAACGGCTTGGTTGGCAATGCGAAATCGTAGAGCAAACCTCACATGACAACAACTAGACAATTTTCGACGCGCAAGATTTTTTTTTCAAGTACTGATGTGAATCGAGCAGCGTTTCGATACGATTCCAGCACTGATTACAGCTCACATGCTTCCATTTGTATTAGGCCAATGGACGTTGTTTGCGAGTATTGTAGCGCATTGAAGTTTTGTGAAAACGGCTGGATTGTGCTGCATTAGTGGCAAAGTGAAATTGCCATTGTTGACTCCGCCACCTGAGCCATTGCATTCATTGCTTCGTGGCGAAACATCCGAATCACGACATTTTAAGTTTTAGTAGCATCGAAAATCATAATCTGGGACGAATGCACAATGGCGCATAAACGCACATTGGAAGCTCTTAACCGAACATTGAAAAATCTACGCAATGATAACAAAACGAAAAATGTAGGTGCTTCACTGAAGAGTGCAAGCTATGCACAAATATACATGGCCAATAAAGCAAATGTCTTGATTTTTATAAATTTATATTTATTATCCAAATAAAAAACTGAACTTAATAATTTTGAATAAATTTTAATATCTTAAATCTTTTTTTTTTTTATTCTGGCGTGGCAAAGTGACCACACTGCACCTGATGGTAAGCGCAGTGCCGTCCAGATAGAGTATCAAGTAGCGAGAGACAGTCTATCCCTCGCTACTCAACACAAATGCCGGCCTGCTGTTTAGCTTCTTCACACAACGCCTAAAGGACCCAGGATCATAGGAAGGAGGGAACACGGGAATGAGAAATCTGCCCATTCATAAAATAATATATAATCTATGGTAGATCACGTTCGGATACGCATAACAATATTTGTCAAATAATTTGAATTTTCGGTATTTAGGGGTTAAACTGTCATGACGGATAGACACGCCGGCGGCGCGTACACTGGCAACACTCGCCGTTCTTGCATGCAATTTTTAACTTTAATGCTATGGAAATAAAAGCTTGTTGCTTTACTCCCGACTTTTTTTTTAATATCCTTCCTGACTGGAGGGGTTAACAATGCATATTTAAGAAAATATTGAAGATAATAATGAATCCGTCATGAAAAAGCAACTTTTTAAAAATTGCTATATTTGACATTATAACATGAATGCTAGTTGACATAAGTAGCGTCATGGTACGAACTGAATGAACTATTTATTGAGACTTTATGTTACAAAACTGCTAAAGAAATCTAATTTTATTCCTGTAATAAATATACTTTGCTTGAATGCCAAGTTAATCAAAAACATGTCTGTTTTATCGAGATTCCGAAATGGTATAGTACATGGTATTTATGGCACTCGATTAAAAATTAATTTGTTTTAAACTGAACTAGAGCTAACTTTTATGAAACTACAAATAGAACCAATATTTATTTAATTGTCTAAAATCGCCTAAAAATTTAAGTTTGAAAATTGTTGATGAAATAAAAGAAAGAATGACAATTCAATTGCATTTTTTATTAAATAATTTATTGCATAAGGTGTTCAAAATTACCACAACGCGCTCGGATACATGCCCTGCAGCTTCTAATAAAAGATGGTTTTATTCTATCCGCAATCCTTTGTTCGCTGATTTTCCGTGCAGCTAATCGCACTCTTTCCCATAGCTGGTCCACTGTGTTGATGGGGTCATTGTTGTATACCTTTTCTTTGATATGTTTGTGGTGTGGTGATATATCATTAGGACGTCAAATTAATGGTAAATAAAACAGAAATTCCGCGTCTGTTATGCTTTTAATTAATTCCAATAATATACTTATACATAGTTCCAATACATACCGAAAGTTATTATAGTAAAATGGTGACAGGGCGACCGACTATTCATATTGATTAAACATACTTAAATACTAGGTATGTTACTACGATGTCTCCACAAAATATTACGTTTTACACTAACACCAAGAATTTGAAAAATTATGTCACTATGAATAAAATGCTGGCTCATTGTAGCCAAGGCTAAGTCTAATAAGTAGATCGTTCCCACCCCCCACCCCCCAGGACTAGTGTTACCCTCACAATATTCCCTGCTGTCCGGGGGAGTACATTAAACTTTTAATAAATAATACATTCAATCGTCTAACAATCTTTCCCACCAGTAAAAATATTATAGATAACATAAATCAATAACTATAATTAAAATAATATGAATTATGATATTTAAAATACTCGAAAATGTAATACAATCCAACGCTGCATACATTGCCAAATCCCAAGCTACTCCAAGTGCTGTTCCGCAGTCGCTGCCCCTGTCATCCCACTAAATCTATGTAGAAATATTCCAACAGATTTTTCTTTGTGGCCTTACGGTGGCTTGTAGTACATGTGTATCGCGAACGTCGCTCCTGCCGCATCTGGGTGATGTTTCATTCTATGCTGTTCCGAATGATACGAAGGGTTATTCGGGCACGTCAGTTTCAGCCGAAGACGGTTTGGAGTCTTTCAACCTCAAGACAGATCACGTCGGATTCATCCTAAACATCCAATTTAGTAAAGGATGTTTTGATTGTTTGTTAAAGCTAGCGGGATACTTGTGGGTTTGAGTTTCGACGATACATCTGTAATAAATTTTAATTTAAAATAAATATAAAAGATTGCTGCTAGCTTTTCGATAGTCAATCCAGGCGATATAAAAGTTACATCTGAAGAGAAAACACATTAACAACGTTAAACAAAATGAAAGAAGGCGTGGCTTAGGCATAACTGCACTGAAAAATTCCATGTAGTCTAATCTACTACAATTGACGAGGCTGTATGGGTTTGAACCCTTTGCCTTCCCATTACAATGAAGAAAGGAAATAAAATTAAGTTAATCTGTTAATTATTCTTCATCATGTTGCACTTTGCACATGCGCCATCAGTGACGTCCGCCATTATGGGTGCATGATATTGATCACACAGACATTTCACAATATTAACACATTTTTTTCTCTTTTTTTACACATAATTATGGAATCATACACAAAACATTATATTTGGAATAAAAAACAGTACACAAATATATACATATATTATTTATCCTACAAGGCTTGTGTCAGACCGTATCTCAATCGGCTGACAATGACACGAGCTCTTATGGTAGGAACTACACCAAAATTTATGGCGTCACTGGCTGGGTAGCAATTGATACCCATACTCATGTTATGTACCACAACTTTCACATACATACACTCACGCCTGTAATCCCCGAAGGGGTAGGCAGAGGTGTAGCTAATACACCCACTTTTCGCCGTATTTATTACGGTCCCATAATGTGATAGGAAGTGAGCCTGTCGCCATACCGGGCTCAATTCCAGAGTCCGGGCTGATACCGAGTATTTCTAAATAGAAAAATACAACATGTTAACATTAAAATTCCCCAACTAACACATCTTTAGTTCTAGACTTACGTTTGTGCGAAGTAGATATCCAGTATGTCTATATCCATCTCGGAGGCGTGTATCGCTGGCGCCGGCTCGACTCAAAGGGAGCGAGCCCCCATGCACACATCCCGCTACACTCCACTTATTGATCGAAAATGGCGAAGTGGCGCCCTCTTTGCGTAGATTGTCTATGCCCCACCCACGTTAGAATTTACATTTGATATTTTTAAATAAAAATAAATCAGATTATAGCCAAATATAGCTATAAGTTAATCTTAATAGTCAGTATAGTTTCATAAGCCTTGATTTTACATGAAACAAAATCATAAATTGATGACCGCGCAGCAGCATGGCGGGAAAAGATGAAGAATTTTTATTGGTCAAAGCGAACACGTGATGTAATTGGTTAAATGAAGAGTTAAGTAAATCAACCAATCAGAGCGATGAAGATTTGCGTAATAGGTTCCCTGAAATATGGCGTCTACTGTTTGTAGTTTTTGGATCATATTTCAAAGTGTTTTTTATAAATGTTTATAAACCAAACATACCAACATTAAAACCTTAACAACAGCGGATAACGCCATCTGTCGAATAAATAAACAGTAGCAAATTTCAAAACTCTAGTATGAACCCTTTTTAGTGTTCATACTGTTAAGAAAACCCTTCCATAATACACCAGATGTCGGTTACTTGAAAATGTGTTAACCCGCGCGCCATGTTAGTGTTGCCAATAATTATAAACTATTTATTGAGGCCTTTATTACAAAAGCGAATCAATCAGTTTGAATTTTGATTATCTAAAACTAGTTTTAGGTAAAGATTGAAACACAGTGGACCAGCTACGGAAGAGAGTTCGATTAGCTGTACAGAATATCAGCGAAGAAAGGATTGCGGATAGAAAAAAAGATCTCTTATCAGAAGGTGCAGAGTATGTATCACAGTGCGTGATGGTCATTTTGAACACCTTTTGCCACAAATAATTTAATAAATAATAACATTTAAAATTGACGTTCTTTCTTTTTAGTTACTCAACAATTTTCAAACTTTTATTTTTAGGTGATTTTAGATAATTAAATAAATATTGGTACTATTGGTAGTCTCATAATAATTGGCTCTAGTTCAGTTTAAAATGAATTAATTTTTAATCGGGCGGCGAAAATACTATGTGCCATACCATTTCGGAATCTCCATGAATCAGGTATGTTTTTATTAACTTGGCATTCAAGCGACTATACATTTTTTTTACACCACGGTAGGGTGAGAGTGACGAAAAATAATTAAAGTTAGAGTTTAATCTTAGTTTAAAAAAAACTATGCTTGTGTTATAAAAATAATAGTTTATATTCGATAGCACATCTATTCAGGAATACTACCCAAAAAAACCGATAGGAAAAATGTCTTCATTTGCAATCTTGGGGTCAAAATGAATAACGAAGAGTGACATATTTCAAAAATTTTGAAAATGACGTATATCTCTGAAACCGTGACACTTTTACTGAACATAACATTTGTTTATCTGAACTGGCACAATGGCCTCTACCCACTGGTTCCTTATTATACATTCATTATGCCACACCCTGTATATAGACTGCAGAAACAAAATAATTAGTGCAACTGTTTCAAATAAAACAATAAATGAAAAACTAACATTAATAGAATTGTCTACTAATCGGAAATGTAAAAAATTATAATGAAAAACAGATCATAAAAAAATGGTTTGGATGGTATTAAATAACAACCATGGATTGCACCACTGATGTGATATAGCACTGAGAATGTAACATAAGGTCTATTGAATTATGACATATATCTAGGAACCGGGGCACTTGTAATGCTAATAATATTGCACTACGACGATGAGCGCAGGTTATTAGAATAAAATATAATGTAATAACAAATATAAAAGAATATGTAAATACATAGAAAGTAAGTCTAAGAAATTGGTTGTACGTAAAAAAAAACATAAAATAATACAACAAAAACAGTTATTGCTCCTGATTTAAACCATAAATAAAAATCCGAGTAGGTTGGTTATAGTATTATCAGTTAGATTTAGACTTGCCTTTATACAAACCATAAATTTATCAAATTCTTCTTAATACCATAGTTACGACTTGGCTTTATTTCATAACCATAGGCTATTTACAGGAATTATCATATCATTCACTCACCACGTTCTTTGTGAATGTGTTTTCTTTGTATAACGTACTCACATATATAAAAAGGAAATAATGACCAACAATTTAATAGTTTATACGTTTGTGTAAGTTTTAATCGATCAGACTTAATAAACACCTGAACTATAATTTCTGGCATTCAAAATATAATTTCACATAAAAAAAGTTCTGAGATGTAACGGAACGGGGCATCTGGCGCGAAATGTGAACCTAGCTATCGAAATAGTAGTGGACAGGCTGAAACACATTCTTACGCCCATGAGTATGAGTTCGATGGTGAATATATCATTTTTGTTATAAGTCAAAGTATTTTATACAATAAAATTATAAATATTAAGTCATAAGTGATTTATTTAATGTGTAAGTATTTCGACGGGCGATCCCATCGCAATCTACGCATGTGCAAATTGCGTGCGCTTAAAATGGACGTCGTTTTCTGCGCAATGCGCGCGCATATACAATATGCATGTATGGTGTTTTTGCAGTTCTTTTCAGCCATGCTCGATCACCGCGAATAAGGATTTACAACATATTTTGAGAGTGAACAACTTGTGTTGCAGAACTAATATCTCGTGCAGATTGCAACTATGTTTTGAAGACGAAGATGGATCAAAAAATTTAAATACAAACTATTCGTAAACAGTGATGAACTACAATATTTTATGAAAAATTTTAACGTCATAAAGTGCAAAGTGAAACATTTATTACAATAAGAACAGACTGAGTAAAATGTCAGAAGAACATTTTTTAACTCATATAAGAATTTAAAAGGGAATGCCCCTGTTCTAAATCGTGTTAGGACTGGAGTGGGATGAAAATATACTTCTAAGCCATTCTCAGGATTACGAGGTCAGACTGAAGAACCTGCTCCGCTGAAAGCAGAATCAGACGGGACACCGCGTTTGCTATTCTGCATCAGCACAAATCTCTTCGTCGAGACTAAAGAGGTATCCATATAAATGATTTTTAAGATTAACACTCGTATTTATAATCGAAAAACATTTTACTTGAGTAAAAGTAATTACTTGAGCAATGATTCTATTATATAGTTAAGAATTCTTAACCAAGTAAGATTCGTTTGACGTAAGATTGCTAGGCAAAGCATTAGCAACGATGTCCGATGCTTGAGTAACGAAATTACTTACTTAAGTAATAAAAAAGCTTGCGACAAAGTAATGTCTTGTTTATAAATACCGGTATAAGACTGTGTCGAAAATGCTTGCCATTATTAATCCTGTCTTACTACAGGAATTACTGTAATGCTTTTACTTTAATATCTGCGTGTTTGATTAAAATTTGTTCCAAAATATTGTATACGTGATTTGAACAATTTATTTAATGTTGATTTGTTTTACTAATGAGTCACTACCAAAGATAGCATACTTGATACTCGCTTATCACTTTAATACACCTTTTGACTTAAAAATATACTACATTTGTTTTGTGTGCAAAATATCTATATATAAATCCTATTTGTACTCTCCCATTGTTAATTAAACACATACCTGAGCTATCAGTGAGTGGTTGAATTTAGACGACTTACTCTGGCCTAATGTGGATTGGTAGGTTCTAGTAGGTTAGTAGTCTAGTAGGTAGGTTGGTAGGTAGGATAACTTTGGATGTGATTAGCTAATAGAGTAGATATTTTTTTAAATATCTGATTATATTCTTATATACACTCAGCCTGTTGCCGTCCACTGTTGGACGTAGGCCTCCCCAAGTGAACGCCAACCATCCCGGTCTTGGGTAGCCCGCATCCACCCGCTACCCGCCACCTTCTTCAAGTCGTCGGTCCATCGTGCAGCAGGGCGTCCCACACTACGTTTGCCTAAACGCGGTCTCCACTCCAACACATGTCTGCCCCATCGGCCATCTGTCCGTCTGCAGACGTGACCAGCCCACTTCCACTTTAGCGTGCTAATTTTGCGAGCAATATCTATGACTTTGGTTCTCTGGCGGATGACTTCATTTCGAACTCTATCCACCAGAGAAACCCCAAGCATTGCCCGCTCCATAGCACGCTGAGCGACTTTAAATTTATGGACCAGTCCATTTGTGAGTGTCCACGTTTCAGCCCCGTAGGTCATTACGGGTAGGACGCACTGGTTAAAAACTCTTGTTTTTAAGCATTGAGGGATCGACGACTCAAACAGGTTACGTAGTTTACCGAATGCCGCCCAGCCCAAACGAATTCTTCTATCTGCCTCTTTCTCGAAGTTGTGCTTGCCTAGTTGGATTATTTGGCCCAAGTATACGTACTCTTGCACAACCTCGAGAATGGCATCACCCACGGCGACGAGTCTCGGGAGGACGTGACCGTTAAACATGACTTTCGTCTTGTCAAGGTTCATCCCGAGACCTATCCGTTTTGAAGAACAGTTAAGGCTGTTCAGCATGTCTTCCAAATCCTGCAGAGTTTCAGCCATGATGACTATATCATCCGCAAATCGCAAGTGAGAGATGTACTGGCCGTTGATATTGATGCCCCGTCCTTTCCAATCAAGCGTCTTAAATGCGTCTTCCAACGCGTTGGTAAACAGTTTCGGAGAGATTACGTCTCCCTGTCTTACCCCACGTCGCAGTTGGATTGGCTTTGTGCTTTGTTTTTGTACTTGGACGGTCATCGATGCGGCTTCATACAGGCATCTCATCACTTGGACATAGCGGTCGTCAATGCGGCATCTCTGCATAGCCTCCAGAACAGCCCAGGTCTCGATGGTGTCGAAGGCTTTCTCGTAGTCCACAAACGCTAGGCAAAGAGGTTCATTGTACTCCTCGGTCTTCTGAATTATTTGCCTTAGTGTGTGTATGTGGTCTACGGTACTAAAGCCTCTCCGAAACCCAGCCTGCTCCGGCGGTTGGAAGTCATCGAACCTTTGGGCAAGACGATTCGAAATAACCCTCGAAAACAGCTTATAAACATGGCTCAAGAGTGATATAGGGCGGTAGTTCTTCAATAGGGTGTTATCTCCCTTCTTGAAGAACAAAACAACCACACTCCTGCTCCATGCCGCCGGTGTTGTACCAGTGTAGATGACGGAGTTGAACAGCTTTAAAAGCTCAGTTAATACTGGCATACCGCCTGCCTTGAGCAGCTCTGTAGTTACTCCGTCATCACCTGCAGCTTTGTTATTGTGAAGCTGTTCAAGGGCTCTTCTAATCTCGCCGAAGTCGATGTCGGGAAACTCGTCTGTATGGTGGCGAGTTAGTCTGGCACGCGGATCATCCGCGCTCGGGGCCTCAGGTGGACTTGTTTTTGGAGTATACAAGTCCCCATAATACCTTTCGACCTCTGCGAGTATCTCTGGCATGATTCTTAGTAATACGGATTTAAGACAACCACACGTTCAGGTATTTTTTTAAAACATTTGTAATTGGTGTGAGCGACGCGCACACCATATTATTATACTGGCAGCTTTATTTCAGAAATGTTTTTAAATATTGTTGAAACTTTAGTAGATTTTTTAAGAAACAAGTCTGCGTCATTCTTCTCCAGTTTGCCATTTCATCAGAAATATTTTATTTATTTTGTCTGTCTACGAACTCTACAAATTTGGTCCTTCGAGTCGAATCCCTGGATTGATTCTCACACCACCGTCTTCGATAATGGTGTAACGCGTAGTACGCGTACGTAATGAACTTGAAGAGAATTATGCGTTGCAGCACTGAGCTTCCCTATCCACTACAATGAACGGTTGGATTTTTATTATGATTCGCCGGATGTGGCTAAGGGTAATGATGTAGTCTCGACTGCCACAGCCAATTATGGGCAAACGGCAGTCAACACGGGCCGCATCTACCTCGGGTGCAGACTAAAATACCCTCTTAATCGTCAGTACAAGCGCGGCAAAAAAAAGTGGGTACTAGAAGCGGCTAAAGAAAAATCCAGGTCACAGTTAGACAAAATTGTGGAAAAATAAATACTGGCTACACTACGATCACGTTTCCCAAACGAATAGTAAGGTGAAGCGAGCTGGAATTAACAGTTTAAAGAGCAACAAACCAACTAACTTAATAACGTGAAGTGTGACCTTGTGGAAAAAACTGCAGTAAAAAAAGTTTTTTAATTCATAAAAAGTACACCGACTTCAATATAAAACAAATTATGCGCCACTATAAAATTTGAGGGTATCCCTTGATTTTTCTGAGATCCCAACATCAGATCCTGATTTGGTGCCAATGGGACCACGTGGGAAGTATACCCCTTTAAACAAAAAAAGAATTTCTCGAATCGGTCCAGGCGTCTTCGAGTAATCGGGTAACAAACATAAAAAAAAAAGATTCCTCCTCCTCCTCCTTTTTTGAAGTCGGTTAAAAAGAACCGCTACATTGTAATAAAAAAAACCCTAACAGAAATAAAAATGTCAAAAAATACGATCTTAAAAATCAGAGAAAGAGTTACTGAAAAAGTTACCCGAAATATAAACTGTATTTTAGAAGAGAAGTTTAAATTACTGCCTTGGTGGCGCAGTTGTAATTGCGCATGCGTTACAACCGCTATGCTGAGGTCTCGGGTTCGATCCCCGGGTCGGGTAAAGCGATATTGGGTTTTTCTATCTAGAAATTCTCAGTATTAGCCCGGAGTTATTATTATTAGTTATTAGACGATAAATACGACAACCTACAGGGAAAAATATAAAATCAAGAAAACGGACTCAACGTTATAGAAAAACAGATGAGAACAAATCATGATCCACTTTTGAATAACGCTCCACTTTGGACTTGGATTAATAGGGATATACAAGAAGTAAAGTAGGAAAAAAGGTAACTATTATAGGTCTAAAACCTATAATAGTTACCTTTTCCACATTCGGTCTAAAAATCAACATCCATACTAATACTATAAATGCGAAAGTGACTCTGTTTGTTTGTTTGTTACCTCTTCACGACTAAACGGCTGAACGGATTGTAATGAAATTTTGTAAGGGAATAGATTATATCCTGGAGAAGGACATAGGCTATATTTTTTCCCAAAAAACAACCTTGAAAGGGGTCAAAAGGGAGGTCAAAATTTGTATGGGAAATCCGTAATTCCTCGACTTAGGGGTCTGTAAATTCATATTTAGGCTTTGGGTAGGAAATAAAGAAAAACGTGTTTCACATTTTTACACGAAGTTAAATAGTGAGAGAGTAAGAGAGAGTGACAGTGAGAGAGTGAGAGAGTAAGAGAGAGTGACAGTGTGAGAGTGTGAGAGTGTGAGAGAGTGACAGTGTGCGAGAGTGAGAGAGTGACAGTGTGCGAGAGTGAGAGAGTGAGAGAGTGACAGTGTGCGAGAGTGAGAGAGTGAGAGAGTGACAGTGTGCGAGAGTGAGCGAGTGAGAGAGTGAGAGAGTGAGAGAGTGAGGGAGTGAGAATGTGAGAGAGTGAGAGAGTGAGAGAGTGAGAATGTGAGAGAGTGAGAGAGTGAGAAAGTGAGAGTGAGAGAGTGAGGGAGTGAGAATGTGAGAGAGTGAGAAAGTGAGAAAGTGAGAAAGTGAGAGAGTGAGAGAGTGAGAGAGAGAGTGAGAGAGAGTCCGTCAGTCCGTCAGTCCGTCAGTCCGTCCGTCCGTCCATTTGTTTGTTTGTTACCTTTTCACGACTAAACGGCTGACCGGATTGTGATGAAATTAGGCAAGGAGATAGATTATGTAGATATCCTGTAGGACATATGCTATCTTTTTTCAAAATACAACTTTGAAAGGGGTCAAATAAGAGTTCAATATTTGTATGGGAAATCTATCATTCCTCAAGTTAGGGATCTGAAAATTCATATTAAGGCTTTTGATAGGAAATAGAGAAATACGTGTTTCAACGTTTTTGAAAAATCATCCCTGAAAGGGGCAAAGTGAGGTTAAACTTATGAGGTATTCTTTAGATGCAATCTCAAGATTAAGGCACAACAACTGAGAGGCTGGACAATCGCTACAGGTGCCTCAGTGCAGAGGACAACTCCTTGGATTGTATACTTCTGCCCCCGAAAATAACCTCCACGCCGCGAGCAACAGCCGCGAGCAACAGCTAGTATTATTTAAAAGGAGCAGTTCACTAATAAATGCCACGTTCTATACCTAGTCAGGTCATAAGTATTGTCACACAGTAAAAACTTTTATTTTAGAATGCTGGCCACAAAAGAGTTTATTGAATTCGAATTTCAAATTGTTCATGAAAATAAAAATGTATACTTTTTAGAATTTTACTCATTTTTAAATATGGGGTGAACGCTTAAAGAAGACCGTGTTGCAGTAATTGCGTTGCATCGTTGCGGTTACGCGCCAATTCAAATTTTTGACATACTGAAAAATTTTAATATAACCAAAAGATTCGTTTATCGTACCATCAAACGATACAATGAAGACTCTAGTGTAGATGACAGGTCAAGAAGTGGTCGCCCTCGGTCTGTTAGGACTCCAGCAGTGATAAAAGCTGTGAAGGCGCGAATTCAAAGAAATCCCAAACGTAAGCAGAAACTGTTGGCCCTTCAGATGGGGTTAAACAGAACCACGGTGAAAAGGGTGTTATATGAAGACTTAGGGCTTCGGGCATATCGAAGAAAAACAGGACATCGTTTGAATGCTCGTCTAATGGACCTGAGACTGAAGAGATGCCGCGCTTTGTTGAAGCGGTACGCAGGAAAAAAATATCGGGAAATTCTTTTTTCAGATGAAAAAATTTTTACCGTAGAAGAGAGCTACAACAAACAAAATGATAAGGTGTACGCACACAGTAGTGAAGAAGCGAGCAACCGTATTCCGCGTGTCCAACGAGGTCATTTTCCATCCTCGCTCATGGTATGGTTGGGAGTTTCTTATTGGGGCTTAACAGAGGTACATTTTTGTGAGAAAGGTGTAAAAACGAATGCAGTTGTGTATGTGTATACCATGTTCAATAACAGGCACTGGGTATTCCAAAGAGGTTCGGCGCCAGCTCATAGAGCGAAGAGCACACAAGACTGGCTGGCGGCGCGTGAAATCGACTTCATCCGGCACGAAGACTGGCCCTCCTCCAGTCCAGATTTGAATCCGTTAGATTACAAGATATGGCAACACTTGGAGGAAAAGGCGTGCTCAAAGCCTCATCCCAATTTGGAGTCACTCAAGACATCCTTGATTAAGGCAGCCGCCGATATTGACATGGACCTCGTTCGTGCTGCGATAGACAACTGGCCGCGCAGATTGAAGGTTAAAGTTTATTCAAAATCACGGAGGTCATTTTGAATAAACTTTACTGTCATAAGAATCTATGTTTTGTCAAGTTCATTTTGGTATATAAATGGTTACATAATGAATAAACTTGTTTCAATTATTTTATATTAAACATGTGACAGAATTTATGACCTGACTAGGTACATTAGGGTGTCCCTTAAATTTCAAGTTCAATATATTTTTCCTCATACCTTCTTAAAAGTTTCGTAATAACCCAATATAGCATAGAAAATATTAGCCCGTTTTATAAACGATAACCCGTGCCGACTTGTGATTTAAACTTATAAGTTAACTTATAATTTTAACATACAAGTTGCGCGGGTACTGGCGCAGCGACCTGGAACTACGCGTTCCAATTATCATTTTATATGTGATTTTTAGGATTATTATTATTGTTTACTATATAAATAATTATGTCGTGGAATTATGGAGTGATAAACGAAATACAAGGTGTCCCAAAAGTAAGTTTATATTTGTTTATCTTCTTGCGTAAACGCAACGCATCCGAGGGGCGCGGGGGGTATGTCAATGGGTAGCCTGGCTCTTGGGAATTTAGTCGCTATGGAGCGTTTCTCGGGAGCGGACCGCGCGTTGTGCGTGCGAGAGTTTTACAAAAGCGGCAATTCGGCGACTGCAGCGCGTAGAACATTTTGCAGTATTCGAGGTTTTCGTCACGTAAATGACGCGCCAAGCATACCTCTCATTCGTAAATGGGTTAAGAAGTTTGAAGAGACCGGCTCAACATTAGAAAAACCCATAACGGGGCGACCAAGATCATCAAGAACGGCAGAAAACGTGGAGAGTGTTTTTTTTTTTTTTTTTTTAGTGCCTTGATAGGCAGACGAGCAGACGGGCCACCTGATGGTAAGTAGTCACCGCCGCCCATAGACTTCTGCAATGCCAGGGCACAGCAAAGCCGCTGCCTACCGTTGAAGGACTACTCTTTTTTAGTGTTAACAAGTCTGTTTGTGACGATCCGAGTCTTTCAATTCGGAAGCGCGCAAGTTGTTTAAGCGTGCCTAGATCGTCATTACATCGTATTTTGCACAAGGACCTGAAGCTACACCCCTATAAAATTCAATTGGTTCAAGAGATAAAGCCGCAGGATGCCATTCAGAGGATTAACTTTGTAAATCAGGCAATTGAGCGCTTTTCGACGTTTACTAACGTCTTGTTTTCGGATGAAGCTCATTTTCATCTTAACGGGCACGTGAACAAGCAGAACTCTCGCTACTGGAGTGCAAAGAATCTAAAACACAAGCATCAGAGACCCCTACATTCGCCTAAAGTGACCGTATGGGCTGCGATGTCGGCGCGAGGAATTATCGGGCCTTACTTTTTTGAAGATAAAACAGGACGCGCCGTTACAATTAATTCTGAGCGTTATGTGGAGATGCTAGATAATTTTTTGGTGCCTAAATTGCTAGAATTTGCTGGCTATAACCGAAGAACATGGTTCCAGCAGGATGGAGCAAAACCACACACATCTAACACGTCTCTGTCACGAGTTCGTCAAATTTTCCCGGGCAAATTAATCTCCAGGAGAGGTGACATAAATTGGCCTCCACGCAGTCCTGATTTAACCCCTATGGACTTTTCCTGTGGGGTTATCTCAAATCTAAAGTTTACATCAATAAGCCGAGTTCTCTGGCGCATTTAAAAGTAAATATCCGTCGCGAAATGGCAGCCATCACGGAATCTACTTGCCGAGCCGTCATAAGGAATTTCAGCGTTCGAATAAATGAGTGTCGTGTCCGCGAGGGTTTACATTTGGACGATGTTATTTTTAAGGCATAAATCCCCAAATTGTATATTTTAATAAATAAAAAACATATTTTCTATAGATGGAATACTTTTTTTTTATTGCTCCAGAATATATAAACTTTCTTTTGGGACACCTTGTATTTTCCTAATCGGACTGCCTAGCCATCAAATAAATGGTGCAAAATTACCATCTAATCGACAATTTGCGCTGACTTATTTTACAATATTCGCGAAGTCAAGCTAAGTGTTAGTGAAAATGCAAATCTTGTGATTGGGTAGTGTATTATACTTTGAGAAAAAGACAGAATTACCACAAAGGTATTTCCAAACTGTGTGAAGAAACTTGTTGATTTATATCATGTTTGAAGAGACTATCTCTTGATTTCATAAAAGAGCACGTTGCTGATACAAATATTACATCTTTCTTAATGTATTATAAGGAACTGGACAAATGCTATAAAGTGAGACGATTACCGCGAATTGGTTGAACTATGTGTAGTGTTTTTGGGAGAAAATACACAGAAGAAATTAAAACGTAGGCCCCGGGGAGCTATGTATCAGACACGATGAATGGATGAATGACGAAAGCGATCTATTCTTTAAAAATATGTTTGCATCAATCACAATTCAGAATGATTGCGAAGGAGTAAAAGGTTCTACAAGATGTTTGTTAATTTTTTGTTTGTATGTTAAACTTTGGTTCTAATTCACAGGGGTAATTAAAGCACCTAACCAAGATTTTGCTTCTTGAAAGCGATTAAAAGAGTACGAAAAAATTGACGCAACAAATTCTAAAGCTTCTTTAAGCAAGTTTAGCCATCACTTGTGATATTTATGTGAAGAGACAATCATTCTATCGCTTTTTGATGACAAATTTGATAACCAAACTAAGATGAAAATGATCGCCCACTTAAAGAGATAAAAGCTCAGATTTTGGCAAACTCAATGTCCCATACAAGGATGAACTATCCACAAAAGTGTATTTGGTAATTTTAAATATTTTTTTCTGATTTTATACACTTCTTGTTGTTATTTATTTTGTTATATAACCTGTTTTTATTTAACATTAAACGCTGTATGATTTTGTATCAGAAAAGGGCAAACAGTTTCTATCTCGACTGCAGATCGACAACAGTGTCCTTCAGGAGGATGTATCTTATTGGGATTATAATGCTGATTTTCTGGAAGCTAAAAGAAGAATAAGTCGTTTGAAGGTTGTAAATGACACTGCTGTATGAACTGTTAAATAAATGCAACATTTTAACAGGCTTATTAGAGTTGAACAGGAGCAAACACAGGTCTTGTGTTATAAATAAAGATTAGTGTTTATCTTATTTTATTTGAACTTTTATTCACTTTATTTACATTTTATTTATATTAGTTTTATAGCAGACCGAAGTATCAGGACAAACACGATTTTTGATAACCTTGGTAGCTCGGTCGGCACGGGTTACAATCAAGCTAGAAAGATAAAGTTTTATATTTGAGCATTTTTTAGCATTTATAAAAAAGTAGAGGGTGCGCATTACGAAATTACAAAAAAAAAAATTTTTTTTGCCACATAAGGGACACTCTAATATACATATATAAATACACCAAATACACATGAATATATATATATATATATATATATATATATGTATGTATACACATATATGAACAAACATATATAAACACGCACTACAGGACAACAAATATATACTAACACACACATATACCGGGTGTCCAAGAAAATGGCGCACTTGCTTCCCTGGATGCAAGGGTATAATATTAATATGCTAATAAAAAAATATTTAAAAAAAAAACCATATCTGTTTCGGAGTCATAACAGTTTAAAGTTTCAATTATTATATCAACTATTCCGCATAAAACCAGTTAGAATGGTTAAAGTAAGTCATTTTAAGGTAAACATATTTTTTAATTTCGTCATAGATTAAATCGTTAATGAAAAAATCCATGAAAACTTTTTTCACCAGCAACGAAATTTTAATAGACTTCCCTTTAAATTATGTCAGGTCATGAACTTTCAGCTGTATACTTTATCCTTCTCTACCTTCACGAAAAAATATTTTTTGTTTCATATGAAATTCATACAATAGTTGAACAGGGACGTACTTAGATTTATAGCGGCAACAAACCAAGATAATATTTTTATTTTGCGTATTTTGTATCGTGTATTGATAGATTACTTTGTCATCATTTTGATCATTCAGTAAGTTACCGAAAAGTCACAACAAATCATGTAATTTTATTTAGTCAATAAGAACAGGCATTATTACCAATAAATAACATTTAAATTTACATTAATCGAAAAAAATCTGTCACTGTGTAAAACCTTGAGGGAGACCCATGTTCAACAGTCGACTTCTTGTAGCTGAAGAAAGAGCAAAATAAGATCAAACCGTTTACGACAAAATACTTGTGAATAAAAAATATGATATTAGAAATAATTCCCTAGTCTGACCCTGTTACGGTGCCCTCGAGCGGCTCCTTTGATGCAAGCCGCTGCCGACTTTGCCGCTTCCGAAAGGCTATTAATCCCCTTGTCGGTCTATTTAATCACGCCGCCAATAGTGACCGTTAATTCTAAAGACGTGTTTACAGTTCACACTTATTGACATTTAATTTGGTTAAGTACTTGGGTACTGCGAGTTACGTAAAAACGAAGATCATAATTCATAATGGACTGATAGGATGATCTTAGTAAGATCTTCAGAGAAATTAATTGTATTGAAATGCAATGATTTTATAAAAAAAGGGATTAAAGTACTTAAGTAATCCGCTCCAGTCAGAAGTTTGTGTTTTTTTTTATTTTTTTCAATTAACAGTAATTATAATGTTGCTTTAAATTGTACAAGAATTTCACGGCTAGAGAAAGTTTTGACAATAGTTGTAACCCAATAAATGACATTTACTTATGAATTACATATGAAAATCTAGTGAGATAAAATCAGTAAACATGCGTACCAATAATGCAAATAAATTATTATAAACCAAAATAGGTATGAACATTTGTGTCTAATATGAACAGACCTTTATCTATCTTTTCATCATGAATTTCATAATAATATTTTTTTTCATTAGTTGAATTCGGATTTCAATCGCGTGTCAATTCAATGTATTTGTCGTGTTCATATTATTGTGAATTCGTTTTCAGTTATTTTGATTTAGTTGTATTAATTTCACAATGCCGTGTTACCTGTACAGTAATGTACAGTACACCGACATGGTTTTGGCGTACGGAATAGGCTATGGCAATTATAGTGAAGCCTTACTTTTGTATCTGGACTATTTCGGGCATCGCAATGATGAGCACGTGCCTACAAGCGGTAGAACACTTATGCGAGTGGTGCAACGGTTGAGGGAATGTGGAAGTTTTATGCCGCGAAATACGAATGCCGGCGGCATTGTTAATTTGGATATTCGCAATGTTGTACTCAACCATTTCGATGAGCACCCTGATGACAGTACAAGACGGGCGGGAAAGTTACTGGAAATACCTCACAGCACTGTCCATACCATATTGAAGAAAGACATGCGCCATCCTTTCAAGCTCACTACAGTGCAAGCTTTGCTGCCTGGCGATTACGAAAGTCGCCTAAATTACTGTCAGTGGCTAATTGACAAATTAAACGATGACGCAAGCTTTATCAATAATATTTTGTGGTCTGATGAGTGCACTTTTCAAAACAATGGAATGTTTAACCGGCGTAATACTCATCTGTGGGCAAGGCACAATCCACATGTTTGCAGGCCAACTGGTCATCAGCATCGTTGGTCCATTAACGTCTGGGCAGGTATAATAGGACATCGCGTTGCAGGCCCATTTTTTTTTGCCAAGCAGACTAACTGGAGAAGTTTATCGCAACTTCCTTTTGAATGATCTAGCAGACTTTCTGGATGATTTGCCGTTAAGCTTAAGGCGTAGAATGTGGTTCCAGCAAGATGGCGCTCCGGCACATTACTGTCATACAGTGCGAGAAGTTATTACCCACGAATTTGGTGACAGGTGGATAGGCCGTAACGGACCACAGCGCTGGCCTCCACGATCTACTGATCTAACCCCATTAGATTTTTTTCTATGGGGTTACATAAAAGATCAGGTTTTCGCTACGGAGTCCGAAACGGAGGAAGTGATGCGGCAAAAAATTACGGACGCTTTTAATAAATTACGCGATGATGAGTTAAATATTTTGCATCGTGTGCATCGTGGGACTGAACGACGCGCCCGCCTATACATAGCAGTCCAAGGTCGAAATTTTGAACATTACCCACCGTAGTATACGAATAGGATTTTAAGTGTGTAGTGACATGTGAATTGTAAAAGAAAAATTGTGACAGTGTTGTCGTGCAGGAATTTGAGGATCCTGTGCTTCCCTCCTTACCCACCAAGGCAATTATGGCTTCAATTACAAGGTCAGTTAACTATTGTTGTAGTCATTAGTAGTAATTAAACAGTGCATTTGAATCCATTGAGATCTTCTACCAAAGTTCTTTAAATGACATATTCTGAGGTTCTTAAAATGTTAAATACATATCACATAACTATGTGCACAGAGTGCACAATAGGCAATAACGTGATTTATACACAAGTATCCCAACTTACGTGTTGCTAAGTATCTACCGTCGGTTAAGGGGAGGCATATTTCATGTTAATGTTGTTGTTCTCAGTATCTTTGTTATTATTAAAGTACGCTAAAAAATGCATCTTAATCAAGATGCATTCCCCTTATACTATAATGTATATAAGCAGCTGCGCCATTTCCTTGGACACCCGGTATATACACACAAACACATATACATAAATACTCAATTATATATACAAACAAAATAAACATATACAAATAAAATATACATATATGGCACAATTTAATATAGAAAAGAAACAAACTATCGAAATAATAAATAAAACGAAGAAAAAATTCTACAACGACGCATTTACGAAACACAAAGAAGACCCAAAGAAGATGTGGCATTTGATAAACACTTTGTCAAACAACAAAATAAAACCAGAGATTGTTCCTCCAAAACTGATAAACGAAACACACAATGGCACAAATGTATGTGAAATTTTCAACTGCTTCTTTTCAACAGTTGGGTCGACATTAGCAAAAAAAATTACAGGTAATACTCACAATACTTTCAGCACAACTCCAAACACCCCCTCCAACAACCACCTTTCAAATCTATCACAATGTTCCAAAGACGAAGTCATTAAAATAATACAAAGTCTTGACCCAAACTGCAGTGGAGGTCTAGATTGTATAACAACCAAAGTTCTCAAATGCATAAGCAGCCTGATAGTAGATAATTTAACAAACTGCATCAACTTTAATTTAGCTAGAGGGACCTTTCCTGATGATCTCAAGGTTGCCAAAGTTACGCCTATTTATAAAACAGGAGCTAAAACTGATCCAAGCAACTACAGGCCTATTTTAGTTTTACCCATCATTTCTAAAATTTTGGAATAAGTTATTTACTCGCGCCTTGATAAATCGTCAAAATGGGTTTCGCCCTAAATCTAGCACTCTTTCAGCAACCATTGATTTGATCACTAAAATTCAAACTAACATTGATCAAAAACAGTTAGGTCTAGGAGTATTTATAGACTTAAAGAAGGCTTTTGATACTGTCAGTCACCCAATCTTGCTACAAAAACTAGAAAATATGGGTATATCGGGAGCAGCACTGGCCCTGTTTAAATCTTATTTGTCTGATAGATTCCAAGCAGTCAAGATAGGTAAATACCGTAGCCAATAACATAAAATAGCAGTAGGGGTACCACAAGGTTCGATACTTGGGCCATTACTATTTCTAATCTACATGAACTCCCACTTCATGGACACCTATCACTTTATGCTGACGATACTTGTCTTTTTTATTTTGGAAAAAGTTTACATGATATAATAAAGCAGGCTCAAGAAGATCTCTGTAAGCTTTCAATTTGGTTTCGGAATAATCTTCTTACAGTCAACACAACTAAGACCTGTTACGTAATTTTCAAACCCAAAAATAAAAAAGTGCCACCTCATACACCACTCACAATTGACGGTCAGACCTTACACCAAAAACACTCAGAAAAACATTTAGGACTAAGATTGGATTGTCATCTGTATTGGAATACCCACATGGACCACTTGAAATCCAAGCTTTCATCATTATTAGGGTCACTATGTAATATTGCACATTACCTTCCCCGCAGCGTCGGCCAAATCTGTATATATAAAAGAAGAAGCTGACTGACTGACTGACTGATCGATCAACGCACAGCCTAAACGGCTGGGGTTAGAGACTTGAAATTTTGACAGTAGGTACCTTTTATCACATAGGCATCCACTAAGGAAGGGTTTTTGGAAATAGCACCCCTAAGGGGGTAAAATAGGGGATGAAAGTTTGTATGAAAATCCGTCATTTTTGAAGTTAAATTCATGAAAATTAGTATTTGGCATTTAAGTTAAAAATAAAAAATATATGTTTCAGGATTTTTGGAAATTCCGCCCCTAAGGGGGTAAAATAGGGAATGAAAGTTTGTATGAAAATCCGTCATTTTTAAGTTAAACGCATGAATATTGGTATTTTGTATTGTTTACTTTTTCTCCCAAACATGACCTCCACGCGGGCGGAGCCGCGAGCAACAGCTAGTCATTTATAATTCCCTAGTAAAATCACATCTCCTATTTCTTATAGAAATTTGGGGTTTCGCGCCGAGAACTAACTTAAACGATTTGCAGGTTACACAAAATAAGCGAGTGAAACTGCTTTTTAGTTACAAATATTTGACATCCATAACTAAAGTTTACAAGGAAACACAAATCATGAACATAAAACAACTACACGCATACAGTACTTGTATACTCATATGGAAAATACTAAATGGAAGTATACACACGCATATAACATTCACAAAAGTCCACCAAGTGCATGATCGAAGCAGTCGTAGAAAAAATAATATAGTTACTCCGCTTATACATACTAATTATGGCAAAAGAACAATCAGTTTTGAAGGGGCACAGATATTCAATAAACTACCAAAAGATGTTAAAAATGCGGTTTCGTTCGGCATATTTAAATACAAACTAAAACAAAATATTTTAAATGATACAACATTAATGTAATAACTTTATTTACTGTATTGACCTACACTGTGACATGCCGAACGAACTCGTCTTTATTTATTGTAGCAAACATAGGTCGGCGTCGCTCGTTTAGAGTTTGATTTTGCGGGTAATCATAGATTAAATCACTACTTTATAAATCGTTTGTTAAATTTGTAAGTTAGAGACAAATCATAATCTTCGTCTTATGTTTGCTTTATGTGTCGAAGCACTTATATTTTTTACCGTATTAATTGATTTCTCATCTAAGTGAAATATAAATTTCTTTTGAGAAAATAAATCATCTTTAACCAGAAATAAAATATACAATTATAACCAACAATATATATATATACATACTATACGCATCCTCACCATATAATAACTGCAAAGTAAGAAATTGTACTAATTATAAGATGATAACAATTATAGGTAACATAACAAATAAATGTAAGAGTTAATTGACAAATGAACAGTAGAAATGTAAACAGTAGATGCTTAGAAAACAATGTAAATATAAATGGAAAAAAAGGTTACTCCCATCCTGCTCCCAAATTCCTCCCATAACCTCCTCCTAAAAATCCCACTAACCTCAAAACACACACATACGTGTGTATGTGTGTGTATGGATTGACTGGACTGGTTCAACCCAGATCCAGAACCACACAATCCACAAACACACACACCAAGGTTCTTTTCTCGGGTGGCGACCGGCCAGGAAATACCATCTGACCGGCCGTCGCTCGAAAACAGGACCAACACACAAGGGCTGTCCTGGGGTCGGGAAGATCCAGACAACCCATCTGGACCAACTCCGACCCACAGACAGACCCCAGAAAACACATAACAAAACTCTCATCTGGCTAGCCGTGATCCGGGCACAAAATACACACACAGACACACACCACATACACACAACACACACACTTCCTCGCCTTAAGGCCTCCCAGGAAATACCATCTGGACGGGCCCTAGGGAAGAAAAATGAAAAACACACACACATTAGGAATAAAAATTACAAAAGATACACAACAGCCATTACGATCAGGTAATGGAACAAAGGAAAAAAAAATATCTTGATCAAGATATTAAATATTTGTTTCTTATATTTACGCGAATATTATACATTGAAATAAAACGAATTTTACGGATTATATCGCGGTTTATTTTACTTTTTGAAACCCGACGTTTCGAAGGCTTTACAGCCTTCGTGGTCACGGGGCAGACTGCCTTCGTTTTATTTCAATATTAAATATTTAATTTTTAGACTTGGACTAACTGGGTTATCTTTATTGCAACAAGATCTCCGATGTTATTATATCTGATGGATATTCTTGCCAAGAATCATTCAACCAAGGACATCAAATCTTTTTGGAAAAATACCAATTTAAATTAACCTTAGTCCGGGCGTTCCAGGCCTCCGAGGAGTGTGAATGATCCGTACTGCATATCGTTTGAGTAATAAGAGGCACAAAATCAAATTATATAATATCAAATAAAGCAGCAATTTTTGGCGTGTATTGAAAATTTTATAAAACCCATGTGGGTTATATTAGTCATTAATCAACGCAACAACATCGTATTTCTGAGCTCCTTACATTTAAATCGAAATAAGTGGTAAAAAGATAAATTCAAAAACAAAAGTTAAGCCATCTTAATATTGGACCTAAAACCTATAAAGTGATATATGTGTGACTTCATAATATTTAGTGAATAGTGAGTAATTACTATTACAGTTTAAATAATAAAACATTATAATTAAATTGGTTCATTTGGTGCGTGCGATCTCACTCACACACACACGGAGGCTCGTACCGCGTACGGCGTCCACGCACACTAACACCGCTGAACACCTGTGCCCGCGTCGCGCACGTGCACCCGAATTCCTTCCGGGGCATTTATTACCGTGTTCAAACTTCATACGACGGATTGACAACAACTTTATTAGTGTGCTACATCGCTACGACTAACATCACACCCCTGCCTCATTCTTACTGCATTTTCATTTAAATTGCGTTTCTCAACTTTCACCGCTAACAATAAATTTATTGTTTAAGTGCTATTGATAAAGCGCGCATTACACTGCATGTTGAATTCAAATTGCGCTTTTGTGTTGGGTTGCATAGCATTAAAATTTCACAGTGCCTGCTTACATTCAATGAGTTAATTTTTACCGCTGAGCTATTAGCACCATTAAAATGCCTAAAGTCCACCGATCGCCTACTTCTTCTACATCTCTCTCAGCACCCCAAAGTACAACATCGGTACCAGAAGCCAACCCAACAGGAAACAGAACAACAAATATGACAACGAGAGCAAAACGCACCCAAGCCTGTGTTCCCCCGTCCACGGAGGAGGACTCTCAATCGTTTGAGGATCGCATAATGGCAATGCTCACTTCATGGAAAAGCGAGCAGGACTCAGTTCTCAAAAAGTTAATATCTGATATATCGGAAGTTAAACTTCAAAATAATAAGATTCAAAAGTCTAATCTAGAAATTGAGAAGGCGATTGAGTACATCAATAAAGAATACGAAAGTATGAGGACAACGATTGAAAAAATGGAAAAGGAACGGAATGATCAACGTATGTATATTCTTGATTTAGAAAAGAAAGTGAACGATCTTCAATATTCCTCACGCCCCGCAAGCATTGAAATAAGGAATGTTCCCGTCGGTGACACGCAATCTACGGAAGACCTAACATCAATTGTTCTTAACACCTGCAGCGCCATCAAATCAGATATAAACAGAAATGACCTGCGTGATGTTTACCGTCTTTCTAGTAAAAAGGGCGAAATTAGACCGATCGTTGCCGAATTCAAAACTGTTTATTGTAAAAATAGAGTCATTGAATGTTCACACAAATTTAATAAGAGCCTGCCGGTTGCAGATAAACTAAATACTACACATATTCAATTTAATGGCCAAAAAACCCCGATTTACATAGCGGAACACCTTCCACCCATTATGAGACAACTTTTTTACGAAACCCGCAAGTTTGCGAAAACTTATAACTACAAGTTTTGCTGGGTTCAGACTGCCAAAATTTTTCTTCGCGAAAGGGAAGGCTCTAAATACAAGATTATTACATCGATCTCTGATCTCAAACAACTGCAACCAGCTGAATCCTGAGTTAGTGTATTCTTTTCCTATTTATTCCTCAGATATTATACAAAAAATATTTTTTTACTTTTGTACTCAGACTGTTTTTGTAACTAATATTGTTTGTTACACATTTTATTATTTGCATGTCAAAGTTAATTATGTCTCATGTACTGAGTATTTTAATTACAATTTTTATTTCGTTAAATATAATTTAATTATACCACTGTATACACACACAAGCCATGTCTTACTCCTTATTATAAAGTTTATTACTTTTGTGATTTTTTCCGTCTTAATTTACGTCAACCCGTTATAATATGTTCTGCTATATCATTTATACTTGTAATATCCCTTTTAAATACCTTGGCTCCGTATAGACGAAATAATGTGCTATTTTACTTGCGTTTGTGCTTATTAGTGATAAATAAATATGTTGATATCTTATTTCAAACATGCTTGACTTAAACTCTTTATCTGCGGAACTAGATTCCTTTGGAACAAGCCAACATATGATCTGTAAGCCTGAAGATTGTACCAAACTATAAGTTTTCCAGCAAATCGCTCACATTTTTACACCTCAACATACGTAGTATATATCGGAATTTCAGCGCACTAAGAGTTTTTCTGATTAGTATTGGTATAACACCAGATGTGCTAATACTATTAGAATGTTGGCTGAACGATAAGTCTGATATACCTACTCTCGAGGGATACACATCATATTCCACTAAAAATAATAATAATCAAAATGATGGTGTTACGCTATACGTTAAATCAACTCTTGGTCACCTGGTAACCGAACCTATGTTCTCCGATGGAAATTGTTTAGTCTGTAGAGTTAAGTATTACAATCTTACTATTATTGCATTGTATCGTTCGCCCTCTTTTTACAATATTGATAACTTTATTAATAGCCTTGACAGTATAATTACCAGAAACTCTGACCAAAAGCACATTGTCATAATGGGTGACATGAACATAAACATAAATCCAATGCATCCGAACCAGAAGGCAAATGAATACCTGAATCTTATCGCCTTGCACGGATTTTTACCGACACATACACTTTCTACACGCGAAGACAGTTGTTTAGATCATGTTCTCTTAAAATCCAACTTAAATTCTAACACCATTGTTTTTGACACCAAAATTACCGATCATAATCCAGTCCTTTTAAATATCGATACTAATCGTTCATCTCCTAATACACTTTCCACACGTACTATAATTGATTATGTAGCCGTCTATGATGAAATTATTATTACTGATTTCAGCCAGGTCACAGCATCATTAGATCCCAATTTGTCAACTGAATTGTTAATCTGCATTCTCGACTGCATTATTAAAAAACATTCTAAAATAGTTAAAATACCTTCCAAATGCAAAGTTTTTAAGCCATGGATAACTCAGGGCCTACTCCGCTGTATTCGCAATAGGGATATTATGCACCGAAAAATAAAAAAAAAACCCCAATAGCTACATTCTCAAAGTTACGTACTTAAGGTATCGTAACTTTTGTAACAAACTTCTTAAGAGACTAAAACATGCTTACGAAAGATCTGAATTTGATAAGGCTAAAAATGACCCCAAAGCGACTTGGAAAGTTATTAAAAATATAACCGAATCGCATCGCACTATCGTTCCTCCCATAGAATTATTAAAACTTACTCCGGATGAAAATTCTTCGATAAACAAAGTGAACCATTTCTTCTCCAACATCGGCAGAGACCTAGCAGAGAAAATTGTGCCCGCTTCCCATTTATTGCATTCTCAGCTATTTCAAGTAAATATCACAGATAAATCGCTTGCCTTACTGCCTACAGATGAGGCAGAAATAAGTAGACTTATCCTTGATTTACGCACTAATTCCGCTACTGGCTGGGATGGTATCTCTCATAAGATATTGAAAATGTGCTCATTTGCTCTGGTCCCTGTAATTACATATATTTGTAATATCTCGATCTCCTCCGGCACTTTTCCCACTCTGTTTAAAAAAGCCGTTGTCCATCCTATCTACAAAGGTGGCGACCGAGACAGTGTTAACAATTATAGGCCTATCTCTGTTCTCTCTACCTTGTCAAAAATTATTGAAAAAGTCCTAAACAACCGCTTAGTCAGTTACACAATATCCTAGCACCTAACCAATTCGGTTTTAGAAGCGGAAAATCTACCGAACACGCTGTTAATCCTCTAGTAGAACACGTCATTGACAGAATGGACGCACATGAAAAGTGCATGGGTATTTTCCTCGACCTATTAAAAGCATTTGACACTGTCTCGATCCCGCTTCTCCTAGCCAAGATGTAAAAAATCGGAAGACGAGGGATATGCTTGGACATTTTTAAAAATTACTTGACTAACCGCACGCAATGTGTAAAAATTGGCTCAGTAATTAGCAATACCTCAACTGTCACCTATGGAGTTCCGCAAGGCTCCATTTTGGGTCCCACACTCTTCCTAATCTACATAAATTCTTTATGCCAGCTTTCGATACCAAACTGTTCCATTTTCACTTACGCCGACGACACTGCCTTGGTTATACATGGAAATAACTGGGATGAGACACTTTTACACTCTGAATTTGCACTTAACCAAGTCATGAAATGGCTAACGCTAAACTTATTGACATTAAATTTAAACAAGTCGACCTACTTAATGTTTTCTTTAAAACCCTTGAACCACACTATCTTAGACAGCATAGTACTTAAAGCCCACTCATGCTCAGCGTCATCCCCAAACCCTACCTGTGACTGTCATATTTTAAATAGATCCAGTACTGTCAAGTATCTTGGTGTACAAATTGACAATCTCCTGAACTGGAAAGCTCATTTGTCATCCCTGACCTCACGTGTGAGGAAATTAATTTACGTTTTTAAAAAATTACGTAACTCTGCAGACCGAAATACTCTATTTACTGTGTACTACGCTCTAGGGCAATCTATATTGAACTATTGTATCTCTGTTTGGGGTAGCGCCCATAAAACATTCCTTCTGTTATTAGAGCGTGCGCAAAGGGCAGTGCTAAAGGTTTTAACCTGTAGGCCGTTCAGATTTCCCACAGACCTCCTATACAAAAATTGCCAGGTCTTAACAGTAAGGCAACTGTACATACTCCACACGGTTTTACGTAAACACTCCACCCTTACTTTCGATCCGAATGTTTTAAAGAAACGACGGGCCTACGCTGTTTGTCCATCCATAACTTTCAACTCATTACTGGCTAAACGGAGCTTTAAAGTTACTGGCAATCACATTTACAATAGACTAAATAAACTTTGTAACACCTATTCTCTAAATAAGTTTGATTGCAAACATAAAGTAAAGAAATGGCTACTAACACAAAATTACATAGAGACGGAATGACCTGAATTTCATAACACTTTAGTATACTTTATTTACACCTGTTTTAAGATAATGTTCTCATACACTTACACATACACACCAACACATACACACAACACACACAAACAAACGCGCGCTGATTACGGCACACAGACTTGCAACTACATGAAGATTCCCCCGATAATGTCTTTTTGTCGGAGTGCATTTTATATTATAATTTTTATCTTCTAAGTTTAATTTAAAGTCAATTATAATGTACGATATGAATCCCTGGTGTTCATAACACAAGTTAGATCTTTATTTGGACACCAGAGTTCAATCAAACACATCGGTGTACTCTTAGCATTACTCTATTTTTAATTTTATTTCTAGGTTAATTTATGTTATGTGTTACTGTATGTTTTTCTTTTGTGTGCAATAAAGTTTATCTTATCTATCTTATAACATTTTCAATGCGCTTGCTGATTTCAGCAAGCGCATCAGCTATATGTTTCTTTGTTTGGTGAGTAAAATTAATATGTGTAAAACAGAACTCAAAATTCCATACTAGCTATTTTTTATTATTACATAAATAAATACAAATCCCTGTTTCAATTAAATGAAATCGTTTATTGATCATGTAGACCATCACATAGCTCTTATGACAAGTAAATTTAACATAAAGCATATCTGCTTATGTATACACAGCATCATCAATACATACATCAATCAGTTCTATTGTGGTTACACTATAAAGTGCTTAAAAATGTGTACTACACGAGTATGTAATACAATCTGTATTTCATAAGATGTAAAGCATATGTTTGTCAATTTCAGGTGATTTGCCGACTAATCAGTGAGCAGGATAGAAACATACAATCAAAAATCGGATTACGGGCATAATCACTCCGACTCTCTATTATGATTTGAAATAAGTAAGTTTATTAATAACATTTTTGTAAAGACATAACAAGTGACTCTTGAAAACTATCTTTAATAAGTTTATAAAAATAAACAAGATATGGGATTATTATCATGCATCAACGAAGTAGACTTGTAACGGTGCCGATTTATCGAATACTTCACTAAGTTTATTATATCTAAAATTATCTTATATTTGTTAAGAGATTTCAGCTATTCTGTAGTAGCATCGTATTTTATGCTGGCTTCATTATACAAGGACAAATCTAAAAAAAATAAACTCTATCAATGTATAGTGCGACGAAACAAAGTTAGTTAGTTACATTCATAAAATGGATCTGAACAGTTCTAAATGTTTATTTGGAAGATTTACTTCAAAAAGAGATTCCATTTAATCTGAATATATTATATTATATTAACAATTTCATGCTGTCAAGGAAGATAATGAAATACAAGGGGAATGGGCCGATAAATCTGCCTGGTTTTAAAATTTTAGCAACATCTTTATATCAATATACCGATTATTTACTAAATTAAATATTTTTTTATTATAATTTACTGAACAATATTATTATGATAAAAATATCAGCTGATACTCGGTTCAACGACCACACATAACACCGAGCACCAGCGTGGCGTCACGCGGATTTTGGTAATAATTTAGCAGCTTATTATTGTGTCTATGTTTTATTTAGTTAAGTCGAATATAATAAAATATTTTAAAATTAAAATAAACTATAATGTTAGGTTCTATAAATTATATTAACCTAAAATATTGTGCCGGATTGTAAAATCTTCCTATATAAAAAAGAGAAAATGTTCACTTCTGAACAAATCTTCTGTATTTGGAGGTACAATATTGAAACATATACACAACAGAAACATTTCCGTGAAATGGTTTTATCACCTTTATTGTTTTCACAATATATAAGCGCGTTTTTCTGTATACTGGGCAACACGATGATACAACCCAATACTATATATTTCGTAATTATTATTAAATTAACTTTATTATGTAAAATCATCTTAATAATGCTCAAAAAACACTACACTAAAACAATATACTGTTTTTAGATTTAATCATTAAATCATTTACTACTGGGATAAATTAATCTAGTACATTGTTTGAACAACATCATATAGGTGGTAATAGGGTATTTTCCTGGGTTTTATTTTAGTCCATTATTCGATATGCAACCGAATATAACACGCAAAATAAACTCTTTTTGTTTAAAGATACTACCTAGTACATTATAAATTAATGATTTTAAAAAATCGTAATCACTAGCAGTATCCACTACTTATACGCATATTATGAAACATCTCTACTGTGAACAACGTCAGTATAAAAAGCAAAGCTAACCTCAAAAGATGTACTACTGAACATAAACAGAAATAAATAAAAAAGTAATAAAAATAGAGTAGTTTCCTGTGGTTAACTTTGTGCATTATTCGATATGCAACCGAAAAAAAAACTATTTTCCGAAAACAGAATCAAAATTGCTTGAAAATTGAGATCATAATGTTTATTTTAAATATTGGTATGTGTTAAAATGGTTGTGCAGTGGGCACTTATCACTATTTCCCTCGCACAACATTTACTGTCATTTGACAATTACCCCTTCCAGCAGATTTGAATGGCGTCTAATTTACATATTTTTGTTCGGATTCATACAATTATTTCGATAATAGGTTTTAGGTAATGTAATTTGTTGATTAAATTAATAAAGAAATATCGTGTCAATTACCCTATTACACCCGCTTACCTGCCGCGAACCAACCATCTAACGACTTAGCAGTCCAGTCGATAAATGCCAACCGTGAAACACGAAAAAATAACACGTGATATTTTAAACTTAACCAATTATAGGTTTTGCGCTATGAGCAGATTTCTCCGATGGGGGACACGCTCAGCATGACATAATATACGCTTTGAGAAAGACAAAATTTGCTTATAGTCATTGACTGGCTGCCGATATAAACAATAAAAAATACTTATGTACGCGCGTGAGAAGTTATACTTCTTTGGCATCATTAAAAAATAGTTTTTAATTGCATGCAAATATTAATAGTTGTAATAATTATTAGGAAAATTATATCAATAAATAATACATACGGATAATTAACCTCAATTGTATTGGAGTACTTGAAAAAGTATATAAGCACAATTTTTTTCACTAATATTTACGAATAGTAAATAATATTCAATTTAAATTTCGGTATCTAATGTCCTTATATTTCATGCCAGCCTGGTACTAGGGCAACTTCAGAGTGTTACTTTTGTGTCACGCGCATCTTTGACAAATTTCACTCTCATCATTTTTTCATAACGCGCCTAAATAAGTATAACTTCAAAAATATTCCAACTTAATTTTTAGTAATTTATAAATCCTTAAAGTTAATTAAAGTTTGTCCTTTGAACATTACGTGCCACGTAGTGCACAGCTTAGTTTATATGATTGAAACCCAAAAATATCACCCAGAAGCCAAGTTGTTAGTGCTGCACAAACTTAATTTCGTGGAACCCACATCGTAACATGAAAACGACAGCCCTCTGGTAAGAATTTATTTCTTATTGATTATTTATTTCTTCAGTATATCGTTGTATAATAGAAATATATTTTCCTTAGTACATCAAAATAAATCTCTTTTCGTAATTATATTTAGAAACAAAATCAAATTAAACCAAATCCTTTGGCAACAGACCCTGCACCATAACCACACAGTGAACCGTTTTCGCCTCCAGATGAATATCGTTATTTATATATATTTTTGTCATTGTTTGAGATACACATACATAATGACACAAAGACCAAACCCAAAAATGAAATCTCACCTAGAAAAAGAGAATTCGAGCGATAGAGAATAGATAGAGATCATCTTAACAGAATGTTGGCTTTCCGACAATACAGATCTTTTCAATATTCCTGGCTATACTTGCTTTGCTACAACGAAAATTAATAACCAAAACGGAGGCGTAGTCGCATTTGTAAGATCGCACTGGAGTGCAACTATGTCGGAACCCTTACTTGAGGAAGCAGAATGTTTAGCTATTAAATTAAATGAAATAAATTTGCTCTGTGTTTATAGGTCGCCATCTTTTAAAAACATAACTAAATTTCTATCCTCACTGCATACGGTCATTACTTCAATAAAGTCTGGTGAATCGATAATTCTAGTGGGAGATATTAACATTAATATACTGTCCACCAATGAATCTCAAACCACCAACTACCTATGCCAAATGGCTGAACTCAACTTTCGTCAGGTAATTGATAAACCCACTAGACTGGATTCTTGTTTAGACCATATTTTTATTAGATCGAAAAGTGATCATAGCCTTGGAGTTGTTTGTAAAACTGATATCACTGACCACAATATGATTCTACTTGGCCTATCTTCTTTAAGAAATACCCACCATAAATGGTCTCGTTTAATTTATAAAACAGACAGATCAGCAATTCTTGATGAGTTGAAGCTTACGGTCTGGTCAATGATCTACTCTAGTACTGACGTTGATTCTGCAGCCGATATGCTTACAACAATACTCAAGGATCTAATTGAGAAGCACACTGTAGCTAAGCGTATCAGTCGTACAAAGTATACAATAAAACCTTGGATCACTCCCGGTCTGATCAAGTGTATGAGACACCGTGACAAATTACATTTGGATCTCCGTAGCCACCCTAAAGATACTTATAGGAAACATATTTATAACAGATATAAAAAAATTGTAATGACCTGTTATACCGATTAAAAAAATCATACGAAAGTGAAGAATTAAAACAGAATAAAAATGATCCCAAAAGATTATGGAAATCTACCAAAAACATTTGTTCCCTCGACTCTCCAACATATGAACAACCAGACCTTTTAAAAACTAAATCAGACATTCCCTCATCATTAAATTATTGCAACGAATATTTCACCAACACAGGAAATAATCTTCAAAACATCTTGAATAAACTAGACAGATCAGAATCTGATTTAGCGCGATTTAATAATCTAAGTCAATGTCCAGAAACATTCTTTCTACATCCTACAAATAAGTTCGAGATTAATACAATTATTAACCAGCTTAAAACAGACAGTGCTCCCGGAATAGACGGTATACATGTATCACTAGTTAAGTACATTAAAGACCAAATTGTAGATCCACTAACACATATCTTGAACCTTAGTCTATCCACTGGGATCTTCCCTTCTATATGGAAAGTTGCTAGCGTTGTTCCTATTCACAAAAAAGATTCAAAGTCGTGCCCAGAAAACTACCGTCCAATTTCATTATTGACAACATTTGCGAAAATTCTTGAAAAACTTGTGAATAGACAATTAGTAAATTTTATCGACAATAGGCTTAGTGAACATCAATACGGTTTTAGACGAAGACGGTCTACCGAGGATGCTGTAGCACATCTCACTGATCTTATCTCCACCCACTTACATAACAAACAAAATTGTATAGCTGTATTCATCGATTTAGCCAAAGCTTTTGACATCGTTTCTGTACCGATACTCAGGAAGAAGTTAGAAAGCTTCGGTATCAGAGGCCTGTCGCTGGAATGGTTTTTGAGTTATTTGACTGACAGAGAGCAATGCATTAAAATTGGTGATTTTTTGAGTGCTAAACGACCTATTACTTATGGTGTTCCACAGGGAAGCTTATTGGGACCCACACCACCCACACCGCTCTTATATTTAATGGCAAATCTTGGATAGACACATTATACTGGACACAACTGGGAATTGAAAACGCAACCAAATGGCTAGATAACAACCTCTTAACAATTAATAGTCAAAAAACGAAATTTCTTTGTTTTCATAAAACTAAAGCTTCTGAACCAAAAAAATCCCATTATCTTAAAAATTCATTCACAGTGCACTTTTTTCGAATCATGTAATTGCAGTGTTATTGAACGAACCAAAACTATAAAATATCTTGGTGTAATAATAGACGAACATCTGTCCTTTAAACCACATATTACAGCATTAGCGGCTAAAGTCCGAAGACTTACGCATGTTATGCACCGCATTCGCGATGTTGCAGACACGGTAACAACTCGACTCGTATATACGGCACTGTGTGAGTCCATAATTTCGTACTGTATTACTTCTTGGGGAGGTGCAGGTGTAAATACAATGCATCAAATAGAGAGAGCACAGAGAGCTGTCTTAAAGGTTATGTTAAAGAAGCACAGATAGCACTCCACACAACCTCTTTATTCAGAGGGTAAAACATTAAATGTAAGACAAATTTTTATTTTTAAGATTGCTCTTTTTAAGCATAAACAAATTATTAATTCTGACTTTACTCAACAAATGCAGACTAAGCGAAAATTCAAAATTCCAACTGTAAAAGTCAATTCTCGATTCGCACGTTTCTCACGCTTTTTAAGTGCTCATGTATATAATTCTATAATGAAAAACTGCAACATTAAGTATTGCTCAACATAATGCCAAGAGACAAATAAAATCTTGGTTATTGCAATTATCATATGACGAGACTGAACTTATCATGAAAATAATTTCTTAAGTAAATGCAACACACACACGTGCACACACACACAACCACACGAACACACACACACACACACACACATACCACATACAAACAATACAACACCGAATACATCTTATTTTTATTCCTTTTCTTTACTTTTTATTATAATATTCTTACATTACACCCTAATTACTTTGATATTTGGTAACTGTAATTAGTATAGGGTCCTCACGATACAGGCTGTGCCTAGTGTGAGGACCACAAATAATTAATTTTTATTGTCATTTACTAATAGTCTACTACATACTATTGCGCGTAGAACCGATGGCCGTTGGGGCGGAAAGGTTCTGGAATGGCGACCACGTACCGGAAGGCGCAGCGTGGCTAGACCCCCCACAAGGTGGACTGATGACCTGGTAAAGGTCGCGGGAGTCCGCTGGATGCGGGTGGCGCAGGACCGGTCATTGTGGCACTCTTTGGGGGAGGCCTATGTCCAGCAGTGGACGTCCTCCGGCTGACATGATGACTAATAGTCATTAACCCCACCCCATGCTTTGGATTTTGTTACTCTAACCCCGCTCAGAATCTAGTTACTGCCATCTTACAGATAAGTTAGTAGTAAAATGAATTAAAATACTGAACAAAGAGATGCATTGTATGTTAATCGTTTACAAAAAAAATAGGCCAAAAAATTAAGCTAAGAAATTCTTATTACACGGTCACGGAACAAATTATGGGAAAAATAATTAGCCATAAGTTATATTAAGTTATAATATATATAACTTATGGCTTGCGTTAAAGTTCCACAACATTACCAGCTCCGCTGTTGGTTACTGCTCCTACGCATCATGTGTTACCTGGCTGTCGATAAAAATTAAATCAAGTAATTATTTTATAATTTTTTTGAAATACTGTTTATGGATAGGTGGCAACATGAGAGTCATTATAATTACCACAACTGGGAAATGTACTAGTAGTACTAATCAAGATAGAAGTATTATGCATACATACATAAATATAGACTCACGCCTGTAATCCTCGAAGGGGGGGTAGGCAGAGATGTAACCAGTACACCCACTTTTCGCCGAATATATTACGGTCCCATAATGTGATAGGGGGCGAGCCTATCGCCATACCGGGCACAAATCCAGACTCCGAGCCGATACAGAAACCCAATATCACTATAACAAGTATTATGCATAAGACACAAATAGACAGATTTATTAATACTTCTGATATGGCTGCTCATTATGAAGATAACTATAATAAGACGTCCTTAAAGACTGGCCTTAAATATAAAGTTCCGGCAAAAAAAACATCTCTGAATCATTGGGCACAAAATGATTCGTTTGCAGATGACGCAAGATATTTAAATACTACTGTCATGATAATGGACGAAAAAGTTTTTGTTCCCCAGAAACTATACTTATGTTTATTGGGGGTGGATGAGTACAAACAGAACAAGAAGAATTGGTGGAAAATTCAGGATGGATGACAGTAATGAATTATAAAGAGATCCTTGAGGATTCACTTTTACTTACTGCTCGAATAGTTTATCCCAATTAAAATATTCATTTCATGTGAGATAATTACTTATGCTCATTGGGGGTGGATGAGTAAAAACGGACCAAGAAGAATCGGTGGAAAATTTAGGACAGATGACAGTAATTAATTATAAAGAGATCCTTGAGGATTCATTTTTACTAACTGTTCGAATAGTTTATCCCAATTAAAATATTAATTTCATGCAAGATACTTACTTATGCTCATTGGGGGTAGATGAGTAAAAACAGACCAAGAAGAATCTGGAAAATTCAGGATGGATGACAGTAATGAATTATAAAGAGATCCTTGAGGATTCACTTTTACTTACTGCTCGAATAGTTTATCCCAATTAAAATATTCATTTCATGCGAGATAATTACTTATGCTCATTGGGGGTGGATGAGTAAAAACGGACCAAGAAGAATCGGTGGAAAATTTAGGACGGATGACAGTAATTAATTATAAAGAGATCCTTGAGGATTCATTTTTACTAACTGTTCAAATAGTTTATCCCAATTAAAATATTCATTTCATGCAAGATACTTACTTATGCTCATTGGGGGTGGATGAGTAAAAACGGACCAAGAAGAATTGGTGGAAAATTCAGGATGGATGACAGTAATGAATTATAAAGAGATCCTTGAGGATTCACTTTTACTTACTGCTCGAATAGTTTATCCCAATTAAAATATTCATTTCATGCGAGATAATTACTTATGCTCATTGGGGGTGGATGAGTAAAAACGGACCAAGAAGAATCGGTGGAAAATTTAGGACGGATGACAGTAATTAATTATAAAGAGATCCTTGAGGATTCATTTTTACTAACTGCTCGAATAGTTTATCCCAATTAAAATATTCATTTCATGTGAGATAATTACTTATGCTCATTGGGGGTAGATGAGTAAAAACAGACCAAGAAGAATCTGGAAAATTCAGGATGGATGACAGTAATGAATTATAAAGAGATCCTTGAGGATTCACTTTTACTTACTGCTCGAATAATTATCCCAATTAAAATATTCATTTCATGCGAGATAATTACTTATGCTCATTGGGGGTGGATGAGTAAAAACGGACCAAGAAGAATCGGTGGAAAATTCAGGTCGGATGACAGTAATTAATTATAAAGAGATCCTTGAGGATTCATTTTTACTTAATGCTCGAATAGTTTATCCCAATTAAAATATTCATTTCATGCAAGATACTTACTTATGCTCATTGGGGGTGGATGAGTAAAAACGGACCAAGAAGAATTGGTGGAAAATTCAGGATGGATGACAGTAATGAATTATAAAGAGCTCCTTGAGGATTCATTTTTACTTACTGCTCGAATAGTTTATCCCAATTAATATATTCATTTCATGCAAGATACTTACTTATGCTCATTGGGGGTGGATGAGTAAAAACGGACCAAGAAGAATTGGTGGAAAATTCAGGATGGATGACAGTAATGAATTATAAAGAGCTCCTTGAGGATTCATTTTTACTTACTGCTCGAATAGTTTATCCCAATTAATATATTCATTTCATGCGAGATAATTACTTATGCTCATTGGGGGTGGATGAGTAAAAACGGACCAAGAAGAATCGGTGGAAAATTCAGGACGGATGACAGTAATTAATTATAAAGAGATCCTTGAGGATTAATTTTTACTAACTGTTCAAATAGTTTATCCCAATTAAAATATTAATTTCATGCAAGATGGCAGTTCTATACATAATTTAAGGATTTTCCAAAACTGGTTTGCTGAGCACACCAATTTGTCGACTCTTACGACAGCAGTGGATACTGTGGTGGATACAAACGTCTCCATTCAACATGGCGGAAGACGCATATTAAACCTATAATTCTCATACGAATTTGTATAAGACGAAATACGAAGGTATGTGAAGGTATTGTGGTGAACTAAGGCCTAACCCCTTTCGTTAGTAGAAGAGGCCTGTGCCCTGCCGAGGACAATGTTTAATTCGAAGTCGTTGTTCAATCAATTGTAACGTTCGTGTTTTGTTCGGGTATTTTAGATACAAAACTCGGTGTGCAGAACAAGTGAGAAAATAGTTTAATATACTAAATTGTGCCTGTCTGCGCGCCTAGTACTCAAGCAGTAGTTGACACCAACAAGCCCCGCCCAGCTGTGAGAGTGCAAGAAACAATACAGACGAAGTAATCTTGTTTTCCTTTCCTCACTAAAAACGCCCACCAGCGTGGATGGATAGAAGATATTCTAGGATTATCCTATGCGAAGGCGCATTTTCGTCTAGAAGTACCAGGGACGCAGTAACCAAAACAGAGAGGAAACTGGACAAAAATATATATGCAAGAATTGAACAAATTCGATTCTCTAGAACTAAGGTTTGAAATCCGTAACATCTCAAGGAATAATTCTGATAGGGTAGAAACTGAGCAAGCTCTGTCAAAAATAGTTAATCAGATGGATAAAACAATCAAAATAGATATAATTGATTCGAATATCAAGGACATTAACAGAATCACCGCGTAGAAATCTTCTAAGCCGATTATTACCGAAAGTATATCAATATCAAGTCAGTTTTCGTTGCTGAAACTCTTACACAAAAATCCCAGAAGTTGATTTACGTTTTGCTGGACTTCACGCGGAGTGGTGTAAGTGATGTGTACTGTGAAGAACTGAACACAATGATGGAGAAGCTCGCACATCTCCAACCAGCTTTGGTCAATTGTTCGTCTCCGCTGCATCCGTCAAGAAGGGCATCAATAAGCTGCCATTGCGTTGGCAAAGATGCATCGATTGCACATGTGATTATTGTGATTAACAGAAATAAAAAATATAGGTTGTCTATATTAGCGTTGATATTGTGTGTACTTTTGTAAATTTAGCATTAGCAGTGATACCGCACAATTTTAGCCTTATATCGATCACTTTCTTATTCTAATATCGATGCATTCCTTAACTCAAAAAATGAAAAACAAAAATAGTTAAGACAACTTTATAAGAATAACTTACCCAGTTTACAGAGAAACGCCAACTTTTATTGATTTTGACATTACTAAATAAGATTGAGACGGTGTTACAAGCCATTGAAAAATTAATGTTATTTTTTCTTAAGTATTATTTGGACTTCACCGTTTCATAGGTTATTTTGCCAAGGAAGAATGAATGTTGAGAGCAATGAAACACTTCAACGTCTGTAATTTCAGTCGATTTTTGACAAGGACAAATTTAACTGATTTTTAGTCTAATTTAGAGAAATTTGTTAACCCCTCCAGTCAGGAAGGATATTAAAAAAAAAAGTCGGGAGTAAAGCAACAAGCTTTTATTTCCATAGCATTAAAGTTAAAAATTGCATGCAAGAACGGCGAGTGTTGCTAGTGTACGCGCCGCCGGCGTGTCTATCCGTCATGACAGTTTAAGGCTAAGTAATGTAATAATATAGACTATGTCTGGAGAAGAACTCCATAACTATTACCACAACGAAAAATTTAAGAAAGAAACAAAGGTAAACTGTTGGGACTATTCTGGAGTATTTTGTGGAACGAACAAAACCGATTTGAACTATACCAACCACAAGCAAAAAGAGAGAAGATTTCCATTTTATTTTTGTGTACTCCTCCGGACAGCAGGGAATATTGTGAGGGTAACATTAGTCCTGGGGGGTGAGATGTAGGAACGAGCAACATAATGTAAGATTTAGACTTAAGCCATAGTGATATATTTTAAATTCTCGGTGTTGGTTTAAGAGATAATTGTGTGTATTCGGTATGTTGGTCTTATTTCAATTAATGTATTGAAGCAAATCCAGTAGTCCGCCAAGTTATTGTTCTATTTTAAGTCTCGGTGCAAGATATCAATGTATAATTACAGTAGCAATGTTTAAGTGTTTACATTAATTATTATAGCATTTAATAAAAGAGGGTCGCAGTCTGTTTAGTTCTAAAATTTTGTGTCTAGGGAACTATTATTATTACTCACGAAATAAAATTACGGGATCGCGCGCAAACTGTGTTTTATTTTTTCAACATTTTTATATGGAACCTGAACCTACATTGGAAAAAAAATATAGTTATTTGCGAGACAGCGTAATTTACTATCAATAATTTTTATTACTATCCTATGTTGATTTTTAAACATTATTCCCTCGTGTCTAGTAAGGATATTAAAAAAAAGTAGGGAATAAAATACAAGCCAAAATCATTTTTATTTCCATAACAGTTAAAAATAACATGTAAGAACGGCGAAACTGGCCAGTATTTGAACGCACCTCCGCACCGCCGGCGAGCCTGTGTGTCATGACTGGATTTCGATGCGTAATCCTTTTTATGAAAACGGAATCAACTTTATTTAAAAAAGAAGCCATTATTATTTTTTTAAATATCGTTATGCGAAAAAACGGGTAAAAGAAAAATGGGAATATCTCACTATGTACCTTGCACTACTACTGTTGTAACCTCTGTAGTTAGAATACATAGTTTGTAATCGAATGCTTTAAATTTTTAACACAATGTATAAAAATGTGACATTCATTATTGACTCCTGAATAAAATTCTAAAGCCTACGGTCTGCATTTTTTCAACAACTACATCGTAATGACAATTCCGAGAGGTGACGTCACAAATCACAACGTGCATCCCTGTTTAACCCTTCGTCATTAACCCCTAACCAGCTTTGCATAGCTTAAAACTTAGGTACTTATTTGTGAGATTTATGAAAAAAAAAACAATAAGGATTATGTAACGTAACTGATTGATTGAAATAATAAAAAAAACTTGACTGGTACCCTATTTCAAATGTGGTTTGTAACTAAGTAAAATAAAAAAAACACCTGGGGTGTTTCACCGGAAGTAAACAAAAAATACAAGAGTAGGACTATATAGACTAGTAGCCACATAAAATACTTGAGACAGTGTGGTCTTGCGTTAAACCAGTTGAGATTTTAATGATTCGACCAACTTTTGAGTACGCACTCTAACAAAAGTCGCGCCAGCTTTCTACGATGGGTGCATTTAACACGATTTGGTTGCCGGTGCGGATAAAAACGCCAATTCGAGTCCGCGCTATTCAAAGCGCTAATGAAAATAGGCGGTCTCGCATATCTACGAGCTACATCTTTCCACCCGCAAGCAGACGGCCGACGCTAGACGAAACACCAACTACAAATGGACCCACACACACAAAATATACACCACAGGACAGCTCATAACCTGATCACCCCACAGCGTCGGACCCCTAGTACGTCCACGAATAAGAAATGCTAAATACTGCATCCCAGGCCCTGGGAGGGAGAGCTAAAGGAAACGTGATTTTTCAAGGAATAACAGACATTGCATCAGACCAATCTGGGTTATCAGTGGCAAGTCCAGACAGCCAACTAGAGAAACTTCTCGGCGGATTAGAGCTCCACGACCAGAAACCCAGATAACTCCTCCGTCGATTGCATTCAATCGCAGTATCCTTGCCGATCAAGCCCTTAAACATATATGGCTTCGCCAGATTTCACAACAAGTCCCCAGCATAATGGCCGTTACAACAGAAAAATCTCTTAACAATCAGAAATAGCCGACAAAATGTTGGAACAGCAAGACCTCGGAGCAACAGTCGCCTACTTTACCACTCCAAGCACAAAAGCAAGATCTACAGCTAGAGTTAATGGCAAAGAATATATGTATTAGAAAATAGAAAATATTACCTAATATCGAAATCGCCGAACTACGTGCTGATTGACACACTGACGTGACGTGACGGTTTATGAATAGCTACTTATGAATAACTATACAAGTTGTATAATAAAACATAATAACTTTGAATATGTAGTACGTAAATTCAATTTTAGGTTATTTAGTAACTTCGTAGCCATAAATGAGGTTTGAACATTAGTTGTTTTAACATGTCAGTATTTTTTTAATTAGGCATTTAATCACACTTTTAGCTGGGATTTTTTTAAATTAGGTCGAGATCGCTCGAGTATAATTGTGACGGTGGCATTATTTCTCTTCTTCAAAACAAAGTCAATAAATTACAAGTAGGAAATGAAATAATGCAATCGCTGTCTGTGCCCGACTTTCCAGGATTTCTTTGTCAGGAAATCCCGGAGACAAAAAGACCCGGTTAAGTCCCTAATGACGATAGATGAGATTTAAGAGTTGAGAACAACAACTTTTATACCAGACGACGCAAATATTTTACATCATGTATGGGTACATTTTTTTCCCGGTAAAACTACAACCACGAAGAGTTCACAGCACATATTAACTACTTACCAGCACCAAACACGAACGAGACGACAAAAAGAAACGAAATACCAAACAACGACAACAAGATATAGAACCAACGAAATCCAGAATGTTCCATAGAGATAAAATCACTTATTTTTTGCTAATACTATTTAAATATATGCACGACAAAATGACCTGGTGGATAACACCTCAGCGAAATAAACAAATGCTGAGAAGAAAATTAAAACTTAATAGTCCGCGAACTCCGCCAAAATTAATCGTCGATTGCCGACATTGGCCGCCGAAATTAAATCACAACCCACAAATAATTGACTGATAAATCAAGATATCTATAAGAAAACTAACGAAATTATTGATGCTAAATGTTTTAAATAATGTAATGACTACAATACTTTATTTTGTCTTACTCCACAATAAAATTTATAATTAATTATCAACTACGATTCGCAATAATGAACGCTATGGCTGGCTATTCTATTTCTAAAATTTAACGTAAGCCATAGGTGTGCAAACGATACATCGATGTTTTACATACATCGATATGAACATCGATGTTTTTATGATTGGTACATTTAAATCCTTGGAAAAAATATAGTGCTTAAGTAAGGTTCAAGAATAAATAAAATGTATTAACACTTAACAGAAGCATTAATGTTGCAAGTGTTGAGTAAGGAAAAGTCAAATTGAGTTATAAAAGTATTTAAGTATCAGTTATTAAAATTAATATGATAAAACAAATACTACAGCTAGCAACTTCTGATAAATCTGATATAAAAGATTCATAATTTGACAATTGGAAATAATATAAACACCTACCATACAAGAACATGAAAAATAAATAATCTGCGATGGCTATAACAGAAACCATCTGTTAAAGAAGAATAGGCTTTGTTGCCTGCAAACTAAAGTCCTAGTAAAACACATTTTTATTGAAATATATATTTTAAGTTCCTTCGTGAATTTAAGAAAATGTAATTTCTTTTTCTAATTGTATTGTTCGTATACATCTTTTCAGGTGAGAAATGTGTTATTTTAAAAATCCTTCTGATTGTTTTATGGTTTAATTCATTGAAGTTAGGTAAGGTTAAAAACTGTTAAGATATTATTACTTTTTAAATAAAAATATAACCGCCTTCAAAAATACCCAGACACAACTAAAAAGCTAAAATAATTGGTTACATTTACATCAATTAATCACATACAATATAAATCAATTATTTTTGGAATCGGTGCCGGTGTTCTTTACTATTAGATTCATAAAAACCAAGTATGGATCTATTTTATATTTTTTTGTATGCCTGATTATTTTATTTTTTCCATGTTTTGGCTGGCACCGACTCCGAATAATTGATTTAAATTGTTTAAATTTTTAAAAAAATGTAACCTGTTATTTTTTGCTTTTTAGTTGTGTCTGAGTTTTTTTGAAGGTGGTTTTATTTTTATTTAAAAAGTAATAATTTATTATTGCTTTTTAGTGGTACAAATATAAAATGGATACGTTGAATAGAGTACCAAAAGAAAACACCACTGACAAATTCACAGAAAAGCAAAATTCGCAGTTTCGTATATTTGGACAAGTTATTTTGGTTTTAAACCCAAACTACTCAACCGATTTTGTTAAAAATTCTATGGGACCAATCTGGAAGCATATTCTCTGTAATAAAAGAAGAATTTTCCAAATCGGTCAATAAATGACGGAGTTCTGAAGTAACAAACATAAAAAAATACACGTCAAATTGAGTACCTCCTCCTTTTTTTTGAAGTCGGTTAAATATACCAATATTTTCTTGTTCAGGTATGTCATAGTTATAGCTACATACTTAAATTTGCATTGAATATGTCAATTTTGTAGCTTTGTATTTACTAAACATCTCTAATTATTTAGTGTTATTAATAACATTATTAAACATCGGATAACTTCGATGTTTGTCGTGGAAAACCATTTATGAAGGATGTCGCATCCCTATTTGTGCGAGTTCAAAATGATCTCTAATCGACTAATTAGACCCGGTAGCCAATAAGAAGTCGAGGCTAAGCCATCCCGCTAAACAAAAGACCGATCACAATCCGAGTAAAACACTGACGTCTATTATATGGACAGGATATTTGATCCGCGAAAGTGTGCCTATTTGATTTTCGCCATATTGGCACTGATAGCAGTGCAGTCGAGCAGTGAGCGTCCGTGGAACTAACGATAGAGTTGAGACACGAAGGATGATATATCGACAATGATACACAACAGTCGATGGTTTACAAATCTTAAAAATAATAAAAACATCGCCTTAGCAAAACATATTTTAATCTACTATATTATGTTTAAAACGCTTAAATCGGGCACACTGCCCTTTTTTTAACTGGGTCCGTGAAACATGTCTAATAAAACAATATTCCATAAAATGTTTAGAACTTAAATAGCTATTTATATTTGGAAACAAATTTTCAACATTCATGTTTCGCAGCCATAGTTTTTGTATCACCGAGTCAGTTGGAAACCTATAATGGAAATTTTATAATGTAATTTTATAATTTGAAATGAATATTTCCTATTCCTTAGACAGAATATATCGATATGTATTGTCGAAATTAAACTTGGGAAACCCTACCTAGATATAATTTATATATAAATTTGCTATTACAAAACAAATTAACATAAAAATATGTCTTATTAGAGTTATTTTTTGCTTACAAATTATAATTTCATCTTTAAAATGACTAGTTAAAATATACATAGCTAAAACATGATGCAAGTTTACTAACTTGTGAAACCTATGATCTATAGGTTCACCAAGATAATAAAAAATATAAGGTATCATTTTAGATCATATTTTTTTATGGGGTCTTAATTTGCAATCGAATATTTTATTATAACTAGGTTTGATGCTGTTTTGGGACTATAAATTATATTTAAAAAATAGCACGCTTTAATAGCTAGCCGAACTAAAAGGTAGAAAATAATATTAAGTTCATGGCAAAAAATTATAATTTAAAAAAACTAAAAAATATCACGTTTTAAGGTGTCGTTAAATATAATTCCAAGATCTTTGAATCTAATAAATTCATTGGCGCACCGATTCACGAAGAAAGCATGTATGGCGTCAGGACCAGACCCTTAGACGAGTAATAATATATATATAATAATACTAGACCTGTATTAAACATTGTCCCACTGCTGGGCACGGGCCTCCTCTACTATGAGAGGGGTTAGACGAGTAAAAATTTTTAATAAAAATATCTAAATATCGATATTTTTTTCGATATATCTAACTCCGATATTGATATATTTAAAAATATCGGAAATCCGATATTTTAAAAAATATCAACATCCCTATTTATGTCAATTTTAGTTTCAAATACGCTCGAGAGGGGCGCTTCAAATAAGTCAAGAAAATAGCTGTCATTTTGTATTAGATATCCTGTCCATGTAATATACGTCAGTGGTTTTTAATTATGACTTGGCAGCATGGTCTCGGACCTTAGCCGGTAGCTATATGAAATTGTTTGTATTCATTTTACTTACAGAAACATTCATTTCATTCTGTAGATGTCATCAAATCCAGAGTAAAATTATTGGTTTGTATAGTTGCTGGACGCTTAAGAACAGTAATATAATATTTTTACATAGACGTCTAGTTTTCAGAAGCTAGATCATCTTTAATTCTTGGAATAAATACATTCTAAACAATACAGAGTACAGTACGTAATTAGTCCAAGGTAAAATATGTCTACGTATAAATAGCGAAGGTTTTTCAACTTTCGCGAATATCTTGGATTCAAATAGGACGAGCTTATTATAAAATATATTTCATGATGATTGAAAAAGTTTGATTACTATGCGTGTTGCAGACTTTCTATAACAGACTTAAAAAATGTGTCAGTAAGTACCTAGAATATGTATCAGGTAATTTAATGTTGTAGGTTAAATGTTAAAGAATTATAAGATGAATGTAGCCATAAATTTTTCTTTATGTTATATATTTGATAGAGAAGCAGATCAAATAGTGTTCAGAAAGCATTATTCAGGCAACTTATTCACCGTATTTTATAATTAAAAAAAGTATATTATAGCACACGATAATTGCTGCATTATTTAGGTGAACGGAAAAGACTAGTGTACATCTGTAATTCAGTAACTCCATTTTCTTCAAAATATTTTTTATTCATCAAGGAACCGCAAAACCAAGTTGTTTACATACATATACACTGGGTAGTGGAAGGGGTACGCAGAGGTGTAAGTAGTATCACTTTAATCAACCCGCAGATCGAACCTGAGCCCTCGGCTCACTGCAATAACTTTAAAGCAACCTGTATACCTATAACCTGTACTTTATATTATATTCATGTGCTACATGTACTTATGCCTTTTTTTAGTTTTTTTTGGAATTTAATGTTATAAGGTAGTTATGGTTATGTACTTAAAAGGTTCAGCCGGCCTACCACCACCTATTAGAGCAGTCTTGTTGTAATATTACAATGCAGGATTGTGTACCATGAATTTGCATTGTAATATTACAGAAATTTATAGTGAGCTCTAAACTCAAATAATGAAAATGGATCAGATGTTAAAAAAAAAATTATGAAAAAATAATAAATCCAAATCATGATAATAGCACCTATCGGTTCTAAAACTATTCTGTCTCTTTAGTTAGATCCAACCACACACATAAAATTTCATTGAAATCGCTGAGTGGTTTCAAAGTCTATAATGGACATAAGTAGAAACAATTTTTGAGTTTTATATATATAGATTAAAAGTTAACTATCTGATCAGATGAATAGTCTATAACGGCTATGTATACAGGTTTTTGGTATTCATTATATTTCTCTATAATTTGTTTAATTCACAGATGACCTTCGTAAGAGACTTGCAAGGGGTCAACGGGCAATGGAAAGAAGTATGTTGGGAATAAAACTTAATGATAAAATCAGGAACACGGAAATAAGAAATAAAACCAAAGTTGTCGATATACTTGCTCGTATTGACCACCAGAAATGGAGTTGGACAGGACACATGCTACGTTGTAAAACCAATAAATGGAGCAAAGAAGTTACTTTATGGTACCTAAGGGACGGTACCAGACGTCAAGGACCCCCAAAAAGAAGATGGGAAGACGATATTCATCTGACCTTGGGACCAGAGTTGCAGATGACAGAGTACAATGGAAACAGTTGGAGGAGGCCTATGCCAAAAGGCATGCCGAATTAAGGGGTATCTTATAGAAAAATTAACCACTTAAAGATAAACAAACACTAACTAACATAACTATGTAAAAGAAGTGGTTTGTAGAAGTACCGACAGTATTTTTAAAAACAAAAATAAAAACCAAGGGAAGGTAGTTATCAAAACCCCCACAAAGGGAAATAATTGTGGTATTTATACCATTAAAGTATTGCGCGATTAAGACCCGTTCCTAATTTTATTATATGTATTCAAATCGCGAGAGTCTAAAAACATTTATGTAAAAGAAACCCAAATTTTCGGAAATAAATGGCTATTATTATTATTATTTATTTATTATTATCTGATCAGATGACACTATTGAAAATAATTTACAGAAAAATTTATTTAAATTCAGTTAATGTCAAAATAAATGTATTGACCACAAACTGAAAAATGTAACAAAACTGCTCTATTCTATAATAAAATATTCAAAGTGCTCTGAGTTGAATCAATATTCATTTCATATATTTTAAAATAAATATGAATAATATATTTATTTTGGCTGCATATTGTAGTATGGTATTAAATTAGCTCATTGAATTAGATATAATATATAATAGTTTTTGTTTGTAGATTGATACATCACTCAATATCTAAAATATGGAATACTTTAGAGTAAAATTAACCATGCCAAGTAGGTTTCTCTAAAAAGAAATACCTTAAACACATTCAAAAAAAATATTTAACATAAAGCACAAGTAATTTATACATTTTTTCTATTTAGACTTTTATTCTATACTAGCTGTTACTCGCGGCTCCGCCGGCGTTGAGGTCATGTTTGAGAGAAAAAGTATATAATACAAAATACGAATTTTCATGCATTTAACTTAGAAAATTAAGGATTTTCATACAAACTTTCATCCTCTATTTTACGCCCCTGGGATCATATTGAAAAAAATGAGAAACACTTATTTCTTTATTTCCTACCAAAAGACTAAATATGAATTTCCAGATCCCTAAGTCGAGGAATTTTTGATTTTTGATATATTTGACCCCTTTCAAGATTGCTTATTGAGAAATAAGGTAGCCTATATCGTTCTCCAGGATATAATGTATCTCCTTGCCAAATTTCATCACAATCTGGTCAGCCGTTTAGTCGTGAAAATGTAACAAACAAACAAACAGAGTTACTTTCGCATTTATAGTGTTAGTATGGATTATTTAGAGGACTAAGTCCTAACCCCACTCATACGTAGAGGAGGCCCCTGGCTAGTAGTGGGCCAGTGTCATATAGGGCTGGTATTAGGTACCATTAGTAAACAACTATTAATTGAATATATTGTAAGCACCATCTATCATCTAATTAAATGTAACACCAAATCAAGACAGCACAATCATTTATGTAAACTTTTGCTTGGTGCAACATGTCTGAAGAAAACTTTTGCATAGTGAGACAGGTATAGCGTTATATAGTTTGATATAAAACTCTATTATGTTGTAATCAAATAAAATGATTTAATATTACTGCACTTCAGACGTATATTTTAAACTAGCTGTTGCTCGCGGCTCCGTCCGCGTGGAGGTTATTTTCGGGAGCAGAAGTATACAATGCAAGGAGTTGTCTTCTGCACTGAGGCACCTATAGCGATCGACCTGACTCTCAGGTGTTGTGCCGGAAGCTTGCGATTACATTTAAAGAATACCTCATAAGTTAACCCCTAACTTCGCCCCTTTTCGATTCGTCTGATTGTGAGAGTGATGACTGATCTAGTTAGGAGTTGAAGTTATTTGTACTTAATTTATAAAATAAAATAGTTTTGCGGGACTAGCCGGACTTACGACCCAGCATCCCCCGTGCACGGATGATGGCTATCCGTGCTGCCGCTGGGCCGAGTCGCTACCCCCTATGTACACCCCACCCAACGCTACCAGCTAAAACCCCGCGGTGACCTTCTTCGGCGCTTACGGAGCTGTGCCGGGGTATTCTAAGGAGTGCTAGAATTGCTGCCGGAACCGCCCCTGCGCGGTGCCTTGTAGCGGCCCATCTCCATGGCGGTCTTAGAAGCCCCCGCGCACCAAACAAAGACAGCGAACGAGGCCATACCATCAGTGCTGCCGTCCATCCCGGGGTTGCACGATGCTCCAAAAGTGCATCGATACGGGCTGACAGCCTCCCGCTGCGTCCCCGAGACCATAATTTTTAAAAAAACTATGGTTGTGTTATTAAAATAATCGCTTACATTCGATAGCACATATATTCAGCAATACTTTCCAAAAAACTGATAGGAAAATTGTCTTCATTTGCAATCTTGGCGTCAAAATTGAATCGAAAATTGAAATAAAAGGAAATTTACGGATTCTATCGCGGTTTATTTTACTTTTTTAACCCGACGTTTCGAAGGCTTTACAGCCTTCATGGTCACTAGGGAGACTGAGTTGTATGTCCTACATTTCTACTAATAATTATAGATAAACAATGTAACTGGAAAGCACATATTGAAGAACTTTGTATTAAAATTGATAGATTTATATATGTTTTCTTTAGAATAAGATGTGTGGCTAGTGTCAACACGGCTCTTTGTGCTTATAACGGCTATGTGTTGTCAATTCTCAGATATGGCATAATAATATGGGATAATTCGGGACAAATAATAAAAGTGTTTCGAACATAAAATAAATGCATACGTTCAATCCATGGAGCACATCCTTTGGATAGCTGTGTACCTCTATTCAAACATTATGAAATATTGGCACTCCCATCACTATATATTTTTGAGATTTGTATCTTTGTGCATAAACATAATAATATGCAATTGTTTGATATACATAACGAAGTTGTGAGCAGACCAAGTCGCAAAATTCATAAACTGTATGTTCCAAAACAAAATAATCATCTATTTTCTAATAATGTTTACTGCATGGCAATTAGAATTTAGAACAAACTACCCGATAACTCGTCTTTTGCGAAATGCACAAGAAGTGCGAAGCCAAAAAAAAAACTATCCGATAAATTCAAGACTATTAATTTCAATAATTTTAGAAATAGATTATTTCTTTTTCTTCTTCATAAATGCTACTATTCGACATATGATTTTTTAAATGAAAATTTGACCACGCTTGACTTTGAATAATATCTCTAAAATAGCAAATAAGTTTAGACTACATTGTATTAATTACTAACAAAATAGCATGGTAAATAATATCATTCTGTTCCTTATAGAAATAAATATTTGTACGCTAGAAATGGCAGGATACTATCTATGGACTATGTAACAACAATGTAACAGTATTCAAACAAATAAATACTATTATATAAATATTATTACAGTGTTTAACAAATATGTCTCTCCTTTCCAAGAAGGGTACAAGAAGCACGGGCCAAAGCCAAGTGCACTATATTGTGAGTCTACATATCTAATTCTATCAGAATTTAAAAATGTACGTGTTAAACGACATGTGTTGAGAATTACTGTTTTTTATAACAGCAAGTAGGTCAAGGGATTGATGTGTAGATTGCTAAGACTGGTGTGGAGGGACTTGGGAATAACTCCTGTACTAGAAACTACGTTTGGGACAGTGCGGACGTGGTTCATTTGCCATTGTGTTTTAATCTCTATTGCAAGTTCGGTGTATTTGTAAATTTTTTATGTGTGTGTTGCGACTAAGTTGTGTGTATTGCATATGGCTATATCGATAAGGAAAACAGTTTTATTATGCTTATCTATTAAGGCTATGTCAGGCCTATTATTGTATATCGTTTTATCTGTTATAACTGTTCTGTCCCAATACAATTTAAATTCAGTGTTTTCAAGAACAGCCTCCGTCTGTATTTGTAGTAAGGGATTTTTTCTGTAATTAATTTATTTTTGTGTGCAAAATTTTGATGTATAATTGCGGCAACTTGGTCATGACGATGTTTATAATCTGTCTGGGCTATGGGTCTGCAGGCTCCAGTAATATGTGGAATAGTCTCGGATACGTTGAGGCATCGTCGACATGAGTCTTGGAAGTTGGGTCTGTGGATATCCCTGCGGACTGACTATGTGTATGACTTGGATGTATTTGTTTATTTATTTATCTGGAGGTGACGAAAGTTGGTTCCGACCCCCTGTTTAGAAACCTGAGATATATTGAGAATAAAAAATTCAACTAGGTTTTGACCTCGTCTTTTAGGAGTGTCGCTATCCCACAGGGTGTGGTGCGCGTTCACATCCGCCGAGATGATCTGCTCAAGCTTCTCGTTTTCGAAGAGTGTAATAAGGTTCACCAGCTTGAGCTGTCAACCGTCGGTATGTCCACGTCGCCCGGCTGATAGGCAGATACTATGATGTCATCCGGGATGCTAGGACAATTTTTTGGAGCCTGACTGTAGTCAGGAGGGTTACTCTTGACACACGATTGCAATTTAAAATTGGGATTGGGTTCGTAAACTGTAAAATTGGCACTATTGAACGCAACACCAACGCACGATTTGACTGAATACGGCAGAATTTTTAGTAACTAAATGAAATAGAGTACCTATTTACGCTATCGCTAGTTCCTAAATATTCTATTTTATTTAGTTGAGTGAATTGGAGTTCCAATATCTTCTAGATTGGAATTGAAACTGTATCGAGTTCGAGATTGGAATTGATTTCAAGAGTAGGCGTACAGATATCTGGAACAGAACTCATTCATTGTTAAATACTTTAACAGCGCCGTCTGGTGGTAGGTTTTTTTTTGTTTGCTTATCTTGCAATCAGTTAAAAAACTATGAGTAGATGGGTTAAAGGAGGATTTGGCAGGTGTGAGCTTTTCCCCATCAGGATCAACTCTCTTAATTTATTGAACACAACTCTCTCTACAAATTGTCCAGCTGTAGGATGTTGCGTCTTTTAAGTCTGCCGACACAATCTGGTATTGTGAGTTGAGCGGCCAATTGGTTGGGGTGTCTCTCCAGTCTGGACTTGTATTTTTGAGAACACAACTTTATTTCTGCCTTGACTGTGTTCATGTTCAGGTGTTCATGCACTTCAGCGTTCTTAATAAACCATAGAGCATTTGATATCTGTTTCAATATACTATTTTGAGTTCTCTGAATCTTGTTGATGTTTGAGTCACACGCGGAGCCCCACAGTTGAATGCCGTAAGTCCAGATAGGTTTCAAGATGGTCTTGTATATTAATACTTTATTGTCCACGGACAGTTTTGAATTTCTTCCCAGGAGCCAGTACATCCCTTTATACCTGAGGTCGAGCTCCTTTCGCTTAGTATCGATGTGCATACCCAAGTACCTAACGCAGTCGCTTTGCGGGAGTTGACTTGGACCGAGCTTCACAGGAGGACATTGCTAGCGTCTAAGCGTAAAGACGACCTGGACCGATTTAGAGGCACGAATCCTCCATTTGGCAAGCCAGTGGTGAATTTCGTCAAGACTCTCCTGTAATCATTGCGACGCTTTGTTGGGGCAAACGCTACACGCTAGTACAGCAGTGTCATCTGCATAGGTGGCAATTGTCTCCAGGGGTTTGCGGTAGGTCTGCCGTGAAAATAGTGTACAACACTGGTCCAAGAACAGATCCCTGGGGTACTCCTGCTAGTATGTCATGGAACCCAGAGGTGATGTCGTCTTCCTTTACTTGAAAGATTCTATCGGATAGATAGGATGCCAGAATGTTGTAGGAGTGTGGCAGGTGGTAGGTGACCACAAAGTAGAATACATAACAGAATCCGATCGTACAAAGTTCTAGAAGGCGGTTGGTGCCACCGGACACGGGGCGCTGTACAAGTATATAACGACATGTCACTTTTACAGCGCCATCTGGTGACAGGTGACAAAAAACCTTCTAGAATACATAACAGGAGTCGAATGAGAATGTTCTAGAAGGCTGTTGGTGCCACCGGACACAGGAGGCGCTTAACGAATATAAAGTAATGTCACATTCTATTATAAAGACAGTCTCATTAAACCGATACGCACAACTCAAACTTCTTTCTTTTCCAATATTCGAAATATACATTCATTAAGACTACATTGATTTGGTTAGGTACGTAGATGCAAGTACGTGGATTAGATACGGTTCAGTTATTGTATTTCAAATATATTTAAAGTATGAAAGGTTTCACGAGAGATCACGATCGCAGGTGGACGAAGTATCCCTATCGTCTATTGTCCGATCTGTCTCGGCCGAGCAGGTTGAGATGACAAGTCACTAAAATAGCTATGTCTCCGAAAATAATTTTTATTTTTAATAAACCCAGTAATGGAATATTGTTAAGCTTTGATTATATGAAAAAGAAATGTTTTCAAATTACTAGACTATAAAACCCCCTCAAACGATGCGACATCGGTTTATTTACACATTGCGTCGTTTTCACTGGTCTTATTTGATTTAGAGGTTAATAAAAAGTTATTATAATGTAATGTTAAAATGACCACAATAGCCCTACAGGCTATTGTGGTCAGTTTTTTCAATTTGTCTTCCATAGAAGACGGTACTCCTTATACTCTAGTCTCCATGGTATGAAGGTAACTCGTTTTCAATACAATCCCCTAGGAGCGCTGTACGCCGATAAGATGTTGCATACATCTTCCTCCCTCTATAGATTTTCATGAATTAAACTGACGCAATTGTTATAAAAATAAAAACAACTTTGAGCAGGGGCGCAAGACGGGATTACGCAAGACCCTTATAGGGATTAGGAATTGGAGCCTTAGATAATTTATATTGACTTTCAAAAATACTATAACCGCTAACAACATACTAAATCATATCAATTCGTTTATTATTAAATTGGATCGCTAAATGTTACTTTGGCATGAGCTAGATGGCGCTGTCATTTTCAATCTGAATTCTAAAAAAATCCAAAACAAACTCACAGGTTGTCTTTGTTAAATTCCAGACACTTAGCAGAATGTGATAAGCAGAATAATGGTCATATGGTAAAAAGCCATAGCCGTCTAGCCTTCAGCAGATCAGGCTTTTGAGAAGAATAACGTATTCAAAACCTAATATCCACCCTATTAGCTCGTTAATTCGCACGAAGGCTTTTACTCATATCTTTCTACTGTAGATGTGACTGTACGTTTTGCAAACGAAGTATTGAAAAAAAATGACTATGGATGCATAAAGAAACTAGTTACCAAAATCTTCAATCTAAAAGATATATTCTACCCTCGATATCTGTTCGAAAAATTTTAAAACTTAAATAATCTGTTATTTGGGTCAGTAAGGTAAAATTACTGGATTATTTGTCTAATGAAATAACACTCAAGCATTTAGAACTCGTGTACTGCCTTCATAGCGATAGAGAATCGTAAGAATACATAGTAACTACTCCCAACAGTCACACGTGTAATTGAGATGTCTTTAAGACATCTTTAGATGATAATCTTCACATAATACCTGACCTCCAGTAGGACTACTTCCTCACTGTTGATGGTGGTCGGATAGTGGTGGGTTAGAACCACCATAGGTCTAGAGACCTTGCCATGGGAGGGCGCAGTTTTTTATATTTTATGAACTTTGGTTTTTTATATAATTTTTTGTAAATAATATTTGGTGTGTCTTCAAGGTGGTGAAAATTTTATAAATACTTAGCTATAGGCCAAGCTAATATAAAGCGTATAAAAATGATAAATAGAATACGTTTTGTTAATATCACGTTTTGTGCATCCCAAGTTCACTGAAAATAATCTCTTGTAATTAATCTTTTCAGAATCACTGGCCTCAATGATGGTGAATGCTAACCAATGGTATCAAGCTTCGCTCACCGCTGTCATTTAGAAAAAGCTGCTAACTGAAAACGCAGTGGTTTCGAGATATACTGATAATAATTTTGTTAGCCCAGCGACTTAAACATTGTTTGATTCTATTTATCAAAGTTTGTAAACGTTTTATTCTTTGAATACACTCAATTTCGTAAATTTTTTTTATTATCGGCACATTCAAATTATAGCAAATAGTTAATGAATAATTTGTTTATGAATAATGGACCTATAAAATATTTCTGTTTACTTTTATAAAAATATGTACCAAACGTCTAACAAAATTGACATTTTAATAACTTTATATCTTAGAGTATTTAACACTTATATATATAGTGACATCACCTATGTTTGATAATAAATACACCCAACAGTCACACACATATTCCTGATCCCATACTAGGTCAAACCTGTGTTGTGGGTATCAACAACTACGAGGGACTACGGTCCCACAACACCCCGAAACAATTATCTATCTGTTACACAGACATTGACTTGAGCGGGAATCGAGCCCACGGCCTCTCGTTTCACAGTCGGCTACTCGCCTGCTCCGCCACAAAGCCTGTTAATGTATTTGTTTCTTATACAACGGTTCGAGAAGGTAGGTACTACCGCTCCGTGTACTTTAAATCTGCAAAGAACACACCAAAGCCATTTAAATTACTGCACATAATATTAGCATTGACTGCGTCGTACGTGCGAATCGTGCGTCAAGAAATATTTCATAATTCAAAGTTCCAAGAAATGCTTGTTTTTTGTCTTGTTATTCGGACGAATAATAAAAAAAGGTCGCTGTTACTTATTCACGAAAACAGTTTGCAGCAACATCTGAAAATCTACATTGAATTAATTACACTACTGAACGATCATATTCTTCAATGCCAAATTTTAAATTATTCCGAAATGTTGTGAAATCAACGCTTCACGACTTGGCGCTGTATGTTATGTCTCCTTCACAAATTGCGCGACGCACGATGTCTGAAACGATTTTTACTTATGCGTCACGCTTGTTAAATTTATATCCTAGCACGGCAAAGTGACCGCACTTCACCTAATGGTAAGCGCAGTACGGTCCAATTAGAGTATCGAGTAGCGAGAGACGATCTATCCCCCGCTACTCAACACAATCATGCCGGCCTGCTCCTTCACACTACGCCATGGGCAAGAAGGTGAAGAAGCGGTCGAGGGTCTATTGTCCGAGTACTCAGAAGGCCGCAAAATGGCCAACATTGTACCCCAACTCTAGACCCCCAAAAAACCGGATGTACACTGGCTGATCCCGGAACGCGACACACTTGTGTGTGCCACTATGGCGGGTTTTTCACCCTGTGTACGGTGGTCGCTATCCGGGCGGATATGAATATCCTACCACCAGCAAAAAGCATTAAAACCATTAAAAGGTAAAGAAGGTAAATTCAAATTTCATCTATCAGTCCAAACTGACTGGATTGCCATACCTACAGTGTTTAAGTAAATTTAGCCTAGGTACAATTTAATATTATTATTCGATTCATAGATTATTTTATTAATGTTTAGATATTGGTAGCATGTCGAAAGTTTTTCATTGCTTAAATACTGATTATAGAACATCGGTTTGGGAATATTTAGTGACATGACGACAATTATGTCATCATCAGATCATCTGCTAGATTCGCTCTTGCATAACCAATAGCCAATGGGTTTGCCGCAAGTTTATTTTCTTGAAAACAAATACTAACTTTGTAAATGATGAATAGGTGCTTGTTTTATGAACTGCTGATAAAGCCCAATACAAATCCAATAACCTCTAAGAATGAAGAAGGTATTAGTAATATCTTCTTTTCTTGGCCCAGCCTTAATAACTAATTTATAATGATTATAGAATCCAAAAACATAGGTATTGAATATTCACTGTGAAAACCCAAATTATATATGATTGAGCTATTTAAATAAACTAATTAGCTTACCCCACAAAACATCAATAAACCAGCTCGCCAACGTTTACTGACATGCGTATGTCTTACAATAATGGGACACATACTTAGCTAATTGCTATCCGAAGTCGTTGCTATTCGATTGCCGGTTTCATATATTACACAGACAAGGTAGAAGGAGGTAATTAACATTTGCCCAATACTGCAGGGATTCCTGATATAGTAGTTTAGTCACTGAGATTTGAGCAATTGGAGAATAGATTTATATAGAACAGCAGTTATGATGCCCATCGAGAGACATATACCTACCCACCGTATAGTCGCTTTGTGTAGTATTAATTTCAACGTATAGACGTTGAAATTAATACACTTTCCTGACCTGACATGAAGAAAATTATAAATGTGAAAACAATATCTGTGAATGGGAGAGAATGAAACAGATATATTTCTAGGTAAGTGTACTAGTGGTATTTCAAGGGGTTTAGGACATCTGTAATATGTTGAAAGTAATTACTGGCCCTGATTGACTGACTAAATCATCAACGCAGAGCCTTAACCACTGGGGCTACAAACTTGAAATTTTGGCAATTGATGCTCTTTATGTTGTAAGCAACCACTAACAAAGAATTTTTGATAATTTCACCCAAGGGTTGAAATAAAACGAATTTTGCTGATTATATCGCGGTTTATTTTACTTTTTAACCCAACGTTTGAAATGAAATGAAATCGTTTATTGATCAAGTAGGCAATTACATAGCTCTTATGACAAGTCAGAACATTAAAAAAGTAAAGAAATTTTAAGAAAAGCATATCAGCTTATGTATACATAACATCATCAATACACTAGCAATTAATTATTCATATGGTATTTAACATTATTTTATTTTTATATTATGGATTAATATTATTCAAGGTATTACCTTTTCGAAGACTTTATAGCCTTCATGGTCACGGGAGAGACTGAGTTGTATGTCGTCTCGAAAGTACCTAGTCAGGTCATAAATTCTGTCACATGTTTAATATAAAATAATTGAAACAAGTTTATTCATTATGTAACCATTTATATACCAAAATGAAATTAACAAAACATAGATTCTTATGACACTAAAGTTTATTCTAAATGACCTCCGTGATTTTGAATACAGGCCTTCAATCTGCGCGGCCAGTTGTCTATCGCAGCACGAACGAGGTCCATGTCAATATCGGCGGCTGCCTTAATCAAGGATGTCTTGAGTGACTCCAAATTGGGATGAGGCTTTGAGCACGCCATTTCCTCCAAGTGTTGCCATATCTTGTAATCTAACGGATTCAAATCTGGACTGGAGGAGGGCCAGTCTTCGTGCCGGATGAAGTCGATTTCACGCGCCGCCAGCCAGTCTTGTGTGCTCTTCGCTCTATGAGCTGGCGCCGAATCTTGTTGGAATACCCAGTGCCTGTTATTGAACATGGTATGAGAAACAGGTTCCACAAGGTTCGTCAGGACTGTATTTTGATACACAACTGCATTCGTTTTTACACCTTTCTCACAAAAATGTACCTCTGTTAAGCCCCAATAAGAAACTCCCAACCATACCATGAGCGAGGATGGAAAATGACCTCGTTGGACACGCGGAATACGGTTGCTCGCTTCTTCACTACTGTGTGCGTACACCTTATCATTTTGTTTGTTGTAGCTCTCTTCTACGGTAAAAATTTTTTCATCTGAAAAAAGAATTTCCCGATTTTTTTTCCCGCGTACCGCTTCAACAAAGCGCGGCATCTCTTCAGTCTCAGGTCCATTAGACGAGCATTCAACCGATGTCCTGTTTTTCTTCGATATGCCCGAAGCCCTAAGTCTTCATTTCCGTGGTTCTGCTTAACACCATCTGAAGGGCCAACAGTTTCTGCTTACGTTTGGGATTTCTTTGAATTCGCGCCTTCACAGCTTTTATCACTGCTGGAGTCCTAACAGACCGAGGGCGACCACTTCTTGACCTGTCATCTACACTAGAGTCTTCATTGTATCGTTTGATGGTACGATAAACGAATCTTTTGGTAATATTCAAATTTTTCAGTATGTCAAAAATTTGAATTGGCGCGTAACCGCAACGATGCAGCACTAATTACTGCAACACGGTCTTCTTTAAGCGTCCACTCCATATTTAAAAATGAGTAAAATTCTAAAAAGTATACATTATTATTTTCATGAACAATTTGAAATTCGAATTCAATAAACTTTTAATGGCCAGCATTCTAAAATAAAAGTTTTTACTGTGTGACAATACTTATGACCTGACTGCTTAGAGTATTTAACACTGGAGACGCCATTGAGCGCTTACCCCGTTTGACAAATGTAAGAGCACGGTGCTCATACACGTTCTATAAAACTAGTTGCGCTTCGTGATCCGCCAGTAAAAAAGTGACATCACGTGCGAATGGAGCTCCGTGAAAAAGCCCGCCTGTAGCGGTATTAACATGTAAAAATAGATCTGACACATGAAACTTACAAAAATACAACATTATTTTTCACCTGGACGTATTTTTTTAAAGTAATATTATCCTTGAAAGCAACAAAACATATAATTTCTAAAAATTATCATCGGGTAATAAATGTTGCCAGGTTAAACTTTTAGCCACAGTAGTGCAAAATTTATTTGCATTCAATATCTTAAACGCAAGTTGTTTTTTTAATATTCATTTAGCCGCGGGCAACTAATGTTGCCCGCGGCTCCGCCCGCGTGTAGGTCTTGGAGCATTTTAACCTTCTATATTTTGCCATCCCATAGGACGCGTGCATTTTTTCGAGTTAAAAGTGGTCTTTGTCATTTTCTGATCCTTAAACTGCCACTATGCAAAAAATCATGTCAATCCCTTGCTCTGCGAAAAACTAAACTATCCCATGGGAACTGTACATTTCTCCGGGATAAAAAGTAGCCTATGTGCTTTTCCAGACTATAATCTATCTCTGTTCCAAATTTTAAGTAGATCCGTCCAGCCGTTGTAGCGTGATTGGATATCAAACAACCATGCATCCATCCAAACATACGCATTTATAATATTAGTAGGATTACTTTATTAATGCTTCCTTAACTTAATTTATAATTTAAAAATATAACGACTAAGTTTACAATTTCATAAACTTTATTACATACATTACATTGGGTGGTTTATGTGGTAACACTGTCGTTTATGCAAGACTCAAATAGTGTTGTAGATAAACTTATAAAGGTTATCGATAAAATTACTAATCCATCTGGACTGTCTTCTAAACACATACTTTTAATGTAAATAGTTCTAACACACTAGGAATGTCACAAAATATACCAAAACCCGAATAAAGTATTTGTCAAAAAAATGTGATCCTAAAAATGTATCCGGTATATTTAAAAAATATTTAGGTATGAATTTTGGCGCCATACATTTATTACGTAAGATGATGTAGGGGGGAGTCGATCATGTCTTATTTTTTCTTACAAGGGGTGGGAGGGAGTCTTAATAGTTCTTACGTAAGATCACACAAATGCGCAATTTAGGATTATACTTTGAAAAAGCGCGGGCCATGCCTATAATTTTAAAATTGCAACTTAGATTTTTTATATTTTTTTGATAACCGGTATGACTTGCCTTTTCACCCGGTTCCGGCTTGACGTCGACTTTTGGGACACCCTGTATTCATGTCGAGATGTCAAGCCCTTTTTATATGCTCTTCATAATAGATAGCCGTTAGCCGGCTACCACACCAAACAAAACAGGCGATAATCGCTCTCAATGACATACAATAATTTCATTCGCTAATCGCATTCGTTACCAGTAACACTGTATTTCTCCTCTCCGCTTATTTAATTTGAAATTTTATGGAATAACAGAACATTTTCTCACAAACTATATACCATTAGAAAGGTCGTTTTGTGTACTTTCCGGTGGTATATTTGCTGAATCGGAATACCTCAAAACGAGTGAGTAATCATCAAATACATTTTAAAATAATTTGCAACGGCCGTCATTGTTGTGTTCCATGTGCTGACATACCTGAAAAACGCTTCTCTACAATTAGTGTTGACCAAAAAAAAATGGAAGTGTCACGGATGATGTGCAAAGCAACCAAAAACTGATAACAGTAATACACCTTTACGTCCCATTGACTCACCCGGCAAGTCAAGGAACAATAATGACTCGCTACCTTTTAATGACAATATTACGTATCGAAACAAAGCCACTGTTGATACTAGCGCAATTAGTGGAAGTTCCGGCTTAAACTCGTCCGCGTCAGTAATTACAAAGAAAGACGTTAGGGAAATAATAAGAGAGGAATTCAATGTCATGTAATTGGCTTTAGCACAGGAGCTTAACCAAACCCTTAAGAATTTCAATCTATAAAACAGGAAATAACTGCTTTGGAGAATAATGTTTGTTTCTGAATGAAAATTATAAAACCACCAAATCCACCATCGCCAAATACCAAGACGCACTGGGAGAGCTAAAGTAAGAGAACGTTAAGTTAACAAATACGTTACAGGATCTGCAAATCAGGCTTCAGGTTGCTGAGCATCATAACCGTTCTAACAATCTTGAGATAGAGTGTGTCCCCGAGCACAAACAGTAAAACTTGCTATCTATGATTACTCAGCTGTCTAAGGTATCCTGCGACTTGAAAAAATCCGAAATTCATCATTGCACTCGTGTGGTAAAAAGTAACAGAGACGACAAGAGACCTCGCTCAATCATTGTTAAATTGGCTACCCCTAGGCTTCGGGATACATTTTTAGCGAAAACAATAAATTTTAATAAGGCAAATCCAAACGACAAGCTCAGTTCTGCTCACATAGGCATTGGAGGTAATAAATCGCCGCTATACATTGTTGAGCACCTATCACCTAAAAACAAATTACACGCAGCGGCTCGCCAGATCGCCAAAGATAAAGAGTACAAATTCGTGTAGATTAACCTAGACCTTGCTTAATATATTTTATTATTAATTAAATTCTTATTTGGTCATGCTCATTGTTATTTTTGAAAATTTAATTAACCTTTTACTTTTATTGAATACTGGTGTTACTTTTTTCTCAACGCATGTCGTGGTATCCTTAAAATGTTGTTCATTAATAGTAAGATTATTGTTACCTCGTTATAACTTAGTCCTAAGTAATGTAACAACAGGTGGATATCCATTTTAAATAAATTAAAGGCGGATTATTTAAAATTCATTTTTTAAATAATAAAGTTTTTATTTTTGCTTATTTGGCTTGTATTTTTCTCAGTACTCATTACCTTTATTATCTTTACAGTATTTCGATTAAATTAGAAATATTAATTTACACTATTTTTAACTATACCTCTCTACTTCCGTCCCTTTTCACGAAATCACACCCAGAGATTGCAAGAAAGTGATAGAAAAGATGATACACATAAAAAATAATTTTAAAACATTTCATAAATTCTAATTGTTTTATTTTATCTATCGATAGATAAGGACAACGCTATCTATACCTCGTGTCGACATTGCTACGCTCTACTGTTTTTACACAGTTGTCAATATATGACACTGTAAATACATTACACACCAAGATAAATTTGTAACTGTGTGCATAAATTTGCCAGTGTTGTATGAAATGGTGTAGTGTGCGTGCGTAGCGACGTGATTACATTTTGCATTTGTGTGCACATGTTTATTTGTAGTTGTACGAAGCCCCCCACCGACATTGCTGAAATTTTTGTTTAAGATTCGAGCGTAATGCCGTCTCCTTTTGGTTGCCTACTCTAAGCCTGACTGTGTATAGTGCAATGTTTCTACCCTCCATATAGTTGATATTATATTTTTTTATTTTTATCTAGTCCGATTTACGCAGGAAGAGCTCACAGTGTCATGAGGTCTGGCAGTTGGTCTTTTGGGTTCCGATTTAATTAAATGTATAATTGGATCCCAGGCTGGTGCTAGCTTCCAACCATCTTATCTATTGAAATTAGAATGTTTTTTTAATTTCATTAGCCTCGCGAAACATCCTATAATGTTTGGATTACCACAAATCCTTGCCAAAGAACACCGATTCCTACCTAGGATGACTTATTTTGTATAAGTGATTTCCTGTTCGTGAAATATTATTTGTTGTTTGGATCATATGAATGAGTAGTGCGAAGTCGGGTCAGATTGACTGCATAATGTAACATCTATTGACAACGAAACGGAAAATGTAAAGTTCGTTTGATGTGGGTAGGATTTGTTGACATCAATTTGCATGGCATATACTCAATGTAAAAACAAGAAAATGTGGTTTCATTTTATGCATCAAACATTATTTCTTAACCTGTGAATGCTATTTACTACAGTCTACACAGCATTATAGTATCGAGAAACAAGTGAGGTCCCAGGTTCCAATCGCACATTAGCGTTTGTAGGATTTGAAAAAGAGTTTGAATTCGGAAAATCAGTGTCATAAAGCTTCGCCACCGAAGTTGCCGATAAGTTTTGTGAACCATGGAGATAAATTTATATATTTTTTAACTTTTCAAAAATCAGTAATTAAGCTTATTTGTTGTACAGTCAGCTCAACAATCAAGGTGTTCATATAGTACCTACTACACATTCAAAGTGACCATAATTATCTATACACCAAAAGTTTTTAAATGTTGTGAGCAGCCAATCTGTCAATTATAACTGAGCACACACATTGTCAAATACTTCGTCATGACTTCGTCGCAAACCGAAGGTCGTTAATATGATAAACAATCCGGTATCTAAGCACATTTCCAGAACAAATTAACAAACACGAATAATAAATCCTACACATATATATGTATTTACACTCATAATTGTTTGGGATACCACTACTATAATGCCATGAAGTGTCAAATCGTTTTATTTTATCAAATACTAGTCAAATCTTGATTTCATTTTATTTTCCTTGTATGACGTCAGTGTCGTATCCTTGTTTCGAATTATTTGAATACTATCCAAATTATACGAAATAAAAATAAAATGATATGATTTTGCCTTCTGCGTAATTAATGTTTACCTGCGGACCTACATGGAATGTGCCATTAATATTACACTTAGAAATATTCTTTTGAAGTCAAACTGAATCGCTGTGATTTGAAACTCGATGAAACAAAAATACATCACCACAAAGAGACAATCACATAAATACATAGGTTTAAGTCGGCAAGAAAATGAGTATTTTATAATATATAATAATAAATAAGTAATACTAGCCCTGTATTAAACATTGTCCCACTGCTGGGCACGGGCCTCCTCTACTAATGAGAGGGGTTAGGCCTTAGTCCACCACGCTGGCCTAATGCGGGTTGGCAGACTTCTCATACCTTCGAAAAACTCTCAGATATGCAGGTTTCCTCACGATGTTTTCCTTAACCGTTAAAGCAAGCGATAATTAACATTTTAATACACACATAACTTTAGAAAAGTGAGAGGTGTATGCCACTTGGGTTTCGAACCTACGACTTTCGTCTTGACAGTCCGTACCGCAACCAACTAGGCTATCGCTGCTATTGCACACATACACGCAGACTTTTTTACTTTTTTTTTTTTTTTTAGTGCCTGGATAGGCAGACGAGCAGACGGGCCACCTGATGGTAAGTAGTCACCGCCGCCCATAGACTTCTGCAATGCCAGAGCACAGCAGAGCCGCTGCCTACCGTAAACTTACTTACTTTTGTTTTACTAATATTTAACCTTTCTAGTTATGTTAAAACGATATCACTTTCAGTTAGAATAGCTCATAGGGATTACAATGCCAGTTTAAAATATCCAATTTTGAGATTGACATTGCTTGGAATCAAACACTCCCAGGGCGGGCGGCAGTACTAAAACGCTTTCCGCGCGATATCAAAAAAAAGTTTCCTCGCTACGTTTTCTTCACTGTTAAAGCAAGCGATAATTAACAATGAATACACACGTAACCATAGAAAAATCAGTGGTGTATGCCATTTGGGCTGGTTTCGAACATACGACTTTTCGATATTTCGTACCACTACCAACTGGGCTACCGCTGCTATCTAATAAATTATAAAAAAGTATTTTAAAGTTAAATATTACAATCCAACAATGATAGCATGAAATGCGGCTGAGTACTAGAACTTAAAAAAGTTTATTGTATTTACGTACATTTTGTATAGAAAATCTTTTCACGTTCTGGGAAACTACTACTACTAAAATTAATATTAAGGCTATACATAACGTCTAGGGAATTATTTTAACGACATAAAGAACCAAATTTTAGATGGGGAGTCAAAAAATAGTCGAAAAAATCACTATATTGTTATATATAATATATACAAGGTTAGTCCGAAAGGGTGTACTAAGCCGTGGCCATTAGGTTTCGGTGATAAGGATTACAATTGTGAATATATCTGCTGCTGACTGTACCTACATTTTTTACAGTACCCACCTTTTCATGTAAACTTTTCAGATTTCAGCCTTCGATATAAGTTTTATCGAACTTATTATCGATCCATTTTTTCGCCAGCACTTTGTACATTATTTTTTCCATTGAAAAGTTGTTACATTGTTGCGACTTGACAGCCTAAATGTAACTAATTATTTTTTGCTTTTTCGTTGTGTCTGGGTTGTTTTGAAGACGGTTTTATTTTTAGTTAAAAAGTTATAATTTCTACAACTATTTAAAATGAACACAGCATGCTATGTGTAGATAAGTTTAACAATTAATAATATAGTTAAAGAAAAAATAACTAAATAATAAAAACAAAAGCTAGCCACTAAAACGAAAATTTTGAGACGTACATAAGTACTTAGTATACAAACTTTTGGAATCATAAACTTATAATTTTAAACATGACCATTGAAGACATCACAGTAAAAAAATGTTAATGGACCCTTCGAAATGTGGTGCAGGTGGTTCTTGCTGGTGATAGGATCTCATATCCGCCCGGATACGACTACAGTCAAAGCCGCCATAGTGGCACACGCAAGCATGCGTTGCGGGGTCAGCCAGTGTACATCCGGTTTTTGTCGGGGGTTTAGAGTTGGGGTACGATGTTTAGCCGTGTTGCGGCCTTCTGAGTACTCTAACACTAGACCCTCGACCGCTTATTCACCTTCTTGCCCATGACGTAATGTGAAGAAGCAGGCCGGCAAGATTGTGTTGAGTAGCGGGGGATAGATTGTCTCTCGCTACTCGATACTCTAATTGGACGACACTGCGCTTCCCATCAGGTGCAGTGTGGTCACTTTGCGAAGTGTGGGTGTACTAGTTATACCTCAGCTTATGTGCGTGAGTGCGTATGTATGTATGAAAGTGAAAAATGCAATTCTTCACATCTATAAGGAATTTAAATCACATACTTCCAAGCCCAAGTCTATCTCAACTTTTCCGGGTATACCGAAATACGAAGGAGGCTATTCTGAGCAACTTGTACTGGTCCAATGTGTAGTTTATTAGCTAGAACTCTTCTTCAAAATCAACGAAATTAATTGAAATTGAACAATATAGGAAGGAACATGAGTACATGGGCTATAAAAAGAGGTAGAAGTTAAAAATATAGAACGCATGTTTATACCAATAAAACCTTACATCTTATCATATTATGATTTATGACGTCAGTATACCTACTCAGTTATTAGGCATCAAAGAACTTCCTGCGTAAGCAAATAAATATACGTCCTTAAAAATATTTATGAAAGTTATTCATAAAATCCTTGCTACGTCACAATTACCATTATCAAGGGATTTATACATTCTCCCACGGGCTTCTAAAACATCCCACGCACAACGCATGCGCGGGTTCCGACCGATTCCATGAATCAAATTGAAACGCTTCAATAAGTTAAATACGACATAGGGATGGCAATGTGTTGAGTCTTTATAATAACCAATAAACTATATTTTTTAATTCACCTTTTTTTAATGATTTATGTACTTGTTGAATGTACGTATATCAGCTTTTATATATGCACAGTAAACAATATATATTAGGGTGTGCCAAAAAAAACGTTGTTTTTATTTTTCGCTCTCCGTCCAAAATGCATAGGAAAAGTACCAAACAAAAGTACTGTTCAAAGCGAAGCTCGAATTTTTTATTTTATGAGGTTCCTCGTAGAGAACGTAAAGTTTTCCCATATGAGTAACACAACAAAACTTTTTTATAGTATTTTCAACTTATCTTTGCAAGATTATCACGTTGTTGATCTGTGCGGTAAGCTCTATGATGTGTCATTGACAACTGAGCCATCCGACGTACTGCCTCCCTTTGATCTTATAGCACTTATGAAGAAGAAGGGGCTTATGACGCGGCGCTCTTATGCGCGAGGAAACTTAACGCAAAGCAACCAAAAAAATCATCTAAATCAGTCATATTTCCTATAGCCAAATAATAATAGACACACCAAACAGTCACACACATAGTTCTGACCCCACACTAGGTTAAACCTGTATCGTGGGTATCAAGAACTACGAGAGACTACGGTGTCACAACACCCAGACACGAAACAAATATCTGTCTGTCACACAAACATTTATCTCAGTGCAGAAATCGAACCCACGGCCTCTCGTTTCACAACCGGCTACTCGCATGCTGCGCCACAGAGGCTATCAAAAATCATTTCATTAAAAAAATCGGCCCGTACAAAATTTCTGAGTAAATGAAATTTGATTTTTGTGATTTTTCCCGATTTTTTAAGGGTGGAAACAAATCCAACAAATCAAATATTTTAACAATATATAAAATAATAACACTAACCCTTATACAATGTCTCACTGCCGCGAACGGGCCTCGTCTACTAACAAGAGGGTTTAGGAATTACTCCACCACGCTGGCCTACTGCAGTTTGGCAGACTTCACATACCTTCAAAATTCTTATTTCGTATTTTCAGGCGTCCAGGTTATTCAACTTGGTTTCGAACCATCGAATCTTTTTTGGCAGTACTGCTTCCAACTAGAGGCTAGCGCCTCGCATAATTTGCTATATCTAGGCAATTATTTTCAATCAGTGCGATTTATATGTCATGGACTACTACAATTTTCATAGTTTTATGCAGTCGTGATATCCGTAATTTTTAATGCATCACTAGAATCTCGCTAGCCTCAAAACTCAGTAAATCAGATGTGAAAAATATATAAAATAATACATAAAAGCACCTATAGATCAATTTCGTAAATAGATTTTTGGAATTTTACGATTAACAATATTATTTTAATTGTGTTGCATTATTTTCAGAAGGTGACATATTTTTCAAATTTGATTTCTTATTACTTTCCTTACAATTACACATACATTCTATTATTCCTTACTACTTACTACGTCACTAAACGTTCACTGAGTCTCCGCTTGTTAGATATGTCGTAGGTCAATGTTAGTATGTGTTGGAAGAATATCATCCCAATATCCCATGCTCTCCCTTCTGCACCAGTCCCAGCGTACTGACTTGTGGAGCCACAGCTTCATGGTGTCTACTATTGCGGCCCGAACCAAGAGGTTCTCTAATTCGTATTTTTGCCGCATCATCAAGCTATGGAACAGCTTGCCAGCTACCGTGTTCTCTCAAGCCTACGATCCAGGCATAGTGTGAAAAAGCTACTCAGCAGGCCGGTATGATTTTGTCAGGTACAGTTGTATCTCGCTACCTGAAAGTCTTAACTAAAATCTAAAGATAATGGTATATATTTTGGCGCATTTATTGTAAATCTTTATTTTCATCGTTTATACTTACACCCACGAAGACGAGATCATGTTGTAATTCCAATGAAATTTTTATGAAGACTAGAACCAAACACAACTCAATAAATTAATTGTACATACATATACACTCACGCCTATAATCCCCGAAGGAGTAGGCAGAGGTGTATAGTGGGTGTAACCAGTACACCCACTTTTCGCCGAATTTCGGTCCCATAATGTGATAGGGGCGAGCCTATCGCCATACCGGGCATAGGTTCCAGATTCCGGGCTAATACTGAGAATTTCTAGATAGAAAAACCCAATATCACTTTACCCGACCCGGGGATCGAACCCGAGACCTCAGCACAGCAGCAGTCGTAACGCATGCGCAATTACAACTGCGCCACCAAGGCAGTCAAATTAATTGTAAATTATTTTATCGCAGTTAACAACCCTACTGCAGATTATTTTCCAGGAACAGGCAGGTGGGCCAAAGCCCTAGGCTCAGGTGGCGCTAGGTGCAATTAGGGCCTAGATCAATACACGAAGGGAGAGGGACGGGGTATATTTTATAGTCTGCACATCACGGCCTGGATTCGGACGCGTCTCCAGCGACTCTATTAATAGAAGTGAAGTGAAGTTCGGTTGTCTTCTATTGATGTTGTTGATTGGAATATACTCGTGCAAGTGTTTGAAATAGTGTTTTCGCCAATAGTAGTAAGTTCATTGTCGCTATTATGAGCATACGTATTTGACCTAATTTGTCAAGATTTTGTTGGGAGTAGTGACGTATGTGTGTGTGGGTTAAGAAACAAAGGGTTGGTTGATGTTAAGTTTGGACATATTTTCAATTTTGAGTGTTGTGCTTGGGACCAAACTTACTAGTTAATACCGTATAGTGTATATTAAAAGGTTTTTGTATATAACTAAGGGATGTTCTAACTGTGCTAAATATTATATTTTTGGGAATTAAATGCCTATAATTATTATATATCAAAAGATACTGTTTTGACGATATATCCGTACATTATCGACTAATCACGGTTGCTTTTATCATCAAATTTAATTTTACGTCTAATTTTATTACACCCATATTTTAAGGGTAAAGGGTAAGGGGTGCATCGATCAATAAATAACGCACTCGAAAATGGCGGAATTCCGCGCATGTGCAATATGCAGGGGCGGAGTCTGAATGAGATAACTTGCGCGGGTCTGTAGATACGTTTCGCGGGTCACTTTCTAAGTAGGTAGACTACAGATACACCTAGACGGCTCGGGTGCCACAGAGTATCACAATACAGGATCTTCAGTCTGAAGATTTTCGGGTGAATGTACGATTAAATGCGTAAGAGTTAGGCGGCTTAAAGGATTAAGAATAACGAGTGATCGATGTGATTATAATCTTCTTGAAATATTAATAAAGTTAAGTAAATATAGGATCAAATCGAACCTACCTGGAAATAAAAAAGGAGATCGAATCAAAAAGTAAGTAACCGTTAAAACTTCCAATAAAAATAAAATTGATTTGTAATTTCCTAAAAGGACAATGGGCGAATTTGTATGAGCCCTGTCCCCAACCACCAACAGACACCATACATATACATTATTATTAAGTGTACTATAAAAACTCTTACCACATCATTTAAATTTGATAAATCCATGGAGATTCCTTACAAAATAAAAAAAACATAAATTAAAAATGTTCTTAGTAAACACTGCTATTTTATTGCATTTTTTTAGTATTTTGACATACTTTTAATAAATATATAAAGAAATATGGTCGCGTAACATTTTGTTACATTTGATAGGCAATTTCACCAGGAACTGTTCGCCAAGTAACTAAACCTTAGGAACTACCAATAGCTAAAACAGCCTGTTTGGATATTTGAGCTTAGAACCTTTGGCATATTTATAGTACAAAATCTGATGCTGATCTGATTATGGTAGGGAAAGGAAAGATAAACTGGATCTTGTAAAATGTAATAGTTGGAGACGTCTTGTTTGCTCGTATATGTTTAGTACTCTGTGTAATTGCAGAAGTTAAAATCTTTCCACAACAGATGATAGCAATAACAAAAATATTATCGGAGCTCGTGAACTATATTAGTTAAAAACGTCCCGTTTGGACATAAACGTTTAAAAACCTAGGCAATAACAGAAACACCCTACATACGTGGTGCAACACGACCGCCATTCATAGCATGAATGGCATGAATACTTTTTAGTACTTTGTTTTTACAAATATCAAAAGAGATTTAAAATAAAGATTGTCTTATGAAAAACTATTCATTTATGGTTGGTCTTATTTTTTGCATATATTTTTAAAATAATGATATCAGACGAATTAAAAACATAATACTATTTGGGTTTGCACGATTGTTGTCAACCTTTGGAGACAAGTACATGTCAATGTGAACTCTTTCTAGATCATTTTGAAAATCATAGTGCATTATTTTGATTTAGCCCTTATGGTTAAGCCGGGTAAGTTTTTTTTTTGGCGCGGCAATGTGACCACACTGCACCTGATGGTAAGCGCAGTGCCGTCCAGATAGAGTATCAAGTAGCGAGAGACAGTAATGTAATCACCCGAAAATATAATTAGACGATACGATTATCAAACGTTGACTTTACTGTACATTCTACAAATATAATATGTAAGTATTAGGTATACATTTAAACCTTCGGGAAAAATATACAAATGATAATTATCATGTTGAGGCTGTCGAGAGAGCTTATACACCCATCTCCGATCTTTAGATATAGTATCACAATGCAATCGTGTGATAGTTCAGTAGAATTAACACAAGTTATTTAACAGAGTTAAATAACTTGTAATAATTTCAGAGTTTATTAAACTACTGCCAGTTCCGAATGCAGTTATTCTATGGAGAAGAACTGACGCGACCATGGAGTTTCTGCTCCATGGTCGCGTTTTCGTGCGAGAAATCCCCGTTTTCTCCCATCCCCGTTCTTCAGGGTGTTCCATTCGCAATGCGGCATGACCTTAGTGTCCTAGGTATGGATATCCCCTGCGATCTTAATCCAAGGAGTCACATCGAGGGCGTAATATCCGCCACCTCCCGCAGGGTCGGAATCCTGAACAGGGTGCGGCGGCGGTTTTCACGCCCGGTCAGCTCTACCGCTTATATAAAGCGCAGGTGCGGCCGGGAATGGAATACTGCTCGCACCTCTGGGACGGTTCCGCAAAATACCTTCTTGATGCCTTGGGTGGGTTGCCGCGGCGGGCCATCCGCATTGTGAATGATGCAGACGTGAGTTAGGGATATTTCCTCGCTTAGCGTGTTCTACCGTCTGTATCATGGCGAATGCTCTGAAGAATTGTTTGATCTTATCCCATCCTCTCCCTTCCATACCAGAACCACGCGTACTGGATTGAAAGAAAGAAAATATTTTTTATTGTCGGAACGTTAAAACACATTAGAAAAATGCAAAAATTACAATAATAATAATTGATCCGACAATGGGGGTCCCTATTCAGCTGCATGCTGCAGTACAGGCTAACCCATACTGCAGCGCTGGTTTTCGATAGAACCCAACCAGTGACGTACACATGTTATACAAAATAAAAACAAAATAAAAACTCTTGAAAACTAGCCAGTATTAAATATAACCTAGTAACAAAAATAAACCTGAATTAAGCGTAATGCGGAGTAAATGCGGAGCCACAGCTTCTTGGTATCTACTACCCCGGCCCGAACCAAGAGGTTCTCAAACTCGTATTTTTGCCGCACCATCAAGCTGTGTGTGTGTGTTCCCTCCTTCCTATGATCCTGGGTCCTTTAGGCGTAGTGTGAAGAAGCTAAACAGCAGGCTGGCATGATTATGTTGAGTAGCGATGGATAGACTGCCTTTTGCTACTCAATCTGGAGGTGAAGTGTGGTCACTTTGCCGCGCCAGCATAAAAAAAAAAGTTGACGAAGCATTCGTTAGGTCCCCCGTAGTCTCGGTGAGAACGCGAGTCGCTACCGCAAAACTGCTACCTTGTCGGTTTTATGTAAGACAGCGGTAACATACCAGTTCAGGTAGGCCATTCAAGCTGTAGAAAAAAAATTATTATAATGTAGCTCTACCACCTATATACTATGTTATAGCACGGCGTAATATAGTAAAATCAGCAAAAATTGAATTTTCTATATAAAACAAAAAAGTGAATTAAAAAAAAACTCAATACTTTTCGTTGTTGTCGTCATACCAAAAAATCATCACCTTGCTAAGATTAATCGATTGAGACCAATTTCAAACCTGTTGACGGGTGGGGACACTTGACCCATTGTCCTTTACTCGAAATAGCTATTTTTTTAAATAACTAAGAACAACTGAATTAAAGTCTTTAAAAGCATTACATTAATTACTTTGAATGAATATTTATATTTCTTAATAAATTGAAATAATATAAGGAATTCAAGGTAATTTAATTGTTAAAAAGTAACGTTGCGAAAAATAGACTAGCGGGTAAACGAGACTTTGAAGTATACTAACCAAATTGATTGAAATTATATGAAATGAAATAAAATAGAATCAATGCAAACTGATATGAATGGAAGTAACCGTATACAACCGAAATAAATTTTATGATAAAGATGTGAATAGAACTCAGTCGTACCATTCTGCATAAAATATTACTATACTACGTGTAACGGGAATAACGCACATCCTCAGACACCCCAATTTAAAAATATTATTACAATCATAATTCACGTATTGAAATTAGACTGCGAGGAATATAAATATGTATTGTATTTTATGAAATTAGTTGTACTAATTTTCGACATATAGTTCGTAATTTTAATTATTTGATTTTTTAAAGCGTTCATTTATTATTGCATTTATAAAAGACTTTATCGCATCGAGTTATGTTTCAGTTTCGTTTGTCTTGAACGTTAAATTAAAGGGTGACTATTATTAACCTGAGTGTTAATTATTTTTGAAAAAAACGTCTATTAAAAATTTGTTGATATCGATTCAGTCGCTTATTCCGAACTTTACTTTCAGAGTGTGCATTAATCATGTAACATGTTGTATATATGAAATGAATATTGTACACTCAAATGAAGCCAAGAAATAGTTAGCAAGGTGAATAGGAATTAGAAAACACGAAATGAACTGGGCAGGACCAATCAGTGCGGAGTCAAGCAAAACACGTTCCAACAATACGAACCAAACCACAAGAAAATGGAAAGGAAGGACAAAGCAGCGCAAAGCCAAGAACAGGCGTCAAACAATACAAACTAAGCCAAGCTTAGTTGACAAGATTCAGTAGTGCGTCGCCCATTAAAACCACGTAACCACGCAAAACTCGCAAGATAAAACAATACAAACCAAGCCAAGGAAAATAGACAGGACACAGAAACCGGAGCCAAACAATACAAAGTAAGCCAAGCCAAGTAGACAAGCCATAGCCGTGGGGACCAATCAAAACACGATCCAACAATACAAAGCAAACCAAGGAAAATGTACAAGGCCAAGCAGTGCGGTGCCAAGCAAAACCATCAAACTACACAAAACTAAGTCAATCAAAACATGACCCAACAAGCCAAGCCAAGGAAAGTGGATCAGACTGATCAGTGTAGAACCAACCAAAACATGATACATAAAACAATACAAGCCAAGCCAAGTAATTTAGATTAAACCAAGCAGTACGGAGTGAAATAAAACACCATTAACAGTACAAACAAACTCAAGCGAAGTGGACAAAGCCAAGCATTGTGAAGCAAAGCAAAATGTTATGGAGTAGAACAAATCAAACGAAGAAACTGGACAGGACCAAGGAGTGAGAAGCCAAGGGGAGAAAGTGGCTGCTTGGTATAAATGTCCTTTGATCTGGATTCTGGACTCTCTTAGCAAAGGCGTACTATTAGATACTATTAATATTAGATATACTTTGGAAATGTATAATAAAGGTGAAACGCATACAGTGTAATATTAAACATAAAAGCTTTGTGATTCTGGCCCATTTAATTTGCAGAGTATAATAGCGAAAATATATGCAATTACTAATACTTTCATGCATCAATAACGCAGCTCGGTTTCGTTATTTGAAATTATTTTGGCGACTGTTAAGGTATGCAGGTTTATATGATAAAGGAAACACTGTTAAAGCAAGCCATAATTAACAAAAAAAAACACTATGAACAGTGTGAGCTTTAAGGACTGGTTTGAACATGGAACTTGCGTGTCGGCAGCAAGAATTATTCTCAACTATTGTCATACATACATATACACTCACGCCTGTAATCCCCGAAGGGGTAGGCATTACACCATACAGGTGTAACCAGTATACCCACTTTTCGCCCAATTTATTACGGCCCCGTAGTGTGATAGGGGGCGAGCCTATCGCCATACCGGACACAATTCCAGACTCCGGGCTGATACTGAGTATTTCGAAATAGAAAAGCCCAATATCACTTCACCCGACCCGAAGATCGAACCCGAGACCTCAGCACAGCAGTCGTAACGCACGCGCAATTACAACTACGCCACCGAGGCAGTCAACTATTGTCACGGTTTTATTATGACGACAAATAAATTAAACTAGGGGAGAGGGGGGCAGTTTAGAACTGAGGCAGTTTTGAATTATTGGATTTATGAATGCATCCTTTATATTTCCTAACCATCAAAATATTTTTAATACTGGTAACACCGAACTACACATCTGTCAGTTCCGAAATAACATCAGTGTCAGTGCCATTTTGAAAAAAAGTCGCCGGTTACATTACGGAAACGAAACTAAACATTTAATTTATTGCTTGTAAGCAAATTACTGACAATGTAAGTATTATTTTGGAGTTGTGATTATCCTATAGTGTTGCAAATATTATAAACCAGCGTGTTACCAATATAAGTTCATTGAAGACAAGTTAGTTTTTCGTCTAGAAATGTTTATTTCTGAAGGATGGGGTTGGGGCAGATTTGAACAAAATCACTGGGGCACTTATGAATGAAATGTTCAAAAGTTCCCCCATCTGGTTAAACATATTTTATCATTATTTTTTAAAGTTACAGATTAGTATATGTAAAAAAAAACATTTTATATTGTTTTTACAGTGATAAGTCATAATGGTAAGAAATTACAAAAAGAAAAAAGAAAATGATGTAAACGAAGAAGATGCCGAAAAAGCTGTATTGTGTGTTGTCAGTAATGGCATGAAGTTGAGGACTGCTGCCGCTATATATAACATAAAACCTACTACTTTATACTATAGAGTAAAGAACTATAAGGAGAATATTACTCCAAAAAATATAAATTATAGTAGCAAACACACTGTGCATCAAGTTTTCACCAATGATGAGGAACATATGCTGGAAAATTACTTTCTAAAAATGTCCAAAATGAACTATGGGCTTACCTACTTACAAGGTAGAGAATTGGCATATGTATATGCAAAAGCCTTAAAAAAGTGTCCTGAAAAATGGATAACTAATAAGATGGCGGGAATTGAGTGGATGAAAAGCTTTATTAAAAGGCACCCAGTATTATCTTTAAGAAAACCTGAAAATACAAGCCTTTCTCGATCAACAAGCTTTAATAAATACCTAGTCAGGTCATAAGTATTGTCACACAGTAAAAACTTTTATTTTAGAATGCTGGCCACAAAAAAGTTTATTGAATTCGAATTTCAAATTGTTCATGAAAATAAAAATGTATACTTTTTAGAATTTTACTCATTTTTAAATATGGAGTGGACGCTTAAAGAAGACCGTGTTGCAGTAATTGCGTTGCATCGTTGCGGTTACGCGCCAATTCAAATTTTTGACATACTGAAAAATTTGAATATAACCAAAAGATTCGTTTATCGTACCATCAAACGATACAATGAAGACTCTAGTGTAGATGACAGGTCAAGAAGTGGTTGCCCTCGGTCTGTTAGGACTCCAGCAGTGATAAAAGCTGTGAAGGCGCGAATTCAAAGAAATCCCAAACGTAAGCAGAAACTGTTGGCCCTTCAGATGGGGTTAAGCAGAACCACGGTGAAAAGGGTGTTAAATGAAGACTTAGGGCTTCGGGCATATCGAAGAAAAACAGGACATCGTTTGAATGCTCGTCTAATGGACCTGAGACTGAAGAGATGCCGCGCTTTGTTGAAGCGGTACGCGGGAAAAAAATATCGGGAAATTCTTTTTTCAGATGAAAAAAATTTTACCGTAGAAGAGAGCTACAACAAACAAAATGATAAGGTGTACGCACACAGTAGTGAAGAAGCGAGCAACCGTATTCCGCGTGTCCAACGAGGTCATTTTCCATCTTCGCTCATGGTATGGTTGGGAGTTTCTCATTGGGGCTTAACAGAGGTACATTTTTGTGAGAAAGGTGTAAAAACGAATGCAGTTGTGTATCAAAATACAGTCCTGACGAACCTTGTGGAACCTGTTTCTCATACCATGTTCAATAACAGGCACTGGGTATTCCAACAAGATTCGGCGCCAGCTCATAGAGCGAAGAGCACACAAGACTGGCTGGCGGCGCGTGAAATCGACTTCATCCGGCACGAAGACTGGCCCTCCTCCAGTCCATATTTGAATCCGTTAGATTACAAGATATGGCAACACTTGGAGGAAAAGGCGTGCTCAAAGCCTCATCCCAATTTGGAGTCACTCAAGACATCCTTGATTAAGGCAGCCGCCGATATTGACATGGACCTCGTTCGTGCTGCGATAGACAACTGGCCGCGCAGATTGAAGGCCTGTATTCAAAATCACGGAGGTCATTTTGAATAAACTTTAGTGTCATAAGAATCTATGTTTTGTTAAGTTCATTTTGGTATATAAATGGTTACATAATGAATAAACTTGTTTCAATTATTTTATATTAAACATGTGACAGAATTTATGACCTGACTAGGTATAATGTTATGCTGTTTTTTAATAATTATGAAAATGTGTTGCAACGTGAAAATTATACTACAGACCGTATCTATAATTTAGATGAGACAAATATTATGACAGTTGTTCAAGCACCCAATGTCATCGCTAGAACAGGCCAAAAGCAGGTTGGACAAAGTGTTTCTGCAGAAAGAGGTCAACTGATAACTATGTGTGCTATTGTAAATGCCCTTGGAAATACCATTCCTCCAGTTTTTATTTTTCCAAGAGCTAGGTTTCATGAATCAATGCTTAATGGAGCTCCAGTTGGAAGCGTCGGGTTTGCAAATAGTCCTACTAGTGGCTGGATGACAGGGTCTTTGTTTCTGAAAGTTTTACAACACATTCAAAAAACTACTAGATGCACCAAAGAAGATAAGATTCTTATACTCCTTGACAATCATGAAAGCCACTGCACCATTGATGCTATTAATTTTGCAAGAGAAAACGGAATAACACTGTTGACATTTCCCCCTCACTGTACGCATAAACTCCAACCACTTGACGTTGCAGTAAACAGTCCTTTTAAGGCGAAGCTCGCAGTCGCGCAAAATGATTGGTTGCTTAACCATCCGGGTAAAACAATTACTATTCACGATCTGACAAGTATTGTTACTCCCGCATATGATGCTTCACACACTATCAATAACATCACGTCCGGATTTTCTGCACCAGGAATATATCCGTTTTCGAGAAACAAATTCACAGACGATGATTTCGAATGTTCGGAAGTGACTAATCGGGCTGACTGTGAGCAAGATGCACCCTTGATTGTTGCATCTAAGAATTTAGTTCCTAATAGTCTATTTACTGAAAATGTGGAGACCGATCAAGCTGCTGTAGTTTTATCTCAGGTTGGTGCCTCTATGCCACCTAAAGTCGACGATGATGCTCCTAATGCAGAAGACCTAGAAGTGGATCAACCTGCAATAATAGTCGCTCAGGCTACTGACAAATCTCAAATTATTGCCCCTGCACCATCTGCAATAGACAGTGACGCCACCGATGCTGAAGATATAGAGCCTACAACCCTTACATTTCAATTTACCCATGAACTTGACCATGAAGTGGATCTACTTGAAACGACACCCACTAAGGCTACTGGTAAAGCTCCAATTCTTGCTTCTTCACCATCTTTAATTGAATGTGACGCCAATATTGACCAAAGAAATACGGTTGTTGCTGATTATATACCCGAAAACCAGAATGTTGAAAATATAAGTGGAAAATTAATACTTTCCCCTGAAGCAATAAGACCGTTTCCTAAAGCGACTCCTCGTACTGGCAGAAAAGGAAGAAAGAAAGGCTCATCACGTATTTTAACTGATACTCCAGAAAAATGTGCAATAGAAGCTGCTTATCTGGACCGCATGAAACGCAAACCTTCAATTCTTCCTCTATCAAAACGAGGAAAACCCACGACTAAAAACACTTCACAAAAATCTAAAAAGAAGAAAAATGTACGAATTGATCAATCAAACTCAGAATCAGACGGAAATATATCTTTGCATGATGATTCTGATATGGACGCAAGTGATGGACAAAGTAATTCTGAGTCTGATGTTGTACTTGACCAAGGGGAATCAATTCAATCTTTGAAAAAAGAGAATTTAAGTGAAAATGATTATGTATTGGTGAAATTACACTCTACTAAAAATAATTCACAGATGTATTACGTGGCTATTATCAAAAGAAAAGACGGAAATATGTTTTTAGTTTCATTCATGACAAAGAAGTTCGGTTTTAAATTTTTGTTCCCTGATAAAGAAGATCAATCGTTTGTACCTATCACGGATGTTGTAAAAAAACTTCCAAAGCCATATCCTACTGCAGGAACTTCACGTACAGCTACTCTTTTAAATTTCAAATTTGACTTTAGTAAATTTAGGCTAGGTTAAGTACTAACTACCAAAGTATTGAAGAGTTTTTTTATATTTACTTTATGTTGGCCATTAAGGCTATTTCGATTCTTTATTTTATGAGAACTTTAAAGGGCCTTCCTAAGACTCTTTTAAATGTTATATTTTTAAGATATTTATCATTTTTAATATTGTTGTACAATATTTAATCTGATCTCATTTATAATAATAAGTTTGTTACTCTTGTTCAAGACTGCCATGACCGCTTAAAGTATTATAAAATTTATTGAATTAATAGTAAGTTTACGAAATAAATAGCAATTTACAATGACAATATAGAATACTTATAACTTAAATATAGTGTTGATTATGTTCTGAGTTACATGGTTTTCATTTTATCCTGGTTTTTCAAAACTGCCTCTAGAGGTTTCAAATGTGCCCCCCGGATGGGGTACATTTGAACAAAATAAGGTTTTTTAAAAATGTTAACTGTGTTACTTTAATAAATCAAAATAAATAAATATCATTTTTATTATGTAGTATAAACCCCATATCTATTAATAAAATATAATAAATCTTGGTAAATAATACCATATGATAAATATAATGTTTTACTTAAAAAGTGTTCAAAGGTACCCCCCTCTCCTGTTATTCGGAAGAACTGTTTCCCTTGATATTGAAGAAATATATGTCGCTAACCAAGTAAAGTTGGAATAAGAATACCACAGATATACTTTTTGTACCTTAATATAACATGAAACGCCAACACACATATATTACAGGAAAGGCAATATTGCGCGTAGATTTTTTTTACCCAACTGTCTACGCATGGTCATGACCCCACAATAGGTGAATCCTGCATCGTGGGTATCAACAACTACAAAGGACTACGGTCTCATAACACCCAGATCTGAAACAAATATGTCTGTCACACTCTGGTTTCACAGCCGGCTACTCGCCCGCTGCGTCACGTAGGTTGCGTAGTTCTTTGGGCTGCTACGCCGCACAGCGCAGAGGCGATTCCGGCTGCAATTCTAGCACTCCTTAGATCCCGGGATCACTCCGTAGGCACCGAAGGAGGCCACCGCGGGGTTTTAGCTGGTAGTATCGGGCGGGGTGTACATAGAGTGTAGGGACTCGGCCCAGCGGCTGCCTGGATAGACATCATCCGGGCGAGTGGGTGCTGGGTCGTAAGAACGGCTAGTCCAGCATAACCGTTTATTCTCATTCCGCTTCCCCCCGGAGCAGGCGCAGTAATAAAATGCTTTCCCCGCGACAGCAAATACAGGTTACCCTAGTGTGGGGTGAGAATTATGTGTGTGTGTATTTATTTTTTAAATACACGTCGAAAAACATTATTGCGAAGAGATAAATCCTAATTCGAAAATATTATCGACGAAATATTATTTGAGAAAATTAATAATTTTTATTTTTCAGATTACAATATATTTTTTCTTTTTCATATACCTACGACCTGATCAGTATAACACCATAATATCAAAATTCATGCTTCGTACTTTAATAATGACGGTCTTCCGAAAATTGTTTTTTTTTAATTTTACTCTAATAGTACTAGCTTAAATGTAACGTTGTGTGAAATTTGAAAATAATCGATTCACTACTTTCCCAATAAGAATATAAATCTTTCAACTATTTCATTTATTTGTAAGCTGTTAATCATAAAAAAGTATTTTGATTTTCCGTATGTTAGTTAGTTTTGAACTTCGGTAATACTCATACTAGTGAATACTTGAAAACTACTGGCGCGGGAAATATGTAAAATGTGATCTCTTAGTTCGCTTTATCTTTTCAGATATCAAGAAACAAAACCGAGTGTCATTAAGCAGTTACAATCACAAACAAGCAGGTTCGTTCTAGCGGTTTGTCGACCAGAAACCTCAATCGCTTCATCACAATGGCACAATCATCAGAAAATAACTCGCAAGAACCTCCATGCACTGCCGATAATATTATACGGTCAGCGAGCGTCATCGCATGCTCGGCCACCGGTTATGCTTGTCCGTTGGAAGATCTCATGGAGACTAGTGACATAATGGAAAGCTCAGTCAACGTAAATGCACCGACGCCGGGACCTTCACGACGCGCTGCTGATGAAATTATACAATCTGCTAGTGTCATCGCTTGCTCGTCTACAGGCTACGCCATCCCCTCCGATACTGTTGAGCGCTCACTTGTGGTGATTGATAGTGTTGCTGCTGACGAACCAAATTTACCAGATATATGCCCACCAAGAGTGTCAACACGTTCGGATGGCAGCTACTTGCATACCACTTACTCTAACGATGATTCGGGCACCAGGCTTGTTGAAAGGGGACATGTATCCTTATTTGACGGTGTTGAACCACCCAACCATTTAGTTGTCTCCGGAAGCTCAGTCTCAACATGTTCCGGCCTCACACAAGGGCTTGCTGATTCTCAGGCACCCGGGACCTCATCACGTAGGAGCAATTCTACACCTCCGTCAATTGAGCCTGGAACATCAGGCAATGGTGACGTAAATATGTCAAGAGACGATGAAAGCTCTTTGAGAAATTCGTCTCACTCGGACCTCCGATATGCATCTCGCTTCAAAAGAGTCACTCGTTCAAGCATGCGCTCGGGCCGACACAATACTCCTGATGCCAACGTATCCTCATTCATTTGTACAACACGCGCTGCGAGGAGTAACAGCTTTAGAGCCAGGAGGGATGCCTTGAAAGCTAGAAGCGATGCCTCGCGGGCCAGGATCAGTGCCTCTAGATCCACATCAGCAGCTAATGGAACAACCGGTGCTAACGCTGGCGCAGGTAGCTCATCTAACCGCAACTCACGTTCAACTGGAAGCACATCTGGCCGGATTACACGGTCAAACAGTAGCTTATCCGTATCTGCCGGCACATCCAGCAACGCCACACTCTCAGCTAGCGATGCCTCCGGATCTATGAGGCGTTCAGGCAGTGAAATAACCAGTATTGCCGTTCACTCACAGGAATCAACCAGGATTATTGTGCCCACGGCGACCGATACTCCGTTCCCAATTGCAAGCGGGTCCAGCGTGAACATGGGCGACACTAGCGGTACATCCAGTGCCATTCCAGTTCGAGTTGATGGCGGCAGGATCAAAAAGCGCTCTGCTAAGAGCATATCTCGCGCTATTCCACTCCCGGCTGGAGATGGATCCGGCACGATCAAGCGCTCTGCTAGCGGCACATCTACCGCAATTGCGCTCCCAGCTGATGGTGGAATTGGAATGACCACGAGCTCTGCTACGGTCACATCTGCTGATGTGACTATCCATAATAATGGGTCATCCGGAGCTACCGAGCGCTCAGCTACCATCACAATTGGTACAATTGCACTCCCAATCAATGGCGGACTCACAGTCACCTCGCACTCTGATACCGATGTTGCCATGATTCCAATCGGTGACGGATCCAGCGTTATTACGCACTCAGCTAGCCACATACCGGACCCTATTACCCTTCCAGCTAACGCGTTCTCTGGCGATATGGCACGTTCAGCTAATGACATTTCTGATGATATCACCGAACCAGCTAACGAAACACTTAGCGGTGTCAATGTAACCGTGCCAAATATCACCTACCCACCGGGCAACATTTCGTGCGTGAGCAAGCCTGAGGCCATGCCAGAGACAAGTGTGCCACCTACAAGTAACATCATTGTGCACTCGGGAAATATTACTGTGCGCCCTTTAAGCCCAGCCATCTCCCTGCCATCTGTTATCGCCGAGACGCCGCCGCCTGTTGATTCAATCTCCGCCATGAGGACGACATCCAGCAGCGATGAACGCACTCCGGGTGCTTCTGCAGGTATAGAGATCGGCATAGAGTGCTCATGTATCATCATTGCAGGATATCCAGCGATAGCTGGCAGTGATAGTCCCTACACAATACTATAAGTCTAACAAGTCCAACCGGCAGCTACGTGTTTCTCCAGCGGACCCGTATGGTGACTTGGTAGTATTGTGTTTTTAGCCAAATCACTACGTGGTTTCTCGTGTCTATCATCACTCATTTAGATTCTCTATTCAACCTTAGCAACTCTTTAAGCTTAGTTAGAATCCCTGCATGCATCATAAAAGCGCTTCCAACGATCAATCCGTCCGCTCACACACTATATTTCTATTCTGCACTTTCATATACTTGCGTCGTATTCATTTACTATTCCCGAAGTATTATAACGGGCGCTTTTTCCTAAATATTTTTAATTATAATTATTGCATAGTTTTGCAGTGAAGATTTATCGTAACATTATGATCACTTATTTAGTAAATGTATATTTCAAGTGGTAGAATCACAGTTTTATCTACAGCATAAAACGTCTCACGGGAAATCGACGTGAAGTTATAACTTGCTGTTGCGTTTTGTTCGGTTAACGACATTTTCAGAGATCCATTCCATTGCCTTTCCGAATCCCTCTTCCTTCCTTTCCATTAAGGCAGGCAACGCAACTATTATTATTTTGGTATTAAGGGTGTTTATGGGCGGTAGAGATCACTTCCATCGGGGAGGTACTAGCACATCCTTTGGCCTTTATCATCAAAATAACTTTCACGCCGCAACTGCCATATTTCCTAGGACCTGGTAAACACTTGCGATCAAATAACGATTCCCCTTTATTCCGTTCACAGCTTTCGTGTCACAGCGGGCGAGTAAGCGGCTGTGAAACGAGAGGCCACGGGTTCGATTCCCGCACAAAGACTAACGTTTGCAATCCACAAATACTTGTTTCACGATACAAGTAAGACTTAGTGAGGGTCCGGACTATGTGTGTGACTGTTCGATGTATTTATTATTTTCGTATTGACGTAATATTCTGTGTATTCATTGATATTATCACTTGCAGATGCCGAAGGAAGTTTTTTTTTTTAAATGAAGATCTGGCAGTTCGTACAGCCGATGCCACAGCGTTGCCAACCCCGTTTGAAGAACTTCTGCTGAAATTAACATTAGTCGCCACTTCGATTTTGTATCAATCAACAGACATGTCTCTCTAAACAGGCGCACTTCGATCCATAGCAATAAAATATTGAGTAAAAATAGAAATAATTTTACGCTCTAAATGTGCTAGAATACGAAACCTCCTAATTGTGTAATTGTTCTATCTTCTCCATACTTGCTGTGTCCTCGATATTTGACGTTTTTAAATGCAGTTCAATATTTAATCAATATTATGAAAATATTATTTTTTAGGTTCAGAAAGTATAATTAATTAAATGTGTAGTGTTCTGATTGTCTAATTCACATTACGAGTAAAACTGTGTTGGATAGTTACATATTCCAGAAAGATTTTTATTTCGAGTAACTTAGAAGGCATTAAAGACTGGTTGAAGGGTGACTATCAAATGACAGAAAAAGCATGAGCTATAGGATTTAGGAAGGTTTTGTGCGGGAGATAGTGTTCCCATTAAGCACCCACTGTTATGATAACTTCGGTTGTAAAATGAATAATGTCCAACATTATTAATTAATTATTAAATTTTTAAACGTCTGTAGTCAACTCTAAAGAAATAGTTAAAATAAAGCAGGCGGGTACTATTTTGGTAATGGATTACAATTTAATGAGCTTATCTAAATATGGACGCAGTGTGCCCATCGGTCTAAATACAAAATTTGTCATTGCTAAAAGTTGTGTGCAAATAAATATTTCGGTGTAAGACTAAATTGTATACGTAATATCGGTCCAAGAGCTGTTAGACATTTAAAGGTGTGTGTTTGAAGGGTCGTGAAAAATTTCATAGTATCTCTTTTGGCTGAAGAGTGGAGGAAACAGCGCGTACTTGATTTTCAAGTTTGTAGAAATCGCAAAATTATCTTTATGACACATTCAAATTATAAACATATTTAATATTGTGACAAACACATCCTGAAATGTCTCTGCTCTCCTATTGTATACTCGTATTTTTAATGTTTAGATTAAGCGTTATACTCGTACTGTGATGTTCTCTGTTGTGAATCGATGTAAATTAAGTGACTTCGCATATTCTGTGTTGTGCCCACGCAAAGCGGGGATATAAATGTGATTGTAAACTAAATGTGATTAGAATAAATAAATGGTACGACATAATCTTAGTTTACAGTTATCACCATTCCCATAGTCCTCTTAGTATAATTAGTTAATATCATTATCTATATAGATCACTCTCCTTGGCATATCATCACTTATCTCAAATAAGTTATTTGAAATGTTGTTAGGATATAGATTTTATATTGCAAGCATTAATTAAAATAGATTTTGATAAATCCAATTCCTAAGGGAAAAAAAGGCCTTGTTATATTTTTACCTAAGCTTTACTAAAATCTTGGTATTATTTTCAATTCTAATAATAGAACTTAAATCGCAATTTACAGATTCTATCGCGGTTTATTTTACTTTTTTAACCCTACGTTTTTAACTGTCCGCCCCGTGACCATGAAGGCTGTAAAGCTTTCGAAACATCAGGTTAAAAAAGTAAAATAAACCGCGATAGAATCCGTAAATTTCGTTTTATTTAAGATATAAGAAACCATTAAATAGAACTTAAATAAAAAAACGCTTTTTAGTATTGTTACTGTTAGTGAATATAGCGGACGCTGAATTATATGAGTGTAATTATAATTCAATAAAACTGATGGTGGTTTTAAGTTCAAACGCATCACCGCCTGTCTATATTCTGAAAAAAAAAACACTATTATGTAGTACGAATGTTGTAATATATAAGTGCATTTTTATTGTTTCTTTTAATAGATGGATACATTAATACTATACAGAAGAGGCAAAGCATAAAAAAGGTGATAATTTATTAACAAAACTTAAAATCCATAAGTAATTTATATCTATAAAAAAATAGAAAGGTACAGTCTGAGTAACATATACTTTTTTTATCAAGACTAGTTTTTATCCTACAAAATGGCCTAAAGAGTTAGCTGATGCTAGTTCTTACTTCTAGTTCAAAATAATCTCTCTTCTTGTTATAAATCACAACAGTAGAGCTAGATGGCATCACTCCAATATTTCTCACTCTGCATATGAACCTATGATTAATGTTTGAAGCATAATCACGGTGAATAAAGGACAGACTATAGAATATTATGAAAACGCCCTCTACTAGATATCCAGCGAAGAGACGAAATTTCAGCACGAAAATGAACCATCTTGTGTTAAACATGTTTGAACAAAACCCTTTCGTAACGTACTAGGTGCCTGCCTGAACTAAAAATATGACAATTCAACGATAGAGGGGATATTGTTTTAATAACACTTTTACTGCTTAATCCTAAAAGTTTATTTTGCTCTGTATCATTTTTTTTTATTAAATAGATAATAATTTATAAATAATACTAGCCCTGTATATAGACTATCTTATTGCTGGGTATTCTGTGCAAAAGGGCCTTCTCACTAATGAGACACATTGGTCTATTGCGCGTAGGTAGACTTCACAAACTTTGAAAATCTCATTTTAAAAATCTCAACCATTAAGGTCTTAAGATGTTATCTTTCATAATTCAAGCAATCAATAATTCACACCTAAATTCGAAAAGTTTATGGTGTGTGTTATTTGGGCTGGTTTGGATCGCGGGACTTTCGTCTCGGCATCCGCACCACTTCTAACTCGGCCATCAATCAATCAAACCATATTATAGTGGTAGAGCCACGCTGAAGACATATTTGTCTACAGCATGAAAGGGCCGGCTCCACCGGGGTAGTACCACTGTCTCACAGAAAACCAACGTAAAGTGACAGTTTTCTGTCGCGTTTCGTATGGTATGGGGAATCCGGAGGCCCAGATTCCCCCTTCCTTTCCCTAGTCCCTATTCCTGTCCTTTAAGGCCGACAGCGCATACATGATACTTTTGGTATTGTGGATGTTCATGGGCGGTGGAGATCACTTAACATCAGGTGACCCACTGGCTCGTTTGTCGGACTATGCTATAAAAAAAATTAAGATCTCACGATGTTATCTTTCATAATTCAAGCAATCAATAATTCACACCTAAATTCGAAAAGTCAATGGTGTGTGTTATTTGGTCTGGTTTGGATCCAGGGACTTTCGTCTCGGCATCCACACCACTTCTAATAGGCCATCAATGCATCGGCTTACCTTTATACCGAGTTTAGTAAAAGTGCTGCGTAGTCCAGAGATCCGCGTTCGAATCTAAACAAGGTCAGTTTTCTGGAAACCTGTCGGTTGGATATGAATAGTGATGGATAAGGAACATCATTTTTATGTTCTCCTACGAAAACTATCATTTTTATATAAATTAGTTTTGACTGGTAACTACATTTTTTTTACCGCTAAATGCGCATGCGTTACGACTGCTGTGTTGAGGTCTCTGATCCCCGGGGCGAGTAAAGTTATGTTGGGCTTTTCGATTAGATTTAAGATTTATAAATACTCAGTATCAGCCCAGAGTCTGGAACTGAGCCCGGTATTGTGATAGGCTCGTCCCCGTATCACATCATGGGACGGTAATATGCTCGGCGAAAATATGTACCGTTTACACTACTGCCTAGTACTGCGACTAAGCCCCTTAAACATACATACGCAAATATATACATACTTAATAACATAACCTGTAATCCCTGGGTAGGCAGAGGTGTTACTAGTAGGTACACACCTTTTCGCCGAATTTGATTTGATATAAAATGAATTTGATCGCCATACCGGGCATAATTCTAGACTTCATGTTAATACTGAGTATTTCTATATAGATAACCCAATATCACTTTACCCGACCTGAGGATCGAACCCGAGACCTCAGTACAGCAGCTGTAACGCATGTGCAATTACTACAACTGCGCTACCGAGGCAGTCAAATAAAAACAATACTCGCTCAAAATACTTACTCCATTTGTCCAGAGCAGAGAATTACTTATTTTAAAGATTTTACTTGTTTTGTAGACATATAGATAATTTTTTTCATACTCTTATTAAATGGTTACCTATATGCTTCCATTTATAATCTTAATTTTTTGACTTCGTTTGTAGGAAGCCTTACGTGTGATTTTTAATATTCCAAATTATGCAAGTATTCTTAAAACCCGTCAATTCAAGAACTCTGAAAATATACAGGACCACTTTCACTACTAAGTCTAAATTTTTCAAAACAGAACAAAGTCATACAAAAGTATTCCAAACAAGAAAATTGACGAATATATCAAGGTTATGTATTCATCATTCGTATGTTATTTCTTCAACCAACACTATTACCTAATAAAATTAAGCATTGCAATCCAGCATTTCTTAAAGACGAGCCAATGTAATAATCTTTTTATTGTTTTATTACAGCTCTAATACAAAAACGTTTTGTTTCTTTCATGTGATTTATTCAATCTTACATTAGGATACAACAAAATGAATGTAAACAATGTTTTTAAGAGTACTTTAATGGTTAAATGTGCCAGTTACACTTCACACAACTTATCGATACATTTTGTAAACACTTATTCAAACTACAATGTAAAACTCCATATAGTTTAAGATAATGACATCGAAGTGGATAAAAAATCCGATTGGCAGTGGGAAATTATGTAATATAGAAGAAGGTAAATTTAGATGGGGAAAGAAATAACCAATTTAAAGTGACTATACACGATACGGGAGTAAGGAAAGATAAACATAAAATACTGTCAAATACTCAGAATGTTTAGTTAGTTCGAATATGGCAACAATAAAGTCCAGAACTGACGAATGCGGAAATTTGTTATTCCCAAAAAAGCGGATACTTGGTTTATATTCTACAACGATATTTAGGATATCGGGATCGAAGAGTCATTCCAGAATGACATTTTGGGGCTCTGGTTGGAATGGATCGGGAGGTTCCAATTTTTTTTTTTAATAATGTATACTTATAGATAAATGTAAGAGAAAGCTCAACTATAAAATAATCGCCATACGAATCATTACTGGGGACGTATAAATTTTCGCAATGCCAAAATAACTATTTGAACAAACGCAAATCGCGGATTCCATCAGTCTTTTTAGGTTAATCTTGAGCCAAAAGAATATTTTAGATGTTTACCGAAATTATACTTTAGATTGCCTCAAAACAAAATAGAAACAAAAATAACCTGAATCACAGAAAAATAAAAATTATCATTAAAGTATTACAGACGATTTCACCCATGAGTTAATTAGTCATCATCATCATCTTCGTCCTCATCATCAGCGAAGGGCACCTTGGCGTGGCGCAGCAGGTTGCAGAGTGCGGCCCGAGTGCCGTTGTACTGAGATTTCGACCTGAGGAGTTGCATCACCTCGTCGATGGTGAACACGACGTACTCGAACGGGTCTTCCTCCACCAGCCTCACGTAATACTGGTTGCCTTCATCGCTGAAGTCATTCGACGTCAGGTTCACCGTGCGCAAGTTCACCAGCTGCTGCTCCGGATCTGTCATCTGATCAATCTGAGCTTCGCGGACAGCCCTCAGCAGCTCTTCCTTGGTGAGCACTGAAAATATAATGATGCATTTGGTTTAAGAAAGATAATTGAAATATATAAGCGACTTTCTTCTTGACTGTATGGCAACCAACTAGGCTATCGCTGCTATTACCGATTTTGATGAAATTAAGTATTAGGATACCTATAAATCCGAAGGCATAGGTGCTTAATTTTTTTAAATCATCCGTTATACCTAAATGTCTCAAAATATAATATAGCATATAGTTTACCAGCGTGCACTGTCCATATAGTCGATGTAGAATTGATACACGAAAATAAGGTAGTAATACAAATGTATTATAGGTAGTCATCGGTCGATCTAGAATAATGTTAGTGGCGCAAAACTATCTAAGCATTTATTTATATTCAAGCCACAATAACGTTTAATGTGGTCAAAATAAATGTAATAATTGTTTAATATACTTCTTGGGCAGGAGTACCTAATTATTGTTTCTGTACCACTGGATAGCGACAAACTCATTCAACGCGGACGAAGGGCTAAAACTAGTCTTTCACTAATCACTACGCATATAATAAGAACAGCAGGAAAACTGGCTATCTGTAAGTTTGTTGGCGCAATCACATAAAACATTTGACGATTTCATGAATTATTATGTTAAACGTAATTTCAATAAAAATATCTAAATAGAAAACTACTAATGAGTTAATTAAAAATTTATGATAAAAATTAATTAACAATTAACATGCTGCCCGGGAAGTAGCGCATCCCTGCACATTGCACATGCGCGCAGGTAGCGTCACCCACCGGTCCCAATGCAGTGATTATTGATCGATGCCTCCGATTGATTCCTACATAATAAATTAGTCTTAAAAATTTGGCGATAAATATAAAAAAGGAATAAAACAAAACCTAAACGATAAATAAATGTATTTAAAACAAAACCTCATCAAAATCCAATAATGGTTTTACAGTCATCAAATCATTTTTAAACGAAAACAACTTAACAAACTTAACTTAAACAAATAAATAACACAAATCGAAACTACCAAACATTTAAGAACCGAAATCACAAGTTACCTATATAAGGCAGCGCTAAGCTCAAAAATAAATTATAATAGGCGTCTATTAAGTTTATTAAAACTTACAAACGTCGCTGACAATCTTGAAGCCCATGATTGCCGCCGAATCAAGCAGTTCCAAAACTTTATTCCACTGATCGCGAGATGCGACCAACACCAAAGCGTCCTAGGAGCGAATACCGCGAGAGCCTGCGACCCCCACCCCCTTTGTTTATTGATCTAGGTCTCCCGTGTAACTAGCGCCAACGGGGACTAGACCAAACGGTGACTATATTTGCTAACAAAGCAACAGGCGAAGAAACAAAAGCAACAGGTATAAACTACTTTCGTGTAGGAATGTCTTGTTTTCATTGAGGTCTTTAGCACTCGAGTTAAGGTATCGCGCGCGCTCAGTTCACATGCGATAGTAATGAGTAAATGGTAATATATCCAAAATAAATTATGTGAATATGGAATTGAAATTAAACTAATTTTACGGATTTTATCGCGGTTTATTTTGATTTTTTTATCCGACGACTCGATCGAATCGGCTTTACAGACATTTTTTTATACTGGCACTGCAAAGTGACCACACTGCACATGATGGTAAACGCAGTGCGGTCCAATTAGAGTATCGAGTAGCGAGAGACAATCCATCCCCCGCTACTCAATACAATCATGCCGGCATTCTTCTTCACACTACGCCATGGGCAAGAAGGTGAAGAAGAGGTCGAGGGTCTATTTAATTATCAGAGTACTCAGAAGGCCGAAAAACGGCTAAACATCGTACCCCAACTCTAAAAAAAAAGACCCCCGACAAAAACCGGATCTACACTGGCCGTCCCCGGAACGCACACACTTGCGACTATGGCGGGTTTTACACCCTGTGTACGGTGGTCGCTTATGGTCACGGGACAGAAAGAGTTGTATGTCGTCACGAAAGTATAGTGCAAAGTTTCTAAATATAAATTTATTGTAATCCATTCTACGCAGCAGGAGCTCAGTATCTTGGGGTCTGGCAGTTAGTCTTTTAGGGTCCTGGGTTAACTAAATGTTATCAAACGAAACCGGAAACGAAACAAACTCGTGATTCACGAAAACATTTCTCTAGGTGCGGGGATCGAACCCACGGCCTTTCGTTCCACAGCTGGCTACTCGCCCCCCTTGCCACGGAGGCTGCCATAAGTTGTCCTTTCCCGTTAAAGCAAACCATAATAAACAATGAAAATACACGTAAGTAACTTTTGAAAAGTCAGACATGTACGCCATTTGAGGTAGATTAGTTTTGTAATGAAATGTAGGTACTCAACATTTTCATTGTAAAAAAAAGTAGTAAAATTGAAAATTTTAACAAACTGTTTCAGGGTTTAATTATTGGCAGTGACTACTTACTTCACAATAAAATTATTATTTTCAAATTCCAGGACCAAGTGGTAAATGAGGAGTCCACTTGAAGTGATCTTACTCAAATGTTTTACATACATATATCACGCCTGCAATCCCCGAAGGGGTAGGCAGAGGTGTAACCAGTACACCCACTTTTTCCAAATTTCGGTCAAATGTTTTATCTATCTAATAGCAATACGATCGGATTTACTATTGCAGGGGGTAAATATTTGTAACACAACATCCTTCTGAAACAATTGTATAATATTTTAGAAATTCTAATGGTCTTAAGTTGGTCGAATTTTTTGTTGCTCATTTGAGTCGGAAGATTAAGGTAAATTCTATATAACAAATGGAGATTTAGTTTATAAATTATATAATGTATTATATTATAATTATATAAACTCTTCAAAATTGGCATTATCTGAAAATGAAACTGCAGTAATAAAATATAGAATAAACTAGCGGGCGGAACAAGCAGCGCCACATTAAATATGATATTTTAAAGATCACAATCTTTAGTACTCTTCGCACAAATCCCAGCAAATCAAATTTGGTGACATACCGACAGCAGCGCTACCTACCGGGTCTAATTGTGTTCTCAGACCATCATCCAAATCGGTCCAAATATTTAGGAGGATTTAGATGACCAACACAGAAGAATTATATCTATAAAGATTATCATCACGTATTGATTGCGTGATACGCTTGCGTGAACCAGAATCCAGGACCTAAAAAGTACCACAAAAAGCTTCCAGAACCTTCCATATATGCTACGCATGCGCGTTTTTAGACCTATGGTGGAAAAGGGCACGTTTTACTTCCGAGATCAAATATTGATCTGCGCGCCAAATTTTTACAATTTTATTTAACACAATAAAATACCTACGGAATTTAAGGACAAAGGATCATTAAAATTACACCTTTCGTTTGTAAATTGGGTCAAATTAGAAATATTTAATATCATTATATACATATTTCAATTTTAAATAAAAAAATCTTTAATATAAAGATATAAAAAACATTGCACTAGAGTGACGTATAGCATGGGTATTCCTAATAGACGAGAAACATGTCGGCATTGTTGATATAAATAGGTACCATTAACTAAATTGTATTCCTAACCTACTGTGCTCAAAATCTGTAATAAACAAAGGGGAGATGCGGCTCAGTGTCACGACCTTGACTTGCCACTCTGCCCCTACCAATCAAAATCGTATGTAAACAGGGGCGTAATCAAAGGTGAGAGTAAAAAATATATAAATGAAATAAATATAATTTTTTTTTCAGCTGTACCTTTTATTTTATAAGTTACAGTGGTTTACTGCAAGACATGTATACATTGAAAAAAATTAACATTTCAGAAACTCTAGTCTATAATATATTAGAAATAGGACATTCTTAACGTACGGTATACATTCAAGAATATTTGTTTAAATTTTGATAAAATATTATCATATATAATAATCAGATACATCACAAACTGTGCTGTAGTCTCAGCGAAATACCCGATCTATAAAATAATGTATATCCACGATTTAATATTAAAATACAAAAACTTTTCAAACTAGGTTTTACTCACAAAAACTTTGATTCAAAATTTCTGCAAGTACCATTTTGAAAAATCATGGCAACTAATCAAAATATTTATCAAACTGTCCAAGAACATTACAAAGAACAGTATAGTCTTATATTTCTTTTTAAATTCGTAATGTTACAATTATTCACCCCAAACTAGAATTATTTTATCAATAAAAATTCAGCGGACGAAATTGAAAGAGAAACAGAATAAGGAAAAACCTAGTGAAGGGTTAAATGACTGACACAAATAAAGACAATTCTATGAAAATAGAACCGGGAAGTTTTCAGCAATACATATAGTAAATTGAAACAATAGCATTACAAAATATAAAGTCAATGAATAATAATAAGTCGGAATGCACATCGCTTGTTGCTTGCTGGACTCGCGTAAGCAATTAATTTTAGAAACAATACGAATAAGTGAAAACGTCCTCATAGTCATTTAAATAAGACTAAAATATTAAAATAAACACATTCATCGAACATGACGCTTAAACACACATTAATACAATTCGCTCATAACAAACTGTTTAAATGGGATTATCAGGACTAAAGAGCACAGTGGGGTGGCGTCCGTCGCCTACCGGCATCCTGATCAGCTCTTGTCGACCTCCTAGCCGAAACCCATCGTCCCGCAGCACTTTGAGCAAGGCTTTGCGCGAGCACGAGAAGTTAACCTCCCTCTTCAACACGCGCTGCAGCTTGTCGATAGTAGGCACCTCCTTCTTGAACACGTAGAACTCGTACAGCTTGCGTCGAATCATCCTCAAATAGTACTCGCTGATCACTTCGTCTTCCGGTTTCCTCGCAGAGTAGATGTATGCCACCTTAGAAATCACTGGAGTGTCTGAATGGTCTCGTTCGATCCGCATCACCGGAGCCGTTGGGCGGCCACCTGAACATTCAGCTTGTTGCATCGAAGCCACAACTCGCGCAACCTCCTGGTCTGCCAGCTCTTCCTCGTACAGCAGCTCGGCTAACTCTTGCTCTGCAGCGTCTGTAAAATATATAAAACACTTAGATCATCACAATGTTATAAGTATAAAATGAATACAAAACGCACTAAAAGTACCCATTTTGTCGTACGTCAACTGTTCTGGAATATTGAGTGAGCTATGGATGGCTCAAGTTAGTACATTAACGCTAGGAGTTCAGATCGGCGCAGGTCCGCAGGTAACCGGTGCGAACACTGCACAGGCGCGTATCTGACGTCATTTGCCGAATGCAGCGGTATTGATTTATATTTGATGCACCCGGCGTTTGTGATTACATACGGACACGTATCGGAGAGCATCACATGTGTTGGGTTGCTGAGTCGTAATAAAAGAAAAACATATGTTCAACGGAAGAGTATATAAAAAAGTATTTGAAACTGTCATTGACAGTTTATTGAAATTTCACTATAAAATTGTGTTCCGCAAGTGAGTAAAACAAATATTTTTCGATGTGCAACTGCAATCATGTTGTTTCAAACTCGTTAATTTTATCTAAAGTTAAAATATTTTTTTAATCTCAAAAACAAATATAATAACATCGCGTTATGTCATGTGTACGCTAATAATTAAAAAAACTGGTAATAGTTAACATTTTTAAACAAAGATCTATGATTAACAAATTTTATTTAACGCTGAAAACAGCTCTCCGCGGGACCGTTATGGCATTAGCGCATCGCCGCTGAAAAGAGAAAATATTTATTTTATACTATTAAATATCAATTTTAATATTTATTTTATACTATTAAATATAAATTTTAATAGATATTTATTTTATACTATTAAATGTCAATTTTAATATTTATTTTATAGTATTAAATATCAATTTTAATATTTAATAAATAAATAAATATAACCAACAGTCACACACATAGTTGTCAGAACTAGGTTTAACCTGTGTCGTAGGTATCAACAACTACGAGGGACTACGCTCCCACAATAACCAGGCCCGAAACAAATACCTGTCACACAAACATTGGTGCGGGAATCGAACCCACGGCCTCTCGTTTCATAGCCGGCTTTACGCCCGCTGCGCTACGGTGGCTGTCAAATTTGAAAATATTATTCTGTTCTAAACTCATGAAAGAATAATTTTACGTTGAAAAAATCGTTTATTTTTTAATAGGTTAGGTAACTGCTATAAATATAGTTAATAGTTTTTTTTTATTGCATAGTCCAACAAACGAGCATGTGGGTCACCTGATGTTAAGTGATCTCTACCGCCCATGAACATCCACAATACCGAAAGTATCATATATGTATGCGCTGTCGGCCTTAAAGGACAGGAATATGGATTAGGGAAGGGAAGGGGGAATCTGGGCCGGATATCTCACTTACCATACGAAACGCGCCATCAATAATGATTAAATTTTCATAATTGTTTAAAATCTTAAGAGTTAAATCTAAGCTATTGTTGATTAGATATAGATTTGTTAATAAAAAAATTAATTGTTTACAGTATTAACACATTTTATATAATCAATCCGTTATAATAACGACCTGAGTGACCAATGTCGTATCTCTAATAGTTTAAAAGTTATATCAGTTATGGGACAAATCAAGTGGCCGCTTCAACTTCAGTATGTATAGTTAATTATTGGAAAGTGTAATAAAACATGTTTTTTTCAGTATTTTGTTACATATGTATGTTTTTGAAATTTTTATCATACATAGAAAATAAATAGAATGGTAGTCAGAAATTGTTTATAAAAATTGATAATTATTTAAACAATGGAACTATTCTTAAATAAAACATTTTTTTACTCCTCATTGAGAAATGCTAATCATAATCTTGGAATGAATACTAATTTCTTAATTAATAATTCAAGCGATCATAACATAAAAAATAAATTTAAACAACAAATAACAATTTATTTATAAATCCATTATTATTATTTTGTCCTGACAAAAATATGGTATTGTTGAAATACTAAGCTTCTATATTTGATTGTAACTAATTTTCTAAAACAAAATAAAATATTCTTATTTTGTGCCATTATAAGATGCGTATACAGCAATGACAACAATTATTATAAAATAAAATTAATATTCTCAAATATTTGATTGTTTGTAGAGTTTCAAAAATTTGGATAAATAAATTACAATTATTTTATAGTATTTCTTCAGAGGCGCGGCGGTGCGCTCATGCCATTAGGGTCGCGCGGGGGCCTGTTTTCAGCGTTAAATTAAATTTGTTAATAATAGAAAGGGATTTTCTGTTCCTGAGTTTAGGATTTATTTATTGGAAACTTTCTCCTTTTTAAGAATCCTTTTTTAAATAAGGTATTTTAATAATTTTTGAGTTATGACTGAATATTTTATATATTTTTTTCATCGTAATTTGTTAATACCAATTTTTTATTTGAACTCGGATTCTAAATTTGTTTTTTATTCTTTAGAAACCCATATCTTAATAGTATTGATATTATGAAATCTGTAAGCCCAATTAATATTTAAAATACATGTGAACTATGGGGAATATGTACAAAAATAAAAATGTTTTTCCTTTTATAGCTCACCAGCTAGCCTCAACGTTTTTAATTCATGTATTAATGGTATATTTAGAGTGTTTTTGGGTTTGTCCAGCCTTTTCTCTATAACCACCAACTGCCACCCACTCATGGTTGTAGTGGGTAGATAGCTCTTGGTCTGTACTTATTTGTAAGTTAGGGAATTTTGGTCTCAGTGGGTGGTTGTTAATGGCAGAAATGACTGTTGGAAAAGAACAATGGCAGAATTTTGTCTGGATTTTTTTTGGCGTCCATAAATTTCATTTGTAGCAAAGAAATTTGCAAAAGCTTGATCATATTACGGCGAGCATGTGCGTTTACAAGGCGTATACAGAATCGAGGTGAATAGGGGCGAAGCCATGAGTCAAAATGAATATAATCTTAGAGGAGGTATCGGAACAAAGACCGTAATAAGAGGGAAAATAAGGGCCCATCACATATCACGCAAACAATATTGAGAGTTACACCGCGGTTTAAAGTCATATGAGTTTTGAAAGTTCTTCCCACTTTTTCCGTAAATGCTATTATTCTAGTATTATAATAACTCTTTATCTTTTTCTTTAATATCGATCCGTTTATGTTTATTATAGTTATACGCTATTACGATACCTATTAATTGTAATATATCTACGAAGTTCATAACCAAAAAAATTCAAATGCCAATAACTTCTTTTTCCGCCTTTCTCAAATAAAAACAGTTTCACTTATAGACTCTGGAACTAACGCCGAATTTTTTGACATATTTTTCATTACGGGACGCTGCAGTTTGACCTCAGACATTTTTTAGTATGGAGACCTGCCATTGTTCTTTCTGTTTTTGTAACATATTGTATGGCTTACATAAACTCGAAGTTATGTCGAATGATGTTAAGTGTATATGTGTGTGACATTGATAAATTCTTTGGAGTATTCCAGATTTTTCATATTATTCTAGAATATTCAAGGGATGTTGATATTTCTAAAAATGTCGGATTTTCGATATTTTTAAATATATCAATAGCTTAATATATCGAAACAAAATATCGATTTTTTTAATCAAAAAACTTGATTCCTCTAATGGGTCTGGCCCTGGTGTCATACCTCCTTTCTACCTTAAACGGTGCGCCAATGAACTTATTAGAAATTTAATATGGTTTTCCACCACTAAATCTATGTTTTCCACCAATCTTTGCGACTCGGAGTTTTTCCTTAATACTGTAAAAACGTTCATGTAGTGCCAGTTCTTGAAAGAAGTAATAAGACTGCCTGTGACAATTATAGGCCTATTCTCTCGTTTCGCGAAGCTATTTGAGTCAGTTACTCACGCTTTTTTTTTATTTATTGTGAAAACCAACAGCTGTCTTAACAATATATAAAGTACAGTTCATTTTTAACAATACGTAAGCCATTTATAGGTTTACCTAGATTAACAATATATTTTACAATAAAATAAGCTAGTCGGAAGGACACACTAGATTTGATAGGCGAGTACAACAAAACATGTGCGTGTACGAGTGCGTGTGTGTGTGTTTGTGTGTGTGTGCGTGTGTGTGTGAGTGTGTGCGTGCGCGTTTGTGCGATTGTGTGTGTGCAGAACTTATTTGCCTGTTAGCCGATTATAACGAATTTATAAATTATTGTGTTCGAGGTTATTAAATAATTTTTCCATTATTCGTTTTCTAAAAGTTGGTTTACTGTTGTAAAATAAATCTGCGTCTAAATCTGAGAAGATACGATTATATGCTGAACATGTTCTATTTAAGGGCGAGTTATATGCATATTTAGTATGACTTGACTCCATGGAAAATAATTTAGTTTGCCTAGTACGATATTAATGAGTTATCGATAGGACCGTTGAGAATATCGTAGAGTATCATTTGATCCAACAGTATTCTGCGATCTTTCAATGGCAGATATTTATAGTATACACACCTATCTTTATATGTTTCGTGCCGCATTTTAGTTTTGAAGTCTAAGAATTTAAGGTATTTCTTCTGTAGTCTTTCTATTTTATCTATATGTACTTGATGCTGTGGAGACCACAAAAAACTGCCATATTCTAAAATGATACGCACATAAGAATTATACAGGAGATTTATACATTCTATATTATTAAATGGTTGGCACGTCCGCAATACAAAACCTAGGTTTTTATACGCTTTATTTACAATGTGGTCAATATGAGTACTACAGCTAAGTTTTGGATCCAGTAAAATGCCTAAGTCCCTTATAACTTCTACTCTTTCAATATTGATACCATTAATGTTATATGTAAAAATAATTTTTTAGTATAAGTTTAGTTTTACGTGTGAAAGTTATAGTTTGACATTTTTTTACATTTACCGTGATACGATTCAGTTTATAATATGAGGATAATCTATTTAGATCACTTTGTAGACTATAACAGTCGTGTATATCATTAATCTTGAGAAACACTTTTTTGTCATCTGCATACAGCACGTGTGACGAGTGTTTAAAACATGTGTAAATATCGTAAAGGTAGGCATTACAAAATAGAAGCCCTAAATGTTCGAACGATATCCGCCCAAAACCACAGCTTAACAACGATTTCTCAGATAAGACTCAATCCATCTTAAAAGATCTCCATGGATACCAAGCATTTCAAGTTTTCGAAGCAGGATGACATGGTCCACACGATCAAAAGCCATATATCGTCGTCGCTATCATATTATCAAGTTAAGCCCCACTTATCCTTTAATGACCACGGTTTTGTTAAAAATACACTATAAGTAATCTATTGGAATATAAAATTATATGTGTGAGGCCTTTGCAACAAATGTACAAGTAAATAATATTTACACAGATTTTTCAAATGCATTCGATAAGGTAAATCATGTTTTACTTTATAATAAACTGTTTTTTTTTGGGTATACATGGCTCTCTGGTGCAATGTGTCCAATCATACCATAATATGAGAAGCCTCTCTCCCCTCTGGACTAAAATAAGGGACAAAATTTTGTTATTTTTATAAATGATTTCAATGTTTATTATATGCTGATGATCAAAAAAATATTCAACGCAGTAACTAGTATTTATTATGCCGTTGCTCTGCAATACTATATCGACCGTATCTGTGAGTGGTGGTCTACAAACCGTATGTTTTTATTATGGTTTCTTATATTTACGCGAAATATTATACATTGAAATAAATAAAACGAATTTTACAGATTATATCGCGGTTTATTTTACTTTTTTAACCCGACGTTTTGAAGACTTTACAGTCTTCATGGTCACGGGGCAGACTGAGTTGTATGTCGTCACAAAAGTATAGTGCAATGTTTCTTCCCTTCATATAGTTTTTATTACATTTTTATTTTGTTGTATTCCGATCTATTGGTTTTATTTCAACGTAGGTTTTTAAATGTTCAAAAATACATTTGTTTCATTTTCTAAACAGAAAATTTGCTAGAAAAATTATGAACTAAAATAAGTAGTATAAAAAATTTATGAGAAAAAATGGATAATATTAAAATAATATCGATCTTCGATATCTATATTTCAATATCGAACTATCGATATATCGCCCGAAAAAATATTAGTAATAAATATCGATATTTCTAAATAATAATATCGATATTTCGATATATCGATATTTTATCAACATTCCTAGAATATTCAACAAATATGTTCTATTAGTTCTGTAATAAGATTCTAAATGTTCAAAAATGATTTTGAATGTTCTGAAATATCTGTTAGTTTATTTAAAAATAAGTCTCATCAGTCTTGAATGTTTTAGGCCCGTATTACAGAACGATACTCAGTCATGAATGAGTCTAGTTTAAAATCTGTACTTGAGTATTTCTTTTATTATAGAACAATACTTAAAACTAGATTCATCAATCAGAACTCAGCTGAGTAGTTTCTTATTTTTGAACGATACTTGATACGAGATCGTTACCCAAGTATCGATTTGATCTTAGTTTACGTATATATGGTAGTCTTGAGCACAGATTAACGTTATTATGTTCCTCAAGGACAATTAGTCGTCAAAAAGTCGAATTCTTCAGCAATAATTAATATTTTCGATAGTATGGATTATTATACAAATAGTTATACTATTATTTATTTATTATTATTGTTTTATATTTAGTACTAAAATTATTGTTTTTACACTTTTAATCCACCAGTAATTATTTTAATTTTCAAAAAATAAATTCTCTGATGTCAATAAGGTAATTACTCCGTTGTTGATCGGAAGTGTTAACTTAAAACTGTTTAGGCTGCTTTGTATTCATGCCACTAAGTGGCGTTTTCACCGGTCTACAGTCATTAGACAGTAATTGAAACCATATAAGTTAAGTTTTGTGACAAAAGGAATCATTTTAATGTATAACATTTTTGTAAAGTTATATTTTCAGAATAGTCTTATTAATTCCTGTTTACTTAGATTCAATAATATTTGATTTGAATGCCAAATGCAAAAAATCCGTGTTACAGAAATGATTCTAACGATGTTGTATATAAATAAACATATTGTATTAACTTTGTTATAACGTTATATTTACTTTGTATGGCACAAATAAAATTATGTATATTTTTCCAACCCCATTAATGTTATTCATTAATATTTTAATAACCACAATATTTTTCTCAGTTTTTTCAGAGAATTCTGCACAAAGATTACCAAGAATCCTCGGAAAAGGAGAAGAGCTATTGCAGACCTAAATATAAAATAAATTCCGGCCGCCGTCTCCAGATCTTTTGTCTATACGGCGGATATATTTTTCTGGATTTACTTTAGTGTTGCGTTAAAAAGACATTACTCTTTAAGTACCTAAATATACTTGGAAGACAAACCAAAATGTCGGCACAGGACACGCTGGTTGCTGACAACATCAGCATTTGGAAAATTAAGAATCTCATGAAGAAATTGGAATTGGTCAAGGGAAATGGAGCCTCAATGATTTCTTTAATTATCCCGCCGAAGGACAAGATCTCGCGCGTGTCTAAGATGCTAAGCGAAGAGACTTACAACGCATCGAAAATCAAGACGCGCGTCAACCGCGTGTCAGTTCTAAGCGCCATAACTAACATACAGTGCCGCATCAAAAAATACACAAAGGTGCCCACTAACGGCCTCATCATCTACTGCGGCAATGTTGTTACCGACGAAGGAAAGGAGAAACAAGTAGTTATTGATTTCGAACCGTTTAAACCGATTAACACATCCCTGTATCTATGTGATAAAAAATTCCACACTGAGGCGCTGTCGGCTCTGCTCGCAGACGGCGCCAATTATGGGTTTATTGTAATGGACGGCAACGGGACTCTGTTCGGCACATTACAAAGCAATAGGGACGTTTTACATACAATAAAGGTGGACCTTCCGAAGAAGCACAGTCGCGGTGGCCAGTCAGCAATGCGTTTCGAGCGTATTCGAATGGAAAAACGTCAAAACTACATACGTAAGGTGATTGAAACGGCTTCACGTATTTTTATTAGTTTAGATCGCGTCATCATCACCGGCCTCGTCCTCGCTGGATCTGGCGACTTCAAGACCGACTTGTCCCAGTCGAGCTTGTTAGATCCACGTCTGCAGGAGAAGATCGTTAAGATAGTAGACGTATCGTACGGCGGAAAGATCGGATTTAACCAGGCCATCGAGCTAGCCTCTAAATCACTGAATAATATTAAATACGTACAAGAAAAAATACTCATTTCTAAGTTCATGACGGAAATACACTGTGATTCAGGTAAGTACTGTTTCGGTATTGATGACACTCTGTATGCTCTGGAACTAGGTGCCGTCCAGATAGTTATTTGTTGGGAGAATCTAGCTATCCAGCGTCACGTGCTGAAGTGTCCCTCTGGCGAAACAACTATTCTGCATTTGACTGAGGAACAGGGGAAGGACAAGTCGCACTTCATTGATAAACAGAACGGAAAGGAATTAGAGCTAGTGAAACAAGAGCCTTGGCTGGAGTGGCTCATAGATAATTATCAATCGTTCGGCGCTGCGCTGGAAATTATTAGCGACACGAGCCAAGAAGGGAGTCAGTTTTTGCGTGGGTTTGGAGGTGTGGGCGGAATTCTCCGATACAAGGTGGAATTTCAGTCGACCCAAGCGGAAGAGGAGGTTGGTATCGAGTACGATCTAGAGGACTACTAAACGGTTGGCACATAAATCACTGCGTGTTTCTTGTAGTGTACAACACCTAGAAGGTACCAACCGTCAAACTTTTCTACTTATAATATATTTTTTAAATATATCAGTGTCTGTTCTGTGTTAATAAAATTAAGTGAAATTTTAATATTTACCCATTTTGGATTCATGTTTCATATATTATGTACGTTAACGTTTCAAGTTTTTATAATGGATATTGTGTAAGAATTATTAATTTTACTAGTGGTCGCCTACTGGCCGAAAATCGACCACAGTTCTTAAAATAGTCTTTGAAAGTTATGTTATTTTTTTAATAGTGTACTTCTTTAATTATTAATATTAATTTAATCATTGCCTAAATTTGCATTTTGTTCTATTAACGACCAATTTCAATAAACAATCTTAATTCGAAACGACAGATCGAAAAATGAACCAGTAAAAATTAAGTTTGAACGCCACGCCTACAAATGCCGTAGGTATATTTATTTACTTATTTTCTGGTTCGATCTGACAATGCAGATTGAGGTTGCATATTGAAATTGGCCATAAATCAGCTAAGAACGTGTGCTTATGTTATAGTTGTATCTAACTTATGTTATAGTCGTGTTATGTATTAACATTAACACTGTAGGTAGGTAAACAATGAATGTTTTGTTTTAATTTATATACTTGTTGCTGGTGGTAGGATATTCATATCCGCCCGGATGGCGACCACCGTACACAGGGCGAAAAACCCGCCATAGTGGCACACGCAAGTGTGTCGCGTTCCGGGATCAGCCAGTGTACATCCGGTTTTTGTCGGGGGTCTAGAGTTGGGGTACGATGTTAAGCCGTGTTGCGGTTTTCTGAGTATTCTGGCACTAGACCCTCGACCGCTTCTTCACCTTCTTGCCCCACGGCGTAGTGTGAAGAAGCAGGGCGGCATGATTGTGTTGAGTAGCGAGGGATACATTGTTTCTCGCTTCTTGATACAATAAATGGACGGCACTGCGCTTACCATCAGGTGCAGTGTGGTCACTTTGCCGTGATAGGTTAAAAAAATCTAGTCATACATATTATATAAAAAATTAGCTTTCTGATCTCATTCTCCATATAAACTTTAACTGTGCCGAATTTAATACTCATCCGTCCGCGTAATTTTCGTAGAAAGTGGTACAAAGTGTCACGTATTAAAATGTATATTAGGTATAGCTGATTATTTATGGCAAGGCTTAAACCTCCAGTAAATATTTTTTTACCTTTTTAATGTTATATGGAAATATGTGTATGCCCAAAAATGTTGTGATAATTTAAGTTCCTATAAATAATATTATTATTAATAAAGTTCTATTACAAAATGTTACATGATCACTCGTTTTATTTTGTTCTCACTATTTTTACACTTGATAATTATGGTTTATTTAATGAGTATAAGTAACACAATAAACAAAATGACATTTAATACAAACACCACACTATTGTAACCACTTATTATAGACAGACTACAATAAATAAAATAAATAAATAACACCTAACAGTCACACACATAGCCCCGACCCCACACACTAAGATAAGTCTTGTGTTGTGAATGAATAGTGAATCTATACATAGTATAAAACAAAGTCGTTATCGCTGTCTGTCCGTCCCTATGTGTACTTAAATATTCAAAACTACGCAACGGATTTGGAAGCGCTTTTTTTAATAGAGAGTGATTCAAGAGGAAGGTTTATATGTATGATACATGCATAATATTGTAGAGAAATACTGATGAATTTACATGTTTCTAATGTGATGTAGTAAATAAACACATTTTTTTGCTTACTGCTGCTGATGGTACTGCGCTTACCATTAGGTGAATTGCGGTCACTTTGCCGTGCCAGGATAAAAAAAAAGTCAATGGCGGAAGCTGATTGGACAAAAACAGGATAGCTAAAAAAAAAGTTGAGGTGCTACTTTTTATACCAAAAAATGCACGGTTCCTGCGGGATAGCATAACACAGGTACAGGTGATGTAAAAGTTTAAGAGGTCTCCATTGGATTTATGCCTTTTCTTACAAAAATAACTACCACGCGGGCGTACCCGCGGGCAAAAGCTAGTTTCAAAATAAAACTGTGTGCGCCGGTTTGAATTAATCTCATGCGAACCAAAAAGTTTTCAAAGTGTCTAATTATGTTATGCGTGTTATTGTAACAATGCTGTTTTTTGCAAATACTATAAAATTCCCAACTCAACAAACCAACCATCATCCAAAACAACTGCTGTTATACATTCAGAATTTAGAATATTTTGGTAAATGGATAGGACACGAACAACTTGGTTCCTAGTTTTCTGGCACGGTAAAGTGACAACACGACATCTGATGGTAAGCGTAATGACGTCCAATTAGAGTATAAAGTAGCGAGAGACAATCTATCTCCGCTACTCAACACAATCCTGCCGGCCTGCTGTGTAGCTTCTTCATACTACGCCTAAATGACCCAGGAACATAGGAATTAGGGAACACGGTAGCTAGCAACCCGTTCCATAGCTTGATGTTGCGGCAAAATACTAATTTGCGAATCACTTGGTTCGGGCCGGGATAATAGACACCACGAAGCAAGCCAATTATTTCATATGACTTATTCGAGCATAGCAGTACAGTTACTGCCGAATTTTAATCATGCCAGTGCATTGGAAACAAATAACCTGCCGGCCCATGTGATGGTGTATGTATCCCAGCCCCAAAGATAAAATAAAAAAAACAAATCAAAGTCAAGTCTACACACCCTTTATAAGAAAAATTGTTACGGGCGGACGTACCAACCAAACGGATGTCGTCTACGCGAAATCAGCCGCTCGTAGCGCTTGTTCATCATTATCAAGGTTGTGCTTTCATTATATTATGAATTGAACATTTTTCGATGCAGAATGGTATGACAAACATCAGGTTGTCCCGCTTATACCCACGCCGCTGTAACTCCTCTAAACCAAGACAGACAATGGCACGCATTTTTCAACACCGAGTAGTGAAGCCACAGATGGTAGTCACTGTGACTGTAGAGCTGTATTTATCGCATAACGAAATTTATCAATAATAGCGAGGAGTTGGAAACATAGATTATCCAATTATGAAAACATCTATCCAAGCATCCATGGATTATAATTATTGTCGTGGATTACAACTATTTTATCCTATTGCATAATTATTGTGGAGCATTGTTGTATTTTTTTGGTACCATCCAGCGATCTATATGTACTACGTACTAGATGCGGCGACCAGAACAAACATTATGTTCCACCGAGTTGCGGTGTATACTCCGCACCGACGTTAGTTTGCTTTATGCTACCTAAGCAAGCGCACCACATTGCATCTTTCAGTGTCGAGTTAATTTTAGTTATTTGTAGCGACATCCCGAACAAATCTGCCTTAAATTCATTTACAGTGAAACTGTTAATAGTATATAAGAAGAATAATATAATTTCATAACGTTTAATACGTAAAATAAAAGTAAAATTAGAACGTAATATCAATAAATATTAATTAATTTCAATTTTGAATACGTACGTATATTTCAAAACAAAATTCATTATATAATATAGTTTGTCCCGTTTTAGCGCACGGAAAGTCCCGTTCCAGAAAAAGCGACGGAGTTATCAAATAGTACTTAGTAAAATTAATAGATGGTATTTTCACAACAAATTCATTATATAGTTTGTCCCTTTTTGGCGCGCGGAAAGTCCCGTTCGAAAGACAGTGACGGGAGTTATAACTTCCAAATAGTTCTTAGTAAAATGATAGATGGCATTAGTGGGCGGACAAGGTTTTCGGAACATCTTTTTTCTTCGACAGTTCGTGTCTATAGAATATAAGTCAATGGTACTATCCCACAAATTAATCTTATATTCGTTGTTCATTCTACAGATATAAATAATTTACTTAGTAGTCTGTTTATTTTACGGGCAACATCGCACAGTTTCGGAGAAAAAAATTGATATACAACTTTTTCAATATATGCACCGTACAATTCTTACTTCTTATCTTTGAGTCATTACTCATTTGAGTTTACGTGCGACACAACTGGCGCACGCATTAAAAATGTCGAAACGCAGTGCACAGGAGAAAATTGACAAATATAAATTGAAAATTAAAAAAATAGAGGAACAAGAAATAGAATGTCATCAAATACAACAAATACAAGAGACATTGGAGGCACTTCAGGATGAAGAGATTGCAGGTTACTTAAAAATTAGGTGTTTCAAGTTTTATATTAGATAAAAAAAATAACGGTGATCAGATTTTGTTTATAACACATTGCATACTTAACAATGAAATTATTTTTAAAAACTGTCAACCTATTGAGAAATGCCAATTATGATTTTAAAAGAGAAAATTATTTATTAGCTAAATATTAAAATAATCAAAATATATAAAAAATAACGTTACTCGAATTTAAAAAAAAATTTAATAATCATTATTTTGCCAAGACATAAAATTTTTAGATTGTTTAATAATAATTTCTTGACAAATGACCATTTCTTAACATTTGTATAACTTTTTTTATATGGACATTATTTTTTTTCCAACGAGGCTTTATTATTACAAGATGATAGCATATTTTTTTCAAATTTGTAATTTATATAAATTTTTATTTATTTATATAATTGCACTCGAAAATTGTTTACATAATATGTCTTATAAGGTACTTAGTTGTGAACCCTGTCGGACACGGCAAGTTAATAGAGAGGAGAAACTTTCGACTTTTCGACTGTCTCGGTGGCGCAGTTGTTATTGCGTATGCGTTACGACTGCAGTGCTGAGGTCTCGGGATCGATCCCTAGGTCGGGTAAAGTGATATTGGGTTTTTCTATCTAGAAATTCCTCAGTATTAGCCCGGAGTCTGTGCCCGGTATGGCGATAGGCTCGCCCTCTATCACATTATGGAACCGAAATTTGGCGAAAAGTGGGTGTACTGGTTACACCTCTGCCTACCTCTTCGGGGATTCGGATTCGGCGTGAGTGTATGAGTGAGAGTGAGTGAGAAACTTTCATTTACTGAGAATTTTATAATATTTATTCTTAGCTACTGTTATTATATTATTCTAATTATTTAGTTATATGTATCTATCTGAGATCACATGTGTTCTATACAAATTTATATAGCATAACTACATGAACTGACATATAACATGGTAGTTTTTTTACATTAGTAATAAATATACTAGATTTCGTTTCGGCTTTGATACTTTTAGCTAGTTTGTTCTTATTGCCTTAACATAAGGACTAGAGAAATGCATATGAATTCTAGAGATTGTCAAGTTTAGACTGTTTTTGTAGCGTATGTTTATAGTAGTATTATATCTTCGCGTGTAGTAAATAAACCAGGATAACTTTTTGGTTCCCTTGACTAAGGAAAATGGTGTTTTCGTTTGAACTTAAAACGGTTATTCCTTGGCTCCACATCTGATATGTTTGTTCGTTTCACGGTTCGTGGTTTGTTTAGCTTGTTAGTGTGGTAGCATATGCATAGCAGTTCCACTGTGATCTGAGATGCCTAAGTCTTCGAAAGTTGTGTATAAATACTTTTACATAAAAGTTGTAAATATTAAGTCTAAGTCTAGACATGACGAGTTAGTTTTAGTAACTCTTGTTGGTTTTTTATACGTTGTGTAATTTATTTGTTTTTAGCTTATTTTCTAATACATTTATATCAAAGTCACAGCCATTTATTATTTTAAATTTTGGTATTTTCCATGTATATGTGTTCAAATTAATTTCAGTTGCCTATGGAATATTACTTCTTCTCTTCTATTCCAATTCCTAATACATAACGATAAATTTAGTTTAGGTAATTCTAAAACACATTATTCAATAATAGAATCTATAGATTCGCTTGTGATGTCGTTTCGTTCTATATAATCTATGTATCCACCATCAACTCGCGATCTCCTACATTTTGATAGTACAATTAATATATTCTATAAATAATATTGTTATGTGGTATACTGTCTTCAGCGGCGATGTGCCCTTGTCGTAATGGCTGCACGGAGCCTTATATATAGATAGAGTTTTGGGAGTTGGGACTTTTTTATTAGAAATTTCCTCCTCTTTAAGGATTTTTTTCTTAATTTATCGACTAATAACAGCTTTTAAGTTGTCAACTAAAAACTAAATACCTTGTTTTTTCATCTCAATTTGTAATTAACAATTGCAATTTTTAACGTGAGGTAATAAAATCCTTGAGATCATTTTTACTTAATGTCATTCTGAATCAGATGAAATATCGCTGTTATTTTTTTACCGAAATAAGCTTGCGTTTGACCACTATCTCGCCTGATGGTAAGGATGGTCTATAGTGGAGCACCCTTCGCTAGAAAATACCTATTCACTCTTGACTTAAAGAGAAGATTGAAGTATTTAATTCAAAACAACTATGTTATATCTTTGAGTTAGGGGACAACGGAGCCAAATATCTATCCAACCCAAGCCAACCCCCTTTTTTTTGTTGTCGCGGGGGAAGAGTTTTACTACTGCCGCCCGCTCCGGGGGAAGCGGAATGAGAATAAGCCGGATATGCTGGACGGCCGGTTTAACGACCCAGCACCCCCGGGCTATTCACCCAGCTATCCGGGCTAGAATTGCTAACGGAACCGCCCCTGCACGGTGCCTTGTAGCGGCCCATCTCCATGGGGGCCTTAGGAGCCCCCGCGCACCGAACGACGACGGCGAACGAAGCCTTCCCAGTACTGCTGTCCATCTCAGGCTCGGACGATGCTCCAAAATTGAGAGTGCATCGATACGGGCTGACAGCCCCCCGCTGTGCGCCCGTGACCTTCGATGGCCCCGTCGCCTCGTACGACAGGCAGGGGTTACCATGGTGGAATTCAAACGCCCTCATTCCACAGGGCGGAAGTCAACCCCCCTGCACGCGCTAGTGGTTCTTCAAAATAGCTGGCGTCTGATGGTGGTGCTCTGCTGCTAAACAACAGAAGGGGCTCTGGCGACTGAGCTATGGCGAGAGAACCATAAACCTAGCCGGGGAACCGACTGGAAGAGATATCAGTGACCTTATTTAACCACTGCACTTATTTAACAAGAAAACCATATTATATACGGTCACGATCCCCATTAGCGAGGCAACTACGAAGAAGATGCTCTATATCTTATAATCTTCGGCTGTGTAACGAAGAGCCGCGGGTTCGATCCCCGCACCGATGCAATTGTTCGTATGATCCACAAATCTTTGTTTTGGGACACAATTAGGTTTGTCCTAGTGTGGGGACAGGAGTATGTGTGTGACTCTTGGGTGTAATATTATTAAGTACAGTCATTGACTTATATTCTATAGACACGAACTGTCGAAGAAAAAAGATGTTTCGAAAACCTTGTCCGCCCACTAATGCCATCTATAATTTTACTAAGAACTATTTGGAAGTTATAACTCCCGTCACTGTCTCTCGAACGGGACTTTCCGCGCGCTAAAACGGGATAAACTATATAATGCATTTGTTGTGAAATATAGACTTCCCGTATTCAGAATTGAAATTAATTAATATTTATTGATATTACGTTCTAAACGTTATGAAATTATGTTATTTATGCCTTATATGCTATTAACAGTTTCACTGTTAATCAATTTAAGGCAGATTTGTTCGGGAATGTTGCTACAAATAACTCAAATTAACTGGTATGCATTCGTAGGTGGCTTGAAGCATACTAACGTCAGTGTGGAGTATACACCTCAACTCGGTGGAACGTAATATTTGTTCTGGCCGCTGCATCTAGTACGTAGTACATATAGATTGCTGAGTACAGTTGTTTATTCGCGAAAAAAACACTAACGAGTTACATGTCTACCAACTCATTATTTTACCGTATATCTTATGCTCTACAGGTAGAAGCGAGGTCACGGCCATAAAATCACAAGATGGCCCATCAATTCCTCCAGATACAGAAGGTCAGCCGGCAGCCCCTGTCCTGATCGGCGTATCACACAATGGAGAAGAAGCGACGTATACGTCGGTAGAGACAGTCCAAGAAGCCAATTTGGACCCGGAGCTACTGTCTGCATTGCGGTTCTCTAGGTCTGCACCAAAATTTGGGGAAGATATTCACGAAACCTTGACCAGTTTGTGGGCTCCATTATTAAAGAGCGGACTCACCAAAAAAGGTAAACGTAGGCTAATGAGAGAATATCTCATACCCGCAAATTGCAAATTATTAAAAGCTCCAAAATTAAACGTAGAGATTTCAACGGCTATATCAGACGCAGTCAGAGAGCGAGACAAAAAATTGGGCCATCATCAACAACAGTTAGGAATTGGTACAGCGGCAATAAACAAAGCAATGCATATTATACTCAAGTCAAACAACAAAGTTACTGCTTTTAAATTTTTAGCCGATGGTTGTCGTTTGTTATGCGATTTACATCATCGTTTGACTAAAGACAGAGTAAACTTACTTAACCTGGATCTCGATCAGGACTTTCTTAATCTTACTCAGGGCTCAGAACGCGATGATACCTTATACGGTAACTCATTCGCCGATAAATTAAACAAAAACAGTAATGATATTGAAAGTCGAGAGTCTCTGTTAACAGAAATAAACACAAATCAGGAAATCAGTACACCTCAAACGCAGTTACCTTGTAATACTGATACCTGGATAATACTTCCACGTTGCTACCCATGGGATAACAAATACAAAGACACCAGCGAAGACGAAGAGTAATGACACAACGATCATATCCACCGCAGTCTCAATAACTAAGGTACGTGCAGACAGAATCCGTTCCTTCCATAAAACATAGAACACAGTGTGATCATTTATATAAAAAGGTTACCGAATACTCTTTTTATATTTGAGTTACTCAGCCAATTGCACCAAATTCTAATTTCTCTTACGGTGACCTCAAGATGTGAATGCATGCATATAGTAATCAATTCATTATTAGAATTAGGGACGGCATCACGATGTGATTCTACCCATGAACAGACCTCTTTATTAGTTTTTATATGTAAATCTGTTCCTATGTAGTTATACAGGTCCCTTAGTCTAGAAATGTATGGACATAATATTCTTCTTTCTTGCCATACGGCTTACCCGTAGCACAAAGACTGTACACAACAATCATGAACGCTGTCATAGCCTATCTTCGAAAACACAAATCAGTAATATACCTAGACGATATCCCTTGTCAGATATTGATTATGATGAATATATTAATAATACATGCGAAACCTTACAACATTTCTAATGGGAAGGTTTCGTTACTTAATTGTTAATATGTCTTAAACTTAAATAACAAAAAAAAATGTCTTAGTCTTTACCGATGAAAAACCGTATCGTTAGTCAGTTAGTAAAGAGGCTGGTTCGTGTATTTGGGCAATTAACGGGCGTTGTAGTAGTAGCTGTTCGATAGGGTTTTATATACAGCAGTCGGTCGGGTAAAAATTATATTGTTTTTTTCTACAACGAAATATGGAGTATTAGCCCGGTGGCTGAAACTGCGCCCGGTACGGCGATAGGCTCGCCCCCTATCGCATTATGGGACGGTAAAAGGCTTGGTGAAATGTGGGTGTACTGGTTACACATTTGCCTTCGGGGATTACAAAGATGAGTGCGTATGTATAAATATATATCTCTCCAACAAGTATGCATTACTCTTCGGTTTTGTTATTCAATAGTTTAAAAATATACATAATAACACCTACACTTCCATGTTTTTTATTTGACTTTTTTCGTTTTACTTAAGTTATTAGACAGAGGCTACTGTAAATCCTACTAAGCTTTGTGAAGCGGCGCCAATTGCTGCGATAGATTGAACCTAGTTCGGCATACGAAATCTTAAGTCATTGACGGTCTTCAATATACCTGTTTGTTTCTCACTGCCAGACGTGACTTGTTAATTTTTGGCAACAGGGTGTGCTGTAGATGCATTTATTTTTACCCAGAAATCTATAAATACTTTTACGCACTATATTTTCTTCATCTTAGAATGTTTACGGGTATTAAAAATGGTGCCAAGTGAATTTAGGTTGTTCCCCATTGGCCTTCAAAACCATGGTATCCACCTTCACGAACTTTACTTGACACTCATGTATTGAGCCTGACTAATTATTTTCTTTAATCGTATTTCAGGAACCATCATGTGAATCAGACCTACCCTACCTAACTACATCGTCTAGGATTTGAGTGTGATATTAACACTCCGTGGAACTCTGTTCGTTTTATCTTTATCAAACATATAATATTAATTTTACATTAAAACTTTGGTCGCAGTTTGTTCATCACGGGATATTGATGTTTTTCTTCGAAATTACCGATTATTTTTTAATTAAAGTAACAATTAATAAAGGTTATTTTCATACAAACTTTCATCCCCTATTTTACCCCCTTAGGGGTGGTATTTCCAAAAACCCTTCCTTAGTGGATGCCTACTTGATAAAAGGTACCTACTGTCAAAATTTCAAGTCTCTAACCCCAGCCGTTTAGGCTGTGCGTTGATCGATCAGTCAGTCAGTCAGTCAGTCAGTCAGTCAGTCAGTTTCTTCTTTTATATATACAGATTGTAGGATCAACAAATTTCCTCTAAATATCTACTTGGCAAATAATTATAAAATCTGAAGAATAAACTGACGAATATATGATATGAAACTTCCCAGAGTGAGGTCAGATCACAATAATATTCGACCGTTGGCGGGCTTATTGGATATAAGCGAATTTTTTTGCGATATTGAATTATACATATTCGGAATTAGCAAATTTTTCTGCATCTTTGCCTTAACTGCTTAATTTGTTTTGTGTACTTTTTAGCGCATAATCAACTGTTAGAACGGGCTCTATTTTTTTTAGGCCATATTTTTTTAGAAAATACGTTCATAAATGCATGAAAATAAGTTATAATCAGTCAAAGTCAGTACGTGCTTTCACAAAAATTTATATATTAATTTTACTAAAATCCGCGCAATAGTATTTTATAGTGAATTTTTTTCCGAAAAATTATAAAACTTTAAACCTCTCTCCTGTAACTTTTCAAAAATGTCGCTTAAATCAAATAGTCCGCCAACCGTCGATATGATTTTGTTTCAAGGTATAATCACTTGCCTCTTCCATTATAAAATCACTAACCAGTAGATACTTTTAGTTCTAAAAGTTTTATCCGGTACGAGTTAAGAATAAGCATCGGTGCAGAGCTAAAAAACCATCTTTTATTATCTTTTTTATCATAATACGCTGTGGGTATACAAAAATGTATTAAATATGAGTCGTATAGAACCAAAGTCTGCAAAGTAGGGCCGACTTATATTATAACTATTAACTTTTGTTTAATTCGAAAGACAATTTTGCGAAATATTTAACTTTAATCAGAGGAGATATTTAAATTAATTAATGACAACAATATTGATCACAAAATAAGCTAACCGATGCAAAATCTTATTAAATTATCTAGATTGCCGAGTTTGGTTTTTAGTTTACAACAATTGCCGTGTTTGAACACGACTAAGGGTAAGATTGCTGCCTTTGCTACTGCTCCTGCCTAGTTGGCCAGTTTTGATAGTCACTGACTTCATGAGGAACAGGGTTTTTGACTTGAAAGACTTCCAATTGGTTGATAGCAAAAGATTACCGACTATGGTTGTGAGGTTTGGACGATTGCAATGTTTTTAAACCACTTTTGTTCTGTGTTTTAAGGGTTTATATCCGTCTTTAATATTTTAAAATTTCAAAAGTCGATTCAGATTTGAATTTCCTATATTGCCATATATTTTTTGAATTTTTTACCAAGTAGGTAGTACTTTGCCGAGTTTGGTTCAATACAATTCGTATATCAAGTTAAGTTTTAAGATCGTGTAATATTGCCTGTAGAAAAATAAACTACTCGGTAAATCAATTATATTTACGACAGCCTCCGTGACGCAGTAGGCGAATAGCCGGCTATGAAACGAGAGGCCGTGGGTTCGATTCCCACACCGGGACAAAAGTTTGTGTGACATACAGACATTTCTGTAGGTAGGGTCTGGGTATTGTGAGACCTGTGGTCCTGTGGTGAAAGTCTGTGGTAGTCCCTGATACCCACAACACAAGACTCGTATCTTAGTGTAGAATCGGGGCTATGTGTGTGAATGTTGGGTGTTATTAAAAAAAATGACAATGGCCATTTAATAATGATCGAACCTGAGTTCAGGTCGTTTATTGGAGTATCTATTGTCATCATTGTATTTGAACCATTTTAGGAGATCGTTTATTTGTGTATGACATTTCAAAAAATTACGGCTGAGTTCTTGTTAGTCTTTGTCAATACGGTCCTTTCTATATATGTATCTATACTATTGTAAAATTGAAAATGTTTGTAACGTTTGAAAGTATAAATCACTAGAACATTCAACCAGTTTTTGAAAATTTATTTCATTTTGTTTAGTGTAGGAATTGAGGTAATATCATATCATTCAGTTAATAATGGTAGGTAATGGTTATTGAGTTATATAATTAACTTTAAAAGCGTCTGTGGTGGTTACTTAATTAAGTAAACTGTTATTTTTTAGTTTTGATTCTTTTATAATATAACAAAAATAAAAATATAATAAAGAAAAAAAAATTATAAAACACGTATCTATCTCTTTTTTAAATGATATTGCTAATTTACAACCGGACAATATAAATATGTATAATGTGACATTTTGTTTGAAGTTTTTTGTTTTGTTGCTATCGAAAAGGATATTTAAAGTTATTTAAATAAAACAGAAAATAGTTTCATATTTAGTATCAGGCATAGAATGCATCCAACAACTGCATTGCAATTTATAGTTCGCATTGGAAGAACATGTCATTAAATGTGTTGCAGTATTCGCCACGCGAGCAGTTAATAATTGGACTATGGTAAACGCATCAGCAGTTAAATAAAGCACAGAATATGGGAATTGTTCGAAGGCTGACGGAATTCTTTATTCAATCAAACATATTTCAATACTGTCACAATTCTAAAGCACATTAATCACACCATGCACATTTTGAAATAAACGTCTACGTTACACTTAAAAAAATATTATACATTGCTAGAGTTAACTAAAAAATGTACCGCACCAGATCGTGATAACGTTAAGGTTATTATTGGCGAGGGGCCCGTGCACGTTTTCGGTTGTTCTTTTCTTCCAAAATGACTTCCAGATTCACCCCTGGGTAGGCAAAGTTGGACACCTCCTTGAGGGTCATGATCAAATTGTCCACGTTGAGCAATTCTTTCGCGAGTACGAACAATTCGTAATTATCTCTCTTTAAAATTTTCGCGTAGTATTCATCTACTCTGGTACCGCCCTCGACGGCGTTCCGCTTTGGTGGGTACTTCTCCTGGTGCTCCATGAAAAGCTGCTCCTCCACCGCCGCCTCGCCCATAATCTTAACCAGCACGTCGGATTCTATCTCTGTAACACAAATATTTTTTAAATATATTTGTAACTCAGCAAGCCTAGTGAATTATTATTTTCTAATTTCTGTTTTCGAAATTGCAAAGCCCAATTCAGACCAAATCGATCTACGCTACTACTAAGCGATTGAGGCAATATTTGAATTAATAATATCCACAATATTCGGATTACTACCAGACCAGCTGTGTCTGCTAATTCCCTTGTGCAGTTTCATTGAGGCACCGAAACCTAGACGTGGCACATGCGCCATTGTGCAATGCATATTGATTAGTGGTTTATCAGAACTAGATTCTAAAGTACCACCCAATATAGAGTAGTAACAAGTTAAGGCTAATCATAAGCAAATGCTAGTTATGGAATAAATAAATTCGCGAATTTAAGAAATATAATATTCGTTACATTATTAAGCACAAAACATTAATGTCGGCGTATTGAAAGCAACTGTTCGAAGCAGCTGTTACATTGCCAAAAATATTACTGGACAATATAAAATAAAACACGTTTAATAGTCATATCATCACCCATTCACACTTCTTAAAAATTTTCCATTTACGCCCACCACAATCAATAATATAAACATTTCAAAGCTTAAATTTTCGTAATTCTTTCACGGACTATTCTTCTTAAATCACTTTTACTTACCCTCCCTGGATATGATCACACACACGTTACCAGAATTGCCAATACCAAACATCGTAACGCAATCAGACATGTTTAGCACGCGCGTACTTTCGCAATTGAAATTATGGGAGGCAGTGCATAATTTTCAGGCAACAAGGAGTATTGATCCTAGACTTTCAAGTGCAACAACGCCATCTATATTGAAAGCTATAAATTCTGCGCGAATGCAACCAGATAGATGACATGGTAATATTGAACTGGGGTGCTAGAGGTCGCAGGTTCAAACTCCTGTAATTCGTCCTGAGTTTGTAAACAATGTGTCTTATAACTATAATATACATAACAATAAGTATTACTCGCTATCATTTTTGATGAATTTGTGAAAAATGTAAATGATCATAGATCACTACTAAATGATTGTTACAAAATGAAAAGCTAGTCACCTTGAAATGGTAAATAATGCCCAAAAACAGTTCGAAAAAGTATAAGGATACCTTTGTCCAAAATCGGGACATATGCTGCTTTAATAATTCATATCCTCAGTTCCCATTATAGCTAATCCTAAAACACAGGCGCTACGTTGAAACTATAACTGCTTTGTCCTTTTCAATACTAAACTAAAATTGTATAAATCCACTGGCTGCTTCATACTATGGCCCTTGGGTTAGCACGTCGTAGATATGTTTGTTACGACTGTTAGTTGTTGTAGAATCTAGATGTCATATGTATTTACTAAATATACATGCGAAAACAAGTTAAAGATGACTACAGTACCTAAAATGAGTATATCCAAAATATATCTCTATTATGACCTGCAAGGTCCATTCATCATCAACAAACTTCTGTATCTGTTTAACTTTTCAAAGACACACGCCTGCAAGTAGCTAAGTAGTATATAATAATAGCAATTTTTTACGAAAATTTGGGTTTCTTAACATAGTTATGTTAGAGCCTGGTTTATCTTTAAGTGATTATTTTTTCTTTAAGATATCCCTCAATTCGTCATGCATTTTGGCATAGGCCTCCTGCAACTGTTTCCATTATACTCTGTCATCTTTAACTCTGGTCCAATATGGTCAGATGATAATCATCTTCCCATATTCTTTTTGGGCGTCTTTGACGTTTAGTACCGTCTCTTGAGTACCTACCATAAGTAACTTGTTTACTCCATTTATTGGTTTTAAAACGTAGCGTGTGTCCTTTGCAACTCCATTTCAGGTGATCAATACGAACAAGTACATCGGCAACTTTGGTTTTATTTACTATTTCTGTGTTCCTGATTTTATCTTTAAGTTTTATTCCCAACATACTTATTTTCATGGCCGACTTATCAATCGGTGATAACGTACGTCAATGAGTACCAAGAATAATAAATCTTTTAAAAGTGAAAATAGTGTTGAATTTACTTCTAAGTATATTAATTTAAAAAACCAACGGAACAAGTTTACCTGCCGTTTAGTCTAAAGCATATATATTTAAGATATGACGAATTTTTATTTTTTTTTGCTTCTCAACAAATAACATACACGTTGCGATTGCCTCTCTGTACCTACAAATCCAAGATAGAATTAAGTTAATCTACGCTTAAAAATCAAATAAAATTATCAATAGTTTTTCATAACTTATTATTTTTAATATCGTAGTAATTAAAGGAGTAAAAATTCGGTACTCACTTTGATGTTTCATTTCTTGTGTAACATAAGCGGTTTGATGTGTAATATGAGAAAAAAAATCAATTCAAAATAAAGGTGAATTTGAATTGATTTGTAATCCAACTAAAAATTTTAATTAGAAATTCACCTTAAGATTATCTTGGCATGTAATTTGTATAAGTGATTATAAACATAATCAGAGTGAAATTAAAACTTTACTTAGAGAGTGTGTTATAATAGGTATAGCTGGATGATTTCATGCCTGTTTAATTATTAATTAATTATTTTTGGATTAAGTGATACAACGCTAGAGGGCGGCATTTTATATTCACTTGGGATGTGTCACCAACCACGTGCATTTTAATTGCTTTATTTTCTTTTATTATAATAGAATATAAGTTTTAAATGTTAAGGTTTGGGCAATCGTATAAGAAGCTACTGGTTACAAATATTAATTAGATTAAGGTGTTCAAAGTAAAGTATCCCATTTGATAGTGTTCATGATATTTAAATTAATTAGGCTTTCACACAAAGAAGCTGAATAACATGAAAATACTGTAATAATGGTTATAAATTTTGTATTAATTCAGGCAAACCGTTACTACGAATATAATTTTAATTTTGTTTGTTTTACGATAATTGTATTATTTTTTTATTTGATATTAAAATTAAAATGACATATTGTAGTTTCATTTAATATATTAATTTGTTACCAAATACAACTTAATAGGTGTAAAATCTCAGAATCGCATAAGCTAAGTGTAGTTACTGATAAAATCGATTAAAATAAATTACACATTTGACAAAATATTATTATTACGACACTTGAATTAATATTCACCATTAGCAGTAAGACGTATAATTATCTTGTTCAAAAATATAGAAATAATAAATTTGATTCAAATAAACGTGAAATAAAACGTTATTTTTATAATAGAATAAAAAAAAATGCAAATCACGCAATTTGCATAAAATATATTTCTAAACGACATTCGCAATTAAATGTTGTTTGGATAGAATAGTATCGATTGGGCAACATACAACTACGTGGATTTGACACGCGAGCAAAGTTACGATCTAGTTTTATAAATTAAATCATATCACTTACTATTCATTGTCTGCTGAATCTATTGCTTTGTATTTACATCAATCTGTATCTTGAACATGCTCCCACACCGTCATTGTATTGGAATTGCACTACCTGAAAGTAGGCAAAAATAGCATTTCTATTATAAATCATAAAGAATTCACTTTAATTTATTTGATTTTTCGTGAACTAATTTAGAATAATGTATAGATATGTTGGAATTGATAGATCAATTAAAATAATGATCTTTTTAGTAATAAATTACATTTATGATTGTTATACTCAATAAAACGTACTCATACAGCACACACACTTCACCCTGTACTTCGTCACTCACACGCGCTCAACCAATAATGTAGGGCGATGTTATTTTGAGCATTGTCTCTTTCACTCTAATTTGATTAGCGTGTGGAAGACAGTGACATAACTATATAAGGGGGTTGGATGTCTGATGACATGTTATTGATATTCTGTTTCTTACCGTATCATATTTTAAATATATCATTTCATGATAATATGGTAAAAAAATTCACCGTTCATTGTCTCCGATGTTCGTTTTATATAAGTTTCACGTCACAATGAATTAAATCAATACATATACAAGGAAAGTGTTTGTGGGTTTGTCCAGCCTTTTCTCTATAACCACCAACTACGACCCACTCATGGTAGTAATAGGGAGTTTGGTCTCGGTGGATGGGTATCGGTGGCAAAAAGGTCTGTTCGAAAATTTCTATGTTTTTCTAAGTTCTAACACATTGTATGACTTATATAAACTCGAGGTTATGTTGAATGACGTAAATGTAGGTATATGTGTTTGACAATGATGAGGACTTCTCTAAAACAATCCAGATTTTTCCAGAGCGTTCTAGAATATTTAAGGAGTATGTTCCATAAATTCTATAATAAATTTAAAAATGATCTGAATTTTTTTGAATGTATCCAAATATGTTAAATTATTTCAAAATAATTCTCATCGGTCTAGAATGTTCTAGATTGTTCTAACATATATTCAAATGTTTAAAATTACTTAAATATGATTAAAATCCATCTAGAATGTTCTAGCTTGGTCTGATTTTTAAAAAATAAGTCTGAAAAATTCTGTAATATATTCAAAAGATTAAAAATGATTTAAAAATTATATCGTTCAAAGATATGTATTTAAACATAAAAGATACACTGAACACTGAGCGTACAATGTATGTAGACCCGGACAACGCCGGGTTTTATTTATACCTAGTTTATATAATAAAAATAAATACTTACAGTTCTTTTCACCTTGATTCTGTTTATCAAAATTTATCATCATATCAATTATTGAATCCTTTTCAGTATTATGAAACTTTTACTTTTCCGAGACTGACATATTTGACTTGTTCTTTGTTACGTCATAAGGTGTTCACTTTTTACGGATACTTTGTATCTCTCATAACAAAGATTGTTTGGTGGTTGGTAATATGGTTTCACATAATAAACATAGTACACATAGTCACATAGTCACATTTCACACATGTTAATTTAAAATGTACTTTAATATTAGTTCTTAAGTTTTTTATATCAGTTTAAGTTTCTGTAATAATTTTAATTTTGTATACTTTTGCATTGTCTTTATCTGTCTCTAGATGTACTCGAAATTTTTGCATTTGGGTGTTTGTTACGCAACTTCAAGCACCTTAGGTTACTTTGTATTCACATGACATGTTCTTAGGTCACATGACTTGCTCTTTATCAATCTTAATTTATTTCATCTGACTGATGTCATCGTACTCATTCTCTTACATGTTTTGTATAGGTTTACATAAGTATTCTATTCGGGACAAAATAGCTTTACTTTACTTTAGTTTACTGTAGACTTTTATTTTATTATTAAAGCGGTTTTATTGTTGTTTTTATACAGAATTTTTCTTTTCATACTGAATGATCGTGTCTTCGACATCTGCTGAAATTTTCTAAGTGTAAAATTGACGCCATTGTTTAAATCGCGGCCATTTTCTTCCTGCAGAAGGGATTGTATAATTAGATAATTGTTGATAACCGTACCATATTAGTTTTAAATTAAATACGTAGTAAAATTATGCACAATAAGCATTTTAGTTAATGCAAGAGTTAGATATATATACATATTTATTAGCTCATACTGCTCAATACTATGACCTGACATTTTATTGATTCTACGTTGTTTTTGCTTGAATCTATTGTTAATTTAGTTCTGATTTTGAATGTAATATGGATGCCCGATCATCAGCGAAACCCCGGTCGGTCGAGATGAAGATGGCGATGGACGCATTTGAACCGCAATGGCTTGTACTGGAATTAGATCGTAATAAATACGGACGCGGAGACCTTTTCCCAGAAGTGATGATGATGATGTAGGATAGTTAAACTAAATTTTATTATTTTGAATGAAAATATGTCAAAAATCCAAAAGACCTAAGGATAACTTTCTTGGTGGTTCTTCTCAGACAAGACCACATTTCCAATGCATCTGGACATTTTATTATATTCATCATAAAGCATTGGCGTGCAAAGCGGCCACGTGTGGACCTACCAAATTCAATATATTCAAATATGGATTTAAATAGATCTGAATATTTAGAGATCCGTGAATAATGTACCAAAGACAATTATCCAATGACGTCACATAAACTTCGCCATTTTTTTATAGTACACACCCATGTGTTTAAAACATCTTTAAAACTTTCTTTTTTCAAGTTTATAAAAGTACTTCTGAACTTATTAACTTAACTTAAGAATTTTACTATTACTACTTCGTCTTCTGTACCACTTGCGAGTATTCAGACTGTGAAAGTTACATGAAAATCGATTGCTTATTCAAAAGTTGACGCAATGCAGATACTGCAAGTAGATTGAATAACTTTTATTAGTTTTTCTCATAAAGTTTATTAGATTTATTCTAAATTATAATACTGTATACTAAGTAAGCAGTATTAAAAATAATTCCTTGTTACTTTAGTTGTTACAGTTACTTGGATTAAAATAATTACGAAACTTACTATTTCGCAAAACATTTGACACTGCCTGCAGATCTTATGAATGAAATATGATAATTGCACACAAATTACTATATTTTTTATAACTATTATAGAACACTCTAGTACGTCTCACTATCTACCACGAACGACTGCGATAGACGACGGTCGATGTGCGAATACTAACGGAATACGAAGCCATACGAATTTATACGAAACCCGCCGATGGAACTCAGAAAGTCGATACGGGCTGCAGCGTGTTTCCGAATACATTTGGTATAATGAAAAGCCGCAGTGGATTGTGCTGCCAGCGATGTCTGTTTGTCGGTTAGGGCAGTGTACGCAAAATAGACACTCAAGCATCGCTAATATAGTATTTGCAACGATTCAAATTTTATATATTTTTCATACTTAACCATTTCGTAAAAAATATGTTTTGTATTAAGATGAGTGATTTGAGTAATTCACTTTATTTATGTCTTAGTTTGCATTGAGAAAATAAATTTCTATGAATATATTTAAGACGCCTTGTATCTTTGTAGAAAATATAAAAACAATTAGCAGAATGAAATTGTGTTTTTTTAGTTTGGGTTCTTGTGGTTATCTGAATAACACATTACGTTTCAAACCATGATCACCATCTGAATTTCAGCCAGTATCGCAGATATGTTCGAACGCAGACATACTGTTCGGATGATACTCTCCAGCATCAGTAATGCTTGGACCAAAGGTCGATGACCTCGAAATATCCCTTCTCCGTCGAGATAGGGCCGGGACCTTAATGATTTATCCGCACAAAATGGCGTCTAATTTTTTTCTCCTTTTTTCAACACCGTGTTCTGTATTCTATCTACATCAGTGCATGCTTAAAGAGTATATTTTTGCATCTGATATTGAGGTTATGACTTTGAAATGATTTGCAATTCAGATACTTCGCAGAGTTCCAAATGTTGTTTAATGCTGACGAAAATCTGTCCGTAAAGTTGAGGTTGAGATACATCATGCCACTGGAATAATAAATGCACACACTCCAAATTAAACATTGTTAATCGTAATACATACACTGTATTTGTAAAAATCGTTATTCCGCTAACATAAATTTTGTATTATTCGATTGAGAATTTTGTAACATTTAAAAAAGGCCGTATGACCTGGATTTATACTTCAATTTCGTTTGCTTGACTGTTTTACTGGGTGACCGTATTACGTTATATACTTAATGCTCATTTAATTTTTCATAATATTTTAGAAAAAATTAGCTATTCTTATTATTACTGAAACTGATTCAGACAGACTTTTACTTCTTCTTTCGACAAACTTTCAAGGTGTGTAATTATGTTAGATATTGTATTGAAAGTATATACTACGCCTTAAAAAGCAGCCGCGAATGGTTGGTGTAATCTTTGTAACCTCTATTGGATGAACACGGTTGAAATTATTAGAATTTACACTGTATTTAATACTAATATTAATAATAAATATAATATACCTTCTAGGTGTGCATGTACTCATTGAGAGGAGAATATTAATTCCGATTTTGTATTTAATGTTAAGTCAAAACATTTTTGTTCCCACAAAATGGATGTTTAATTTAATAATACCGATTATAGTCATACAGCTAGACATACTTTTTATTATATTATTTCTAGTAAGGGAGCTAGTGCCTCATAAAAATCTCTTCGATGTGTAAATAATAATGCAAAATGTGTTAATTACGTAGACCTGAGAGAAAAAGTATGTGACTCAGAATATATTTATATACAAGAACGTTTACGAATCAGATAAACGATCTTCTCCTAAAAAGGCAAATCAGAAGTACCTCCAACCGTCGTAAATGCATGAGAAGATGTATGAATGTGGAAGAGGCGAAAGAAGTTTGTCAGGATCGTAGCTTGTGGCACTCAATAGTCTCTGCCTACCCCCATAGGATAGGGGCGTGAGTGTATATGTATGTATGTATGTATAAGTAATAATAATAAGCCTGCAGGGCAGCTTGTGGCCAGCTGTTGGGGAGTAGCGACCCCACATACCCGAGTACACCCAGGGAAAGGTCCAGTTCTTTTCTCTCTAGCTGGACTTTACCGGTCGGTTGGAGTGAAGAAACATGGAACAGATCGCCCACCTCTGGCTTGCTTTGATTGGCAAGTCAGATGAGAGTCGTCTGTGCGTTACACTTGAAGGGTTTATGTGAAACGTAAGTAGCGAGTGGGCAACGTGATGGGACCCTAATGGTACAAATGATCCTTTAGACGCTCAAATGATGTTGCTCCCTTGTCACTTGTTATAACGATTATTTTGGGTAGCCCATTTACCTGAGTTGGCGAGTCACCACTTGCCTAGTTTATCCGTGTTTTTAACATTGGGCAAGCAGGTGTTCTTCACACAAACCCAATTATCTAACCCACTAGCACCTCAATAAACCGGCATATATTTTTATCCATCCATACAATAGTCCTATACCAGCCGGATGTTGTCCTTGGGTGCACTTGTATACATATGTCATATACAGGGATGAACGTCGGCTGGTGTCACAACACAATATTAGATTAAAATTGTCTAACGGGCCCGTACGGGTTGACTTCGGCACAACGCACGCCTTCCAAAAGACCGGGACTCTATAGTCCCATGATTATGGTACGACTAACATAATAATATAACCTTTATAGGTTATCCTGGCAACACAACGTCAAACCATTTACACTCCGACACCAAGTTGATATAAGTTATATTTAAAAGCTCTGAAAATGGTTAATTATTGCTGTAATTCTGAAGCATATTTATAAATTCTTCCACAAGTAAACAGTATGCTGTTGTTTGTTTATTATTGTTTTAAAATGAAATTTAACCAGAATTGAAAAGTGACACCGTCAATTTTTTTTCCATAAAACACTCAATAAAAAGTTTAATGGTAAAATCACCCAATATTCAGGGTTAGATCGCACGCTTATCACCATCCTCCAGCTTGTCGAACACCGCATCATGGGCATGGGCCTCGGCAGCGCTTGAGCCGCTGCCGGTCACCGATGCGTCGAACCAACACGACGGGTTGCATTCGTCCCCGCGGACACAAACACCTACGCGGCGAAGAGGACGGCAACACTCTCCTTCGGTTGGCTTGAGACCAGTGGGTCCATGTGCCCCGCCAATGGACCCCGCTACCGGTGGTGTGATGAGATGGACACAATCTATTAATGATAATGTCATGAGGCAACAGAGGGGAGCACTGAACGGCGTATCGTTGCAAAATGCTTGCCCTGTTTCAGACTTTGGAGCCAATGATTGATGTGTCGACCCAACGATTATATTATCAGATCAGGTGCGGTACATCCAGCGGCGTAAGTTGTTGGATAAGGCGGCGCTTGATCAGCTACGCGGAGACTTAAGTGTTGTTCAAGACGTTGTCCAGCGTACGGTGGATACGCCATGTGTGTCTACTGATTATGTAAACATTGACGTTGGTTAACAATTTGGACAATACCGTAAGTTCCCATGATAAACAGTGTTTGAGAAGGGCTTTGGAAAGTGCGATTTTGGAATTCCATCAGATCATTCCAAGAATTACAGCACAATTACTGGAAGATTTACAGCATCCTATAGACCGCGTTTGCATACAGGAGGTGATGAGGCAACAAGATTCGAGCGTTCAACGAGTTATGCCTGTATTCATGTACTCGTTTGGTATACTCAAACGAACTCAGACTGAGTTAGATGCCCTGGATCGACGAGTCCGAGCTCTGATGACCGCACACTGTATGCATCATCCACGATCGTCAGTGATGAGGTTTTATATCGCGCGGAGATGTGGGGGTCGAGGTCTACTTAATGCTAAAGACCTGCATAAGTGTGAGGTACGTAATCTCATAAATTGTTTTCCCCACAGCGGTGTGGATGTGCATCGGGAGGTAGTCAAAGTCGATAAAGGATTTACTCCGCTCTCCCTGGCAAATGAAAACTGGCGGGTCCCTGTGGTAATGAGCACCGGGGATCGCAGAAGGGTATGGAAGAGCAAAGAATTACATGGAAGATTTCATCGGGCTTTGAATGAGCCCGACGTCTTTGTCTTTTTTAACTGAGGGTTTTGTCTTTGCAATTATGGATGATGTTATTAAGACGAATAACAATAGGAAATATCCTGAAAGACGGTACGGTCGATATATGTCAGGCATGTTATTCCGGTTGTTCGTATCTTGGTAACGGCGAGTAATTGCATGGACATAACCTAAAAAAGGTCATGCAACACTGTGTTGGGATCAGTGACGTAGCTATAGCTTTTACATGGGGGGGGGGGGGTCCGCGGGTAAAAGCTAAAAATCTAACCGCTCAAATCATAGTTATTTAGAAATTACTTAAACATAGAATGGGAAAACGCTAGTTAATAAAAAATTACTACTTGCTATTTGGATTTGGACTTTGGATGGATGAAAATCTGCCGCAGATTTTCATTCATTTTTGTTTTATTGTTTACATAATAACTGTCAAAACATCAAGTGTCAAGTGAAGTCAATTTATTTTTGGTAAATAACTATTTTAAAGTTGCTTATTACCAAGATGAGATGTTAGAACTCAGGGAGAAAATTCTCACGCACTCGAATCAACTTCGTATACGAAAAATAATTCAAATTCGAACTTTTTTTCAGTGAATGTAAAGATAAGCTATTATGGAAATGTCGAGTCCGGTGTTTCTCGAAGGTCTTGATGGTACGAATATAATGTCAAATGTATTGTTCATAAATAAATTATTTTAAAAATAGAATTCGAAATCAAAATATTCTATTTGAGCTATTCTAAAAATTACCATTCGAACATTTCTCGAAGGTTATCGCTCGAACTGCTTCGACTGGTACAGACCGGTCGAGACGTACATCTCCAATTCGAACCATTCAATATTGTGTCCTAACTTAATGATGATGATGATGTCCTCCAAGAAGTATCCTTTGACGGCGAACCTTGCACTTTTGGAATAAGTTTTTTTCGCCAATGTGAGCATATGTGACTAGCTAGCTCTAATTTTGTTAAGCCCTGTCACAGGACATACAGAACAGTTGTCTAGAAGAGTAGCTGTAAGAGTCAACTCAAACTGGCGCAGAGTCGAAACGTCGCGTCACGTCCTATTTTTCAACTACGATGAATGGCGACGCGCGTCGTTTACACTTAGGGCCAACCCTAAGTGTACACAGTTTTAGGTCTTATTTATTGCAGCTCACGCTGGGCGTCAAGGCATTGGATATATACATGTTTCCTCAAAATGTGCACATGATTTTCGTACTGAGCCACGCCATTCGGTCTAGTGACACGAAAGTTCTTCCCAGCAGTCGCAGGGTACGTCGCAAGATGCTAAGTTACGCTTGATGATATTGTAGTAGGTAGAAAATGACATCCAGGCTTACGCCATTCTTGAGCGAGTTTGCCTTAAACCACTGAAACCTAATGGCGTCTAAACCATATGGCGTCTTGACAAATTTCATATGAACTGCATCAGGTGAATTCTCCAGATAAAGTGGCAAGATTGTTTCCTTAACATTAATATTTTACGACGTTTATAGCTAAGCGGCAAAGAGTCTATGCTCTTGGAGGTGGTGCGGTAATGTTGTACGTATTTTGGTCTTAACTTACTACGTATATGATGCCATATGCTGATGTGTTTACCCATAAAAAGACTGAATCTCGTGTTTTTATTATGATTTAACTAAAAGTCTTAGAAAGATAAAATACTTGGAAGAGTCCAAAAACATGTCCAAGAACTGGATAGTGGATGCACATTTGATGAGGCCCGAGACACTATGGATATTAAAATACTTATAGATTTTTAGTTAGAAATTCAATTTTTTTAGTAGAATCTCATAGTGAAGACTCGAATTCAAATGGATATGGATGCAACATTCGAAAAAATAACTTCGTAGTTCGAAATTATGTAATAGAGAAATAATTCGAACTGTAGATTCGAGTACGAAATTATTTTGAATGAATGGAGAATTGTCCTCCAGGTACTTATGGTACATCATATACTATCACACTCATCACTACTAAGTAGTCACTACTTAAGACTCGGTCGTATTTTTTTAAATAGATGTGCCCTGAAAAAAGCAGTCTTGTTTTACCAGTTGATTTAAGCGCTAAAAAGTACACGAAAAAAATTAAATTAGGCTTAAAAGTCGTAGAAAAATCTGTTAATTCCAAATATGCATATAGCTGAATGCTGCAAAAATTTACACATAAATCAAATAGCCTGCTAACCGTCTATATTATCCGCTATCAATAGTCCACGATTTTTTATTATGTCGTATGCTAAGGGGGGTGTCCGGACCCCCTGACCCCCCCCCCCCCTTATTACGCGAATGGTTGGGATCAATCTATTATCAGAGACAGGACCATTGCAGCCAATAGGCTTGGTATTGTGTTAATCAATTGATTAGCTCGCCGGGAAATACCCTGGATTAAATTGAGATGCTATGATGATATGGAAATCTTTTAAATTTTAAACTGATTGTGATTGTTTTTATACCGCTGACTAATTATTACAATTAATATTAATACTATCAATTAGATCTTTTTATGGAGAACGATATTTACCGCTCTTGAACATCCACGGTACCGGAAGAACCATGCGAGATGTCAGCATTAAAGGACAGGACAAGGCATGCGGAAATCTTGCTCATCGTACAAAACGCATCAGTAAGCTGCTGTACTATTCGTTGGTATTTTTGTGAAATAATAGTAATATACCAGGCAAGGTAATCATGATGTCTACAGAGTAGCACTAGTCCCACTTTAAAAGGTTTTCTCGCAGCATCAGACTTCTTAGAAAGTACCTAGCCATTTTTGTTTTAATTGAGGAATATTACTATGTACTATAAATATGATAATAAGGCTAGCTTTCTATTTTTGAGCTGTTCTATAATTTATATAAATTATATTTTTTTTATTTATGAACTATAACTTTGGGTTAGTATCCATTACCATTCCTACGCCCTCATTTTTATTAAGTTAACCACTTAATTTATTAAGCCCAGAAAACAGCTGAAGTTCACTCTTTCTCAAACTTGTGCAATAACGCAATAAAGAATATTTATTAAGTGGGTTAAAGAAGTGTTACTATACAGTAAAATATCACTGTTGTTTAGGGCCATCGGGGTTTCATAAAAAATGTTGAAGGTATGCAATTTCACATTCCCAAATTGTTATTGGGCAATGTGAAATAAAGTATGTATTGGTAAAAAAATACACATTTTGTTTAAAAATAAATATTTATTTCTATTAAATACACACTGTCTGGACAAAATAAACACACACGTAGACAAATAACACAACTCAAGCCGGTTAATTCATTGCCTTACAAAACAGTTACCTGAGATCGTACATCTTTTTTAATAAATAATAATTAGACGCGTTGTTTTCCAGGACATAGGGGTTACTCTTGACACTCGATTCCAATTTAAAATTGAGATTTAATTGGGAATTTATAGTAAATAAATGAAGTAGAGTATTTACGATCGCTAGTTCGTAAATATTCAATTTCATTTATTTGACTGAGTTACGAATTCCAATATCTTCGAAATTGAAATTGAAACTGTATCGAGTTCGAGATTGGTATTGATTGAATGATACCGGCATTCCGGTGTAATGGCCGTATTTTCGCCGACAGAGTACGTGCCATGTCAATAGCATCATGGAAATCAAACGCTTACAATACAACCATTATAACAAATTTTACATGATCCTTTATAGGCAAGGCAACTCTATTAAATAATTTACCAACAAATAACAACGAGTTACTTATCGCAATATAAGCTCACATCAAGAATATAAGTACGGCAATAGAATACAAAAGGTACCTTTCCTCTAGAACCGTTCTCTTCGTATCGCAAAAGTTTGTTGTTTTTGTGACAGACAGATATTTTTTTCGGATCTGGGTTCTGTGAGACGTAGTCTCTCGTATTTTTTGGTACCCACAATAAACCTGTACTGTATGTACGATGTACCCTATACTTGTCTTGACACTAGTCAAGACTATATTAGTTTATTCAAATAGTGTAAAAAACATTCTATCTGCCTGTCGACTAAAAATAAAAAAAATTAAAACGTCTTTCATCTTAATTCAATGCGTGTGCAAGAAACTGAACGCCAATTTTCTTTCAGACGTGCCAAAGCTAAAGAGGTTGCGAAAATACGAGGACAAGGCGTTCGCGGTTGAAAAATGTTTTTCGTACTCGAAGCGGGGGATAAGTTCCTAAAGCAAGAAGAAGCTATGGCAGCTACTGCAAATGCCAAAGCGCGGGCTAAATTAAATTTGACGATAGATTAATCGTTGTTTGTGCACATAAAAGAGATAATGACTTCGAACGAGTTGTGGACTAATTTGAACACGTTGTTTGACGATTCAAGATTTTGGAATGATTTTGATGATGACTAGTTCATTATCTACCTGCCCTTATCCCACACTAAGTGGGGTCGGCACAATTGGTTTTAACTCTCCACGCAGCCCTATCATGCGTCAAATCTGCATACACTCCTTTCACGCGCATGTCCTCATTCACGCAATCCAGACACCTCTTTTTGGGTCTCCCACGACTCTTTCGTCCATCCACATTCATATTGACAACTAGTCTTGTTACATGCCTTTCATCCCTCCTCATCACGTGCCCAAACCCAGCTAACCTAGCACTCCTCATCTTTTCTACAATTGGTGCTACTTTCAGACTTCCCCTTACATACTCATGATGATGACTAGTTATGTGACACAAATAGTGGAAACTTTGCAAATGGTAAAGCTACAGGATTCATAATTAACGATGCTTGTGTTGGGCTATTGTTATTAGCATGTACCAGAAAAGTTTATGCCTATGATTATGGCAATTGATTCATTTCGGGATCCAAATCTATGCAGATTCCATAAACACAAAGCAGATTTAATAAAAATGTAGGGTAACGGTAACTTAGTATAAATTTCAAGAAGTCGGTAGCAAAAGAAATTGTTACACATATTACAAATACAAGCAAACTGGTCAGCCGAGTAACGGTATCAGTGTTTTTTTTCTTACAATGAAATATGTTACTTTAATAATTATGTCATCTGTAAAGAAGAAGATGAAATGAGTAGTATCGACAAAGAAAGTAGAGTAAACAAATCAAATAATTTAGAAGAAAATTATGACATTGCAAATAATGAAAATTCAATCGTTGATTCTAAAGATCTTGATATGTAAATAATTTATAATTATATAATATAATTATATAAGCTTTATAAATTAGTTATATTTATTTATATACTGTTGTCTTATTACAGTTTATATAGAGTAAACAAAAGACGCTTCATTAGTCTTTCATTTTAAACATACACACAAACATTTTTATTCATATAGATGTAAAAGAACAGATAGGTAGGTCGCACAGTGGTAAAATCTCGGAAAAACTTTTTTTAAGATCAGGTATTGCCATAGTTTATGTCTTAAATCTATAGTAAACAAGTTGGATAACTTGACCCTAGAAGGATTTTTACTTTAGTATATTCTTTATAGGAAAATTAAGGCACCAAACTTGTAAGAATTGATGCGAACTACTAATGAGTTAAAAAAGACGTTTGTTTGTCACACTGCTAATACGAGTTATACTTGAGATTTATTTTTTATTTTATTTAAGGAAGCATATATATTGTTCAACGAATTTTAGAACCTCATCGCTCATACAAGGCCTTGCAATATCCGATTTTGTTTTGGAAAAGAGAAGGTGGATATAATTTCCTCAAATAAAATTGAGAAATCCTCAAACAGGCGAGGAAACATAACATATTTGACTAAATCAAAGTTGCGTTTCGAAGTGTACATCAATTTACTTGATGGAAATTTTAATGGCAATGTAAATCCCAATTAATTGGGAAATATAATAATATTACCGGCTACATTTACAGGGAGTCCACGGCACAGGCCGTCAATTTTACGCGTGTATTCAAACAAAAATTTAAGTCTTTAATGGATTTAATTGTCAAGTATCATGTTTATGGAGCAACACGCTGTTGGGTGTTAATTTTATAATATGTATCCAAATCGCGAGAGTCTAAAAACATTTAGTTACATTCGGTCTTTCGAATCTTCTGAAATTGGTTCTTGAACAACATATGACAAAATTATGCACGCGATTACCAACCAAAGCGGTGAATTCTATTTTCTAGGTACGCCCAGAGGAAAAACTTTTCTTATTTAACTTATTTTGGCAACTATACGATCACACAAAAATATTGCACTCGCAATAGCATCATCTGGAATTGCGGCAACACTTTTGGATGGTAATCGAAGAACACATTCAGCTCTGAAGTTGCCATTGAGTATACACATCACTGAGGCACCAACATGTAATATCAGCAAAAATTCTGGCGTGGGTTGAAATGATTAAAAGTACTTTAATCATTACACCTCATTATATGTGACGAATGTACTATGCCCCCCAAAAAATCTTTAGAAGCGCTTCATCTTACATTACACGATTTGATAGGAAATGAACAGCTTTTAGTGGGGCTGTTTTATTTTATTTTCGCAAACTCTGCCCATTATACCACGGTCAAAAGCCGCTAATGAACATAATGCATGTCTCAAATAATCAGCCTTATAGCGACATGTCCGAAACTTTTGACTTTGAAAACCTGTATGCGTGTACAAGTACAAAATGATACATCCGCTGAATGTTTCGCAAAACAATTTTCGGAGATTGCAAATGGGAAAGTGGCGTTTGATAAATCCACGCAATAAATCACATTGCCAAACAACTTTTGTAAAATCACAGCAAGCACAGACGCATTGATTCAAAAAGTTTTCCAAAATATAGCACAGAATAACACACATCATCAGTGGCTTAGTGAACGTGCTATATTAGCAGCTAAAACAGCTATGTCAATGCCATTTATTACAGCATTCTAAACGAAATACCAGGCGAGACAACAACTTATAAGTCCATCGCTACAGTAATTAATCAAGACGAAGTAGTAAATTATCCGACTGAATTCATTAAATTGATTAATTTGTCAGTAATGCCGCCGCACGTCTTGATATTAAAAATTGGCGTGACTATCTGTGAAATTTGAGTTCAAACGCTTGAAGTTTCCGGTGCTACTCTCGTTTGCAATGACTATCAACAAGGCAGCAGGGACAATCATTAGATGTGTGTAGATTGAATTTGGAATATCCATGTTTCTCACATGGACACGGCCTGCTCACGTGTCGGGAAACCTATTCGTGTACCCACCAGAAGGAAAAACCAGAAATATTTTGTATAAAAAAGCACTTCGATAAAAAGAATATACAACCAACCACTTTTTTCTTATTATTTTTTAAATTTTTATACTCTTTATTTTTTATACTTTACGTGGCATTGCAACGTATGCCGGGTATGGCTAGTATATATAAATTTCCAAAGGACATAAGAAACCTGAATTTAAATCTATTAAGAAACGACTTAAAAAAATATTGATTGAAAAATATAACTACGATGCAATATATAGAATGTTATATATATCGTTAATAAATCGTTTCGTTAACGTATATAATAGATACTTTCTGTATGCAATATAATGAACATTTATAGGGCATGCCACGTTTTATGTAAGTTTTTTGTTTTTCCATTATTCTATGCTTCTTTCTGTATATTATGCCCAAAATGCCATCTCGAAAAAAATCTTAATATTATAGTGGGTGACTTTTTTTACCGTCTTGAAAAAAATAGGCCGTGATACGTAAATGGAGTAAAAGCTTCAGGCATGGTTACTTTTTTTTTACTGACATAGGCTGAAATTAATCTACTAATATACACTCCTAATTTATAATCTATTTTACATATTAAAACATTTAAAAGTAATTTAAATAATAATTCACCACCGAAAACATACTCACCCTAAAGCGCGACAAAATATTAGGCACGATAACGTAACAAATAACATAAAAACTCACACACACTCTCGCACTCGCAGGCCGTCGCAAGCGCACGACCCCCGTTCCCTTCCACCCTTTCTCGGTCGCCCGCCGCCCTTGTGAGTAAATATTTTAGTCGCATGCAAATAGGCACACTGTGACGTCGCATTTTCGAACCACAACATCTGCAATCTCTTCGCCGACAGGGTATTCCGGGTCCACAAATTCGCAGCACTACTTTTATTTTGAATTGATAGAGACACCCTTCATAGTTTAAAAAACAATTTACAAAGACGTGCTAGTTTGTGTTTAGAGAGAAACGGTGGATACTTAGAACAATTACTGGGAAATCGCTAAAATGTACATTTTAATTATTTTGTAATTATGTAATCAGTGTAATTTGTAAATAAGTTGATTTCAATCTTTCAAATATGCCTAGTATGTTGTAGTTTACGTAGTATACTCGTCCTGCATGCCTACTATTTTATTCATAGTGATAAATCATAACTAATGATTAGTTTAACAAGTAACAATAACTACAGCATGTAAGAAGGTAAGATCAAAATAATCTCTCGAATTATAACTATGGACACGCTGTGTAGGGTGTATTTCTTTTATGGATTTTATTACTTGGTGAGATTTATTTTATTTAAAAAGTATTTAATAGATGCAAAAATAAATCTAGTGGTCATTGTACTGGCCACATAGTCTTGATGACTTATGTCAATAGAATATAGAAGAGCGTATTATTTAAAAATGTCTATATTCCTTTATTCCTTTATTATACATATTCTGTCGTGCTAGAATACAGACGTAGACCTTCCTTGTTGCATTCCAATACTTGAAATACAAGTCATAGTAATTTACATCTCTTATTTTATTTCTCTCCTGTAACCTGATTTCCTATAGGTTATGGGCCCAGTCTAGCTCAGTTAAAAATTATTTCAACAAGGTATTAGGTACTACATAAAGCTATAGGTATCCTGCACATATTTTTTCCGGATACTTCCAAAACGATTTTCACGCGATGGACAGTTCAAAAGTCAAGCGAAATATAAAACCGTTTGACGGCGAAAAATATTGTTTCTGGAAGTTTCGAATACGTGCTCTGCTGAACGAAATGGAATTGATAAAGGTTATTGACGAAGATCCCACGATACGTTGCGAAATCTGGGAGAAAAATAACCGAATTGCAAACGGTATTATCGTCGAGTATTTAGCCGATTCATTTCTTGGTTTTGCGAAAGAATATTCTTCAGCGAGAGATATTTTGAAGAACTTGGATACATTGTATGAGCGCAAAATCCTAGCTACTCAGATGGCGTTACGAAAGAAGTTGTTGAGTTTAAAACTTCAAGGTGACCTTTCTCTGGACAAAGATCAGAAAGATCATAAAAAGGAAGACAGTTCGAGAATTCTTCGAAAGTTTCGAGTTGAATCAGGACGGAACAAGGTCGGGCGCTGTTTCTGGGTTTGCTTTTATGATGGGCGATTACAGCGAAGGTAGTCTGCATTAAAATGCAGTGTCATTTTTATTGGGCTCCGGACCATCATATTATAAACAGGGAAGATCTTTTCTTTAATTTATTTAAAATTGCCTGTGCCAATTAAAATATCAGTTGCTAAGCATTGACAATATTTTCAGCAACTAAAAAGGGTACACTACAAGTAATCAGCAATACAGGTGTACAAGGTGTATTGGAGGACGTGCTATTCTGTCCAGAGGTGCGGTACAACCTGCTCTCCGTATCTACATTGCAGCGTGCTGGTATGACTATCACTTTCGATGAGCGAGGTACCAACATAAGTAAAAATGGTAAAATTTTGATGCGAGGTAAGACAATAAATAATTTAATTGCTATTGATTTAGAGGTTAAACTGAATCGGTCTGTTTCCCAAGTATGCAGATAAAAATAGTTACGGGTTATGACATCAATCTCTAGGTCATATTAGCAAGCAAGGATTTATAGAATTAAAAGAGACCATATGTTTGATGATTTTCAGTTAATCAAAATAGTTTTTCTGAGTGATAATTTATGTGAAGCTTGTATTTATGGGAAACAAACTCGATTGCCGTTTAATAATACCAAATATAAGAGTTGTATTAAACGACCATTGTATGTTGTGCATACAGACGTCTGTGGTCCGATCACTCCATCTACAATAGATAATAAGAAATATTTTGTGTTATTTATTGATCAATTCACTCACTACTGTGTTACATATCTATTGACTTATAAATGAGATGTACTTTCGGCTTTTAAAGATTACGTCGCAAAAATTCAAGCCAAGTTTAATTTTAAATTGGATAACGATAGAGAATATTTATCTACCGCAATAAAAGACTATTGTGTGTCAAAGGGTATATCTTATCATTTTACGTTACCAAGAACTCCACAGCTAAATGGTGTATTAGAGCGAATGGTTAGGACTATTACAGAGAAAGCCTGTGCTATTATACAGGGTGCTACCATAACTAAAGTTTTCTGGGGTGATGCAGTTGTAACTGCAGTTCATTTAACAAATATTATTCCTACTCGGGCATTGTGGTTACCTAAAACACCATATGAAATGTGGCATGATAACAAGCCACAATTAAAATATTTAAAGGTTTTTGGTTCTACCGTTTATGTTCATAATAAAACCAGTAACACTAAATTTATTGAAAAGACTGAGAATACTGGTAGGTTATGTACCTATATGGCTATAAAGTATGGAACACAGAATGCGAAAAATATGTAACTGTTAGGGATGTCATTATGGATGAGACTAGTTTTTTGCAAACCAGACCAATAGTACAAAGACAAAACTGATAGTGGAGACATATGGTCGAAATCAGTGTCATCAAAGTCTGACAAAACTGATAGTGGAGACATATGGTCGAAATCAGTGTCATCAAAGTCTCATGCCGTGGATGAGAGTATTTTCTGGGAAAATAGTCTTATCATAGAAAAAGATCGGAAGAGAATGACGTGGAACATTCTCGTGACAAAGTTGATAGAAGGGACTTATGGTAACATCATACTGACAGTCCTAAAAACAGATGATTTTAAATATAATGATATAAGTACTCCTAGTAAAATTCGTAAATTAAGTGATAATGACGCCATACTTAAGTCATACGTTAGTCAAACAAGTTTTATAATACTTGTATAAATAGCCTGAACACAAGTTTTACTTTATGAAGGAGTAATAGACTTATAGGTGGGGGACGACCACTTTCTATATCCCTATTTCTTATAATGGAGTTGATGACAACGTCGATAATGATTTGTTGTTATTTGCTCAATCTATTACATGCAACGTACCTACTTCATTTAGTGAAATAAAAAATCGAGATGATAGAACTCGATGGGAGTGTGCGATTAAGTATGAGTTAGATTCACTTATACAAAATTATATATTTATATTTATAAAAATATAGTAGATTGAAAATGGATTTTGCAATTATAATATATGAGGATAATAATGGTTGCATTAGTATTGCGAACAACCCTACTAATCACAAAAGGTCTAAACACATTGACATAAAGTACCATTTCTCCACAGAACATGTTGAGAAAAATGTAATTAAATTATATACCTACAGGTGAACAAATAGCGGATGTGCTGACCAAGCCGTTACCAGCTGTAACATTTCAGAAATTTGCAAATGAAATGAGCTTAGAATAGACCTGTTATTAATTTGGTTTGTGTGTTTAATGAAATAACATTATTTTTTAAATGGTCTGATTAGGTTTTTCTGGGTTTTTCCTAATCCTTAGCAACAAATGTTGGATCATTATTATTGTAATACTCCCAGAGGCTCTTGGAAGGAATACGATCTGTTTTAGATTGAATATTGTGATTGTAATTTATGACTGTATGTATATGATTGTAGATTTATTTTTGAGGGGGCCTGTTGAGATTTATTTTATTTAAAAAGTATTTAATAGATGCAAAAATAAATCTAGTGGTCATTGTACTGGCCACATAGTCTTGATGACTTATGTCAATAGAATATAGAAGAGCGTATTATTTAAAAATGTCTATATTCCTTTATTCCTTTATTATACATATTCTGTCGTGCTAGAATACAGACGTAGACCTTCCTTGTTGCATTCCAATACTTGAAATACAAGTGATAGTAATTTACATCTCTTATTTTATTTCTCTCCTGTAACCTGATTTCCTGTATTACTCTTTCGGAACTTTCGTAATCAAATGCTAGTACACAAATACTGTTGTCTATATATTCTATTCCACTTACACAACACGCCATATTATTATCAAGACGGTAAAAAAAACACCCAGTATATTAGGCTTTGTAAAACAATTTACTTAAAAATATATCATAAGGAAACCGGCATATTAGGTTTTTCATAAGAATTTTAAACACGTGTAAAATCTACCGACGCGCACTAGGCCAGCGTGGTAGACACAAGGACAAACACTTCACAATAAAAAAAAATAATTCCTAAAAAGTGCACAAACAAATTATGCGTCCCTCTAAAATTTGAGGGTTGCCCTCGATTTTTTCTGAGATCCAATCATCAGTTCCTGACTTGGTGCCAATGGGACCAGCTAGGAAGTATACCCTTATAAACAAAAAATAATTTCTCGAATCGGTCCGGGCGTCTTCGAGTTATTGGGAACATACATAAAAAATACCGACAAATTGAGAATCTCCTCCTTTTTTGAAGTCGGTTAAAAAAGCAAGGCATCCCAGTCCAGAAGTGAGACAATATATATATACAACAGGAGTTAAAATTCTGAAATTATTATTTTGGGTAAAATTATTTCATTAATTGCAAATTCAATATCTTACCTAAAACATGTGAAAAGCGGCCGGAGGACTAGCATCGCTTCGCAGTGTTCATCCTTTTCAAAAAGTGATAGTCGTGAATCAATATTATGGTTCGTCAGAGTACTCATGTATATGGATTTGCAGAGAAAAGTATCAAAGTATTCTTCTCATAAAGGAAATCTTCAGATATGTGATAAACCGCTCCGATAATTGAAACGTTTTACATCAATTGTATAAATCTTGCTATTACAAATTAGTCGCCAATTCGTATGCTCGAGAATGGCGAATATAATCAGTGTACATTTTATATTTGATGTGTAAACGCGTGCCCATCAGAGGTGTACTAGCTGCGACTTAATTGCGTGGCGTCAGCACTTTGTGTTACTTTTATGGTATATCGCACATCAAGACGTCAATGTTAGGTGTAGCGAGCTAATTATCTGTATAGTATGATATATTCTTTCCGTGTTTCTATCATTTAATATCCTTAGTCTTGAGTACCGTAGTTCTGCGTACTTAAAGTGCTGCCATTACATTAATCATGTTGACATTGAGCGAGGAGTAAGACAATGCTGTATTCTCTCATTTACACTATTCTATCTCTACTCAGAAGCTAATAATATCGGAAGCTTTATCTGATGTTGACTGCGGCGTAAATATTAACAATCTCAGATATGCCGATGATACGCTTCTGATAGCATCGACAGAATCGGATCTCCAACGAAGACCGGTTGAGTGAGTGTATTGAGAGAGCTGGACTCCGAATGAATGCGCTGAAGACGAAGGTCATGGTCGTCTCAAACAAAACAGGTCCACTTGCGAGTGTTGTTGTGGCTGATGAACGACTGGAAAATGTGCGCAAATACAAGTACCTATACCTGGGCACTTGGTTAAATCATGAATGGGAGAGTGATTTAGGAATAAAAGCACGCATTGAGATGTCGCTAAACGCATTTAACAAACAGAAGAAAATCCTTTCCAATCGGAACATCAGTATTTCCTCGCGCATTGTCCTTGTTCTGTGTTACATCTGGCCAATTGTTCTATACGGATGCGAGACTTAGACCATTAATGAAGATCTTAGAAAACTTATAGAGGCTTCTAAAATGTGGGTATACCGGCGCATGCTATCCATTAGCTAGACTCAAAAGGTCACTAATATCGAAGTTTTAAGGCGAGTTGGCCAAGACCGCAAGCTCATGCAGACCGACACACAGAGGAAGGTTGCCTACCTTGGACATGTTTTTCGACATGAGAGGTACGACCTACTGCAAATTATTATGATGGGCAAAGTAGCTGGGAAACGAGGTGTTGGCCGAAGAAAAAAGTCGTGGCTCGGGAATATTCGGGAGTGGACTAGAGTCACGAGTGCTGCAGAGTTGTCCGCCTTGCAAAGGACAAAGACAAATCTTCGGAGTTGATGGCCAACCTCCAGTACTGGGAGAGGCACCTGAAGAACAAGATATAATAAAGTTGGCGCAGGATGATGTTAATTGGCGCGCTATCTGTTGATGTTAACGCGGGATCATGATGGTTGAGCACGCTGTCTAATGCAGTTAGCAGATGTTGACGCTTTAGTGTGCTATGTAGTATCGTCAGCACAGTATATTAATAACTGGCATACTGTGTTTAGATGAAGTGTACTGCGCGATGCCGTGTTCGCGGGATACTAATATATATCACGGGATTTTGGTGGTAAAGCACGCCTCCAGATGTTTTTAGAGCGAGACGATGATGGTTGACCGCATTAGTTGATATTGTTGGCACGGGATTTTGATACGTTTGGGGGTGTTATTAATGTTATTTTTAGCGCAAGACGTTGATGATGTTTTCGGTTTATATTGATGGTTAAGCGGCCCATGATGGTTGAGTTTGTATTTTTTTTTAACTATAAATAGGCTTGCGTTTGACCACTATCTCGCCTGATGGCAAGTGATGATGTGCTCTACGGTGGAGCACGCTTGCCTAGAAGATACCTATTCACTCTTGACTTAAAGATACCCAGGTTATAATTTTCGGGAAATATAGACTCTGGCAAAGAATTCCACTCTCTAGCGGTGCGCATGATAAATGTACTAGCAAAACGCTTCGTGCGCACTGGTGGAATATCAACCATCGATGACGCTTCGCCGAGTCTCTTGTCGTCTGATGATAGAAATGGGTTGGGGGAATTAAATTGTGTAATTCCAAGGCACTCTCTCCGAAATTTATCCGGTAGAAAACCGATAAACTGGCAACTTTACGTCGATGTTAAAGGCTGATTTGATTCTGACAGTGCTACTATTGAGGTTGAATAGTGCCAGCTGATATTTTTATTATGATTGAGCACGCTGCCTGATGGCGCGAGATGTTGTTAATTGAGCGCGGATCTTAATGTTTTACCGCGATATATAATGTGAGCACTAGATATTAGTGACTGGCACGAGATGGTTGTGGAGCGTACTCTCTGATGACTGATGCTGCTGGCATGGGATGTTGACTGATGAACGCAGAGTGTGATGCTGCTGGCGCGAGACGTTGATGATTGAGCACCAGCTGATGCTTTTACCACGGGATGTTGATCGCTGGGCGCGCTTACTTATGATTCCATTACAGGTGGCATCTAAAAAATATAAACAATAATTAAAAGCTATATAAGGTAAATCGCGCCATATCAATATCTAAAATATTTAAACATTTTTCAAACAACAGCACAATGCTACAGCACAGCACATGTTACAGATTTACTTATGTTATAAAATCAAAAATTGAGTTCAATTAATTTGAGAAATGAATATAATAATTTAATATAAATTACGCACCTTTTATCCATGGTTTTAACTGATAATGTATAGGGTATTGTTTTTTAGACAGATTTGGATTTGGAAAAAGGTAATATGTCCTACAGGTAATACTTAAAAAAAATATATATATACGTTCAAAAGGAAACTTCTTCGAGATAATGTCCAACTAGAATGTCTAATACATGTAAATACTTCTTGCTCCAAGATTGAGGAGGAATTCCTGATAACTGTTATTAGCAAAACAATCGTAAATATTACATGACAGGTAATTATATTAATAAGAATCTAAAACCACTACTGAAACTATCGACTCGTTAACATGTTCTTGTAACAGTTAATACTGTTTCAATTATTCATGATAACAGAATCTCATAAAAATTATTTAGGATCTTCCGAAAATATTTTCGTCTTTGAAGTATATTTAAGGACTGCATTGTACCATCTACTTCACTTGTCACTTGTGAATAATCCATTCCAAGAAAACTTTAAAAGAACGGCATTATGCATGCGAAAAAATCAATAAAGTACATACAGTTAAAATATTGCCGTTGAAATGTAGGTATTCCTGTCATAACTATGTTTTGTCTGTGTTGAAGGTTTAAGTTACTAATATGTTACTCAAAGCAATATGCAGATAATTTATACAAGTAATAAAAAAATTAAATGCACTTAATTTTGGAAGTCATATTTCATTCTTCAGGTAAATTCAATAATAAACCTATAAAGTGTTAGTGACTGAGTTAATATAGTAAGTATAATTTGTTTTTAAGATTTGCTAGAATTCTATTTGAAATAATAAAATATGTCTAAATAGGAAATAATAGACTTCATTCACGAATTACCGTCTCAATTTAATTACATTCATGAAGATGCCAAATTTCAATACGAGTGAATGTAACACTCACCCAGTAGTCATTCTAACTAATACACTTATACACAATACACAGAATACAGTACGATAAAGATCGATTAAAATTCATTAAATTCAATCCATTTCGACAATCGAAACATGAAACGAAATTCGAAAAAAATTCAACATTACAAATTAAAATAATTTCATTTAATTAATATCGTTCGGATTCATTCGAAAATTATGGATCAATTAAAACTACATTTTGAATACGCAAATGAAACAAAGATCATGTGTAGTAATCTGTGGTTTCGATTATCGCAATAGCCTGATGTACTGATTATATATTCTTTAAAATATAATTGAAATTTTGATCGACACACATTACACTTAGAGAATTATGGGAATTGGCTGCAATTCCTCTGATATCTATAGACAATAATAAATTATTCATCTAGGGTTTAAATTTCACCCTCAAATAAACATAGAACTAAAATGCAATTAAAATATTCCGATCGATTCTGTATTCCATAAAGCGGAACAAGCGCGGCGATGTTGAAATAGACGAATATGTACGTTGAAACAGCATTTTCTGATTTGTCATTAGGTCTTTTTTGGTAGACGACTTCGTTGGATTATAAGCGTTACATCTGCAGACAGTAGCTATACCAACCAAAACGTAAATATTGCTAGTTCATTTTCTCTGATTTTACATGTTTCAATGTCCTAACCGATTCACAACAGTGCTTCTACCTTGTGGTAGCTACTCAGGTCTGTTTGCTCTCTCCATATTCCGCTTTGAGGCATGCAGAATCGATTTATTCACTCATACTGTTGACATGTACTGCAATTTGTTTAAACGATTACAATTACAACCTGAACATAGACTTCGACAATAGAAAACTTAATTAATTGAGATATAATTCCAAACATTAAATATAACTAAGTCTAAGTAGCCCGGTATTATTATCGTATAGATTATATTTGTGTACTAAATTAATTACATTATAAACATAATAATACAATTCATCATAATTCTAAATAATATAACCACTAATTTCGAAGAACTTAATTATTTACATAAAAGGCCAACAGTATGAACAGATTCGGTACAAAAGAAATAAATTGTGCCAATATCTGTTTACAGTCAGAGGGCTAGTTGTTGTGAGCATTCGTATACTTCTGCCAATATTTCACCAACTTTTTGAGACAGTGATGAAACCCAGGCTCAACCCGTGAGCGTTAAAAATTATAAATTTAAAACGGCTTTTAAGTACGCAGGGTGAAATTGGGATGAGGATCTGTAGGCAGGAACGGGGCTCAATTCTAAGAGGTAAACGACCGATATACTAAATATATAGCGAGTAAAATTAAATATACATTAACTAAGAATATGTTAGTTAATACATAAAGGGTACTTCAATTTGAAACTGGAGCAAAAACATTGTTCTTTACATAATGATAGAGAAAATGTCTAAGTGTTCAGAAAATCATGATGCAGATATTTTAAGTTGCGTAAGTTCAGAACATACTCTTAGAGTAATTTGATATGATACAATGTTATCATAAAGGAAGTAGAAGTTTGAAAAAATCTTAAAATAGGAGTTGTGAGGAAGTTTTATCGATATAATAGTATTTTTCAGTAATTAGTATTACTAAGTGTCAACTTGTAAAAATCGAAGACAGATAATCGTGTAAAGTATCGTATAGTAAAATATAGAATTTACAAAATGTACTTTTATTTTAAGGAATGTAAATTTTTCTCAAAAAAATACATGTAAGGGAGTAAAGAATGGACGCAAAGCGTGGGTGTCATCAGTCTTCACAGGTGTTTGACCTCAGGTCAAACCAAAATGTTTTTGACGTTCTTAAATATTTAATATTAGATCAAAATAATTTTAGAAACAAGTATATAAAATGTCCTAGACATTATCAAAAGAAAGAATAAACTACTTTTCCCTTTTCTTCATTAAGAAATTTAAAAACTCATTGGCAGGAAGCACGTGTATACGAAATATATATTATCAAAAATAATTAACCAATAAAACAAGATTGAGTTCAGCCCTCGGACGTAGACGTCGTATCGTAGACTCGCGACGTAGCACATACGTTCTTAAAGACTAAAGCCTTTTAAAATAAGCTTAAATACTACTCTACAGCCTGGAGTCTACGATTCTACATTTTTATGACTGAACATGGTGTGGATGTAGGGCGGCACCATAGCCGGTACGGACGACGTCGGTTCCTGTGTGGGATCCTTTTCTTTGTTGTTTTTCGTCTTTCTGAATTGAAATCCATTCTTTCGCAGTATTTTGCGCAGGGTCTCCCGAGAGCCTTTGAAATCAATCTCGGCTTTTAAAATTTGCAGCAATTTGTTAATGGTTGGCACTTCTTTTTTAAAAGCATAAAACTCATGAATTTTTCTTCTTATAACTTGTAAATCAAATTCATCTACCTCGATCTTTCCCTTAGTTCGTACGCGTTTTTTTGGGGTTTTTTTCAACGTCTCCGGATCGAGGAGACCCTGTTCTATTAGACGCGCCTCCCGAACGATGTTTAACACTGTCCGTTCTGATACACCTGTAACAAACCAAGTATCGCTTAATCAAACTGTCCTCTTTATCCAGAAACCACTCTCAACTGTCGCAGTATGAATCATTGGGAAAATAGTAAACATATTTCGAAGAGCTTTTTGGTTTGTTCCACCAACTAGCACTCCAAATGAAAATGCATAAGGAGTAAATATAAAAGTTATTAAAAACGGTGCTATTTATTTTCGAAACCTCAAATTTCAACTAGTTACTGATAAATTTATCACACAGCAAATGAAAAGTTTACTGAGACAGTTGGAAGTGTACCTATTTGAGGACACAGGAAATTATGTCAACTTTGAACAGTCCCGTGTTAATAATCGCACAGAAACAAGAAGAATATTAGTTGCAGGACGCTAGTACTGACTGCAAATGTGATAAACTTTTGCGCAGAAATAGCATAAAATATCTCGGGGTCATAATCGACAGTACACTGTCGTGGAATGAATTTTTCTTTCATTCTTTGACGCGATTAGAGTATGTCATGCTCGCTTAAGGGTCTGTGCTTGCGGCGGCGTTATGTGCCGGGTCGGTCACTTCCCTGTGTCATGGTTCAGGAGGCCGATGGCTGGCTTCTGCGAGAACGTCATCTCGCAGAAGGAGAATGCTGAGAGGGATCGGGAACGATATGATCCCTCCCGCCGCCAGAGAAGACGTAGGAGGCGCCGGGTGGACGACTGACCGGCGTCTTCCGCCCTGTGGAATGGGGGCATTTGAATTCCACCACGGTAACCCCTGCCTGTCGTACGAGGCGACTAATAGGGGTCATCGGGGGTCGCGGGCGCGCAGCGGAGGGCTGTCAGCCCGTATCGATGCACTCCCAAATTCGGAGCATCGTGCGACCCCGAGATCCCATCCCTCCATGCCCTCCATGGAGATGGGCTGCTACGCAGCACCACGCAGGGGCGATTCCGGCTGCAATTCTAGCACTCCTTAGAATACCCCGGGATCGCTCCGCAAGCGCCGAAGAAGGCCACCGCGAGGTTTTAGCTGGTAGTGTCGGGTGGGGTGTACATAGGGGTTAGGGACTCGGCCCAGCGGCAGCACGGATAGCCATCATCCGTGCGAGGAGGATGCTGGGTCGTAAGACCGGCTAGTCCAGCATACCCGTTTTATTCTTAATCCGCTTCCCTCCGGAGCGGGCGGCAGTAATAAAACGCTTTCCCCGCGACAAAAAAAAAGGCCGATAGCTGGCACATCCGTCATACTCGTGAACGGGTGCTGCTTGTTTGGACTGGTCTACCTGGATTGCTCATTGATTGTTAGTTGTATAAAATTAAATAACAAGTTGTATAGCCTCGTTTACGACTATGCCTTGTATTGACATGTATACCGTCATTTTTTGTTGTCATGTGAATGTGACTTGTTTAAAAATGTATTTTATGTGTGATGTTGGAATGTAATGACAAACTACAAAAGACCTACGGCTGAGTTTCTTGGTGCTTCTTCTCAGACCAGTGGGCATTTCAGAAGCTCCGGTAGACTTAGATTTTAACATTACTATGACATGTAAAAAGTGCCCCTAGTGGTCTTATTTATAAAATAAATGATTTGATTTGAAAACATTGGGTCACTAGTTCCGCGAGTTAGAAAATTAATGTACGTGTTCAAAAATCTAAGATCTTCCGCTGATTTATCCACTCCAAAAACTGTTTATTATGCCCTTGTGCACTCAATTTTGAATTACTGTAATACAGCTTGGGGGAGCTGCGGTAAAGGTTTGTTGCTCCGTTTGGAAAAAGCACAGAGGGCGGCATAAACCAATTCCCCTACACATAAACTCTACGCCCTTTGTAAGGTACCAACAGTCAGACATGCTTTTCTACTGAATACAATTTGGCCCAAACACTCAAAACTTTATTTGATCCCAATCTCAGTAGACAGAAACGCAGATCAGATAGAGTGTGCCAGACAGAACCAGTAAATTCTGTACTAGTACGAAGGCAATATTACTTTCTAAACCCAATTTTGTATAACAAAAAAAACAAAATACTCAATATTTATCCCCTTACTTTAAGAGAATGCAATAATATATAAATTAATGGCTCAGTACCTTGACCTACGATAGGTTGGAGAATCTTTTAAAATCTTAAAATAACGGCCATTATTCCTTCATTTCATTTCCACACTACTCACATACATGTACATTCACTCTATACATACTTACCACACTCCACTCAAACACACAAACAAATATAAAAAACTTTTAGGCTAATTTTCTTTTATACCGGGTGTCCAAGAAAATCGCGCAGCTGCTTATATACATTATAGTATAACGGGAATGCATCTTGATTAAGACTCATTTTTGTAGCGTACTTTAATAATAACAAAGATACTGAGAAAAACAACAATAACATGAAATATGCTTCCTCTTAACTCACGGTAGATACTTAGCAACACATAAGTAGCGTTGTGTGTAAATCGCGTTATTGCCTACTGTGCACTCTGTGACCATAGTTATGTGATATGTGTTTAACATTTTAAGAACCGCAGGATATGTCATTTAAAGAACTTTGGAAGAAGATCTACATGGATTCAAATGCACTGTTTACTTGCTACTAATTACTACAAAAACAATTAACTGACCTTGTAATTGAAGCCGTTATTTTCTTAGTGGGTAAGGAGGAAAGTAAAGGATCCACCAAATTCCTGCACGATAACACTGTCACAATTTGGTAGCACACATCACTTGCGAATATCGAAATTAACATTGCCGTCGGCATCTGTATTGCATAATAAAATAAAACTTCCACATTCCCCCAACAGTTGCACCACTCGCATAAGTGTTTTACCGCTTGTAAGCACGTGCTCATCATTGCGATGCCCGGAATAGTCCAAATAGAAAAGTAAGGCTTCACCGTAATTACTATGGACCACTCCATACGCCAAAACCATGTCGGTGTACTAGGGAACACGGCATTGAAATTAATACAACTCAATGAAAATAACAGAAAACGAGTTCACAATAATATGCATACGAAAAATACACATGCACACGCGATTGCAATCTGAATCCAACTAATGAAAATATTATGAAATTCGCCATGATGAAAAAATAGATAAAGGTCTGTTCATATTAGATACACATATTCATACCTATTTTAGTTTATAATAATTTATTTACATTATTGGTACGCATGTTTACTGATTTTATCTCACTAGATTTTCATATGCAATTCATAAGTAAATATCATTTATTGGGTTACAACGATTGTCAAAACTTTCTCTAGCCATTAAATGCTTGTACAATTTGTATCATTTAAAGAAACATTATAATTACTGTTAATTAAAATAAAATAAAAAAAGACAAACTTCTGACTGGAGAGGATTACTTAAGTCCTTTAATCGCTGTTTACTTGTAAAATCGTTGCATTTCAATACAATTAATTAATCTCTCTGGAGATCTTACTAAGATCATCCTATCAGTCCATTATGAATTATGATCTTCATTTTTACGTAACTCGCAGTACCCAAGTACTTAACCAAATTAATGTCAATAAGTGTGAACTGTAAACACGTCTTTAGAATTAACGGTCACTATTGGCGGCGTGACTAAATAGACCGACAAGGGGATTAAAAGCCTTTCGGAAGCGGCAAAGTCGGTAGCGGCTTGCATCAAACGAGCCGCTCGAAGGCACCGTAACAGGGTCAGACTAGGGAATTATTTCTAATATCATATTTTTTATTCACAAGTATTTTGTCGTAAACGGTTTGATCTTATTTTGCTCTTACTTCAGCTACAAGAAGTCGACTGTTGAATATGGGTCTCTCTCAAGGATTTCCAGTGACATATTTTTTTCGATGAATGTAAATTTAATTGTTATTTATTGGTAATAATGCCTGTTCTTATTGACTAAATAAAATTACATGATTTGATGTGACTTTTCGGTAACTTACTGAATGATCAAAATGATGACAAAGTAATCTATCAATACACGATACAAAATACGCAAAATAAAAATATTATCTTGGTTTGTTGCCGCTATAAATCTAAGTACGTCCCTGTTCAACTATTGTATGAATTTCATATGAAACAAAAAATATTTTTTCGTGAAGCTAGAGAAAGATAAAGTATACAGCTGAAAGTTCATGACCTGACATAATTTAAAGGGAAGTCTATTAAAATTTCGTTGCTGGTGAAAAAAGTTTTCATGGATTTTTTCATTAACGATTTAATCTATGACGAAATTAAAAAATATGTTTACCTTAAAATGACTCACTTTAACCATTCTAACTGGTTTTATGCGGAATAGTTGAGATAATAATTGAAACTTTAAACTGTTATAACTCCGAAACAGGTATGGTTTTTTCAAAAAATATTTTTTTATTAGCATATTAATATTATGCCCTTGCATCCAGGGAAGCAAGTGCGCCATTTTCTTGGACACCCGGTATAATACTAGCTGTTGCTCGCGGCTCCGCCCCCGTGGAGGTTATTTTCGGGAGCAGAAGTATCAATGCAAGGAGTTGTCTTCTGCACTGAGACACCTATAGCGATCGTCCTGAATATCAGGTGTTGTGACAGTCTAGATGGCTAGACAGGCACAACTCCTAACTTAAACTTCTAGCACTCCTTATAATACCCCGGGATCACTCCGTAAGTGTCGAAGAAGGCCACCGCGGGGTTTTAACTGGTAGTGTCCGGTTGGGTGTACATAAGTAGTAGGAACTCGGCCCAGCCGCAGCCCGGATAGCCATCATCCGGGTGAGGGGTGCTGGGTCGTAAGACCGGCTAGTCTAGCATAACCGTTTTATTCTCATTCCGCTTCCCCCCGAAGCGGACGGCAGTAATAAAATGCTTTCCCCGCGACAAAAAAAAAGTGTTGTGCCTGAAGCTTGAGATTACATTTAAAGAATACCTCATAAGTTAACTCCTCACTTCGCCCTTTAAGGGATGATTTGGTAAAATTTTTATTTTTTACCAAAAGCCTAAATATGAATTTTCAGATCCCTAAGTTGAAGTATTACGGATTGCTCATACAAACTTTTAACCTCTATTTCACCCCTTTCAAGATAATTTTTTGAGACAAAAGATAACCCTTCCCTAGGATATATTCTATGCCTCTACTGAATTTCATTAGGATTCGTTCACCCGTTTAGTCATGAAAAGGTAAGAAACAGACATACAAACAACAATATTAGTATTGCTGCGGAGATATTTTAAAACTGTTATATCTCCTAAGATATTCATTGAAATCAAATGACGTAAAGGGCAACTTTGTTCAAAATTAAATACTTGTGATGAATAAAGTATTTATTTGGATAAGGATTAATACCATGTTTATAAAAACCCCTTTCCAAATAATGCATTGTTTCAGAACAAATTCGATAACCATTAAAAAGGTTATAGTGAGCCAACCGAAATATATAGACATATGCTATCACGGACTTTTTTTTAGAACTTTTTAAGAGGAACAATTTCGTCGTACATGATTGTTATGTAATTTTAACCGTTAACGCAGCGTATGCAACGGAAGCTCTCAAAAGGAATCAATTTTCCCCGTTTTTGCAACATTTTTCATTGCTGCTCCGCTCCTATTGGTCATAGCGTGATGTTATATAGCCTATAGCGCTCCTCGATAAATGGGCTATCCAACACTAAAAGATTTTTTCAATTCGAACCAGTAGTTCCTGAGATTAGCCCGTTCAAATAAACAAACAAACAAACTCTTCAGCTTTATATAATAGTATAGATTAGATATTATATTTAGTGTATTGTTGAGACACTGTCGTCTCCTGGAGGTGGGCGCTAATGGCTGCGACACAGTTTTTAACAAACTAATGCAGCTGTTACGTACAAAATATTTTAAACCTGTTTTAGTTCCAATAAAGTTTTATTATTTTTATTAGTATTTTATTTAGTTATAATTTGAATACTTATCCACAATTTCCTATCAAATAGTTTGTAAGCTCCGTAAGTAGTAACGGGTTTATAGATTTCCGACAAGAAATTTACTATTGCTTTTATATTATTATGTAATTGATAAAAATATTTGTATAATTTAAGATCATTTCTGGAGAATTATAAAATAACTAGCGGGCCCGGCAGACTTCGTCCTTCCCATAAAAGCAGCGCCATCTGCCGGGCTGATTTGTGAATCTAAACCATCCAGGGTGCCACCTAAACGCATACAAAAAAAAACATTCAAATCAGTCCAGCCGTTTAGGAGGAGTTCAGTGGCATACACACGTACAGTAGAATATATATGTCGGAGCAACATGAAAACGGATACTTAATTGGACTTTTAAATAACTCGTTTTATTGTAAAATATCTGTACCGCGACTTGTTTTGCTATTTTGCGGGTGGGTTCGAATAGTTTATCGCGTGATCTCGCACACAGAGTGGGGCACAATAGAAAATATCATAATAAAAGCGCGCACCTTGTCATTTGTAGAGGAATTCCATATTCAATCATGAATAGCTAGTAACTTAGTGGTCGTAATGCCGAAATACTCTGTAAAAGTAATTAGTTAACGTGATGTGAAAGTGTTATTGTGTTTCGAATATTGTAACGTAAACTGTGATGTGTTTAAAAGAGCAACCATGGGGTTTCTTGCCAGCTCATCCCCATGGATGACTGCATTCCGAACTGGCAGTAGTTTAATAAACTCTAAAGTCTGAAGTGTTAATCTCGTGTTTTACGACCGAACTATTACACGCTGTGCATCCTGACTATATCTGGAGATCGGAGAGGGATGTGTAAGCCCTCTCACAGCCTCGGCCTGCGGTCATGCCTGCGACATATATAAAGACTAGCGGGCCCGGCAGACGTCGTCTTGCCCGTAAAAGCAGCGCCACACCGACTGCAGCGCCATCTGCCGGGCTGATTTGTGAATCTAAACCATCCAGGGCGCCACCCACACGCATACAAAAAAACATTCAAATCGGTCCAGTCGTTTAGGAGGAGTTCAGTGACATACACATGTACAGTAGAATTATATATATTGGAGTGTGAAGAAAATAAATTGAATTAAATAGACCACTAACGCTATCTATTGAATGTAAAATATTATTATTGGAGGGATTGGTTGTTTTTGTTAATTATTGGACTGAACAAGTAAAAAGTGTAATTGTGTAATTGCCGGCTTCTTTCCTAGTGGATAACTGCATTCCGAACCGGTGTAGCTTAATAAACTATCAAGTCATGAACGTGTGTTATTTCTACTGAACTTAATGCCGCAAACAAAATTTACTGAATGTGCTCCTGGTTATCTGAAGATCAAAGAGGGATGAATAACCCTCATAGTCATGACCTATGATATCGTCATGACCTCAGCCATCTGACCACAACATATGCTATGATATATATAAATGTTGTGTTGGTTTTTGTATGCTTCAAAAACTCAAAAAGTTCTGCATCGCTTGAGCTGAAATTTTGACAAGATATACAACTTGCTTCAAATATTGTTTTTATCTATTTTTAACGCCCGACGCAAGGGGATATGAGGTGGAAGTGGGGATGAACAATCGAGTATTTTCAAATATAACTAAGTGGGGTATCAAATAAAAGGGCAACGTGTACATTACAATACTGTAAGTTTCATGAAATTCAGTTCAGCCGTTTCAAATTTGTGAACACTTTTATCGGGGGTTTATGGATTTTACTTCTTAATGATACTATAACGGCGAATGTTTGGATGAGTGGACGTTTGTTACTAAATCACGCCACAACGGCTGAACGGATCTGGTTAAAAATTTTCTCAGATAGATTGGGAAAATGTTCTATTCCCGCGGGATAGTTAATTTGTTTTTCGCAGAGCAAGGGATCGACATCATTTTTTGCATAGTAGTAGTTTAGGGATCAAAAAATTACATAGGCTACTTTTTATCCCGGAAAAACATACGGTTCTTATGGTATAGCAAAATATAGAAAGATAAAGATAACTCGATGGATTTGATACCTATTATTTTTTCAAAAATAACCACGCGGGCAACAGTTAGTTTAAATAATAAAATATATGTATATACGTTTTAAACAAGCTTTTTTACGAATTGAGGTTTTTGATAACTTAAAGATTAAATATACCGACAATAATTAATAAGTAATTTTAAGGTAGTTATTGTGTAGGAAAGTGGTGTAAGCTTATGGCGACGTCATAATGTTTATCTGTTTGGTACTGCACTTCACCTCCAATCTCCATACATTTGGTATCACAAGAAATTTGTGTAAATTAGATTTCTAGAAATTTCACAACGAATTATTAGGTGTAAACTGATAACAACTGCTGTACAATAGTTAAGTTTAAGCATATAATTGAATACATTTGAGTTCAATAACAATAGTAATGTCACCTGGGAATATTATAACACAAATTACAGACTAATAATATATTTGGGATATTAAACGTTACAAAATAAAGAGCCTACTCAATATTAACAAACAAAGAATTATGTAATGAAATTCTAACAGCATTATAGACTTATTCGAAAAAATTATGAATATGAAGTGAAAAGTTCTCACTCCGCAAGTGTTTTACTGCGCATTGGTTGAAAGAGATTTAGGAAGTGTCAAGTTAAGATAAATTATTGCCCAATATCAGTTATCAAAATATAAAAGTAGAGAAGTGCACGGTGCACACGCGAACAAGAGTTACCAGTATCGGCCATCTTAATATATAGAGTGCCTTGATTGTTTTTATTGTCAAAAATCCTTTTGGTTGACGAAGATGCTGTATACTTAGTTTATTATAAATTTAAATCTGAGGAAAGCCACGGGACATGTAAGCCTATCAAAAGCAATCAAAAGCTTGTTTGCTTTTTGCTAATTTACAGTATATGTTCATTGTATGATGCCATTTTGTGTGACATTGATATTTAATAAGCAAATAATCGTTTTCGTCAGTATTATCATAAAATTTTGATAAAATTTATGGGTTTTAATGCTAAAGTTCACTAGTAGTGTATGCTCGCTAGTAGTGCATATGCTCGTGAAGTAAAAGTTAACAAAGATTTTTGTTTGTTTTTTCTTTAATAAAGTAAAAGCAGATAAATGTTTAGTATCGAGTGTGACCCCCTCTAGCTGAAATCACAGCTTGAATTCGTCTGGGTATGCTAGCGAGGATATCCCGGATACTTGCTTGCGGAATACGTTCCCACTCCGCGGTAATCACATTCTTCAGCTCTCTGATGGTCTGCGGAGCCGGTTGTACTGATCTCACGAGTCGTTTCAGCACGTCCCAGACATGCTCTGTAGGATTGAGGTCGGGACTTCGAGCTGGCCAATCCAAACGACGAATGCCGACCTCTTGCACATACGCTTCCACATCGCCAGACCGGTGGGCGCGAGCGTTGTCGTCCATAAAAATTGAGTCTTCGCCTAAAGCAGCCAATGCGGGTTGTGCATGAGGAATTAGAACTTCCGTTATGTATCGATGTCCAGTCAGTGAGCCGTTTTCAATGAAGACTAACTCTGTACGATCCATTGAATTTATTCCTGCCCAAAACATAACAGAGCCCCCACCATAAGGTGTGATTTCTTCAAAACAAGCCTCTGCAAAGCGTTCTCCTCGTCTTCGTAGCACTCGCCGACGTCGATCTTCTCTGAACACAGATATCCTGGCTTCATCGGAGAACAATACCCTATTCCAGTTTTCTTGAGTCCATGACTCACAATTTCGAGCAAACCTAAGCCTGGCAACTCTGTGCTCACGGAGTGACTTAGGGCCGCGGGCCGGGCGATGACTGCGTATATTGGCCGCGAGAAGCCTCCTCCTGACCGTCCATAGACTAATATGCACATTTCTTACTTCTTCGAGGTTGTTCTTAAGGTCCATATACGAAGACTTGCGATTTCTCAATGCGCAACTCACATGAAAACGATCATCCCGTGGTTGGGTACATGGTTTTCTTCCAGAACCAGGACTTCTCTCGACGGAACCGGTGTCTTGATACCGCTGCCAGGTCCTTTGAACCGTCGAGCGACTCACACTTAGCCTCTGAGCCACGAAGCATTGGCTGCAACCCTCTTCGAGCAGCGCAATAATTTTGGTAGCTTTTACCACTTTCTCTAACATTATTGAGACAGCTAAACAGCAATAAATGAAGCTTTGACAATTAAGAATATGAAATTTTACTTTATTAAAGAAAAAACAAACTTTAGCATTAAAACCCATAAATTTTATCAAAATTTTATGATAATACTGACGAAAACGATTATTTGCTTATTAATTTACAAAATTGTGAAAGTAAAACTACCTATAATTATCAAACAAACCAATAGTAACATTTGAAATGGTTCATTGCTTAGGTGCCCGTTTTTTTTGCAAATGAGTTTATATTAAAAAAAATGACAACTAAAGGATTTGACGAGAAAACCAAATTAACAGGAGGCAAAATCGGTTAAAGCTTGTTGTCCATCGCTTATTTATTAAGGTGGTAATCATTTTCTTGCCATATCATTATTATAATTTTTTTATTGCATAAAATTATATTTTTTACTTCAATTATGATACCTACAGCCTACAGCTTTTTCTTACTGAAAATATGAAATGAAATTTTTAGAAATGTTAATATGATATTGTGTCTCTAGAAGTGTGATTGTAATTATGCAGCAGCATGAAGACTTTACGAAGAACGCAGAGAATCCTTTGGATTTCTATCTCTGGAGCACCATTAATCAGTCTGTATTCCAAAAGACGTGTGATTCCGAGGAGGAAATGCGCTTACGAATAGTCGCAGCATTTGAAAAACTCAAATCTGATACACCAGTTCTGCGACTCGTACGATCCAACATTGTAAACCGACGCGACGTCACAAATACCTACCTAGAGATACAAGGCGGGCATGTTGAACACCATCTTCCAGGTGGTCAAGTGGACATTATTATTAATTAGTGTCAGTGCTTTGACAAATTAAAAATAATAGTCCGGTAACAATTTAAATCGTTCATCATATTGATAAACAGCTCAGTGATATTACGTGTAATATGAACCTTGTGAACCCGCCGCGTTTGATGATGTACCGACGTCGCACCTTGCTATCTTGCTCTGACTTCGCATCACATTTGCTTGCAGAGGTAACAAATCCAAGTACATATTTTACAAACAAATAAATTAATAAAATTTTATTAAAATTATTTTTATCGCGAAAATTTACGTATCAGCTATTCCCTTGGGTTTGAATTCTTCTCATATCGGAATTAAAATTCCCAACAGGGTTTTTCTTATACTATAAATTCAATTTGAAATGTCATTCTTACCGATAAGTGTTTGGCACGAAAATGGTTGCAGTGACTTCTATTGTTTAAATTAATAAATAATCATAAACTCACTAAGTAAAATAAAAAAAATATAGTTAAAAGGAAAGATGATTTTTTAGTTAATGCTTGAATAGTTGAAAGCATGTGGCGAAGATCGCAAAACTACAACTTCCGGAATAGGATCCGTGCAGCAAGCACAGCACCCAAAGAGCCGAGCTGTAAATTTTAAAAATAAATCTATTAAGCAACACATATTGTTGTATGGCTCTGAGTACTTTAGCTGCGCGATGTACAAGCGTGTTGCAAGTGCGATGGCTAGATAACGCGGCGGACAACTGAACGATAAATGCCCAGGTACCCTGTGCATTTTTAGTCGCCCCACCCAACTTTTGTATTGATCGTATTTTAAGTGCAACTTGCGTCAATCTATCTAGACCTCCCAGCTAGAACCACACCCCGTTTGCAGCACAATATAATACCGACCTACATACGAAATGACCTAAATATGTTTTCTAGAAACTTAGTTGTGGCATGACTTGCATAGCAGAACGTGCATAGACATTAATGATGGAAAGCGATTCAGCATAGTTAAAACTAATTTGAATGTGAAAGGAGGGAAAATCTATTTTATCAATTGTTATTAGAACGTAGTAGGTATAATTATTATTTTGCTTTTAATAATAATACTGTCAACTACAATAGACCATAGTAAAGAATGAAGCAAAATAATAATACCAACCGTCTATTAAACATTCAATGCGTCTTAAGTCCACGCTGATGTAATGCACGCTGGTAGACTACACATACATAGAATTCCTATTCTATGTATGTGTAGTCCTAGCATCATGAATTTCTTAAAAAAAAATGATTTTAAGCTAGATTGGTCTTAGTTAGTTTCAAGGAAGGAAATTAGCACTCGTAATATCCCATTTCAATATAATCTTACTGAGAAACTGAATCAAATTACATCATATGGTGTTGTGTTAGAATTTAGAACGAGCTATTGAAAGAGTAACAGGTGTGCGGTAAGATCAGCACGTCCCGGCAAAACGGACATGGGCGTAGAAGTAGCGTTCTTGATGTCTACAATATATTGATTAGTCTTCGAATTAAAAACAGAAATAATTTATATTTTATAATTATAAAATCAAAGTTGCAGTAAATTAACCAAAAATACTTCCGACTGTAATCCGCTTCCAAGACAATCTCAAATAAAATATTGTAAATTTCATAGGTGTATCCAAAAGCATCGAATGATTTATAAATTTTCCAGACCAGACTTCCATTTTGTTGTGCATACTTTCATGTTATTATATGAATTTAAGTATACCAGTTAAAATAATTATTAGGATTATTTCACAAATAGTGATTAGCGTCAATCAGTACAATAATAGTCTTAAAGGTAAAAAATTAAATGATAAAAGGTATGTAGTTGATGTTTATAGGTACAGTAACGAATTTAAAGTCGATTGTAGTAATAAACATTTTGTGTAAATATGAGATAGTTGTTTTGTAAAGTATTTCGTAGTTTCAATAGGACATATTTATAGCATGTGGTTCAACTAAATAAACTGATCCATCTCCATAGCATACGCGTATGCCTGTATCCCCGTGCAGTTTATGTATGGAAACTTATTTAGTATACAAATAATATTTCATGGTTTTATTTTGGACGTGTTGGTTATATATTCGCAATGTACCGTTTCGTAAGGCCGACTTGATTTTATTTCCCATACTCCCAAGCATATTATTTATCCTTCGGTTCGCCCAGCTTATTTGCGTATCAAGATATGATTGATACGTTCAGAGTAAGTAGCCATATCAAGCACAGATTCCAATCACGGTCATATTATGTGCGTTTATATACATCAATCAATCAATCTTTTATAAGTTGATCCATATAAATTCAAAAATGTTCATACAAAAAATAACTCAATCAAATATTACTTGAAGCCATAAAATGTTATACACAACTGAGATTCAGAATTTTTATTTACGCTACCGCCAGTTCGGAATGCAGTTTCGTTAGAGAAGAACGGGCATAAAACTCTAAGAGTTGGTATTTTTCTAACATGAACCAAAGTATTATTTAAAACCTAAACTTGCTAACTTCATAGGTTTCTCACCCTACCTAGCCACTTGTCAGAGAAGGAAAATGTTTATTTTGTATTTCTGTGATATATCTTATGACGTCAATGTGCATAAAAGAATAAAAACCTATTCAAATATCTGTGTGTAGGAGGTAATGGATATAGAAGAGGCAGCTTATAACACATCAATTGGGGCGCAATATGAACCAAGTAAAGGTTAACAAGGGGGAGGTAAAGAGTGCACATTTCTTTCCAATGCACTTGCGCGCTAGATTCCGCGCTATATCGAAACGTGGGGTATATTAATTGCGCCCCGAATTAGACGCTTATAAAATTATGACCAACGTTGAGGAATAAAACAAAAAATATTAATTTGAGATAATTGTTTTGTTATGTTGATAATGTTATCAACATAACAAAACTATAATTACTTATTCTATATAACCTGTCCTACCATGAGGTATTTAATAAATCTTACCAGATTAGGTGGTGTAATGTCACTTTACACATACAATATTGTTTAAGTTAATTTGAAGAATTGTTTATTTAAAGTTTATTTTAGGATATCACGTTCCCAAAAAAAGATCTACGTAAGGAAAATTCGCAAGAGTGAGCATGTTCACAAATCAAGTACATCACAAAAACATATTCAACTAGATTTGCTATCTATTAGTCAAATAAGCTTTCCATCAACAGGTAATTTTGATCAACATCCTTCAATCAATTATTTTTTACAGAAGAGCTCTGAAAGCTACAATTTGGAATGTCTTTTTTGATTACATTTCGATTTTGGTTATTTTTTGTTTCCATTCCTTGGTCTTTTTTTCGCTGTTTCTCACGCATCAATTCAGCATCTCTCTGTTTTCTTTCCGATAATGACATGCCAGATCTCTCACTGGCATTCTTTTTCTTTTGTATTTCTTGCTGCTTCTTCTGATTTTTTACTCGGGCCAGGTCCCTCTGATTACCGCGGGTCATTTTGAATTGAAAATTACGTCACGTATAGAACCACTTATTAAAATGCAAATTGAAAGCCAGAAGTTGGCCTTTTAAGGCCTTAAAGCAATGATACGGTTCTATCCTTTACAAAAATGTGAAAAGCCTAAAAAACAAACAAAAACAAACCGTTTGGACCGGCTGCCGATGCAGTACCCAGGTACTGCGCGCGTTGACTGAACAAAAACCCCCGAGGGAGCTTGTATCTGTGCATGCCGCCCACCCCCTCTAGTGTATTGATCTAGGTATCAAATGTAACTACGGCGCCTGAGCTGTGTGCTTCTAGATTAAGCCACGCCCAGTTTTATATGCAGTGCATTTTTAAACCAAAATGTTCTAGACTCAAGCTCAAGATTAAGAATAAGTAAGCAAAATAATCTTAACTTTGTTTAGTTAGGGTCAATGTCTTTGTCGTAAGGGCACACGGGGTCCGGGCCTCACGGAGGCCCTGAAAGGTAGACGTATTCGTTTACATTACACTCTATATCTATTTTAGATATAGCCTGTCAAAAAATTAAGAGTCATTCTTTACTTCCCAAAATAACTCCAATATCTTGTTTACCTCAGGGCCCCAGCTTGGCCTAAGACGGCCCAACCAAGAAGCATACCCGTGCACACTGCACATGCGCGCGAATAGTTAGTTTAAAAATTAATAAACAATCTGTATTGGTAGCTACATTTTATATATAGCTTAGTTGGTTGCGGTACGGACTGTCAAAACCAAATTTGTATGATCGAAACCCAAATGGCATTCACCCCTGACTTTTCTTAAGTTACGTTTGTATTAAATTTTAATTATCGCTTGCTTTAACAGTGAAAGAAAACATCGTGAGAAAACCTAGCATACCTGAGAATTTCGAAGGTATGTGAAGTTTACCGATCCGCATTAGGCCAGAGTGGTGGTCTAAGACCTAAGCCCTCTCATTAGTAAAGTAGGCCCGTGCCCAGCAGTGGGACAGTGTTTAATACAGGGCTAGTATTATTACTTTCTTTGTTATTTAGACTAAAGATTTCAAAGATAGATCCGATATCTCTGTTCTTAATATTATCTCAAAAAGTAATTTATCGAGCAAGTACTTTTTTTCCCTAATTTATTTAAAGGTAAATTTGTAATATGTTACTAAAGAGTAGGAGAATTGAAAGCATCTGGTTTTCATGTTCATAATGACGAAATGAATGATAGGTGGCTCAAGGCGAAAATGTATAGGTAATCAAGTGAATAGAACACTGCATGCCTACATGGGCAGAATCTAGCTTTCTAAAAAAGCATGACTTGCCATCTATGCGGAAAGGTTAGGGCGAACACTTTTATATTATGAATAGTGATATATTGGTTTAGCATTTAGAATAATGAAAGTAAAATTAAAGCAGACAGACGACGTTCAAGTTTCATCGCGATAGATTTTTGACTAGCTGCCACATACGAAAAAAATATACAGCGTTATATGTTTCGGGAGCCTGAGATGATATTGTTGATGGTTTTTATTTCTATATTAAATTAAAGCCGCATTGAAGTCGCCAGAAATACGTTTAACAAAATGAAAACGAATCTCTGTAATCGAAACATTAAGATCTCCTTGCGCACTCGACTCTTGCACTGTTACATTTCGCCCGTGCTTTTATGCGTATGTGAGGACACTGGACAATCAAAGAGGATCTCAGTAAACGTGTAGAAGCACTTGAAATGTGGTGCTACAGACGCATGCTAGCCATTAGCTGGACACAAAGAGTGACCAATGAGGAAGTCCTTCGTCGAATCGGCCAAAAGCGTCAACTTTTACTCATCACAAAGTCCAAAAAAGTTTCATATCTGGGACATGTGATGAGGCACAAAAGATACGAACTCTTGCAGGTTATAATGATGGGCAAGATCGCCGGGAAAAGACGAGTTGGACGTAGGAAGAAATCTTGGTTGCGGAACATTAGAGAGTGGACGGGCATCGTGAGTGCTGCAGAGCTTTTCCGCCTCGCAAGAAACAAAATTGAATATTCCAAGCTGACGGCCAACCTTCAGTAATTGGAGAGGCACATGAAGAAGAAGAAGAAGAATATTTCTATATTCAATTTATGGTGGGTTAATTAAACATGCAACGAGATTTGTTGTTTTAAAAATGTCACATTTGTTTAAGTATAGATCACATAGCTAGAATTAGTATTTTTGAAAACAATTTGCATTGTTGGTATTTCAGCTAATTAGATATATTACTGAAACCGAAGAAAATGAGTAAAGAGAAAATAATTAAAAGTAGATGAAGTGAAAACCATATAAAAGATCATGGAAAGTGAAACCCATAGTATATGTATACCGTATAGTATACAGATGTAAAAATGATTTTTGATGACAATCAAGTGACAAACGTGCAGTTTGAAAAATGGGTTGGCACAGATCGCTTCACGATATCTACTCAACTACTTCCATCTGATGAATTCGTAGATAGTCTGTTTGACGCTTTGAATAAATTGAAACCCCATGCCTACATTTCAGAAGAACAATCACTTTATTTTAAAAGACTTAAGGAGAACATCAAAGGTGAAATCATAGTACAATGCGATTTTGCAGAAAATTATTGTTTTGTTGTTCTAGACGCAGCGCAATCATGTCATTGGAATAATGGGCAGGCAACACTTCTAACATCGGTCTTTTATTATAAAAATGAAAGTAAAATAAAACACGGTAGCATCGTAATAATTTCAGACGATTTGAAGCACGATAAAGCTACATTCTATACTTTTCAAAAAATATTACATGAACATCTTTAAAAAAAGCTATACTTACATAAAAAATTATGTATATCACAGATGGTGCCTCACAACATTTTAAAAATCGATTTAATTTTTCAAACCTATTTTATTATAAACATGACTTTAATACTGATGTAAAGTTTCATTTTCACGCAACGTCTCACGGCAAGGGACCATGTGATGGTCTTGGAGGAAACCTCAAACGTTTAGCGACATGTGCTAGCTTGCAGTTACCTCCAAGTAGCGCCAGTAGTATAACGCCAATGCGATTATATGAATGGCCGAATACAAATTTAACGCATACATCAATTTATTACTGCTTCAAAGATGATATTGAAAGCCAAAGATTTTTTCTCCAACCGCGTTTTGAATCATCAGTAACTATTCCAGTGACTAAAAAGTACCACTGTTTTGATCCAATTACTGAAGGCATGGTTGTAAAACGGACTAGTGCTAATTGCAATAGTAAAATTGAAAAAAATTGTAAAATAAAATATTTTTCTTTTCTTTCAAAATTGTTTCATTTAGTTGTTAAATGGGATACTAGTTCAGAATATCTATGCACTTATCCATAAACAGGTGACGTCGCAGCAGTTTTACTATATAGAATGTAATTTTTTGTACAAACCAGTATGACATGTACGTACTCTAATTGATTTATTTCCTGAACGAATTCACACCCCATTCTGAAATTTTTATGGCACAATTTAAAAACATATAGCTTTATTTTGCAGTAAAAATAAATAAAATTAAAACGGTTCAAGTTATATAAAAAAAGATTGAAATATTTACTTCCGGTTTATAACTAGAAAAAAAAACAAATTTAGAAGTTTTCTATAAAAACTACTACATTTATAATTTTATTATAATTTACTTCAACATGAAAATAAAATTCCAAAAAACCCTGCCCGCAATCAGATGAAATCTTTAGAATCCCATATCTTAACAACTAAACTTCAAACAAAAAAAATATCATGTGTACACGTTCATATGACCTAGAAGTTTAATAGGAACGAATTTCACAACCTCACTTTTTTTTTTGTCTGAAGTACTCAAGTGCAAGTGCAACGGGAAATTGTACATACGTGTTCATCTACCGTTGCTCGTTGCGCGCGCTATATTAGACACGATTTTAAAATTGTGCGCGACATTAATTTCACTACACTGAGTTGAAATATAGAAACACGTCGTCGTCAAATCAAGTGTTGTACTCTGGATTACTTATGGACTTCCTCGCCCCAACATTGAGTTATTTAACTTTTCTCCAGTTGCATCCGATGAGATTAAAAAGATAATCCTCTCTATTAAATCAAATGCCACAGGCTGTGACAGCATCAGTCGTCGCATGATTGTGGTAATTCTTAACCATCTTTTCTTTCCATTTACTCACTTGATCAATTTTTCTTTTAGCAGTGGTATTTTCCCATATCTGTGAAGAAATGCCTTTGTTAGCCCTCTTCCGAAAATTCCAAACCCGGCTAGCTCCAACCACGGGTGGTCGGGACCCATATTCATTCTCCCATTCCTATCCAAGTTGCTCGAGGCCTGTGCTCACAGGCAATTGTCCGAGTTTGTTTACCGAAATAATTTGATATGCTCCTATCAATCCGGTTTCAGACCTGGGCATAGCACGACATCCGCTCTCCTTAAAGTGACTGACGATATGAGGACGGGCATGGAGGATACCATAGTCACTGCTGGCTTTGGTTGACTTTTCAACACATTCTATACCGTCAATCACGACATCCTACTGTCCATATCCTTTCCAATTTTATGATCTCGTCGGATGCGCTGGATTGGTTCTCAACTTATCTTGGTGGACGTCAGCAGTCAGTGCGTCTCGGTGATACTTCATCGGAGTGGAATATGCTCGACTCTGGCGTTCCTCAAGGCCTTGAACTATGGCCTCACTGTGAATCCTACCAAGTGTCAAGCTATCGTCGTGGATAGCCAACGTCTAATGGGTAGATTGGATTAATGGTACTGTTGTTCATTATTCTTCTACCGTTAAGGACCTTGGATTGAATATTGATTGCACTTTAAGCTGGCGAGGCCAAGTGACCTATGTTTGTCAAAGACCAGTGGGTCTAGTTAGTCTATCGCCTAAAGAACTTCCTCCCAGGGCAAAGACAATGTTTGTGCAAGCTTTAATCCTCTCTATAATTGACTATAATGATGTGTGCTATTTTGACCTGAATGCAGATCTGCTCAATCAATTAGACCGACTTCTTAATAACTGCATCATTCATATTTAATCATAATATTTCGTTACCAACTCAAGTGGCTATCTATTCGTCAGCGCCGAAATCTTCGCGCGCTTACTACTCTCTTCTCACTTCTTACGTCATCCAATGCATCTTGCTACTTAGCTCCGTTATATTCATTCATTCTAGCCACAAGAGAATTCTTCGGTCGTCGAATAATCTTCTCCTACTTTGCCCATTCCACAGCTCTGACTTTGTTCCTTCCTCTTTCCCTATACAATCTATACTCCTCTGGAATGCGCTCCCATTAGAAATTAGGATGTGCACGAGTCGTTACGCGTTTAAGTCGAAGGTTCGTAAACTGCTGTTAAACGAATTTGCAGGATCATCACAACAGTAGTTACGTTGTATATGTCGGATAATTATGAATACGGACACTGAATTGACCTTGCAAATCTTCATATTCAATCTTGATATTTTGTAACTCGTGGGTAGCGTCATTCGCATTGCTATTTTGAAGGTAGTTTCGAGTTGTTTATCGGGTGATCTCACTTACGGAGTGGGGTACAACGAAAATCACATTATAAAAGAGCACCTCGTCATTTACGAGGCATTCAGGAATTATTATTAGACGAGTCGACATCCTATATCGAATAGTTTAGTAATCTAGAGGTCGTAATGCCCAAGTACTGTTTAACTAATCGTTGTCTACAATTAAAGTAATAAGTTAACGCAATGTGCGTCTCAGTGCAAAGTGTAATTGTCATGGATTACCGCCTTCCGAACTGGCAGTATTTTAAATAAACTGTGAAGTGTTAATCTTGTGTTTTTCTATCCTGACTATATCTGGAGATCGGAGAGGGATGTGTAAGCCCTCTCACAACCTCTACCCTGATGATTATATTTGTGCTTCTACATATACATATATTTATTTTTATATCCATAAATATTTAGATTTATATATATTTAGGCGAGGTATATAGATTCATGCTACATGATTAGTATGTATTCGTGATATTCATGATAACTTTTAGTATTTTCATTTTTAGTTTTATTACTTAGTAGCATTTAAAGTATCTTAAGTTATAAATTATATTTAAACCTACTACATTCATATTTGCATCACCCAAGGTTCGACTGCAAGAGAATGCTTCGGGCATTAAGTCCAACTTTACATATAAATGAAGTGTAAATAAATAAAGAAACACAAATAACAAAAACAAAATAATTTGTTTTCTCATAAATAACTCGTATACGATTAACTATGTGTATTACAAAGTGGTGGCAGCAACTTAAGCATACTTTAACACGTTTATTCCCTGTAGCTAATATATAATATACTACTAATTACCCACTTAGCCTTATAATCACATCACAGAAATATTCACACGTTTGCTATATTTTTACTACAGTGGAAAATTCATACAAACTCTCACTTCTGTAATATCTTGTCGTATATACATTTGTCATTTTTCCGAACTATAGAAATATTAGACTTAGAAAATGACATCGAGAACCTACTATTTTGTCCTGTTTTACGGAGGTCTAAGAGTGGCATACGCGCTAACGGCTTTTGAAAGTCTTAGGCTTTAGCTTTTAACGGCTTTTGAAAGTCCAATATAAATAAGGAAATAATCGAGTTAAATTTGTGTAATTAATAATTTGACAGATTTATTAAAGTATCTTACCATAACTGTGCAGACCCCATAAGACACAAACTGTGTATTTAAAGTTAAAGAAAATTAAATTTAGATTGGTATTAAGAAAATAATAATAAAACACACTTTGGTTATTTTTACAGAAGACCAGAATGTCCGAAAGTCAAACACGACTGAGCTGGGATGAATCTTGCTGGCGGAGGATCTGGTACACGGGGACGCCAACGAAATAATCTAGCTGTCAATCGCATAAAAAACTCAAAAATAAGACACATCATGAAGATTGTTTTCATAGAAATTATAACTTGGTTGTTCAGCTAGCCCGCACGATAACTGAATCGCGACTGCCCCGAGTTTCTAGTGCATCTATGCATAGGTAAACTGCACCGCCTTTATGTCTGTATTGATCCAGGGCAAAAGTGTAACCGGGTCAACTGAATAAAATTTCCCACGCCCAGTATTTCCTCTTTTCGACCTAATTTCATTAAAAAGTATGCGCTGGATTTAAGATCTGTAAGCGGGTTAATAAAACTGTTTATTTATGTTAACTACACATAATAAAGGAAATGGATGAAATATATATTAACATGTTACGTCATATGAACGGGCCAATATAGTCCTAAAAAATTGATGATGATGATGATGAAATTGAATTTGACGTATTTAAGCAATGGATAGATACCAATGGCGGACTAGTAGAGCAACATAGCCAATACAAACAATATAGACAACAAACATAATTTCAAATCCACAACACAAATCACATGTGCGTCATGCGCGTACTGCATTATCCCGATGTTTCTGATAACTTGTACATTGTATGCTTATAGTGTTATTTCTATTGAAATCCATTATATATTATTATAGAAAAACAACTTTAAGTTCCATAACCTTTACCATAATCCTTCTGTTTAACAGTAATTTAGGTTTATTCAAACGACAAATTCATAATATTCTCAACGATTCATAACTAACAAATCTTACATTTCGTAAAGGAGATCGGCAGATTTGGAACAGCATGAACAAGATATTCTTAATAACCAAAAAATCACTTGTATTTTTTAGACTTTAATTCTCATTTTTATTTCATCCTACACCGATGCAATCAGATTTAGAAGAAATATAACGATGACACAAAAATATTTCTACCATTTTTTATTGTAAATGATCGTGGGGTTGCTAATATAGCTTTTGTAAATATTGAATCGATTTGCAAATTAAACTAATATCGGTAATCGATATTCTTTCAATTTTTGTTAAACGACATTGAATGTTGGCAAAAACTATAGAAGCATAAACATTGCAAGTACATTAGAAAGGCATTTGTTCAAACATTTATTAACCAAAAGAAAATACACTAAAATAAAATGATTCGGGTGATTCATCGATTTTATTATTGCAATATTGATCGAATGATAATTGACACTTCAAGTTTTTAACAGCTGTTCATTTTCAATCTCTAGCTTGCTACTAATACTTAATCTGTGGTATGCGATTTGTCGCGAGAGCAATGTGTTTTCGATTTGTGGTGCCGGTTATTTTGTGTTTATATTTTACGACGACCCTTGGCTATTATAACGGATTAATTATTTCTATTGGCGGATATACTTAGAAAGTATCAATTCTTATTTGTTTTAAAAATTTATTAGATTAACTTATTATCTGTCTTATATTACTTTTACTTTTATTTTTCTTTAGGCTAGTGTAGTTCATAAGATTTGTTAATTTTATATAGATTAGTATAGTGTTTAAAATGTTTATGTGTTTCTTGTGAAAGTGGTGTTTGCCTATAATTAATTGTTACATTAATGCATGTCTTATCTTTATATGTTCAATATCTGTAAGTGAATGGATGTAAACAATTGTTGGTAAACCAAATAAATAAATAAATAAATTAGTATAAAACACGTGTAAGTTTTTTTTACGATACATATCGTTTTTACACTATAGTTGGTACTGGATCTTAGCAAGGATTAAAGTTAGAATTAATTACATTGCACGAAACGCCTCACACACTTTTTATGGTTCACTATGGCAACGTTACTTTCGACATTCAAAATTGTATTTAAACGAGAATTGTATGGTATGGATGGATCAGTATAATAACTTGAGATTGCGAGGTAAAGAAAACTTTAATCTTGCAACTGTTCTGTCTGAGTGGTACTGCAAATAATGAATTCCTTCGATTTCGACAGTATTAGTAAGGCTACCCGCCATCTTAATTCCCCCAGATTTGTCCTAGTTTGCAAGATGTCTCGCGAAAACATTGTATTGAACAGAAATGTTTTTTTAAATTCTGGCATGGCAGGAGGTGACCAAACTGAACCTGATGGTAAGCTCAGTGCAGTGCACAGTTAGAGTATAAAGCAGCGAGAGGCAAAGTACATTAATAATTGTGATCACTAAATATTTAGAATCATACCTGGTCAATACGAGGGCTGTTAGGTTCTTGTAGACACATAATATATTTGTTTTTAGTATTTCGATAGATTTATTTTGAAAAATAATAAAAACAAATGACTAAAATTCATAGAAAATAATTTTTAATTTTGGGAGTACGATTGTAATGATGGGGTCGAGGGACTCGTAATGATAATTTCGGGAATTGTGTCCCAGATACCCGGGCGACGTCCAAGCAGTGTGTTTATCACTCTAACAAGGAAATCGTAGGCGCAACACATGACGGTAGGTAGGTTGGACGTAAGCTCCTCGACAGAATCTGATTAAAGAATTTTAAGTTGCGATGCACAAGGCACGCAAACGACGACTGAACTTGAAAAATCCAGGAAGCATATGCATGGGTGCATCCGCCCCCGCCATCCGCACTTTGTATTGATCTTAAAACGATATAACTAGCGCCACCTGGCTCTGAATTACCATACACACTGTAAACTACAATTTAGTTACAAATAATACAGACTAACAAAATAAAAGTTAGTTTGTTGGTATCTGAAGAACGATAGCAAACGTTTAATCATATAATTAAAAAATAAAGAATAGCTTTTATTATCTAAGTGTGTGCACCAACTACACCCTCAAATATTACACATGCGCAGAGATCTTTCTGGGCAGGGTTAAGGTCAGTTTAAAATGATTAATCTACAGAGTTGACAAAAACATTGATTTTTATTTCAGTCCTCAGGTTCATGTTTAGTAACATTTATTACTAACTTAATATGCATATGGTATGGATGACATTCATGATTATATCTCACGTCTAATAAATGCCCCGTATCATCATCATCGTAATTTTATAGCGTTGTATCTTACCGTTGGCAATTGGCTTCTTTTTTTTATGCCGTTCGCCTCTGTTGTGACCACGGTTAAATACGCTTCGTATCATATAAAAAAATTGACCTACCCTTTTTTATTTGTGTAAAATATGGGATGGTTATTGCATTCAGTGGGGCCATGTTTAAATATTTGGAAAAGGAATGTTATTTACAGAAGATTGTTTCATGGAATATTTTAGACTGTCAGTCGGTCTGTCAGTCTACCAATTGTTGCAATAATACTAAAATAATTAAACATTGTCCCACTGCTGGGCACGGGCCTCCTCTACTAATGAGAGGGGTTAGGCCGTAGTCCACCACGCTGGCCTAATGCGGGTTGGGAGACTTCACATACCTTCGAAACTCGTATGAGAATTCTCAGGTATGCCAGGTTTCCTCACGATGTTTTCCTTCACCGTTAAAGCAAGCGATAATTAACATTTTAATACACACATAACATCAGAAAAGTCAGAGGTGTATGCCACTTGGGTTTCGAACCTACGACTTGCGTCTTGGCAGTCCGTACCGCAACCAACTAGGCTATCGCTGCTGCAATTGTTGCAAACCCTAATAATATTCTTTTACATTTTAGCGGGGAGTGACGCGTGGTACACCAGTCTTCGTGAATACCGAGTGTTGACTACTGTAACAGTACTAAAATGGAGAACGAGCGACGCGGTAGTCACATGAAATCACATTTTTAAATAAACCAACAAGATGGGTACAAAAATTCAAATAAAAACAGCTTTGTTGTCGAAAGTATTTTATGTATCCGCTCAAAATTACGTCAGAAGGGGTAATTATTAAATGACAGAAAAAGGCATTACGATACGATTCATAACGTCACCACCTCGAATTGCATTATGATTGATGGATTGATTGATATATTGATTAAGATGCAGTTGTAAAGTGAGTTGGTGAGGAATATCTCAGGTACTGAAATATAACTTATGTTGTGATGAGAAACTACACAATCACTTGTACTCATATCAATACTTAAATTAATATCATTGGGGCCAAATAGCTACATCAAAATCTTTTTCCTTAAAATTTCGGTTGATATCAATGCATAAAATTAAACACAGGAAACTGACCAAAATTAATCACAATGTACATTTTTTGCACGAGTAAATTTTTTTTTTTGCATTTTTTTTGTTTGTATCAATTTTAGACATATCCATCCAACTTCATTTTGGATTCTTATTTTATTCATAAACAGAAAAGATAATTTGAAACAAGTTCAATATAACACGCTAAAAAAGAATATTATACTATTCTATCAAAAAACTTGCTAGCTAACATAAGTCGATTAGAGGTGAGAATCAAAATATGTTTACGTATGAAATGAAATGAAATCGTTTATTGATCAAGTAGGCAATTACCTAGCTCTTATGACAAGACAGAACATTAAAAAAAGTAAAGAAATTTTAAGAAAAGCATATCAGCTTATGTATACATAACATACATAGCATCATCAATACACTAGCAATTAATTATTCATATGGTATTTAACATTATTATTATTTATTTATTATTAGTTATTATTTATATTATGGATTAATATTATTCCAGGTAATACCAGTCAAATATATATATATATCGTCGGTGATACTGCAATACGTTCCATGTCAAAAAATTTTTTTTTTTACTTTTTTTGATAAAATGATCGAGATCCTGTATCCGAACGCATCTGTAAATCATTCTATGTCATCAACCAATCACAAGGCAGAATTAAAATGTGTTGCAATACGTAACGTCAATTCATGACAGTTTGTTGGATCCTGCAATATGTTCTATGTCGTTGGATAACGGTTTTCATAAGTTGATAAATAATGAAAAATATGGTTATCACGTAATAACTTCAGGTAAGTATACGATTTTAAGTTTTAGTGATATTTTATTGTACTTATATAAATAAAAAATGTAGAAATTCAGAAAAAATCTTCGTATATTTCAAATAACGTTTACGATAGAAACTTCATATCACTTTATGATAAATTTATATTACTGATTACTGGCATTCTTGTTAAATAAATGGGTTGTTTTATTTTTAGTGCATAAAATTTATGTTGATTTACGTTTTTTAAAGATGTTTAAGAAAATAATGTGAATTTTCGAAATTGAACATTGACATACATAGATACATGACATAGATCCTTAGAGTATTTAACACTGGAGACGCCATTGAGCGCTTACCCCGTTTGTCAAATGTAAGAGCACGGTGCTCATACACGTTCTATAAAACTAGTTGCGCTTCGTGATCCGCCACTAAAAAAGTGACATCAGGTGCGAATTGAGCTCCGTGAAAAAGCCCGCCTGTAGCGGTATTAACATGTAAAAATAGATATGACATAACAAACTTACAAAAATATAACATTATTTTTCACCTGGGCGTATTTTTTTAAAGTAATATTATCCTTAAAAGCAAAAAAACATATAATTTCTAAAAATTATCATCGGGTAATAAATGTTGCCAGGTTAAACTTTTAGCCACAGTAGTGCAAAATTTATTTGCATTCAATATCTTAAACGCAAGTTGTTTTTTTTATATTCATTTTTAACTAGATATTGCCCGCGGCTCCGCCCGCGTGTAGGTCTTGGAGCATTTTAACCTTCTATATTTTGCTATCCCATAGGAAGCGTGCATTTTTTCGAAATAAAAGTGGTATTTGTCATTTTCTGATCCCTAAACTGCCACTATGCAAAAAATCATGTCGATCCCTTGCTCTGTGAAAAACTAAACTATCCCATGGGAACTGAACATTTCTCCGGGATAAAAAGTAGCCTATGTACTTTTCCAGACTAATAGATTCGTCCAGCCGTTGTAGCGTGATTGGATATCAAACAACCATGCATCCATCCAAACATACGCATTTATAATATTAGTACGATTACTTTATTTATGCTTTCTTAACTTAATTTATAATTGAAAAATATTAGGAGAGTTGACATATCGATTAAGTTTACAATTTCATAAACTTTATTACACTGGCATTTTGGGTGGTTTATGTGGTAACACTGTCGTTTATGCAAGACTCAAATAGTGTTGTAGATAAACTTATAAAGGTTATCGATAATATTACTAATCCATCTGGACTGTCTTCTAAACACATACTTTTAATGTAAATAGTTCTAACACACTAGGAATGTCACAAAATATACCAAAACCAAAATAAAGTATTTGTCAAAAAAATGTGATCCTAAAAATGTATCCGGTATATTTAAAAAATATTTAGGTATGAATTTTGGCGCCATTCATTTATTACGTAAGATGATGTAGGGGGGGAGTCGATCATGTCTTAATTTTTCTTACAAGGGGAGGGAGTCTTAATAGTTCTTACGTAAGATCACACAAATGCGCAAAGTTAGGATTATACTTTGAAAAAGCGCAGGCCATGCCTATAATTTTAAAAACATGCAACTTAGATTTTTTTGAAAACCGGTATGACTTGCCCTTTCACCCGGTTCCGGCTTGACGTCGACTTTTGGGACATCCTGTATTCATGTCGAGATCTCAAGCCCTTTTTTATGCTCTTCATAATAGATAGCCGTTAGCCGGCTACCACACCAAAACAGGCGATAATCGCTCTCAATGACATACAATAATTTCATTCGCTAATCGCATTCGTTACCAGTAACACTGTATTTCTTGGCTCCGCTTATTTAATTTGAAATTTTATGGAATAACAGAACATTTTCTCACAAACTATATGGTATATTTGCTGAATCGGAATACCTCAAAACGAGTGAGTAATCATCAAATACATTTTAAAATAATTTGCAACGGCCGTCATTGTTGTATTCCATGTGCTGACATACCTGAAAAACGCTTCTCTACAATTAGTGTTGACCAAAAAAAATGGAAGTGTCACGGAAGTGGAAGTGTCAAAGCAACCAAAAACTGATAACAGTAATACACCTTTACGTCCCATTGACTCACCCGGAAAGTCAAGGAACAATAATAACTCGCTACCTTTTAATTACAATATTACGTATCGAAAAAAGCCACTGTTGATACTAGCGCAATTAGTGGAAGTTCCGGCTAAAACTCGTCCGCGTCAGTTATTACAAAGAAAAACGTTAGGGAAATAATAAGAGAAGAATTCAATGTCATGAAATTGGCTTTAGCACAGGAGCTTAACCATACCCTTAAGCAGATGGTGAGAACCGAATTTCAATCTATAAAACAGGAAATAACTGCTTTGGAGAATAATGTTTGTTTCTGAATGAAAATTACGAAACCACCAAATCCGCCATCGCCAAATACCAAGACACACTGGGAGAGCTAAAGAAAGAGAACGTTCAGTTAACAAATACGTTACAGGATCTGCAAATCAGGCTTCAGGTTGCTGAGCAGCATAACCGTTCTAACAATCTTGAGATAGAGTGTGTCCCCGAGCACAAACAGTAAAACTTGCTATCTATGATTACTCAGCTGTCTAAGGTATCCTGCGACTAGAAAGAATCCTACATTCATCATTGCACTCGTGTGGTAAAAAGTAACAGAGACGACAAGAGACCTCGCTCAATCATTGTTAAATTGGCTACCCCTAGGCTTCGGGATACATTTTTAGCGAAAACAATAAATTTTAATAAGGCAAATCCAAACGACAAGCTCAGTACTGCTCACATAGGCATTGTAGGTAATAAATCGCCGCTTTACATTGTTGAGCACCTATCACCTAAAAACAAATTACACGCAGCGGCTCGCCAGATCGCCAACGATAAAGAGTACAAATTCGTGTAGATTAAGGAAGGTCGTGTTTTCATTAGGAAAACAGAAGAAGACGAGTTTACTTATATAAGAAACCAAGAGACCAGAACCGACCTAAAACAATTCTCTGCCATATCCCGTTTGTCCAAATCATATAACTCTATTTCTGAAACGATGTATGTATGATGTATTTGTTGATTATGAAATTGCCAAAATTCAAAAAAGCTGTTGTGGCAAAATGGTTAGCTGTACGTACAGCTGACCATTTTTTCTTATAGTTACAATTCTATAATATTGTTATACTTAGATATATTATATTAGATATATATTATTATTAATGAAATTCTCATTTGGTGATACTCATTGTTATTTTTGAAAATTTAATTAACCTTTTACTTTTATTGAATACTAGAAAACCATGTCGTGGTATCCTTAAAATGTTGTTCATTAATAGTAAGATTATTGTGACCTCATTATAACTTAGTCCTAAGTAATGTAACAACAGCTGGATATCCATTTTAAATAAATTAAAGGCGTATTATTTAAAATTCATTTTCTAAAAAATAAAGTTTTTATTTTTGCTTATTTGGCTTGCATTTTTCTCAGTACTCATTACCTTTATTATCTCTACAGTATTTCGATTAAAATAAAAATATTAATTTACACTATTTTTAACTATACCTCTCTACTTCCGTCCCTTTTCACGAAATCACACCCAGAGATTGCAAGAAAGCGATAGAAAAGAAAACACATAAAAAATAATCTTAAAACATTTCATAAATTATAATTGTTTTATTTTATCTATCGATAGATAAGGACAGCGCTATCTATACCTCGTGTCGACATTGCTACGCTCTACTGTTTTTACACAGTTGTCAATATATGACACTGTAAATACATTACACACCAAGATAAATTTGTAACTGTGTGCATAAATTTGCCAGTGTTGTATGAAATGGTGTAGTGTGCATGCGTAGCGACGTGATTACATTTTGCATTTGTGTGCACATGTTTATTTGTAGTTGTACGAAGCCCCCCACCGACATTGCTGAATTTTTTGTTCAAGATTCGAGCGTAATGCCGACTCCTTTTGGTTGCCTACTCTAAGCATAGATCTTATTGCAATAACATTACTTCTCAACTAAGATGACATAGCAAGTATTGCAACGCAACTAACTACCTAACTTTTTCAGGAATAATGGATCGTTGCTTGCGAGGAAAACGTATGGTGCAACTATCACTCAAGAAAGACGAGTCCTCAACTGTATTAGACGAGAAAACTGGGGAATTTTGCCATGGTGACTCTCCGAGATCCCCAACTAGCATGAGTTCATCTGTTTGTTCTGTAGATTTTTCTAAATCTGAGTCTGATTATGTTCCTAGTGGAGGTGACGATAGTGATATTACATTTTGTGGTGATGAAGATGACTCGTCCTGCGAGGTAATACTGGATCCTACAACGGGACTGTTTACTGTGGCACAGGACGGTGATGGTCGAGCAAAAAAACGTCGCAGCCGAGGCCAGCGTGATCGTTCGCAATGGAAACGGCAAAAAAATACACAAGCAAGATTAAAAGGAGAAGCGTACACCGGTTTAAAAAAAGATGAATCGGGGAAATATGTACAGATTGCGTGTAAGCCTGCAAAAAGTCTAGGAAAACGTTGTAAAGGCCATATTCGCTTAAAAAAACAAGGTGGACCTAAGCAGTCTTTCACTTGTGATGAGATAACGGAGTCACAAAGAGAAGTAATATTCAATGACTACTGGAAGATGCAATCTTGGGATGCTCGAAAAGCTTTTGTGCGTAGCCTTGTTTTAAAGAATCCGCCACAGTATCGAAGAAAATCTTTAGAAGAAAAATCTAAAAAGAATATTTCTATGAAATACTATTTGATTTTACAGACAGATACTAGCTCAGATAAGTTCTATGTCTGCAAAGAAATGTTCCTGTCAACATTAGGTATTGGAAAAAGACAGCTACGAGACTGGTTGCTACCCAAAACTAACAACACAACTGAAGCTGATCTTGCAAGTGATAAAGAAATGTCTGTCGTTGCTTTTCTGGATAAACTTGCCAAGGTTGAATCTCATTACTGTAGGGCCTCTTCAAGGAAATTGTATTTAGAGCCAATTTGGGATAGCTATAATCATATTTTCAAGGAATATCAAAATAATTGCCGCGAGGACAACAAAAGACCATGCTCGAGGCGATATTTTTTGAAAATTTTTAGAAAACTAAACTACGATATTTTTCGCCCACGAAAAGACCAATGCAATAAATGCATTAGCTTCAAGCAAGGCCACTTATCCCAAAATGAGTATGATAATCATCAAACTAAAAAACGAAAGGCTAGAAATGAAAAAGAAAATGATAAAGTTGGTAGTGACAATTTAACATTAGTTTATAGCATCGATGTTCAAGCTGTCCTGCTTTCTCCAAGTATTCAAGCTTCGGCAACTTACTACAAGACGAAGCTTAAAGTACACAATCACACCATTTATAACATGAAAAATAAAGAAGCTGCATGTTACATTTGGCACGAAGGAAATGGTGGGTTAGAAAGTGACATATTTGCTTCCAATTTGACTAGACATCTTATAAATGATATCGGTAACTATAACCCAACAAAAATCATAATATGGAACGATGGTTGCGGTTACCAAAACCGATGTTTGACTTTGGCTAATGCTTTGCTTGATTTAACGATCGAAAAAAATGTTATCATCGAACAAAAATATCTCGAAGTCGGCCATACACAAATGGAAGTAGATTCCATTCATAGCACAATAGAGAAGAAGTTGCGTGGCCGAAAACGAGATATTTTTGTTCCTGCAGACTATGTAGATATAATTAAATCAGCTAGACATCACCCAGAGCCTTACAAAGTGTTTTATTTAACTTATAAAGACTTTTTTAGTTTTACGCAAGGCAAATACAAAAGTTTGAGACCGGGTAATAAAAAAGGGGATCCGTACGTTACAGATATTGTAGCATTACAGTATGATCCAAAAGATCGTAAAATCAAAACAGAGTTTGATCAGGCTTGGGAGTGTTTACCTAGAAGACCAGTGGCTACAACTTCATTACATTTAAGTGAACGCCCTTCCCTTTATCAGAAGCCTCTCGCTATAGAAGTGACCAAATTTGGACATCTTCAAGAGTTGAAAGTCCTCATTCCATCGGATCATCATTTCTTCTATAATTCATTAGAGCATGGCTGTTCAGATGTTGAATCATGTCAACATATTCATTGGTAAATTAGTTTAGGATATAAACATTGTTTACTGTTTCACTTGTGAACAAATAATTACGGTTGTTAGTTAAGCTAAGGGAGTTAGCAATTTAAATATAAAACATTGTGTAATAAGTAGATGAAAATAAAACATTTTAAATGATACGTATTATGTTTTATGAAATACCTATTTAGTTTTCCTTACCAATCATAGTGGTGATTAAGACAATTTACTATTGAATAAGCTGATTTTTAAACAGCAATATGTTCCATGTCAAACGAATTGGACACAATTATTATTTACAAAAGGTTCTATGTCTTGATATTTTCACATTAAACCCACTTTCCGGAATTCTTTGCCTGTTATTATATAGGTCTTAATAGCGTTATATCATTATAAGCATGTCATACACTTAGCGAATTATTTACCAACAAAAAAAACGTTTTTTGTCTCTGCTGTAAAATCAGTTCTTGTTGACATAGCTCGTTTTGCAGTATCACCGACGATATATATTTAAATGGGTTTGATATGGACCATGGGTATTTCCGAGACGTCGCTAGTTTTAAAAGCTACCACCGGATCCAAACGCGACCCCGCCTGAGAAGACCAGGCGAAACGAACTCAGCGGGCTTACATTACCGCTGGATACTACGCGGCGCGACCCAGTCCTGAGAGAATCCAGCAAATCAATCGCAGCGGGCTTGTTTTTGGTCCGGTTCATTATTTCTAGTAGATGACCTGTCACAAATTACATTGCCAATTTATTATTTTATTTTATACGCGATCGGTCGTCAATGTAACTTGTAAATATATATCAACGATTTGGTGATATCGTATTTACCTACTTTGATTAAAACGTGATTTAACTGAACGGTTAAATTTTAAAACAGCTAAATACGTTTCTAGCTAAAACACTATACGTCAAATAAAGATTTTCATTTTTTTAGGTTGTAATTTGAACTGGTTACAAATTTTAAATATTGTTAGCTCAAAAAGTTATGTTAAATCTTTGGAAAATTAATATAAATTATGCTATTAAAGGGAAAACGCGTTCCTGCGCAATGCAAATACGCAGTTATCAGACGTCACGAAACGCCATTCATTATACACGCGGCGTATACTGAAGCACAGACACAACAGCGTACTAGATAATGTCATTTGTATTGTTTTATTTATCTCCGTTACGGAGGGTTTTGTCGCCCAACGTGGTACTCCCGACTATAAATATTTTAAATAATACATATTTTTAGAATATTTAACAAGCGACTAGCATAATCAAGATTATTACAAATCAAGTGTTCATGTCTTACCAATACTTCGGGTGAACAATCTTCGACGCACTTCAGTAAAAGTTAAGTTAATAAAATAAATGGCGAATAAATAAAAACCGCACTCTTTATATCAGTATGATGGGATCAAAATAAAATATTGAATTATGTTTAGGTCTTGACACAACGGACTGAGGCAATTCCTCGCGTCGGCCGAACAGATAACAAAAGCATCGAATTATGCATTTATAACAAGTGCCTATAAACATGATGGTTTTGACTAATTAAAATCAAACAGATTCAACCACATGATGTCTAGCTTTTACACATGAAGACTGAGAAAAGGCCGTTTGATGAAGTCTGTGCACCTGCGCACGTCCCCTACCGTGTATTGATCTAGGTTATCAACGTAACTAGCTTTTACAAAGTATAGACATCCCGTATCTTACCCTATCACTTTTAACTTTAGTCTGATAAATTTTAAGCCGTAGATATTATGGAATAACGCGTCTACGCGCACAGGTAACGCAACATGCCATCTTTCCATATTTTTCATTTTCATACTAATGAAGTATATATGAGTTTGATATAATATGCCAGATAAATTGCGGTGCCCTTGCACATACGCATCATGTAAGGGAATGATGCTAACGCCCGCTAACACATGCATTCTGCCAAGTTCTGCCACCATTACGACGTAGAACGCGTATTAGATTATCATAACATGAGACGGGGAATCGCATCTTAAAAATACAAAGCTTATTATTTTACACATCACTTCAGCAACTTGAAAGTCGGAATTCAATTTCGCTGTAACATTTAAATATAATATTGTCCTCAGGTTCTTGAATAATTTATGTAGCATATTTACGTAATACTTTTTAGTTCTATATATGACCATTAGTAGCTTTGTAACCGTCGCAGTACATTATCAAATATGTCTTGTACTATTTTTAATAATTTATCCAAATAAAGAATCCCTAGTAACTAAATAAAGCGTACACAAATATTATTTTTTAAATAAGTTACTGTGTAAAAAAATAATTAATTGATATCAATCATCTACCTCAACTCACGCTTCGAAGTATATTGATAGTTATCGAAAAGATAGCAGCGTCACCTGAACTCTGACAATAAATGCTTAATAACACCTACTTTAATGTTAATAATATAGAATTGTTTATAGGGATTTTTTTAAGCATTTATGACTATATTTTGACATTTATTCCCACATAAGTAATTGTATATCTAACTAACAATGAGTATATATATATTTATTGAGAGTAGAACGATACTTTATTTGGACATTTGCGCCGATATGGACGGCCGGTATTTCGTTATAATATTTGATGTATTGATTGTAGGATATATTACAACCGCCGTTTTGTTCGCAATTATTCTTCGAATTAATACGTTTTATAAATAAATTATCCTTCATGATCAAATTATTTGAAAGAACATTACATAAAATGATTAATATTGTTATAATTATAGATAATTTATTGCTAATTATTAAAAGTAAATTATTTATTGTAATAAATTCAAAACCCATCATAATAAAAATAATCAGCATTCACTCACTGGACCAAGTCTTTAAGAAAGGTGTAAACACTCTGCTTGCGGTAAAAGTATAACATTAGCTCAAAACAAATTTCTAAAATTTCATCTGCGGCATCAGTGACCGTGGTGTCGTTAACAGAATTCAAAAGATTAGGCATTTTAACACGATGCTTTTTGAGCTATAAATACCAATCAAGTTCGTATTACGAAGCGGTATTCAGTAAGCGAGCGCGGCTACCGACTACAGTACACCCACGTTTTCTCTGCATTTGTGCAGCATCCCCCACCCCTTTAATGTATTGATCTAGTATTTATTTTAGGTAAATCGACTTGCGCCTAGACTTCAACCAGTCACACCCATATTTCTTACATAATGATGTAACAAATCGTGAATTATTCTAGAACTGCAAAGATTTAAATGTTACTTGTCACTTATTCACTGCGACATTTAAATAGATATAAATAAGTATAGTAGAGTCAAAAATTATTATTTTAAATAATCAATATGCGTCTCAACTGTGTTTTTGTGCAACATATAAAAATGTGAATTATGCGCAATTCACATTTTTATATGCATAAAATGCAAAATTATTTGAATGGTGTATGGTCACTAAGTAAAGAGGTAAAAAGTGCAAATTAGTATAATAGGACTAAGCTTCCATTTTCCAAATGTGTCTAAAAATAAATAAATAAAAGCACGTGGTCGCATACAATAAAGATGAAATTGTTTATATTGTTCAAAGTTAATGATTATTTTTAATCATAGTTTGAACTGTAATATTTTTAGATGCCAGAGACTTGAAACCGCGCCCAGCTTCTGATATATGTACTCGTTCGCCACCCGCTTGCATATTAAAGCTGTGACGCCTACTACTCGCTCTACAAATATGGAACAAATGCAGTATTAGTCCTTACGGTTGGGGCAATAAGTATCATGAATTAAGGGTATTAAAAATATGCGTACAATGGGGATAATAACTGCCTGCATGTCGTACATGCGCGTAAAATGGTTCGACTGCCATTTTGACGCATAGTGAAAACTATCAATCGATGCATTGAAACCTTTTGTGGTTATGTTGTTACATGTGTAAATAGTATAAACTTGGAATAAAATAAAACAAATATTAAAATATATGAAAGATTAAGATGCAATGAAAAAATTAAACTCTATAATGATATAATTATTTAAAAGCATAGCACTACAAAAAAATGAATTATGCATGCCAGTACTATCATGAGGAACCTATACCTATATAGGTGCGTGTGCAATTCCCTTTTGTAGTTCATATACAAAATAATATAGACTGCTTCCCATCTATCTTATTCTTGCACTATTACTAATAGGTTTGGTGGTAAAGTGGAAAATAGCCATTCTTATAAATACTGAAATCCTCTTATTATCTTCTTTAGGCACTTTTGGGATAGGGAAAAAGCTCTGAACTCGCGTCACCGTCACGCTCAGATTATTTTACTTTTGACATAAGCACGCCTATGAAGTTCTATAATTATTGACAAGTACACATAGACAAAAAAGTAACTACTTATGGACTCTGTTTCTAAAAAGAACGCGGTAATTACAAAGTTTTAAGTTTTCACTTTTATCAATCCTTTATATCTATTTTATCTAGTAGTGTCAGGTGACTAAAACCGTCTGTTAATCAAATTCCAGGGTTGCTTTCCAAAATCACGTATTCGTCAGGACTGGACACGGAAATTTGCTCAAACTGTTTACACATTTAAATGGATGTTAATCTTGCACAGTACATAATGCTCTGATAAGCAGCGATGTGCCAATACCTAATAACTATACCGAAGTACCAAATCCATAAAATTGGTAATCATGATATACGGAAAAACCGTACGTCAGTTTTTAGTTTTTCAAAGTATAATTTTTATGCATGTTCATTACAAGTCTTGTATACAATAACTACTACGACAACAAATACCTTGGGTATCCTTTATACATCGATCAAATTATTTGTGTACGTGAACCCAAGTATAGAACAAAAAATAAAAGTATGTAAAAATATTAATAATGTATATGTAATATTAATCAACAACTAAAAGCTAATAATCATGTTTGTTTATGACAACTGTTGCTTCAATAGTAACGTACATAAACGTTTTTTTAAAACAATCTTCAAAATGAAGTATAATTCAGTACTCACATAATTAAATCGATGATGAAACACATATTCCTGTAATCGATTAAATTTTAACTACTAAGCAATATAAATTCGTACTTCAAGAACAGCGTCTGCCTATTGTACGCCTTGTTGCACAAACATGGACGGAGTCTGCGCTGTGCTACCTCTAGTATTGATCCATTCTATGATTGTAACTAGCGCCACTAAAAAATCTCCATTAGACGGATTCGAGATTTTAATAGCATCGTTTAAAACATCAATTGTTTTGGTTCAGAATATTTTGATATTTCCTTGAAAATTTATTATATCTGCTGCATAAAATACCATCACCAAACCGCGACAGTAAAATACATTAGTATACATTATAGTGATTTATATCACTTGAGTCAAAATATCTATATAAAATAAAATATAAATTACCATATACAATAAACAGAGAACAAATAAACAAATAATTTTGAAAAAGAAACTATTATAAATAAATAATATAAAAAATAACGCCATGTCGCAAAGGGCGCATTTAACACGAATTTTAGTGATATTCAGTTTATAAAATAATTTAAACAAATGTATTGCGCGAGCAGAATCAGGATTAATATGGCTTTATGAGTGTAAAGCAATATCTAAGTACTTAAATAGTATATTATGTATCTCTAGTACAAATAAACGTGTGTTATTTTGTTTGTTCAAAATATACATGTGATTGCTGCATTAAGTAGATATTGCATTGTCCATATAACGCAAAAAAATCCAAAAGGAAATCGATTTCATGTAATTTATACGCGACGCAAAGTATATTTTCTAATTCATATATTATTCTTCAAATAAATATTGATTAATAATTGGAGGGTGGGTTAAGGCATCAGCGTTTCTTGTTATTGGACATGAGCACAGCGTAAGGTTTGTTGGCGTCATTGCAGATTGCGCATGAGCGAAAATAGCGTCACTCACCAATTAAAAATGTATGCAGACATTTTAACACGCGTACACCATTTTGTGTTTGATGTAGATGAGATATTGATTGTTCATCATTTTACTAAATCAGAATTCAAAATAGATCGCAAATATGCTAAAACAATTGCGTGAATAAAAAGGAAAATAATAATAGAAAGTTTTAAATTAAATTATTATGTACCCAAAAGTATTCGCATTTTTAATGATTAAGGCACAATTTAACCAATTAATTTAATTAACAATCTTGGCATAAGTGAAATTAAATAAAGCTATCGGTAGCGTCCAAAATAAAATAAGAGCCCAGCAGATAATTAAATAAGTATAATTACCAATTCCATGCTACGGCTGCCGCGTGCTCCTATCACCCACGAGAGAAAAACGAAATAAAAAATTAAGCCACTGTCATATAACGTTAGTATCCTTAAACATGACTGTATTCTTTGAGTCTACTTTAGATAAGACAAAGTTATCGCAGTAGCACACGTGCCCGGACCGACTTCCGAGCAAACGCTGCTAGTACTAAGGGATAGCCCTTCACAGTAGCTAGCTTAACCATCCCTACCCAAACCAACGATCGATCCACTAATAAGTAACGCACCCTTATGGGACCACGTTAAATCATCCGTAGGGGTCCGCCCTATTCTACGAACGGGTACAACGCTGTTGGAGGGTGTCGACAGCTTATAATTTATTATCTTACATTTATATATTCTGTAACAGTAATAAACCATTAAAGCCAAAATTTTGTCCCTTACGTTTCATCTACAGAAACAGAACGGTAGAAAGAGATAGTTATATTTCTCGTAATGTTGAGAATATTTACGTATTTAGTATTAATATGTTCGCCTCATCATGTTAAACTACATCGTTGGCTATATAAACTGGTAGCCATATGCATCCGAACATTATTAGTGAAAAAGTAAAGAAATTGTGATATTCCATTGGGTAGTTTTGTATTTATTTAAACATATTTAGTAGTTTGCCTCGTATTTTCCAAGGAGAAATTTCCAGAAGAACCAATCACTCCCCAAAATAAATTAGTATAATTAAATAAAATCAATAAATATTTAAGGTTAAAGGGCGCTATTTCAAAATGCGGTGAACCAAGCGTATAACTAAGCCAATTTAGAATGAATGTAATTAAGCTTCAACGAGTAGTAGTAGTATGTAATTTATCGAAAACTTAATTTGGTATGCACAAGGCCTGGATATCTGTAGTAGATTGATTTATAGGTTAAACTGTTCTGTGACTGTATGACTATAAAATTAAATTATAATGAATTTTTGCTTCGGGACAGCCAATGAACTCTGTAATTAGATAATTTAATTAGTTAAGTGAATATATTTAATTTAAATTCAATCCTTATACCAGAAACGTTGTAGTAGTAAATGATGCATTATATACTAATAAGAACGAACCAAGCTATTGTCTTATTCAAGGCTATGAAAATACCGAACATGCACTTTACCAAAAATACAAGATCTCATAAACCACTTAGTAGCATTATATTCAATGTGTTTCCTTAACGTGAATCAAGTTTGTTATTACCATTGCTAATAAAGCTTGCTAATTCTGGAATAAACAAAATAAACTCGATAGATAGGTACTAATGAGGTATTACAAAGTAATAATGCCAAAAATAATATGTTTAGTGACGCTTAGCTACCACTGAAGTCCATTTGCTAAGACTTGACCTATATAAAAATTGACATGGAGTAACGTAGGAATCAGCATTTTTTTAAATATGAGAAAATTTTGTTAAAGAATCTGGAAAGGATTAAAATAAAATTTGTCTGGAAAACTACATAGAACAATTACTGAGGTTTAGCAATGTAGGTAAGCTGAAAGCCGGACGAGTCCTTACATAACAACAATTTCACAATGCTCAGGCATTTATGCTGCATCTTTGATTTACGTTTTTAGTAAAAACTGTGAGAGACACACTTGTATCTTATTGAAAATGAATAAATATTGTTTAGTGATAAACAAACTTTTGGGACATTCTACGGGGACATTATTTAAATCAGGGATAGACATGCCAGCATTGATTTAATTATGTTTAGGACACGTCATAATAAATATCTGATAAGTAAGATTATTTGCAAAGTAAACTTTTCCAACAGCTTTTAATATGTTTTCGCAAATATTTTTTTGCGCTCGACACACTTTAGGGACTTTCATATCTTGTTTTAAGTATATTCAGATTCATTTGTCACAAAAATAATTATTCTTTGTTATATGTACTAGTCCTAGAAAAATGATTCCAGAATTACCTGTACAATTTGACAGAGAAGATTTACTATAAGAAACTATAAATAAAGTCCGAATTGAAAAAAAATAATCATAACAACACAAATAATTTAAAGCGTCTGCTGATGTCAGACCCATGTTAAAAAACAAAATGATCCTAGGCTATTTGTGTATGCCAACCCTCGGTTTGAATATCGACCATTGTTGCCCCCTAGTCTTTAGCATCGTATGGTGTGTATCGATCTAGCGGGGCCCCTCGAGTTCTTATAATAATTAAATGAGGGTATATGTATTACTACTATATGTTATTTCAGCATGTGTTGGTGAGTAATAACTATGTTCTTAGTAAACAAAATACTTGTCGGTTATTATTCTCCACTAAAGTAATATATTGAAGATCGATTGTTACTAATTTATATGGAGATTGATAAGTTAGTGAGTTGGGTTCATGAAAATGAAGGCAGCTGTAATCAAAACCTCTTTTAGTTTCATTTACGAACTTTGTTTATATGTAGGGGTAAAATCTGAAAACCAAAACCAAAATATTTTTGGTGGATTCATGATTCTCTTGTTCGGTGATTTGTTCTTCTAATCAGTCGACAGTTAACAACCAGGATGACGTAGTCAACTATTCCACACAATTTTTGAATTTACTGGAATTGCCTGGACAATTACAATTTGCTATTAAAAATAGGTCCAGTTGTCTTCATCTTGCGTAACATTAATCAACCTTGACTATGCAATGGAACGAATAGGAACTGGATAACATCATCGAGGGACCGATCATCAAGGGAAAATAAAAAGGCAAGGATGATGATGATTCCGCGTATACCGATGATTCCAACGGATTTGCCAATCGATTTTAAGCGACTACAATTTCCCGTGCGATTGGCTTTTGAGATGACCATAAAAAAATCATAAGGCCAGTCATTGGAAGTTTGCGGAATCAACTTGGAGTTTCTCTGTTTCGTGCACGGACAACTATATGTCACGTATTCATGCGTCGGAAAATCATGATCATTGTGGACCTACGCTCCGCAAAAAAAAACATATTTTATAACATTGCAAGCAGTGTCTCATAACAAAGGCAAAAAGTTGATTAAAAACAATATCCAATCAAATTATGAGGAACAACATTATTTTGAACAGATTTTACATTTCATTTTTTATGTGTCTTAATCATTATTTAGATAAATCATTAATTTTATATTAATTTAATTAAGTTTTTCAATCATAAACATAAGCTATTAAAGACACTGAATTGATTCGATGTGTCTGTCGGCCGTCATTTTTAATGAAATTGTATAAAATCATGTCCTGTATTATAGTTTCTATCTTATTTTGCAATGTTTATTTTATTATAATACAAATTTACTTTGTGAAAGTTTTAATTTGTGAGCGAGTGTTATGGAAGTTGTGAAAAAAGAACTCTCTTAATAGTCGGGGTTCCATCCAGCCCAACTTTTTCTCTTACAAACATTTTCGATTGTGGTAGATAACAGGGATGAAATATGTCAATTTCATGATTCTCAAAAATGTATTAACTGGGTCTTTTTTGTTCAATCTCAAGATAATTATGTGAAATATTGGAAAAAATATTTGTCCTACAAAATGTATGATTTGATCTAAGAGTCCCCTACTTCCAACATGTATCGATAACGAGGTCATCAAAAATGATAATCAGCAGATTTTTTCAGCTGCTTAGTTCATATTTATATAATTTGACAGTCACATTAGGACAATGTGACAAATTGGCGTAGTGCTGCTCGGACTCTTTGGACGACCCATGGAATATAGAAACGGTTCAAAATAGAAAAAGAATGTCTCATCCAGCACAGTCCCGGCTGCAAGCCAGCAACAATAACCGCACGGGGCCGATCAAAACTCCTTCTGTCTCGTTTCGCCGACGTCATAATTGGTTTACCGCCGGCGGCAGTGGCGAAAGGGTTAACGTATGTCAAGGTACAGTGAAACTGAAGTGGTTTTGAATATCACCAGGCTCAAGCCCAAGATTGGAATCACGGGTACCCCAGTGTATATACACAGTCAGGTCATAAGTATTGTCACACTGTAAAAACTTTTATTTTAGAATGCTGGCCACAAAAAGTTTATTAAATTCGAATTTCAAATTGTTCACGAAAATAAAAATGTATACTTTTTAGAATTTTACTCATTTTTAAATATGGAGTGGACGCTTACAGAAAGAAAGTGTTGCAGTAATTGCGTTGCATCGTTGCGGTTACGCGCCAATTCAAATTTTTGACTTACTGAAAAATTTGAATAAACCCAAAAGATTCGTTTATCGTACCATCAAACGATACAATGAAGACTCTAGTGTAGATGACAGGTCAAGAAGTGGTCGCCCTCGGTCTGTTAGGACTCCAGCAGTGATAAAAGCTGTGAAGGCGCGAATTCAAAGAAATCCCAAACGTAAGCAGAAACTGTTGGCCCTTCAGATGGGGTTAAGCAGAACCACGGTGAAAAGAGTGTTAAATGAAGACGTAGGGCTTCGGGCATATCGAAGAAAAACTGGACATCGTTTGAATGCTCGTCTAATGGACCTGAGACTGAAGAGATGCCGCGCTTTGTTGAAGCGGTACGCGGGAAAAAAATATCGGGAAATTCTTTTTTCAGATGAAAAATTTTTTACCGTAGAAGAGAGCTACAACAAACAAAATGATAAGGTGTACGCACACAGTAGTGAAGAAGCGAGCAACCGTATTCCGCGTGTCCAACGAGGTCATTTTCCATCCTCGCTCATGGTATGGTTGGGAGTTTCTTATTGGGGCTTAACAGAGGTACATTTTTGTGAGAAAGGTGTCAAAACGAATGCAGTTGTGTATCAAAATACAGTCCTGACGAACCTTGTGGAACCTGTTTCTCATACCATGTTCAATAACAGGCACTGGGTATTCCAACAAGATTCGGCGCCAGCTCATAGAGCGAAGAGCACACAAGACTGGCTGGCGGCGCGTGAAATCGACTTCATCCGGCACGAAGACTGGCCCTCCTCCAGTCTAGATTGAATCCGTTAGATTACAAGATATGGCAACACTTGGAGGAAAAGGCGTGATCAAAGTCTCATCCCAATTTGGAGTCACTCAAGACATCCTTGATTAAGGCAGCCGCCGATATTGACATGGACCTCGTTCGTGCTGCGATAGACAACAGCAGATTGAAGGCCTGTATTCAAAATCACGGATGTCATTTTGAATAAACTTTAGTGTCATAAGAATCTATGTTTTGTTAAGTTCATTTTGGTATATAAATGGTTACATAATGAATAAACTTGTTTCAATTATTTTATATTAAACTTGTGACAGAATTTATGACCTGACTAGGTATTTATACAAGAACGTTTACGAATCAGATAAACGATCTTCTCCTAAAAGGGCAAATCAGAAGTACCTCCAACCGTCGTAAATGCATGAGAAGATGTATGAATGTGGAAGAGGCGAAAGAAATGTGTCAGGATCGTAGCTTGTGGCACTCAATAGTCTCTGCCTACCCCCATGGGATACGGGCGTGAGTGTATATGTATGTATAAGTAATAATAATAAGCCTGCAGGGCAGCTTGTGGCCAGCTGTTGGCGAGTAGCGACCCCACATACCCGAGTACACCCAGGGAAAGGTCCAGTTCTTTTCTCTCTAGCTGGACTTTACCGGTTGGTTGGAGTGAAGAAACAAGGAACAGATCGCCCACATCTGGCTTGCTTTGATTGGCAAGTCAGATGAGAGTCGTCTGTGCGTTACACTCGAAGGGTTTATGTGAAACGTAAGTAGCGAGTGGGCAACGTGATGGGACCATAATGGTACAAATGAACCTTTAGACGCTCAAATGATGTTGCTCCCTTGTCACTTGTTGTAACGATTATTTTGGGTAGCCCATTTACCTGAGTTGGCGAGTCACCACTTGCCTAGTTTATCCGTGTTTTTAACATTGGGCAAGCAGGTGTTCTTCACACAAACCCAATTATCTAACCCACTAGCACCTCAATAAACCGGCATATATTTTTATCCATCCATACAATAGTCCTATACCAGCCGGATGTTGTCCTTGGGTGCACTTGTATATACAGGGATCAACGTCGGCTGGTGTCACAACACAATATTAGATTAAAATTGTCTAACGGGCCCGTACGGGTTGACTTCGGCACAACGCACGCCTTCCAAAAGCCCAATAAAAAATCTTTAATATATTTCAAGTATCGCGGTGGACTATGCTATCCGTCAAAATATATTGAATACATTTTGAGAAATTCAGAGTTGTTACAAATATTTTTTAATTGCGAAAAATAGTCAGAGCAACATTATTTATATATTATATTTAAGTTTCTAATAGGTACTTTTGAAAATTCTTATATATTCAAGGCTGATTATATTAAACACAATACTAATCATAGATATTTGCTTATAAAACTGTATTAAAAATGTATACGGAAAAATGATTTAAATATTTAGGCAAAAAGATTACTGAAATTATTTACTAAGACAATATTTTTGTAATTTACATACATAAACATAATGATTTTCATACGTTTGTTGCTTTTATCTACTTAGGTAGTAACGACTTTTAATAACCGAATATCGATAAATATGTCGAATACATATCCAAAAAATGTGTGTATGTAGAGGAACGGGTGATAGTGTGTGCCGCCTCATGTAAATTGTGAGAAAAAAATCTCGTGGTGTTGTTGGAAAGAGGGCGACTACATCAGGAATGATAAATCATTTGAATAATAATCCCAGCGACGCACATCGTAAGTTGCAACCTACGCTTCTTAAGGAGCTAGAAATTACGGATCAAGATACGGATGTAAATAACAACAAACCCTTTACATCTAAAAAGCAATTGAGTCCTGTTGAATGTGCTGAAATGCGTAAACCATGAGATTAATGGTCCTAAGGAAAAATATGCTCACTTGACATTGAGGCATTAAATACATTAGAAAGGGCTGGTTTCAGAGGCTGGTTAATAGCGAACATCGAAAGTTAAAAAACCAGTTGCAAAAGAAACTGACCTTTATTTAAATATTAAGAACATATCACGTTATGACAATCCATACACATGGTGGCAAGCAAAAAAAGATACTTTTCCTGTAAATCTTGCAGAAAAATATTAAGTAGTGTTTATTCAGAGCGTCTCTTCTCTGAATCTGGGATTGTCTCCTAGACGAAAAGAAGTAAACGGCTGCCTAAAAATTCAAAGAAATTCGTTTTCAACATCATAATCTTCCACGTCAAATTTTAATTATGATGATTCAAGTGCATAGGACATTTTATTCGATAATATGTTTGTTAATTTTATAATATGGAAGTTTATTATGTACCGATGTATAAGTAATACTTATTTATTTTATAATAAAGTATTTCCATATATTATTATAAAATAAATCATTTTAATCTAATTATCTGAATACAACAAAACGAAGGATTCTGTATTTGGCCGAATAATTCCTAGATATTCGGCCGAATAGGACAAAAGCAGCCGAATATTCGTTGCAAGTTTAGTTTTACGGCAACAAATAATTGGGACCCGTAACAAATTTCATGTTATTCGTTTTGATTTTTTCCCTTGATGCTGTCGTTGATTTAAAAGACCATCAAGACACTTTTAAATAAAACCAACAAATATTTTCAAATAACCAACATGAGCACTGTTGATAAAATGTTTGTGCGGAATATTTTATTATAATATTGTACAACTATGTCAGCATTCTTAAACAACAACGATCAAAATAGACTGGAATTGGATGAACAGATATTGCAACAGAATTTGATTATTTTTTTAATATCTAATCGTAAATGGTAATCCCACTCATGCCCATTGTCTAGATTGCTTATTGGCAATGCACTATGATTTGCAAACTGTTTCGTAGCATTGCACTCGTCAAAAAGATATTATCACTAATAAATAAAGTCACTAGCTCAAAATAAGAAGGACGTATGAAAAAAAAACGTTAGTAATCAATCGATGACCACACATATCATTTTTACAAATAACAAAATTCGCAACAGCAGCATCTCTTTCGCAAAAGCTATTTCTACAAATTACGCATTGGCAGTTCTTTATGGTATAATTTAAAATTTTGTTAAAAGTGCCAGAACCAAAGAACCAGAAAAGTGCCTTATTAGGGAATGAATGCTCTCACCAGGATATCCGAAAATAAAGTGCCCTATAAACAAAAAAATTACAGGAAAATTCTAAAATGTATTGTGATGCACCTTTGACAATAATGCAGGTGGCTAAATATGTTTTAGTGAAACCATTGCATATAATATTTTAATAGCAATATAAACTGCATTGCTAAGCTATAAATTTTGATTGCAGCGCTTAATGGATTTTAAAAGTATTAAGCTTCTAGCGCTTAGTTAAAGTTCGCAAATATCAATAACAAACGTTACTTAAACCAAAAAGCTCTTCTTTATGTCGCGGTTGATTATTTGATTCATAAGCAATTCTTATTAACTGTTCACTTTCGAGATCTTTTCATTCAATGCAGGGACAATTTTTTTTAATACATACGATTTGTTTTTGTTTATCATGTTTCAGATTATTGTTTTATGTTTACGATACTAGAGCCGTGGTTAGTGTTATTTTAGTCTTAGTATTTCAACATATTTTTCACAGCTATTTGATGTTTAAACTACACTTTACGTTAACATTCTTAATACAAAAATATAAGAATAATTATATCATTTGTATAACTAGTACAAAAAAATTGTGAAAATGAATAAACAGCACTCGACTATCGCATAAATGGAGCTTAAATGTCACTGCGAGGATATAAAAAATTGATTGCAAATAATATTTCTGAATGATTCAAAGAGCTGATAAAACACTGAATATTCAGCATAAAAATAGCGAAATTGATAAATAAAACGGCAATACTGCAAGTGTTTTGCACAGTACATCGATTAATAATATTAAATACCTTTGGTAGAGTCTCCTCTTCTTGACTCTTATGGTCGGAATCCTAGTCTCCTTCGACCACCTGACCTCGATAGTTATCACAACCGTCTTAGTCTTTATCATGTAAGTACTGCGTACCTTTACGTAATTCCTGTAGCTCATTATCATATTGAGCGAAAACGCGGCGATCGATCAAATAGACTGAATAAATTAACTGTAATACGCGTACTTGGCAACGGCAAGGTCACTACAGTGGGCATTCGACGGAGCTGAATGGAGCTGAATACAGACAGGTTGCCAGCGGCCACCCGTACTTCATACCAATTTTACGATATTTCGGAAAACTGTACTCTGTTATTTGTAGCAATGTACTAAGTACGTGAAAATGTGACAGTTGTTTTCTAAGATCCATTAAATGCAGGTTCTCCTTATTAGTAAAAAATTAATTATTAATTTATCCTAAGTTGAACATTTTGAAAATGCTGTAAAGCTAATTTATCAGCGATTATTAATATATTTCATTTCAGTGCGAGGTAATTTTTTTCCTGTCTGTAACAACCAATTCAAGCTATTTGCTCATATAAAAGCTGGCAACCCCATATTACAGACCTATGAAAGTATTGACCTACGCGCCACAACATAAGACAGCGCCATCTAGTTTGTTTGTATTTGTATAGTGCCTTGGTATGCCATCTAGAGACTGTAGCGAATATTTTTATGTAACGAAACGTAACTGACGCAGGTGGGAACCATTTTGACCAAACGAAGGACCATTTCTAAAAGTACATGGAAGCCCCGAAAATAATTTGTTCGCACTCTATAAATAAGCCCCTTTTAAAGGCGACGCAATTTTCTACCTGTTTACCCTTTTTCCAGACGATTACCCACATTGATGAAAAAGATAACATGCATAGCTATTCACTATTCAATTTGGTTATTACTTCAATTTGAAGGAATTATTAAATGAACAAGCAACAAAATGGATTATCTAAATGAGGTGTAAGCCTCTAATAAAAATAAGTTATAACACTTTGAACCTGGCCAATCAATGTAATAAAAAATTGAACCTTAGATTTACCGCCGATATCCTACTTTGAAAAAACATGGCAACAAAGAAATGATCAATGAAATACATAATACTAGCAGTGAGATAGGCCTAGAAATAAATACCACTTACTGCACAAGACCCAGTAAAGGTTAACAATATTCTTCTAGACAACAGTATATATACATGAATACATATTGTAATAAAAAATAAAAAAATATATATAAAATACTGCTTTTAATGAAGTTAATGTGTGTTTTATTTTTAAGAACTAATACTAACAAACTAATATGAATATGTGCTCGGGCGCCAGACAGACTAAACTCTGCCAAAATAGTTTAATAACAAAAATATAAACAAAATATAATTACCGTGGATAGTCAGTAGGGCGCTTGGAACTTTTAATCGCAGTCGGGTGGTAACTTAAACACAAGTCATGATGACACAGTATTTATTTCCCTCGGAACTCAACAAATATTTACATAATATAAACTGTCAGATACAAAATTGACTATGTTTAATATTAAGTACTAATTATAAAGATTATATATAATGGTTCATTTTTTAATTGATCATTACTGCACTCTGGAGTGAAATTTATAAATAGGTTACCCATAAAAAGCTAGTGAGCTGAAGCGGCTTCTCGCTACAAAAATTATAATTTTACATACCTCTATTTAAGATAACTAACTTTACTAATGTTCCTGGGAGGTCTTCCAGACCGCCAACAACCGGAGCAGGTTATAATAATGGAGCTTAGGGCATCCAGGCATCCATCAACAATTATCCCCACAATGGGTCTTCAATTCCAAACAAAGCGTCAACGTGGCATCAAAAGTGCACAAAAACTAGGCGAAAACCAACGTCTACAACAGACTACAAAACTGCATGTAAAAACGATTTAACGAAAACGGGATGTAAACGAAAACGATAAAAACGGTAACGACTTAACGATAAAAACGACCGCTTCTTCAAGCTGAAACAAAATTAAACTATTTAGCACATGGTTGGAATTTCCAGATTTTAACATTACGATTATTAAATCCAAAAATCACGCACCGGCCGTTATATATTTATAGCATCATTCCCAAAAATAAGGTGCGGCGATATTTCGCCTTAAAAAGCTGAAACAAACGGAACAAAAAATTAAATTTCTATACTCAACGGGACGCCATTTTGGCACGCGCCCGCGCAACGGGCATTTACAAATATTTTGATGAAATATCACTTACCACCCAAACTCGGTCAAATTATTAACTTTCGCACCATGGCGATTAAATGTAAGCCATTTAGGGCTTATGATTGAACAATTTGATATTGCATATTGTCCGACATTTCCGGTTCGACTCGCGAGAGAAAAGTGTCCAAACCAACGATGCATACTTTTTTTTTTAGCGGATGCCGTAGAGATGTGACAGACCACAAACAAAACTACGATCGACTATTGCCGTAACTAAAAATTTGGTTGAAAAGTCGATTTTTAACCTGTGACATATAAAATACGTTACATCACATACTTTCCCAAAAAAATAAAAGAACAAAGTTCTTTTATGAACCTTGAATTCAATCAGAAAAGTCTAAGTTTTCAAAATCTGAAACAAATATTCAATAAACAAAAAAGAATACCAAACAGAAAACATCTGAAGTTCCAAGAAAAGCATTACTGAATGTAAATAAAATTGCAAAAGCAATCGAAAAGTAAAAAGGATATATCAAAAGATATACTCAAAATGAAATTAAACAAAAGCTTTATAAACCGAAACAAGAAAGTCCAGAAAAAAGAATGTCTAACAAAAAGATCAAAACAAAACATTTTTGAAAAATATAAATGTTACTAACAAACAAAATCCAAAATCTGATATAGCAGAACATAAGTTACTACTAATCCAAACTTACACTTTCCTTCAAACGAACTAAACAACTCATCCATGAAATAGCTAGGCAACAATAGCCGCTAACTCAAACCTCAACAAAGCCCTACCAACCTTAACTTTCCTCCAAACCTTGTGAGATTAGTTTGACCAAATAGTCGCTAACTCTTAGCTTTCATTCCCTTACCTTTGAGATTAGTTTGACCAAATAGTCGCTAACTCTATCATTCTTAACAAACCCTTTGAGATTAGCTAGACCAAATAGTCGCTAACTCTAACATTACTAACAAAAGAACAGTTAAGCTAAATAACCACTGTCTCATAACAAAATCCAAAATATGTCAATATCGGTTAGGCCAAACAGAACCGCCGATCTAAGACCAAAAAAATAAGCTAAAGGAGAATACGAGAGGTTCTCCTCGCAAAAGACGAAGAACTCCACAACCGTGTATAAACAAAAGCAAATTAAACAAACAAAAGCAAATGAATATAAATCCATCTGAAACAATAGTAAACAAACAAAAGCAAATGAATACAAATTCATTCGATACAAAAGCCAACAAACTAAAACAAATGAATATAAATCCACCTGAAACAATATAATTATCATATTACGATCGGCACAACTCTACTCCGACTTTCCGGGCGTAATAGATATCAATCACCAAGAAATATAAATTCCTCTGTAACAAAGTATGGCATTTCGCGGTCAGCACAACCCTAATCAGACTTTCTGGACGCGAAAGCACAAAAGAAAATTATCATATTACGATCGGCACAACTCTACTCCGACTTCCCGGGCGTAATAGACAAAAACGACAAGGCGAAAGCACAAGTCTTAACAAACAAAGGGTGACTAACGCGAAAGCGATAGCACAAACAAAAGGTATACGCAAAGGCGTATGGAATAAAGCAAAACTACTGTCAGTCGCGAAAGCAAACAGAACAGAGTAAACAAAGTTGACCGACGCAAATGCGTACGGGTCTAGTCCAATCAGAGAGTCAAATCAGAGATGAACATAACAATAACAAAAATGCCACACTAGCTAATGAAGCTGAGTGTACAAATTGTATGTTAGCAAACAAAAGGTCGTGTCCGAGACTTAAATCTACAAATACACTAAAAAGGATTCCAACAAGTTACATTTAAGGTTTATAAAACCTAAATGTAATGTAGAATATAAAAATCTTATAAAAGTTCTAGCATAAACATTTCTTGCAAAATGTTATGTAGAAAGTAAACGCTAACTATACAAGTTGAGAAACGAAAGTTCCTACTATAAAAATGTTTGCACAAAATGACAAAACATATTTATACAACAAAAAAGGTATATAACAAAAATGTTATATCTAACAAACAAAATATACATAAGATCAATTCCAGTTGGAAACTTTAATCAGAGCGCAACACTAAATATTCCAAAATCTCCTAAATAATTTTAGTATGAAATAAGAATTGGATTCTATATAATGATAAGAAGTTTCTCTTTACATACATCTCTCATACATCTCTTTCACGGTACAATTACCAATTATCCAATCATCTAATCCGTCCACATTCAAATGTACGGCTTCCATCAAGATACAAAACCAAGAACTTAAATACAAGAAAGTTCCAAAAAGTACAAATTTAATATTTAACTATATCTTTGACATGGTAACGACCAGTATAGCCTTTAGCCAAGTCTTTCAAAACATACACATTATCAGAAATCTTTTCCAAGACCTCACATTTTATAAACTTAGGAGCCAACTTAGCCGAAAAATATGCAGGGGCATTAGATTGAACAAAACTACGCTTCCAACAAATGTCACCAACCGAAAGAGAAATGACCTTCCTCCCGCGATTATAATAAATAGCATTACGTTTATATGCTTTTAACAAATTAGTTTGCACTTTAACAAAAACTTCACTAAGTGAATTTAAAGAATTAGCAAATGAATTGCGATCACCCAACTCAAGGTGAGATAAATCTTCTATGGATTTACTAAAACGATGAAGAGACGCATCAAAAATAAGTTCACGTCCAAACATAAGATAATTTGGTGTAAAATCAGTAGCCAAATTAACACTATTATTCAAAGATAATTGCACATGAGGGAGAAAATTAGACCAGGTTCTATGATCGTTTCTAACATAACAAGAAATACAAAACTCTATTACTTTATTATATCGTTCAACAGGATTATTTTGCGGAGTGTAGAGAGTGTTATAGAATATTTTAGTAATATTATAGCTTTTCAAGAAGTCTACAAAAAGTTTATTAGTAAATTGAGAAGCATTATCAACAATAAATATATTAGGTGTACCATATTTCAGAAATATTTCCTTTTCAAGAAGTTTACAAATAATTTTAGAAGTAGCATTTAGCATAGGAAAAATCCAACAGTATTTAGTAAAAACATCTACAATAGACAAAATATAACGATGACCAGAATAACTTTTAGGAAGAATTCCTATTATATCCATTGACAACAAAACCATAGGAGAGTCTACTTTTTTAGGATTAACCATGAAACCATGTGGTGGTGAATTTGATGATTTGTATGCTTTACAAATATCACAACCATTAATATATTTTTGAACATCTATGAACATTCCTTTCCAAAAATAATGTTGTTTTAATTTAAACAAAGTCTTATGCATGCCCAAATGGCCAGAATTGAGATTATCATGATTATCACGAATAGTATTAATAATATGTTCTTTTGGAATAACAATTTTCCAATTTAAGCGACTATTAGGATTATATTTATTTTTACAAAATCTATATAAAGTATTATCTTCTACTCTAAAGTTTTTAAATCGACTAGGAAATTTTTGACAATTAAGAAATATTTTCTTATACCATGGATCAAGTATATCATCATCAGGACTAACTATAGTAATAGGAGCAAAATCAATAGTAGAAATTTCTATACGAGACAAAAAATCAGGAACTACATGTTGTGATCCTCTTTTATGAATAATATCAAATGTAAATTGTGAAATTCTAGCAGCCCAACGAGCAAGTCTACCAGAAGGGTTATTAAGTTTTAAAAGCCATTTTAAACAAGCATGATCGGTTATAACAGTAAATTTCATACCCTCAATATAAGGTCGAAAATGTTCAATTGAATCTAAAATAGACAAAAGTTCTCTTTCTGTCGTACTATAATTTCTTTCACATTTATTTAAAGATCTAGAATAATAAGCAACAGGATGTTGTTCACCTTTTTTATCTTCCTGAGCCAAAACACTACCAATTCCTACAGAACTAGCATCACAATGTAAATAAAATGGTTTTTCAAAATCAGGGCAGTTTAAAACTGGAGCCGTTATTAAAGCTAATTTTAAATTACAAAATGCATTTTCAGCATCAGTATTCCAAACAATAGATTTTTTAGAATTCTTGCTTCCCTCTGTAAGTTTAGTTAAAGGTGAAGCAATGTCAGCAAACTTAGAAATGAATCTACGATAATAAGAACAAAGACCTAAGAAACTTCTTAGTTCTCTCACAGTATGTGGTTGAACAAAGTTCTCAATAACATCTAATTTAGAAGGATCTGTATGTAAACCATCCTTATCAACTATGTAACCAAGATAACGAAGTCTGTCTTTACAAAAATTACATTTTTTAAGGTTAACGGTAAGACCAGCGTCTTTTAATATATTATAAACTTTGTTTAAATAAACTATATGAGTTTTAAAATCAGAGTTTATGATTATCAAATCATCTAAATAACAGAAAACTACACTATCAAACTCTGGACCAAAAAGTTTGTCAACTAAACGTTGCAATTCACTAGGAGCATTCGTAAGTCCAAAACACATACGCACAAATTCAAATAAACCACGACCAGGAACGACAAAAGCAGTCTTTTCCCGTGAACTCTTTTCTAAAGGTATTTGCAAAAAAGCTTTGGAAAGATCAATGGTACTTATATATTTAGCACCTTTAAGATTATCTAAAATTCTAGAAGGATAAGGTAACGGATAAGAATCTTTAATAGTCATAGAATTTAAACGACGAGAATCCAGACATAATCTAGTTCCACCATCCCGCTTTTCAACAGCAAGAACAGGAGAGCACCAAGGCGATTTAGAAGGTTGAATAATATTTTCTTTTAAAAGTACATCAACTTCATCAAAAAGTTCTTTTTGTTTAGCCGGACTCAAAGGCCAATAACGTTGTTTAAAAGGTTCACCAGTTGTATTAATTTTATGTTCAACTAAGTGAGTAAGTCCTAAACCTTTCTTTTCATAAGAAATATCTTCAAAAAGAGAAATAACATTACTTAATTCTCGCTTCTCAAAAGGAGAAAGAGATTCAGCAGCAGTAATAGAACAAGTCGAATAATTATCCACCGGAACTAATGTAATATTCTTTAACAAATCTTTAGCTAAACCAAATTTAAGCCAAAAGTCAAAACCTAAAATAATTGCAGGTTTAAATGAAGGTATAATTAAAAATTGAATGATCTCAATATTATCATCACATTTTACAGGTAAATCTAAAGTTCCTAACACTTTACGCGAGGTACCATCTACAGTAGAAGCTAAAGTAGAATCAGGTTTAATTGTATAACCATGTTTAAGAAATTGTAAATGGCTATCAGAACCAAGGATGCATCTATTGGAACCACTATCCAATAATCCAGAATAAGAAATATTATCAATAACAAATTTTAAATAAGGTCTAGAATCTTTAGGAGTTGTAAAAAGAATAGGTGCCGAACTATGTATTTTAAAAAACACTTTTAAATAATCTAACCAATCTGAAAATTCTTTTTTGATTGTATAGTCATCAGGTGCAACAGAAGACTTGGTAGTCCTATGTGAAACTTTCCCAATAACCTTAGGTTTAACAATACGTTTATAATTTTTATTAACCATCGATACACTAGGCAATTTCTCAGAAATCCGTGATCGATGGGATCTAACTAGTTTTTTGAATTAAATTTTAAATTATTCTTGGGTCTACACACGTCGCAATCTTTTGTGATGACTCCAGGTTTATGACAGTCAAAACACATGATTCCAGGATGAGTAGAGCAATCCCGATATGAATGTCCAACAAGTTTACACTTCAAACAAATAATACCATCTGTCTTGACAGCACTAATATGTGGTTTCTCAAATTTAACCGCTTTATATTCCTTAACAGGCTTTCTAACAACACATGATTCAAGTTCATTTCCAATTTGAATAAAAGTTTCAATGGAAGTAATATTTTTTCCTATAAAATAAGGCAAATAAATTTGTAACATATTATGTGTAATTATAGTAATTAAAGTTAAATCTGAAAGTGGATTAGTCAAACGACAAGCCATATCAAACACTTCTGTAATAAATTCAGGTAAAGATTCACTAAACTTCTGTTTCTTTGTACGAAGTTCATATTCCAAACAATAGTCAAAATCAAATTTATCAAAACGTTTCAATAACGCAACCTTCAAATCATACCAAGAGCTAATCTGGGTACGTACAGTTCTATACCACTTAAGGGCGATATCAGATACAATGTCTGTAAATGAAGCTAACAAAACATATTCATCAAAATTTCTAAATAAAAAATATTCTTCTACTTGAGTAATAAATCCTCTAACACAAGATTTTCCATCAAAACAAATATTACTCTTTTTAAGATCATGTAATTTAGTTATATGAGGCAAATTCCTCCTAACAGTATCGTTTAACAAAACCGAAGAAATTCCCGGTTGAGAAAATTGTTTGAACGAAGGTTCTCGAATATTAGATAAAGTTATTAAATCTTCACGATCCTGTAAATTATTTGAAACGTCAGGTGCCGCAATAAGATCTTCCCTAACTTCAGGTAAAGAAAAAGTTTGAGTTTCTGCATCCATGACAAAAACTTTAAATTATCCAAGCAAATCCAAACACAATACTAGTGTTATGCAAACAATAAGTTATAAAAACTTTTAAGTTTTATTAAACATTGACCTTTATGAAGGTGTCTTTATAATAATTTTCAAGAAATGAAGCAATAATAAAACGTGCGAAAAAGTAATAAAATGAGGTTATGTTTTTAACAAAGTAAATAATGAAATTTAAGAAAATCCATTATGCAATTTGTTTAAAGAGTGCAGTATTGACTTACAAAGTTGCTTAAATGTGTAAAATATGTGTATGTGTAAAATTAACAAATTATTTTAAAGTATTAAATACTTTACCGCAATAGAACAATTATGTTTTTCAATATATTTTAACAAAAGGTTGACTGACCTCTTTCCTAGTAAATACACAGTGAAAATAGGTTAAATACTATCTAATTATTAAGTTAGTATACTAATTCAAGTAGCAAAAATTGTTAATACAATGTTAAAACACAATTTGAAGTTTTCAAATCCACAATACAATGAGTTTATGAAAACATCAAAGTAATGTTAAGTTTATAACTATAACTAAATACATACATTAACCTTGGAGTTGACCACACCAGTCTCGGAGCTGTAGATTTTATTAAAACCTATGATTCTAAACAATTCAAATGGAAAAACACAGTATACACACCTATCTTCTGAACTATCAAGTTATATGAATTTAATGCATTCTGCTAGTAAAATTGATTCTATTTTATGATCTAAACCTCATATTCAATAGCTAAAAAGATATCTGAAGCTAGTAATAAGCTTAGCAACAGCAAAATAAAGTGAACAAGAGAACAATTTATAGCAAAGATCCATAGAGTGTCAGTCAAGAGTTAAGCTAACGGCTTATTTCAAGATGCAAACAAAATAAAGAGAGTATATAGTTATACACAAAACAATATATAATATAAGAGTGCAATAATGAACCAATATGAACAAGTTCCTCTCAAGTCCCTGGACGTACAGCGCCAATTGTAATAAAAAATAAAAAATTATATTTATTACAATTACCAAGGAACAAGAAACAAAATATTTACATAATATTAACTGTCAGATACAAAATTGACTATGTTTAATATTAAGTACTAATTATAAAGATTATATATAATGGTTCATTTTTTAATTGATCATTACTGCACTCTGGAGTGAAATTTATAAATAGGTTACCCATAAAAAGCTAGTGAGCTGAAGCGGCTTCTCGCTACAAAAATTATAATTTTACATACCTCTATTTAAGATAACTAACTTTACTAATGTTCCTGGGAGGTCTTCCAGACCGCCAACAACCGGAGCAGGTTATAATAATGGAGCTTAGGGCATCCAGGCATCCATCAACAATTATCCCCACAATGGGTCTTCAATTCCAAACAAAGCGTCAACGTGGCATCAAAAGTGCACAAAAACTAGGCGAAAACCAACGTCTACAACAGACTACAAAACTGCATGTAAAAACGATTTAACGAAAACGGGATGTAAACGAAAACGATAAAAACGGTAACGACTTAACGATAAAAACGACCGCTTCTTCAAGCTGAAACAAAATTAAACTATTTAGCACATGGTTGGAATTTCCAGATTTTAACATTACGATTATTAAATCCAAAAATCACGCACCGGCCGTTATATATTTATAGCATCATTCCCAAAAATAAGGTGCGGCGATATTTCGCCTTAAAAAGCTGAAACAAACGGAACAAAAAATTAAATTTCTATACTCAACGGGACGCCATTTTGGCACGCGCCCGCGCAACGGGCATTTACAAATATTTTGATGAAATATCACTTACCACCCAAACTCGGTCAAATTATTAACTTTCGCACCATGGCGATTAAATGTAAGCCATTTAGGGCTTATGATTGAACAATTTGATATTGCATATTGTCCGACATTTCCGGTTCGACTCGCGAGAGAAAAGTGTCCAAACCAACGATGCATACTTTTTTTTTTAGCGGATGCCGTAGAGATGTGACAGACCACAAACAAAACTACGATCGACTATTGCCGTAACTAAAAATTTGGTTGAAAAGTCGATTTTTAACCTGTGACATATAAAATACGTTACAATATATCTGCGTAAACAGGTGTCATTTAAAATATCCAGACACCATGAAATAAACAGGCGAATATCAATCATGTGAAATACCTTTTGGAGAAGCAAAGAAATATTAAACCTAAACAAAAACGTTCCTGTTTCCTGCCATATCTTATCAATGGTTGTGAAACTTGGATATTTTACAATTATACTAAAATTTTGTCAAGTAGCGAGGGATTGATTGTTTCAGCGAGAAAACTTGATATTCTAACTGGACGGCACTGCTCTTACTGTCAAGTGCAGTGTGGTCATTTTGCAGTGACAACTTTTTTATATTTTTATATTTATAATATTATTTTATTAAATATTACAATTATATTATACACCAATATTATCATTTAACTCATAATATTGTATAGTGATTTATTTTAATAATACTTAAGCTCTATTTCAATATTTACCTTCCTTTAATGTAGTGTGTTGTCCACAAAAAAACTACTAAGCAAGAAATATATAATGGGCAAGTCTATAAGTGATAAATCTATTAGATAAAAATAAGTAAATGCTAAGTTCAAAAATTAACAATGAAATCTAATAATATTCTTACTGGGTGTCGGAGTCGGCGATACAAAAATCAACCATTAATAAAGTTTATGCATAACATTAGACATTATTGTGTTATATGAACATATTTCTTTTAAGGGTACCTTACCAGGTTGGAGACATTTAATCATGTTTAGAATCAAAATGTTTCACACATTGTATTAAGGTATTTTTAATACATAGTTGATTTTACCTTTGATGTTAACAAAAATCGGTGAAATCAGATACAGTAAACTTGAAATACAAATTTATTTCTACTAAAAATTGATTAATGTTCTACACCTCATGCAATAAACTGATTTTGCCTTGGCTGGAAAATAACTTAGAACTTCAGATATGCCTCTTGAACATATGCCTATGCTCAAGAGGCATATCCGAACAAACATCAAAGAATTGCTACCAAACAACGCCACTATGTATCAGAAGAAAAAAATATTGTCCATACTGTACTTGAAAAATATTAAGAATGTAAAAGAAGACATGGTTGAAATGTAAAAATCAATTTGCGGTGAACACAAAACTCTTATATAATGTGTAATCATTGTACCAAATTGTAATGTAGTGTATTTTTTTATTTTTTAGAATATTGGTTTATTAGTATTTAAACTATATAATAATTAGTACAAATATACAAATATTAAACATAATTTTTATACAAAGTAGGCTACACAGTTTTTAATTAATTTTTCAGATGGCTTACAGCATTTGGTATTTTTTATAAATAACATTCATAACCTCATGACTATTTAGATTTTATTTGTAACCCTACTAATATTATAAATGCGAAAGTTTGGATGGATGGATGTTTGTTACTCAATCACGCTACAACGGCTGGACGTATCTGGTTGAAATTTGGCACAGAGATAAATTATAGTCTGGAATAGCACATAGGCTACTTATTATCCCGGAAAAAAGTACAGTTCCCGAGGGATAGTTTAGTTTTTCACAGAGCAAGGGATCGACATGATTTTTTGCATAGTGGTAGTTTAGGGATCAGAAAATGGAATAGGCCACTTTTTATCCCGGAAAAATGCACGCATCGTATGGGATAGAAAAATATAGAAAGGTGTAATAGCTTAAGATGCCTCCATGGATTGTATACCTGTCCTTCCAAAAATAACCTCCACGCGGGCGGAGCCGCGAGCAACATCCAGTACAAAATAATTATCCTATTACCTTTTTTGTTTTAGTGCCTCGATAGGCAGACGAGCAGATGGGCCACCTGATGGTAAGTAGACACCGCCGCCCATAGACTTCTGCAATAACAGGGCACAGCAAAGCCGTTGCCTACCTTTAAACTATCTATCAAATAACTAATAAACTATCTCATATCTATCAAAAAATGACAAATATACATCTTTAAAATTATCATTCCTATTTAACATAGATCAAAATAAGATTATCTTTATAGGGTTGATGACACTTTGAAGCTTTTAGGTCAGACATAATATGTGTACACCAATCTTATAGTGACCATTTAACACATACTCTTTGCAGCTTATATTACTTCAGATGTTAAGTTATTTAATTTGGTTCTGGGAATGTTCCCAAGTTAGTTAAATTATATTCTTTGTTAATTGTATGAATAGCAATGAATCTGATCTTCATACTTTTGACATTCCATGATTTATTAAAAGAGAACAATTGTTATAAACACTTGGGATCATAGAGTTTTTTAAGAAATTATTAGTGCTTGCAGAACAGGAGATGTTCTTTCTAGTACAAAAACTTTCTATTGGAACAAACATTTTACTAACTATTATTTAAATTCCTTCAGATTCACCTTAGTTTATCAAAATGGAACAAATTGCTAGCTTTTTTAATTCCAACAAACAAGGACAAATGGAAAAGTAGCTGTGCTTATAACACAGCACATAAATCACATATTTCATGAAATATACAAAGAAAGTAAACTTGGAAGAAGACATACCAGGAAATAAAAATATAATTGAGGTTTATTTCTATCGATATACCATATTATTAAAATTCATATTTAAAGGGTGGCAGGTCAGAACAATGTATATGGCATTAGAAGTATTTTTGTTACAAACCTATTATCAACAAAACACAGACCAAACTTTAATTTAACAATCAAATTATCACTGTATCAAAACACAGACATGGTGTTTCTTAAATAAAAAGTATAATTATTTTTTGGGCAGAGCATCAAAAGCCTAGCAGGGAGTGCTAAATATAGCAAAGAAAAACTATATAGGGTTTGAAATAGTTTGAAAACTAAAGGCATGCCCATGACTACAATTATTCAATATTTATTGAAAAACAAAACATTCGTAATTAATATCTGTGGCCTTATTTACTACTACTTATTACTACTTGATAGCCTGAACAGCATAATACAGATAGCAATTCAAATTTTCATTGCTAAATTACATACCATAACTGTTTCTAACTTTTAAAATAAGTTATTTATTTATTTATTTATTTATTAGCCAAATTATAACACCATTACAGTAACCCAATACGATGCTACAACTAATACATATAATATTAACTTATTTCTACCAGTTTGTATGCCGCTTCAGTGAATTTCGGCTGGTTACAATTAAATATATCCATATCTTGAGATAGTACATTTATAAAACGAATAGCACGTGATAACGGAGAGTACTGAGACAAGTTGGTCCTGCCAGCGGGCACGAAGAAAGTTATGCAATTGATGTTCTGGTTTTGGGCACTTCATATGCAGAATTTTTATAGTATTAATTTCCTTTTTTTCAAAATCTTTAAAATATAATAAGTTTAAAGAAGCAACAGCCTAGTTGGTTTTGATACGCTCTGCCAAGACGAAAGTCGTATATCAAAACCCAAATGGCATACACCTCTAACTTTTCTAAATTTACATGTATATTAATTATTTATTATCGCTTGCTTTAACAGAGAAACAAAACATGGTGATGAAACCTGCATACCTGAGAATTCTCATAAGTATTTCGAAGGTATGTGAAGTCTACCTAATGCAGGTTGCGTTAGGCCAGTGTGCTGGAGTAAGGCCTGACCCCTGTAATTAGTAGAGGAAGCCCGTGCTGTGGGACAATGTTTAATACAGGGCTAGTATTTATATATTTATGAAAAACAAGTTTATATTGTTGTGTTTTTGGGACCATAACAATTAATATACTTACTGTGTAAAAATATATTATTATTAATCTATATGCTTTTATTCTGGCATGGCAAAGTGACCACACTGCACCTGATGGTAAGCGCAGTGTCGTCCAGTTAAGAGTATCAAGTAGCGAGAGACAGCCTGTCCCTAGCTACTCAACATAATCATATTGTTACAGAGTAGCACATAAGCCAAATGTAGCGTAAACGTAATTTTTTTATATCTAAAACTTTTTTGACTCATACTAACGTGGGGCAGGCGATTCCTACAGCCAGCCAAGCAGCGCAGTAATTATGAAACTCGTATCATCACAATTTTTTTACTTTTTGGAATTCTCCCAACAGCCAACTTACCTGTGGCCGCCGAAACTCGCACGTAAACTTTGCTCAGTGGTATTATAGGCACTTGCATCCTCTTTTCCTCGTCCATAAACTCTTTGACTTTTAATATTATTTCACGAACCTCGCTACTTATGTTTTTAGGCATATTGCACGGTAATTGCAGTGATTTATAAAACAAAAACACAACGACATTAATGGCCGCTGCGCTGTTGTCAGAGCGACATTGTTATTGACATTTGGCAGACGCCATGTCTCGGCTCGCGGCTGGCACCGTATTTGATGCGTTTACTACACTTCGAATATATTTTTCTGTGGTCAGTCTTTGTATTTATCCTTCCTGTAGATATTCCCCGTCCTACATGTATGATTTGTGTGAAAACTATCTTTACACGACAAGCATGTTATATTCTATATTGTATGTCTGTGTTTTAAAGGCTGCATGGTGGAGAACCTTGGCCTAGATAATGAAACAAAAAATGTCTGGAAAAAGGCGGGAACCTCTAAGTGAATAGGCGGGCTATGCAAACTTTTAATTATTTTTAATTATTATTATTTGTTACCATAAATACAGTAAATAATATGATAATCGTTACATAAATATTTATTTTGCAATGGATCGAGCGTCTAAAAAGCGGAAAAAAGAAACCGCCGAGGCTGCTGCCCCTGTTGTGGAATTCAGAGAAGTCATCAGAAGACTCTTCATCCTCAGAGTGTGAAGAACAGTCTGATGCAGATAAATTTTTTTTTTTTTTTTTTTTTAATTTATTCATGTCCATGGATACTAGTCCTTCAGACGTATACATAAATAAATACAAAACTAAACTAAACAAAAAAGAAATAAATACAAAACAAAGACTAAAAATTAAATTAAAATGTTCTCAACAGTATGAATTATAAATCTATATACATTTTATAATTGAAATTAAATTTTCTCTACAGTATGGATTATAAAGTTATATAAAGCTATATACATTCTGGTATCGGACAATAAATCTTCTAATCGGCGGGGTATACTTTCAACAGCTTCATATTCAACATGCAGATAAATATGCTACTTTAGAGTTGCCAACCGTCCTGTTTTCCTAGGACGTGTCCTGGTTTTTAGAGTGTCCTGGATAGTTTTAAGCAGCGTCCTGTGTGTTTAAAGCGCCCCGATAAGGCCCTTTTTAAATTAGCACACCACTTTAAAAACCTATTCAAATTCAAATCCTAGTATTTGAATTCCGGGGTTGGTAACCCTACTACTTACTATGTTACTGATTATCGTTATTCATGTTTCGTCCGGGACCACAGTTACTTAGGATTATTATTAAAAAAGCCAATTCGGTCCTCTAATTCTCAAGTGACGTTACGCGTTTACGTTACCTTAGAGTATTTGACACTAACCAATTAACATTAATTAAGTGATACAAAAGTATACTTATTATTATTAGCGTACCCAACTTTTTGTCCAGGGCAAAAGGGCATAATACAGAAATTTCTTATAGGTAGTTATGTTATATAGTATAGGTACTATTTACAAGTTGTCTATAGACATAGAGAATGCAAAGCCCTGTTAGTCTGTTTTCAACTAATATTGTTGATCTTATATATGATTCTAGGCACCTGAAAAATATTTTAGAAACAAAATAAGTAGGGTTGTATCAAAAAGTGTCTGGTTATCGAACCGCTTCATATGTACGTTTGTCCTTACCTTTAAGGAGTTCAAATAGGGCGCAAATAACGAGAGGCGAAAATGCTCGCTTAAAGATCCAGCTGGATAATTAGTCATATATTGTTAGCGGCCTGCGGTCTATGAAAACCCAATTTAAATCCATCACCTATATCATTTTAAAAGTTAACTCACTATCTGAAATATCAGATATTAAAATTAACTTATACGGGATTCTTTCGTCAATACATCAGTGCGTACTAATCAGTACTAATCCCGTACACCCTTTCGTAAGTCCCGTTTGCCCGTCTCTGCGCTCCGAGTGCACCCACAAGGATAATAACACTTTAAAAAGTTTAGGCGAAATATGGAAATAAAAAGATTTTGCTGGATATGGAAATGTCAAACGTTTATGTTTAGTTTGACAAAAAGAGTTTATATAACACTTTTGACAATATTTCTTCGAAAATTAACCTAAATGAAGAAGAAATATACCTATTTTTTCGTAGATAAAGCTTTAACATAAAAAAGATTTATAATCGTAAATTTTTACATATCTCATTAAAAACTATTTAAAAATGACCGGTCGTAACGACTTCCACGAGTCCTACTACGATCACATATGCTCCATAATTCCACAGAAGGATGTGCTCCAGACTGACATTTTGGGCACAGGCATCGCGGCTAGTCTTAACAGGTGGTGGAACGACCTGTTCCTTCTATCTTATAGTGACTGTCGGTCGCAGGTGTACTTTACCAGCTCGAACGCCATGCGTATGGAGCGGGTCAAACAGTACCGCCGGTTCCGAAGTCGCATACACCCTTTTAGCAAGTTCAGGTATCGGATTATTTTTTTAACTCCCTTAATGAGATTGCCCTTAGGTAAGGTCTAAGGCTTCTGAGGCCTATACGTTTTTAATACTCTTTGGCATATTTTTACATAAATATTGGTAAAAGTAGTAAAAAACAACTAACCACGAGCTAAATAATATATTTATATGTATTTGTTCTATGATAATCGGGTTAAATTATATATTTTTTGTAGCTTATTAAGTAATTATTTTCAGGAATTTCTGGGACTGCCTTATGTTGATCGTGTTCATATCTAACAAGTTCATATTCCATCACAACACTTCAGTTGTATTCGGCCGAATGTCTCCGACTCTGTACTACGTCGCAGTAACAGTTGAAGTGATCATTCTCATAGACTTGCTTGTTAATCTTCAAACAGGCTACATTAATAAAGAGGCCAAGAAAGTTGTACTCAACACGAAGAAGGGATTATTGCAATATTGCTCTACGAAGCTCTTCGTCCACTGTGCATCAGCCATTCCTCTACAGACGATCATGTTAATGCGATATGGTGACGAAGTTCATTGTGCTCTCTGCAAGACAAATTACTTCGTGTGCACCCTCAGGGTTATCAACGCCGTCAGTGTCTATAGGGTATACGAGTCTACCGAGTATTGGATTCGTGCTCGTGGTTCATCTAAAACCACTCATGTATACAAATTCCTTCGTATCTTAGTATTTGCTTTCATCACCATGTTACAGCTCTTTGACCTGGGTGATACCATCAGCTTGATAGCTATTATGCAGACTGGAGAAGTAGACTTCGACTCGGTGTACAGTATTCTCCTTTTATCGAGATTTGGCGAGCCGCAGACCCCATCAGCCTATAATTTGATGTGTTTTAATTTTGCCAGAATTTGCAGGTCACTCTTGTTGTTCACTTTTGGGTTCAGAAACAATACATACTACCTTGATAAGATGATTTCTCTCATAGCTTACATTATAGCGAATATATTCTACATGTGGTGTTTGCTCGAATGTTTTGCCTTCATGAACTGGTTGAAATTTCCTGAGGATCAAGTCATCATTAATAAGGATATGACTCTCAATCTGGTCCACTGCCGCCAACTTCCAGACAAAGTGTGTCAGAAGGTCAAACAATACTATGAATACAAGATGTCGAATTTGAACAGGGTACAGATAACAAATGGACTATATACGTCCCTTCCGGAAGCCTTGAAGAAGGAAGCCATGTTGAACTGCTATAAGAAACGTATAATAAATCTTCAGTTTTTTTCCACTTGGCCGCTCTATATAATTGAGGAGATTGTGCTGATTCTGAAGGAAGAGGTTTATCTTAGGGACGATCTTGTAGCTGAAGTAAGTATTGATGCCGGTGAGCTATATAAATATGTTTACTAACGTCCTATACTTGTAGAGGTTTCACAGGTAGGTGCAATCTTTGATGAATGAATCCTTAGTAATAACATTAAGATCAAATTTTGAAAAACTTGCATTTTCAGCAGCATTCAAGATATATACGAGTATAATAGTAATAATCAGAATGTCGTGATCACATCGATATTATATTTTAGCCAAGGGTGAGTGGTAACGGCCTGCTGATAGTGGACATGGGTGAGTTAGCAGTATACTCTGCTCAAGAGAAGGAGACGGGCCACCTTATCGATGGGGACTACTTCGGCGAGCTATCTCTGGTAACTGACAAAGAGGTCCGCATGTCATATGTCGTGGCCATAACTCCATGTAAGGTATGAAATCTTTGATAATTTTTTTATTCTATCAGGGCTTAGCAGAGGTCAGCAAACGAGCTTTGTTCTTGATGTTAGTGGTTTCTGGCGCTCACGAACCAGAAAAAAATTAGTTACTGTTCTAAAGGAAAATAATAGGGACTGGAGAGGGCTAAACTCTCTGAACCATATGCAAACTTATGTTGGTTTTCTGTGAGATAGTGGTACTAATTCAGTGGGGTCGCTCTATTCATCTATAGATAAAGTTTTCCATAGCGTGGCTATACCACATTTAGATGCCATTTTGCTCATATCACTAAATGTCATACATTCCAAATTGTTCCTTCGCCGCCCTCTTTTTTTAATGTATCTCTAAGGTATTAAAATCGAAATGCTTATTAAGCATATAGATATCTATGGATACTTTTACAGGTGCAAAATATATGGTATTGCATATTAGAAAGACCACTGCTTCAAGAATGCCTGTTCTTCTTCTTTTATGAAAAATTACCAAGAAACTCAAATTATTAATGCCATAAAACAGTTTAGTTAGACTACTGTGTATGTAATTTCATAACATTCACAAATTTTAATTGAAATCGAATATTGGATATTAGATCACAGTGATATCTGTTTTTCATTGCCCAACATTCAGATCAATACATAGCGACAGGTCTTATGACAGTATTATAGATTTTCCCCTTAAGTTTAAGGGGCATCATCTTGTCACATATTGTTCCTGAGACCTGTCGTCACTTCATCCACCTGCATTCATTCTACTATTCACATCTCGGTCAATATTGCCATCATTTTGAAGAAGCGAACTAAGGTACTTAAAATCGGAGCATACCGGTAGGGATACACCATTTAAGGCAATGTTAGAGAAATTGGAAGAGCCACCGAAATCACAAGATAGTTGTTCGGTCTTAGTACGGCTGATCTTGAGGCCTACTCTTTCCAATTTCTCTTGCCATTTTACCAGTCTGCGCTGTACCTGAGCTGCCTCCTCTCCGACGAGTACAATGTCGTCTGCAAAAAGAGTAGTTTTTATACTAAGGTTATCTGTGTTAAATCTACCATTATCAGATTTTAGTCCTTCAAAAGTCCGCATTCCGCAGCTGTATGAGGAAGTATCCAGATCTATTCTTCAGTCTTAAAGATCAGCTAAAGAAGAAATTCTGCAGCTCCAGCGACGTAGAGGATCCAGAAATATAAACTAATGTATTTTCTATTTTAACATAAATATAAGTAGTAGGCTTTTTCATATTAAAAGACTACATTACAGTACAGTATACGGCGTTTCAATAATAAATGTGATGAAAATTGGAGCAATTTTGCTTGTATTTTTTCATGAGGGCAAATGTACATTTGTTCTACATTTGTACATTGCACCAGTGTGGAAAGACAATGCCAAACGTGATTTTTTTATCCTGGCTCGGCAAAGTGACCACACTGGCATGCACCTGATGGTGAGCGCAGTGCCGTCCAAACAAGATCCTCGCGTCTCCTCTCAGAATCTCCCGGCAACCAGGAGGCTTGCTGTAATAATTCCCATAGTTTAGCTGATTCTCGTAAGTCACCGCACAAGTGACAGTCAATCGCATAGTTTTCTATTTTATAGCCTATATATTTCGTCTCAATTAAAAAATTGCGAAACTTGCATTGAAAACCACTCAGCCGGTTGTACCATATCCCAAAAGGGACCCTCGACATTTTGAAACGTTATCTAATTGATTCATTCATGTTTTTTGTCATAAACATTGTTGTTGTTGTCTGAATTAGGTTTTTTTCTATTTGTTGATAACTTGTTGGCTGTAGTAGAGGGTTGTATAGACCTTGGTATTAAATTTAGGGTTTAGTGTATGTGTTGAATTACTGTGACGCACTATAGGCCATTCAACAGTGTAGGGTGCGCAACAAAGATAATAAAAACGTTTCCCCTATAGTGATTAAAAACGTTACTGGATTTCGATAAAGCATGATCCAGCTGCAGGGGTCTTTTGATCTCCTATTGAAAGGTATCAAAGGCTTTAAAGTACTTGTAAAATGATTCCTAAAGATCTCATGACACAACGGTTTCATTAAATTAAAGATTATAAATAGCGCTGACAAATTAAATCCGGTCGTACAATAGAACCCTGGTGGACCATTTGGGTGGCTTCCTTTTATTCTGTAGATTTATAAAGTGAGCTCACAATTTCGTTGCCATAGACATAAAGACCTGGACAGAGCAATATTATTTTTTAGCCTCACACAGTTAAGCACTTTGTAGAAAGAGACAAAGCGACTGTGCGGCCAATAACTATTTCTTTTCGCTCCTGCAAGTCTGTGACGTAGACCAATCAAAATTTTAGAATTGCTGGCACGTCCGATTTATCTCTCTCACATTTTTGTGTCCGTACTCAATTAATAGCTGGATAGAAAGCGCTCAGTCCATTCTCTACGTCTGTATTTAACTTAGAGTAGGCAACCAAAAGGAGACGGCATTACGCTCGAATCTTGAACAAAAAATTCAGCAATGTCGGTGGGGGGCTTCGTACAACTACAAATAAACATGTGCACACAAATGCAAAATGTAATCACGTCGCTACGCACGCACACTACACCATTTCATACAACACTGGCAAATTTATGCACACAGTTACAAATTTATCTTGGTGTCTAATGTATTTACAGTGTCATATATTGACAACTGTGTAAAAACAGTAGAGCGTAGCAATGTCGACACGAGGTATAGATAGCTTTGTCCTTATCTATCGATAGATAAAATAAAAAAATTATAATTTGTGAAATATTTTAAGATTATTTTTTATGTGTATCATCTTGTCTATCGCTTTCTTGCAATCTCTGGGTGTGATTTCTTGAAAGGGGACGGAAGTAGAGAGGTATAGTTAAAAATAGTGTAAATTAATATTTCTAATTTAATCGAAATACTGTAAAGATAATAAAGGTAATGAGTAGTGAGAAAAATACAAGCCAAATAAGAAAAAATAAAAAAAATATTTTTTAGGAAATGAATTTTAAATAATACGCCTTTAATTTATTTAAAATGGATATCCAGCTGTTCTTACATTACTTAGGACTAAGTTATAATGAGGTAACAATAATCTTACTATTAATGAACAATATTTTAAGGATACCACGACATGCGTTGAGAAAAAAAAGGAACACCAGTATTCAATAAAAGTACCTAAAAGGTTAATTAAATTTTCAAAAATAACAATGAGCATGACCAAATGAGAATTTAATTAATAAATTAATAATAAAATATATTTATTATATCTAAGTATAACAATATTATAGAATTGTAGCTATAAGAAAAAATGGTTAGCTGTATGTACAGCTAACCATTTTGCCACAACAGCTTCTTTGAATTTTGGCAATTTATCAACAAATACATCATACAGTTTGTGCCAGTGGCCATTCTTGTGTCAGTCTGTCCGTCTGTCACGTAGAATGGTTCGGGATTGCGACCCCGGCCACTCGAGCCGTCAGCGCTACGTTCCATCACTTCCCCCGTGGCTCTGATGTCCTCCTCCACCCTTTCCCGTCCCGTTACTGGTGGTAGGGCTCAACTGTAAGTGAATTTTATTCACTTATGGTTGGGCCCGAACGGATTGGTACCACCGTCCAGCCTATTTCTGCCGCGAAGTAGTAATGCGTTCCGGTGGAAGGGCTAGAAAGCCGTTCCTTCTGTCCTCTCCTTTCCCTGGTTGTACAGTTTGGACGGTACCCGTGATATATGGAGCTGTGGTGTTGGTCGTCGCGTGGATCTCATCTGTGGGGGGCTGGCGTGGGGTACAGGGAGACCCGATGGGAACGGCCACCGCCGGCCGCCTGCCGGTCAGTAGGGGACCTGAACCCGGGGATACACTTTTTAAAAATTCCCTCCCCGGGAAGCTGTCCCACCAATCGGTGAAAATCCCGTAGTCCGGTCGTCGTGCCAGTGTGGGAGACTGGAGTGGATCCCGGCGACTGTACACGGGGGGGCATCGGGGGCCCTTCCGTGCCTCACGCCAGCTCCCCGCATTACCCACGTGACCACCGTGCACCTGGCTCTGCGACTATATGTTGCGAGTGCCGTCTAAATTTCACTGCCCCCTCACATCTCCTCTCCCCTACTACAAAAACTTTAAAATTAAGGCACAAAAAAAGAGCAAGCGTACTTCGGCGGATCCTACATCCACTTTAACAGTAGACTTCTGCAATGTCAGGTGTCTGCACAGTAACCTAGACGCCGTAAATTACCACCTACAGTCGGCGCGGCCTGCCCTGCTCTTTTTAACTGAGTCGCAGATATCTACCCCTGACGATATCTCGTACCTCAACTACCCCGGTTACGTGCTCGAACATTTGTTCCTACGTAAGGCCGGGGTGTGCGTTTTCGTCAGGGATGATATATGTTGTCACCGCCTTCGGGGCCTCGAGCATCGGGACCTGTCAATCTTGTGGCTATGCGTACAGTACGGGGGTCGTACCCGAGTCTACGCTTGCCTTTACAGGTCCCATGCCGATGAAGCGGGGTCTTCTCATTTATTCGAGAACGTCCAAGTGGGGACTGACCGATCTCTAGAGCAGTACCCATCCGCGGAGGTGGTGGTCCTTGGAGACTTCAACGCTCACCATGGTGAGTGGTTGGGTTCTCGGACCACCAACGCTGCGGGTCGGTCTGCTTATGAGATGGCTTTGGCTTACGGTCTCACACAACTGGTAACTCAGCCCACCCGAGTTCCAGATGTTGAGACCCATGAGCCCTCTCTGTTGGTTCTTCTGCTGACCACCAATCCTGAGGGATATAGGGTAGTGGTCGACCCCCCTTTGGGGTCATCAGACCACTGCCTTATTGGAACCTCAGCCCCTGCGGTTTATCCCAATCGCTCTTCAGCGACTGGGTTCCGCAGGGTTTGGCGGTATGGGTCAGCTGATTGGGAAGGGATGCGTGAATTCTTCGCGTCCTTCCCATGGAAGCGGTTCTGCTTCTCTTCCGAAGATCCTGATGCTTGTGCGGACCGCGTCAGGGACCTGGTGGTCTTGGGGATGGATCTGTTCATCCCCAATTCCAGGGTACCTGTCAGGCGGCGCAGCCGGCCCTGGTATAATAATACCTGTGCCGAAGCTGCACGCCTTAAGCGGTCCGCATACAGGGCGTGGAACGAAGCCCAAAAGCATCAGGGTCCAAACGCAAAGGAGGAGAGGCGGCAATTTAATGCCGCTTCTAGGTCCAACAAAAGGGCTATAGCCAAGGCCAAGGCAAGACATATTGGCAGAATTGGCGAGCGGCTAGAGAGTTATCCGTCTGGCAGTCGGGCTTTCTGGTCGCTTGCCAAGGCTGTCCAGGGTAACTTCTGCCTGTCCAGTCTCCCACCACTGCGTAAGACCGATGACAGTTTGGCCCATAGTGCAAAGGAAAAGGCCGATATCTTGGCCTAATCCTTTGCCTCGAACTCGACTTTGGATGACGGGGGAGCTACTCCACCAAAACTTCCCCGGTGCGAGTACTCCCTGCCTGACATCCGCATCAATCAGCGTGCGGTCAGGCGGGAGCTTAGGCTCCTTAACATCCGAAAGTCGAGTGGGCCGGACTGCATCCCCGCAGTGGTTCTTAAGACGTGCGCCCCTGAGTTGACCCCCATTCTCACGTGCCTTTATCGTCTTTCGTACAACTCCAAAAGGGTTCCTGCAAGGAAGGTTGCTCATGTCCATCCGATCCCTAAAAAAGGTGACCGGTCGGACCCTTCGTGTTATAGACCGATAGCCATCACATCCTTGCTCTCTAAAGTCATGGAAAGAATAATTAACGCCCAGCTTATGGGGTATCTGGAGGAGCACCAGCTGATTAGCGATCGTCAGTACGGTTTCCGTCACGGTCGCTCAGCTGGTGATCTTCTTGTTTACCTCACACATCGCTGGGCGGAGGCTATAGAGAGCAAGGGTGAGGCTATGGCCGTCGGTCTAGACATCGCGAAGGCGTTTGATCGGGTATGGCATGAGGGCCTTCTTTCGAAGCTACCATCATATGGAATCCCCGAAGGACTCTGCAACTGGATCGCTAGCTTTTTGGATGGTCGGAGCATTAAAGTCGTCGTAGACGGCTACTGCTCCGACGCTTTGTCCATTAATGCTAGCGTTCCACAAGGCTCGGTGTTGTCGCCGACACTATTCATTCTGCATATCAATGACATGCTGTCTATCGATAGCATGCATTGTTATGCAGATGATAGTACTGTCGACGTGCGATACACCGGCCAGCAGGGTATCCCTCGGAGCACTTTGGAAGAAAGACGGTTAGAACTTGTGTCGGAAATCGAGAGCTCTCTAGGGCGGGCCTCTGAACGGGGTGAAAGGAACCTAGTTCACTTCAACCCCACGAAGACACAAGTTTGCGCATTCACCGCAAAGAAGGACCCATTTGTCATGGCGCCACAGTTCCAAGGAGTCACTCTCCGGGTTTCTGAGGGTATTGGGATCCTCGGCGTCAATATATCGAGGTTGGTCCAGTTTAGGAGTCAAGTGGAGGACAAAGCCAAATTGGCTAGCAAAAAATTGGGGATCCTGAACAGAGCGAGGCGGTATTTCACGTCGGGCCATAGATTGGCGCTTTATAAAGCGCAAGTCCGGCCCCACGTGGAATACTGTTCTCATTTCTGGGCAGGAGCCCCGAAATACTTGCTAGACCCACTTGACTCCTTACAGAGGCGGGCCGTTCGAATTGTCGGGGATCCTGATATCACGGATAGCCTGGAACCGTTGGGGCTGCGGAGAGACTTCGGGTCTCTCTGCTTGTTCTATCGTTTGTTCCACGGGGAGTGCTCCGAGGAACTGTTTAAAATGGTGCCTACATCTCCATTTTATCATCGCACCACCCGACACCGCAACAGAGTTCATCCATACCACCTGGAAACGATTCCGTCTAGCACGGTTCGTTTCCAGCGTTCATTTTTACCACGTACGTGCAAGCTCTGGAATGAACTCCCTGCTGCGGTGTTCCCTGAGCGCTATGACATGTCCTTCTTTAAACGAGGCTTAAAAAGAGTAGTCCTTCAACGGTAGGCAGCGGCTTTGCTGTGCCCTGGCATTGCAGAAGTCTATGGGCGGCGGTGACTACTTACCATCAGATGGCCCGTCTGCTCGTCTGCCTATCAAGGCACTAAAAAAAAAAAAAAAACATATATCGTTTCACAAATAGAGTTATATGATTTGGACAAACGGGATATGGCAGAGAATTGTTTTAGGTCGGTTCTGGTCTCTTGGTTTCTTATATAAGTAAACTCGTCTTCTTCTGTTTTCCTAATGAAAACACGACCTTGCTTAATCTACATGAATTAGTACTCTTTATCTTTGGCGATCTGGCGAGCCGCTGCGTGTAATTTGTTTTTAGGTGATAGGTGCTCAACAAGTAAAGCGGCGATTTATTACCTCCAATGCCTATGTGAGCAGTACTGAGCTTATCGTTTGGATTTGCCTTATTAAAATTTATTGTTTTCGCTAAAAATGTATCCCGAAGCCTAGGGGTAGCCAATTTAACAATGATTGAGCGAGGTCTCTTGTCGTCTCTGTTACTTTTTACCACACGAGTGCAATGATGAATGTCGGATTCTTTCAAGTCGCAGGATACCTTAGACAGCTGAGTAATCATAGATAGCAAGTTTTACTGTTTTTGCTCGGGGACACACTCTATCTCAAGATTGTTAGAACGGTTATGCTGCTCAGCAACCTGAAGCCTGATTTGCAGATCCTGTAACTTATTTGTTAACTGAACGTTCTCTTTCTTTAGCTCTCCCAGTGCGTCTTGGTATTTGGTGATGGCGGATTTGGTGGTTTCATAATTTTCATTCAGAAACAAAACTTTATTCTCCAAAGCAGTTATTTCCTGTTTTATAGATTTAAATTCGATTCTCACAATCTTCTTCTTCTATCTTCTTAAGGGTTTGGTTAAGCTCCTGTGCTAAAGCCAATTTCATGACATTAAATTCTTCTCTTATTATTTCCCTAACGTCTTTCTTTGTAATAACTGACGCGGACGAGTTTAAGCCGGAACTTCCACTAATTGCGCTAGTATCAATAGTGTTTTTTTTCGATGCGTAATATTGTCATTAAAAGGGAGCGAGTTATTATTATTCCTTGACTTGCCGGGTGAGTCAATGGGACGTAAAGGTGTATCAGTTTTTGGTTGCTTTGCACAACATCCGTGACACTTCCATTTATTTATTTTTTGTCAACACTAATTGTAGAGAAGCGTTTTTCAGGTATGTCAGCACATGGAACACAACAATGACGGCCGTTGCAAATTATTTTAAAATGTATTTGATGATTACTCACTCGTTTTGAGGTATTCCGATTCAGCAAATATACTACCGGAAAGTACACAACACGACCTTTCCAATGGTATATAGTTTGTGAGAAAATGTTCTGTTATTCCTCAAAATTTCAAATTAAATAAGCGGAGCCAAGAAATACAGTGTTATTGATAGCGAATGCGAATAGCAAATGCTGCGAATGGAATTATTGCATGTCATTGAGAGCGATTATCGCCTGTTTTGGTGTGGTAGCCGGCTAACGCTATCTATTATGAAGAGCATATAAAAAGGCTTGAGATCTTGAATTTAATACAGGTTGTCCCAAAAGTCGACGTCAAGCCGGAACCGGGTGAAAAGGCAAGTCATACCGGTTATCAAAAAAATATAAAAAATCTAAGTTGCATGTTTTTAAAATTACAGACATGGCCCGCGATTTTTAAAGTATAATCCTAACTTTGCGCATTTGTGTGATCTTACGTAAGAACTATTAAGACTCCCTCCCACCCCTTGTAAGAAAAAATAAGACATGATCGACTACCCCAATACATCATCTTACGTAATAAATGAATGGCGCAAAAATTCATACCTAAATATTTTTGAAATATACCGGGTACATTTTTAGGATTACATTTTTTGTCAAATATTTTATTCCGGTTTTGGTATATTTTGTGACATTCCTAGTGTGTTAGAACTATTTACATTAAAAGTATGTGTTTAGAAGACAGTCCAGATGGATTAGTAATTATATCGATAACCTTGATAAGTTTATCTACAACACTATTTGAGTCTTGCATACACGACAGTGTTACCACATAAACCACCCAAAATGCCAGTGTAATAAAGTTTATGAAATTGTAAACTTAGTCGATATGTCAACTCTCCTCCAATTTTTAAATTATAAATTAAGTTAAGGAAGCATAAATAAAGTAATCTTACTAATATTATAAATGCGTATTTTTGGATGGATGCATGGTTGTTTGATATCCAATCACGCTACAACGGCTGGACGGATCTACTTTAAATTTGGCACAGAGATAGATTGTAGTCTGGAAAAGCACATAGGCTACTTTTTATCCCGGAGAAATGTACAGTTCCCATGGGATAGTTAAGTTTTTCACAGAGCAAGGGATCGACATGATTTTTTGCATAGTGGCAGTTTAGGGATCAGAAAATGACAAAGACCACTTTTATCTCGAAAAAATGTACGCTTCCTATGGGATAGCAAAATATAGAAGGTTAAAATGCTCCAAGATCTAATCGCGGGCGGAGCCGCGGGCAACACCTAGTTAAAAATGAATATTAAAAAAACAACTTGCGTTTAAGATATTGAATGCAAATAAATTTTGCACTACTGTGGCTAAAAGTTTAACCTGGCAACATTTATTACCCGATGATAATTTTTAGAAATTATATGTTTTGTTGCTTTTAAGGATAATATTACTTTAAAAAAATATGTCCAGGTGAAAAATAATGTTGTATTTTTGTAAGTTTGATGTGTCAGATCTATTTTTACATGTTAATAACGCTACAGGCTCTCATTTTTGCGGAGCTCCATTCGCTCGTGATGTCACTTTTTTAGTGGCGGATCACGAAGCGCAACTAGTTTTATAGAACGTGTATGAGCACCGTGCTCTTACATTTGTCAAACGGGGTAAGCGCTCAATGGCGTCTCCAGTGTTAAATACTCTAAGGTATTTAAAGATGGCGGACGAAAAGCGATGTACAATACTCACAACGGATCTTTGTCCCTCTGAAGTTAGGTGCAACAAACGTCTGCGCATGTACTGTTGTGCGGAAAAATGTTGGGCTACAGATTTTTTATTTATGAGGCTCTATATGTAAGAACATAAAGTATATGATCCACAAATGTATAGTAGAGTCTGGGCTAGGTCCTTCCTACCTTATTTTTAGATAAACGACTCAAAAATATTCTATTAGATTCTGATTTTAGGAACACATGTTCAAAATGAACGCTCTTACCTCACACAACAATAGGCCGGCACGGGTCGGAATTATGAGTGAAATATTAATTCATATGTTAATACTTTTATTATTATAAGATTATTAATAAATTTAAATCAAATCATTTATTGTCTCTCAAAATAGTTGAGGTACATTGAATCTTGTTAATAAATTCGTGAGGTACATTGAACAAACAAAGCATTGCCACTAGTTTTTTGGTATTAGCTCGAGTGGCCCCGCTATATCGAAGCACGTATACACAATTTATTAATTCATTCAAAATTATCAAAAATCCTCCATTTACTGTTCTCGACTGACAGTAGGTGTACACTTTTTTTCTCAGTTAAAGGAGTTAATTAATTTCAACCATAAAATAGTGACTACAACATAATTATTATCATCCTCCACTTTCCCCTTCCACTTCTCATTCTCGTCGTCCTCCTCTCTGCGGAAGCACTTAATACATTACTTACTCTGCATACGGAGCCCCCGCCCCCCAATTTGTACGACTCAAATTATTACTAAAGTACAGCCCCAGTGCACGTGCTTAATATTATTTAGTACAAAGAGAATTTAATAATTTGGTTCTGGCCATTGTAATGCATTTTCTTCGGAATATAATATAAAATACTCTTTGATATATTGTCTTAAAACACGTCTTTGTAAAGTCTTTCAGTAGTATTATAATGCTCTTTGGTAAAGTCGTACAAAATGTATGGCAAAAGCGATTTCCATGAATCATACTATGACCATAGATGCCTCATAACCCCTCAGAAGGATGTCCTACAGATAGACATACCCGGCAGCGGGTTGCTCGTGAACCTCAAGCGCTGGTGGAACAATTTGTTCCTCCTCTCGTACAGCGACTGTCGAGCCTGCGTATACTATTCCAGTTCAAGGAACATGCATATGGAACGGTTCAAACAGTACCGCCAGTATAGGCACCGCATTCATCCGTTGAGCAAGTTTAGGTAATTTTTTAGCATTATAACATTCACAATGAACTATAGATACTCACTATAGATTTGATACCACTTGTCTAATGTCTATATCTTGTGCGAAGATTAAGCTGCTACTCGTCATTTATTATTTCATATGAGTATAATGTATATGTCGACTGTGCAAATACGAATACTCAAGTTCTTCGGACACGTAACCCGCAATAAAGACTCAATGGAGCGTCTGGTGGTGTAAGGTTTAATGGAAGGCAAAAGATCCCGTGGCCACCCTCCGACAAGATGGTCTGACCTCATTGAATCCATCACACACTCTACAATGACGGAATGTTCTCGCAACGCTCATAACAGAGATCAATGGAGACGCATCGCGAAAGCGGCTACTACAAAGGATTCTGGACCCGCCGTAACCACGACCACTCTGCCAAGAGTGCACGACTAAGAAGAAGAAGAATAATGTATATGTATATATATAGTGTCTTACATATACATATATTTTAGATAAATTGTACTTTTACTTTTATTATTGTTTCCACAATATTTTTAACTATTTCTACTATATGCTTGGGATGTATAGTAAAAAGACCAAAGCCAAGCTACTTTGATATGCGCAAACGTAATATATTTATTCAAATACAATGTTTCTAAGGGATTGCCATTTTGGTGCCATTCAATTAATCAATGTCTAATTTCAGAAACTTTTGGGATTGTCTGATGGTAAACGTGTTCATTCTGCACAAGATCGTCTTCCATCACAACACCTCGGTATTGTTCGGGAAAGTATTCCACATGTTTTTTTACTACGTTGCTTCGACTCTCGAAGTTATCATCGTTTTAGACTTAATTGTCAACTTAAAAACTGGATTCATAAGTAACCAGAATAAAAGGATTATATTGGACACGAAAGAAGGAATTCTGAATTATTGTAGTACAAAACTTTTCATTCATTTCCTCTCAGCTATTCCACTACAATGGATCATGTTTCTGAGATACAAAGATGATATCGAATGTGCCCTCAGCAAGACCAACTACTTCGTGTGTGCACTGAGAATGATTGATGTGTTTAGCTTGTATAGAGTTTTCGAAACTAGCGCGTACTGGTGCCGAATACGTGTCCCTTCCAAGACTATGTATTTCTTTAGATTCCTGCGCATTGGTGTTGTCGGTTTTGTTGCAATGTTACAATTGTACGACTTGAGTGACACCATATGTTTAATCACGACCATGTGGACTAGCGAAGTGGATGAAACGGCGTTCTTTAACAATCTCGTAACAATAAAATTTGCCATTAAGGGTGCCCCTCCAAACTTTAATCTTTACTGCTTTAACTTTGCAAGAATTTGCAAATCTCTCCTGTTGTTCAGTTTTGGCATAAGGTTTTCCACGTATTATTTGGATAAAATGACGTCACTTGTCGCTTATTTCATAGCTAATATATTTTAAATATGGTGTTTTTTGGAATGCTACGGTCTTATAATACGGCGCAAGTATAATAAAGATCAGATGATAATCGACAAAACATTGGCGCTCAATATTGTACATTACCGCCAGCTCCCAGACGAATTGTGCCATAAAATCAGCCAATATTATGACTTTAAAATGTCAGATTTGAAGAGAGTAGAGGTTTCTAATGAACTGTATACGTGTCTGCCTAATGTGTTGAAGAGAGAGGCTACTTTTCAATGCTATAGCAAGCGTGTAGCAAGGCTGCCCTTTTTCTGTAGTTGGCCCCCAGACCTCACACAGAAAATAGTGTTGTCGTTAACTCAGGACATTTACCTGACGGGAGATATTGTGGCTGAAGTAAGTATGGATTTTTTGAGCATACTCCGAAAGCTAGCAAAGTTATTATTATCAAAAAAGAGTTTGTTTATTTACTTTTGAAAGCCTCTTCTAAATCTCTAAAAAAAATCAAATAGATATATTTATTTATTGACCTCAGTCATGGGTGAGTGGAAACGGGCTGATGATTGTGGACGTGGGTCAGTTGGCAGTGTACTCTGCTCAAGAGAAGGAAACGGGCCACCTCATCGAAGGAGACTACTTCAGCGAGCTGTCCCTCGTCACTGACAAGGAGGTGCACATGTCTTGCGTTGTTGCCATCACTCCTTGTAAGGTTAGGAGCATAATACTGGTATTTTACTAAGTTTGAGCCTTTTTTGCCACAGCATCGTGTGTAACGGCAGATTTGCTCTTACCTTTTGCACAGTGAGTGAGGTAGCTGGGGGTTCAATACGAGCTCTCTTTCTGATTCTTCACAGTTTAACTTAAAAGCTGATATGCGCTCACAGCTGTTGATGGGGTGTGATCACTAATCTTCTCGATGTTTAATTCATTGCCTCCCATATTCGTACTGCAAAAAACCCACCATTATATTTTTGCAGTAGTTACTTATTACCTCGAATGCAAAAAAGCAAAGGCTGAGACTAAAGAACAGAGAAATTACGGTGACATTTTATTGAAATATGAATTTTATTAAATACACTAGGTCCTGGTCCTGAAGAAGACAGTTTTCAGAGTCCTGATGAGGAACCATGCTGATTTATTCTTCACCTTGAGGCAACAGCTACTGCAGAATTACAGGACCTCTAAACATCAGCATGTTTAATTTGCTTCTTAATAACCTAAAATCGGGATTAGTATTGGCTCATCTTATTGAATAAGTGAGACTCATTACATTAGTTAAAAGGCAGGCTAGCTGCAGGGGATAACTTTTCATCGTGAAATTAAATTAGTAAGCAACGATTACCAGCTCTCAGAGTTAAGAACTATTCTTACCAAATTTTGTTTCTATATGTTTTTTTTTGTATACCATAAATCCGACTCTCCCCAAATATATTAATATATAAAGTACAAACACAAAATTTATTTAGTTATATAGAAGCAAGCATGCTTATTCATAAAGTGTAAGAAAGAAAGAAAGAGTTTATTTGGCTTTTCAATAAAAACAAAACAAAAAAAAAATACATAAAAGAAAATGCACATATTGTGTAAGACCTTTACTGCTTTCTGATAAACGTTGTATAAAGTGTGTGTACTAGTTACACCTCTGCCTACCCCTCCGGGAAGTACAGGCGTGAGTGTATATGTAGATGTAGAGCATAGATTACTATTACACGTAGAGAGTGGTTTGTGCACGTATTCAATTTTATTCTTCCAAAATAACAATATGACTGACTATGAAAGAATTATAATTTTTTTTAGAGAACCCTTAAAATCTATCAGTATTCTTTATATTACTCTCACACTCACACACATTCGTATTAACGCTCACACTAATATTAACACACTCGTAATATTATATTCTCATACACAAAGACTAATAATACTAATTAATTTTATTTTATGCAAGCTTTTAATATATATTTTTGTATATTATAATATTATATTTCACTAGTTTCATATTGCCATCTGCAGTTAAATAAGTTATTATCTTTGCCATAGTCTTGCCGTCGCTATTAAGCATTATTTATGATTGCATGATTTAATTCACTCTGGGCACCAAGATACCAAGCGCTTGCTTAATTTGGATCCCACTGTCGATAATTTTGTTATTCGCTAAATAAAATGTAGTTACGTATGTAGTTTAAGGCAATTTTGTAACAACTACTGTGTTTAATAAAATTATTAATATTAATTACTTATTCTTTTATTTTTCACCCATCATTGAAATACAGAGAGGTATGTAAATTAATAGTATTTGGTACTTTAGTTTTTTGCTTACATCAGAAACAGTTTGCTAGTTACCGTGGTCCTTCCTTCCTAGCACCCTTGGTCCTTTAAGCGTAGTGTGAAGAACTCAGCAGGCCGGTATGATTGAGTCGAGTAGCGAGGTCTCTCTCACTCTATTTAATAATCTAACTGGGCAACACTGCGCTTACCATATGGTGTACCAGAGTGGTGACTTTGCCCAGCAAGGATATAAAAACATAGGCAGTCATAGGGAGTACCGAGAGAAGTGAAAACTTAAAACTTTGGAATGACTGTGTTCTTTTTGAAACAGCGTCCATGAAGTTTTTTGTGTATGATTACTAAAAGTTCATACGCGTGCTTATGTCACAAGGTAAAATAATCTGAGCGTGACAGTCACGTGAGTTCAGTGCTTTGCCCCCATCCCAAAAGTGCCCAATGTGCCTAAAGAAGTTTTCACTTCAAAAAACTCCATTTAACTCTAATACAATCAAAATTATTATAAAACAATATTGATAATCCTTGACAATAGATCCGTGATCGGCATGCTGTTAGTTTTCACAATACGCCAGAATTAGGCCACATAGCGTCATAGCAGATTTGAAATATCCGACCGGATTCCGAGACCGTACGCGACTCGTGTTGCGCATAAAAAGTAATTTCCTTTTTGGAGATCCATAAGCATGGTGCTAAATAAATATAATCTTCTTATTATATAAAATCTGTTGGCCGTTGGTCCACGATGAACTTCGAACAAACATAAATTTCAATGAAATTTTGTGAGTATATGGTTGGTTATAGCTAGAAAGGTAGGATAGTTTTGGACGCGATAGGTGAAAATTTTGATCTATTGTCAAAAAAAATATTTTGTCGGTCTGTGGCAGGACGTCTGCCCGGCGCAGGGGCGGGTCCGGTAGCAATTCTAGCACTCCTTAGAATACCCAAGGATCGCTCTGTAAGCGCTGATGGAGGCCACTGCGGGGTTTTAGGACATCTGCCCGGGACCACTAGCTACTAGTTAGCTACTAATAGCTAGTTTTATACGTGGAACTTTCACACACTTCGGCAAATAAATAAATGTATACAGGATTGACCGTCGGCTGGTGTCACATCACAGCGTAGATTAAAATTGTCTAACGGGCCTCTACGTGTTGACTTCAGCCCCATGTACGCCTTCCAAAAGCCCGAGACTCTATAGTCCTGTGATTACGGTGTATTCCAAATAATTGATTCTGACGCAATAAAGATGAAATAAGAGTTAGTTAGTTTATAGAGAACATAGGATGGTGCACACATCTATTTGAAAATAGAACACTCAATTATTTAAAAAATTGTTTCACTAATATCACATTTACCGTGTACGTGTTATTTTTAGGCAGGCCGTGTGGAACACTAGTTATCATATGATCCAACTACTCGTCTCCAGACTCTATTATATTTTTGAAAAATAAATCTTCCTTCACATTTTTTTGTAATAAAAGTATCATTTATAATTTTAGCAGCCATATTGGAAATGTTTCGCCAACTCCCTCTTTCGCCCGTACATAACGGCGGTGACGTCATTATTTGGACAATACACCCTGATTCTGTCATTTGACATAGACAAAAAACATTTAGAATTTAAAGGTTTCATTTAAGCAAGTTCATACATTTCTTTCAGTTTTAATATTTTTCATTAGTTTTAATTGATACAATTAATGCACTAGTCTAGTCAAGCACCTTGCTGCAAGATAGGAAGCTTATCTATACATAACTGTGTCAAAGGAATTAATTTCATACGGAACCGTTCGTTCAACCGCAGCTGTTTCATTAATATGCGGCGGGATGGCGCGGGCATTACCGTTGCGTCATAATGCGCACGCGTCGGAAAACATGTACCGCGCTTTATGTAATAATTGTTGCGACTGTTACGGAAAAGTGTACGTTTTCACCAATCTTTGCGTTATTTAAAGGGACCTTTAATTTATTTGATGACATGAACATGATTATTTTTTCATATATACATCTATTATGACTAGGCCTAGCTTAGATATATTAAATGACATCGACAGTTCTTTGAGCATTAAGTGTCAAGAGTTGGATCTCTTAGAAAACTGTAAAGACATTTTAACCAATAATTATGAATTCAAAGTGATTACATTAAATATTAGAAGCATACAGCATAACTTCAACGCCTTTTTAGTGGCTCTTCAGAGACTTGAAATAATTTTTGACGTAATAATTCTAACGGAATGCTGGCTTTCCGAGAATTCACAAACTTTCAATATTCCAGACTATGACTGCTTTGCCACCACGAAAGTAACCAACCAAAATGGCGGGGTAGTAGTTTATGTAAGATCACACTGGAGTGCTAGTATGACTGAACCCTTTGTTGAGGAAGCGGATTGCTTGGCGATTAAAATTAATGACATTAATTTGCTATGCATCTATCGGTCACCCTCTATTAAAAACACGAGCAAGTTTCTTTCTTCACTCCACGAGATAATAACTTCTATAAATTGTGCCGAATCTATAATTCTAGCTGGTGACATCAACATTAATATTCTAGCCACCCATGATGTTCAAACCTACAATTACCTTTGTCAAATGGCAGAACTTAACTTACGACAGGTAATTGATAAACCCACCAGATTGGAATCGTGTCTGGACCATATTTTTATCCGAACAAAAAAGAATCATTGCCTAGGTGTCGTTTGCAAGGCCGATATCACAGACCATAATTTCATACTCCTTGGTTTAACATCCCTAAAAAATAGTCCCAATAAACGGTCTCGTCTGACATATAAAATTGACAAAATAGGAATTGTGGAGCAGTTGAAACACACGGACTGGTCAAGGATCTACTCCAACCAAGACGCTGACTCTGCTGCGGAGATGCTTACCATAATGCTCCAGAATGTTTATAAACAAACATACTGTAGCCAAACGGGTTAGCCGATCAAAGTACACCCTAAAACCTTGGATCACTCCCGGCCTGATCAGATGCATGAAGAATCGTGATAAACTGCACCTAGATGTCCGTAGTCATCACAAAGACGAAGTTAGAAAACACATATATAACAGATACAAAAATTTTTGCAATGACCTTCTGCATAGGCTAAAAACATCATATGAAAGTCAAAAACTACAACAGACAAAAAATGATCCTAAAAACATGTGGAAGGCTATTAAAGACATCTGCTGCCTTGACACAACTACACAAGAACATTCAGATCTTCTAAAACTCAAGTCAGACATACCATCATCATTAAATCTTTGTAATGAATATTTTGCCAGTGTTGGAAATAACCTTGCTCAGAATATATTAAGCAGATTAAATAAAACAGAATCCGATATAGCAAGCTCTATTAATCATAGCCAAAGTCCAGTATCATTCTTTCTTCAACCCACCAATAGGTATGAAGTTGAAAAAATTATTAATAAACTTAAAACTGACAGTGCTCCTGGCATTGATGGGATTCGTGTATCCCTTATTCAGCATATTAAGGATGCTGTTATAGACCCACTAACACATGTCCTGAACCTTAGTTTATCTGCTGGAGTGTTCCCTGCTATATGGAAGTTGGCCAGCGTCGTTCCAATTCACAAAACTGGTCCTAAAACTAGTCCTGAAAACTATCGACCCACCTCCTTATTGACCACTTTTGCAAAAGTTCTAGAAAAAATTGTGAATAGACAGCTTATAAATTTTATCGAGGTTCATCTTTACGAACATCAATACGGCTTTAGACGAGGACGCTCTACTGAGGATGCTGTAGCCCATTTAATTGACCTCATCTCAACATATCTTGATAACAAGCTAAACTGTATTGCTGTGTTCGTCGATTTAGCTAAGGCCTTCGACACTGTTTCTGTGCCTATTCTCCTGAGGAAGCTAGAAAATCTTGGCATTCGAGGTCAGCCACTGGAGTGGTTTACGAGTTATTTAACTAATAGACAACAATGCATAAAAGTGAATGAATTTTCGAGTACTAAAATACCTATAACTTACGGTGTCCCACAGGGAAGTGTGCTGGGTCCTACTCTTTTTCTGATATACATAAATGACTTAAAATACATTATTAACAAGAATACAAACATTATATGTTATGCAGATGACACAGCTCTTATCTTTCATGGTAAAACATGGCAAGATACTCTGTATTGGGCGCAAAAAGGAATTGATGAAACAACTAAATGGCTAGAAAATAATCTCTTGACAATAAACAGTCAGAAGACTAAGCTCCTTTGTTTCCATAAAACCAAAGTCTCTGCACCCAAAATCCCCATTACTTTAGAAGTCACGCAATCACAGAATAACAACTCTGAACCTGGTAACGGTAATATCATAGAACGCACGAGTACTATCAAATACCTCGGAGTAACAATAGACGAACAACTGTCCTTTAAACCCCATATAACTGCATTGGCCAGCAAAGTTCGTAGACTAATTCATGTAATGCATCGTATCCGTGATGTTGCAGACCAGAAGACATCATATGTTGTGTATACTGCTCTGTGCGAGTCTGTCATTACGTACTGTATCACCTCATGGGGTGGTCCAGCAGTTACCACTATGCTTCAAATAGAGCGCGCACAAAGAGCTGTGTTAAAGGTCCTGCTAAAGAAACCGAAATTGTTTTCTACAAAAGCCCTTTATTTAGAAGCAAATAAACTGAACGTCAGGCAATTGTTTATCTTAAAGACAGCTCTCGCGCAGCATGGGCAACTACTGAAGTCTGATATTCCACAACATCTGCAGAATAAAAGAAAATTTAAAGCTCCATCTGTTAAAGTCAACTCTCGATTTGCTCAACGATTCCCACGTTTCTTAGGTCCCTTCGTGTATAATTCGATACTGGAAAAATGTGACATTAAGAATGACTCGGTGCAGGGCTCTAAACAAAAACTAAAGTCCTGGCTGTTACAATTATCGTACGATGAAACCGAAAATATAATGAAAATCATTAAATAAATAACGACACATCTGAAACAAAATAAAGGACGTCACACACACACTCACTCACACACACACACACTCACTCACAAACACACACACACTGACACTTAAACTCACGCCCACACATGCAAACACATATGTACATACATGGAAACACCTGCTCACGACACAAAGAAATTGTAATTTGTATTTTTAATCTATAATTTTATTGTTCCTATTACCAATTTTATTGAATATTAATTATTTCCTTCATTTCATTATTTCAAATATTTCATTCAGTATTAAAATCAAATCTAAAACTGTTTTTCCTACCGTTGATGCACTGTGGTATTTTGTTTTTGTCAAACGTGCTGTTGGGTTCTCACGATACAGGCTGTGCCTAGTGTGAGGGCCACTAGTACACTATATCAATGATGTCAAGTTTTCTAGGTCTAATGGTAATTATCCGTTGTTTAATTTTAATTGGCATATGTACTTTTTTTTTGGGAAATAAAGATTATTATTATTATTATAGTGTTTAACAAATATGTTTCTCCTTACCAAGAAGGGTACAAGAAGCACGGGCCAAAGCCAAGTGCATTATATTGCGAGTCTACATATCTTCAGAATTTAAAAATTTACGTGTTAAACGACACGTGTTGAGAATTACTGCTTTTTGTAAGAGCAAATACGTCGATGGATTGATGTGTAGATTGCTGAGACTAGTGTGGAGGGACTTGGGAATAACTTCTGTGCTAGAAACTACGATTGGGACAGTGCGGACGTGGCTCATTTGCCATTGTGTTTTAATCTCTATTGCAAGTTCGGTGTATTTGGCAATTTTTTCTGTGTGTGTTGCGACTAAGTTGTGTGTATTGCATATGGCTATATCGATAAGGAAAACGGTTTTATTCTGTTTATCTATTAAAGCTATGTCAGGCCTATTATTGTATATCGTTTTATCTGTTATAACTGTTCTGTCCCAATACAATTTAAATTCAGTGTTTTCAAGAACAGCCTCTGGTCTGTATTTGTAGTATGGAATTTTTTCTGTAATTAATTTATGTTTGTGTGCTAAATTTTGATGTATAATTGCGGCGACTTGGTCATGACGATGTTTATAATCTGTCTGGGCTATGGATCTGCAGGCACCAGTAATATGTTGGATAGTCTCGGATGCGCTGTGGCATCGTCGACATGAGTCTTGGAAGTTGGGGTCTGCGGATAATGTACTTCTGATAATTTTTAGTGTCGATGATTTGATCTTGTATGGCAATCATAAATCCCTCGGTTTCTGGGAACAATTCGCCTCGTTGCAGCCAAGCGTTCGACGCCTTAATGTCGACATGGGGTTGCTGCAAGTCTAGGCGATGTCTCCCATGGAGGGATTTATGTTGCCAGGCATTGATCTTGTCTCTATTGCTCTTTATATGTTCATTAGCTTGTGTATCTTTACAGAGTAAATTTAGTGGAGTGTGATGCTTGTCTGTGTCTGTTATTATTTTATGTAACATTGAATTTTGAGCCTTTTCAAAGAAGAATGTTCTTAGTGTTGTGATCTGTTTGTTGTGTAGATTCTCAATGTCGATAATTCCCCGGCCACCATCCTCTCTCGGTAAAGTCATTCTCTGTACACATGATCGTGGGTGATGTTTCCGATATTTGGTTAAAGTAGTGTTAATCAACTGTTGCATTCTTGTCAAATCTGTTTTAGACCATTTAATTATGCCGAATGAGTATGTCAGTATGGATATCGCGTAAGTATTAATTGCCTTCACTAAATTACGGGACATTAATTGTGATTTCATGATTGTGTTAAGTCTGTGTTTGTACTTTTTGGTAAGCTCTGCCTTAGCATGTTTTTGTTGGACTTGATGAGATTGTTGGAAACCCAGATATTTGTAGGTGTTGTTGTTGTCTAGAGATTCTATAGTTTGTCCGGTTCCTAATATATATGGATCGTTTTCTATGTATTTGCCCTTCCGGAAGGTAAATGTTTTACACTTATCGATTCCAAACACCATACCAATGTCATCGGAGAACATTTGAGTGATGTCTGCCAGTTTGTGGAGTGATGGTACTGCATTACTGTAGAGTTTGATGTCATCCATATACATGAGGTGTGTGATCCTAATGTTTTCAGATTGTTCAGAAAGTATTGTAAGCCCGTTAGTAGTGTCGTTAAGAAGATTTGAAAGAGGGTTTAAAGCGAGGCAAAACCAAAGAGGACTCAGAGCATCTCCTTGGAAAATACCTCGCCTTATTGGTATTGGAGCAGTTTCTATTGATTTGCCTATTTTTAATTTTGTTACCCAGTGTTTCATTACTTCTTTCAAAAATTCTATTAAAATTGGGTGTATCTTGTAAAGATGTAGGATATAAACCAGCCATGAGTGGGGTACGGAATCAAAAGCTTTCTGATAGTCAATGTACATAGTACACATATCTTTTTTTGCCGAAGTAGTGTATTTCATGGCTACTGTATCAATGGTTATCTGTTCTTTACAACCCTGACTATATTTACGGCAGCCTTTTTGCTCCTCTGCTAATATGTTATGTTCTATGAGATGTTTATTTATAACCTGGGATATGCATGAAGTAGTGATTTTGTAAATAGTTTGAAGACATGTAATGGGTCTATAGTTGGCCGGGTCTGTAGATTTAGCATCTTTAGGGATCATGTAAGTTACTCCCTGTGTTATAAAGGTGGGTATAGTGTCGGGTCGTCTTACAAAGTCGTTAATGTGATTGTGTAAAGATGGGTGTGTGCAGGTGAATTTTTTATAGTAAAAATTATGTATATGATCTGTGCCAGGTGTTTTCCAGTTATGAGTAGCCTTCAGAACGTTCATAAATACTTCTAGTGGAATATAATCAAACGTCATTTCCGGTATTTCGTTATGTTTTTGTTTTTCTTCGCCTATCCATGATGCGTTGTGGTTATGTTGTGTTGACTTACCCCAAATGCTTGACCAAAATTCGTGCAGTTGTTCTTTTGTGGGTGAATTATGTATTGCTGGGTCGGTGGTTTGAAGGTTTGTGGTGTTTGCAGTTAGCTTTCTATAAAACTGTCTTTCATTATTCATAAATTGGGCATTTTGTTGTTTCCTCTGGGTACAATTTAAATAACGACGGCGGCGACTCCTAAGAGCATTGAGTTTTTGTTTTAATGTGTCCAGAAACTGGTTGTCTGTTTTGTTCGGTTCTTCATAGTTAGAGTGTGTTTTATGTTTATGTTTTATTTTTTCTACATGGGTCATTAGGCCTAAACCCCTGTTACCTTGTATATACTGTGTCATTCTACCCACTTCTTTTCTTAATTTTGCTATTCGCTTATCTAGCCTTATCTGCCAGTTTGGTTTCCTATCTTTGCTGCTGTCAGTATGAAGTGGTTGGTTTTCACAGTAATCTTTTATTTTGGAGCCATTGCACAAAGCTGCAGTATAAGCTGCACAGTATATAAGTGTTTGAGTTTTAATAAAATCATTATCTTGGCAGTCGTATTTCGGTATTACTTTGGTGTTTAAAAATGTGACTATATAAGCAAATTTTTTAGATGTTTTTTGTTTTGGAACGTAAGGTCTTTCTGTTGGGTTACTATACAAGAATTTTTCAAAAGTTTGTTCAAACGTTTTAGTGATTTTGGTATCAAGACTATTAGTTTCTATATACTGAGTATTATTTGTTGATTCTTGAGAAAGTACTGTGTTACTTGTAGTTTCTAAGTTATTTTGCGCAGTATGCTGAGTTGGGGATACTTCGGCTTCAATGTGTAGTGGAGGTAAAGGTTCCGCGGTTGCTAAATTGTCTAAAACTCTGTCTTTTATTTCATCTTTAATTAGTTCTAACCTTTCATTAGCAATTAGTTTATTGTTCACTATAACTCGCCTTTGGTCAGCTATGCGTTGTTCGGAAACGTGTGCTAAGTGAGGAAATTTTTCTGTTATTGTTGTGTGTAGTTGTTTACGATAAGCTGTCCTGTTTGTTTCTAGGTTTGTGATTATGTAATATTCTTTCATTATTGCTTCGTTGACCTCATCAGTCCAGCGCATGCGTGAGTTAGTAGATGATTGAGTGCCTGTGTTTAGAGTCGGTAATTGTCGAGTTAGAGATGTATTAGTGTAGTTTTCATTTTTGAAGTTCTGGGCTACTTCTTCTTTAATCAACTGTAGGGTGTTAGGTGTGATTAATTGATTTCTAACAATGGCACGTCGTTGATCTCCAATTCGCTGCTAAGATACGTTTATATCCGGGAACTTTGTGATAAATTGTGTATACAGTGGGTCTAGATATCCGCGTATTTTGGTTTCCAGTTTAGTAATAATGAGGTAGGTGCGCCAAATGAACTCGTTCATTTCTTGTATCCATTTTATTCGTGCGCGTATTTGGCCAGTAGTGGGTGCAGAATTAATGGCGGGTGCCTGCTGCACAACATCTACGGCTTCATAATTCACGGAATAGTGTGAAGAAATTGGTGATGAGTTTTCAAGATAATTTAAATATGAAGGTGGTGATGATGGAAGTGATGAAAAAAGAGATTTGGGAGAAGAAGATGATGAAGTATCGGCTGTAGCATTTGTTTCGGGTAACCCGGTAGGAGCCCGCCTGTTCAACTCACTACCGCCGGCGGTTCGTATGCTGTGGCACTCAGCGCCAGCTCCAAGTGCGCCCCGGCGATCGCCCCCGGGAAGCGATCCTATACGTTTCATTTTAGACCTAGTCTCCATATTGAATGGGTAGCCAGAGCCATGTTAGCCGTGCCAGTAATATTTCATCACGTGTCCGCCCCCCACGAGAGTCAGGTGTTCGACTCGGGCGTATGGTTGGACTTTAAAGGGGCTTATTATTATTATTACCTCTCACGGATGACAAGGTGTTCGGAAAAGGGTACTAAGTAGTGAGTAAAAATACAATCCAAAATAAACTTTATATATTCCATAATATTAACGTTCCAAATACGCTTAATAAGCACTGCAATAAGGGTGAGTATTGCCAGCTTTTGGGTGGACACAGGTGTCCGAATGATCCGTGGGTGGTTAAAATATTTAGGTTAATATCTCAATGAATAAACGGTGTATTAATGTGTGTTTATCTTATCTTATACACACAAGGCATGCCTCGGTGTCAGACGGTAGTATAGGGTTGACTTAACAATGATTTAGTGAGATCATTTATTTATTTATTAAATATAATCTTACAGTAACACCCAATGTGATTATTATACTTACATTGAGATACAACCCATTCAATACACATAGACACCTCATACAGTCGATACATTATTCGTTAGTCATTATAATGAAAGAATAAGCAATATTTAAGACAGCTTTATTATAAAAAATTATATTGTGTTTTGCTCTTGCATTAAGACATTTTTGACAACTGTAATTAAATATAAATGCCATGTAAACTCGTACTGTCTCACAGGTCGACTCTATTTATAAAAGTCTTCCGGCCTTTGTCCAGTACGCTGGTCACATGCGGTTTAGTAGCCTTCAAGCATCTTCGTAATTTTTTTATTATTAGGCATGCAGGTTTCTTCACGATGTCTTTCTTCACCGTTTAAGTAATCGGTAAATAACAATAAATACAATCGTAACTTAGAAAACTCAGATGTGTCAGAACCGATCTCGCGACATCAGTCTCGGCTGTCCGTTCCCTTTTTCTAGACTATCGCCGCTGATTAACGCAATTTAATTACATAATTGTTTTATAACAAAATTTCAACCCAACCGGAAATCGAACACGCGATCTCATTGTTTCTAAGTTATCTGCTAGATCATTAAATTCCAACGGAAATAGATAACGTGTGTATATAAAAAATGTTATGCTTTTTTTTTAGTGCCTGGACGAGCAGACGGGCCACCTGATGGTAAGTAGTCACCGCCGCCCATAGACTTTTGCAATGCCAGAGCACAGCAGAGCCGCTGCCTACCGTTTAAGGACTACTAACGAAAACGATATACGTAAACGATACATTAAATTATGTATTACTACAACCCTACTTATTATTTACCTTAAAATTTGAGTATTGAGTATGAATGAAAATGAACATTGAGATTTTTAATTTAATGAATGAATTTAAATTCTAGGCCGTATTTTAAAGTGATATAGCCACATTGAACACAAATTTCTTTTTACCGTGAATGAAAAGAAACTTATTAGGATAGAGAAGAATTTGGCTTCTGAAAGGTACTAAAGCGCGATAATTAGCTGTCGTTCTGTTGAGGGTGGTAGAAGGGACCTGGTCCAAAAATGCTGCAAATAGTAAAAATAATGAATAGTAATATATGTCTGCAGCCACGCTTGACCTATATATAATTATTAGATTAACGGTCTTATTCATAATGAGTTATCGGAGCTTTATAAGGCCGTTAATATGACCTTGTTAAAAATGATATTCATAATGGCTCAATAGAGATAAAACGCTCAATTCTTTTTACAAGCTTCTATTTGAAGCACATTCAATGGCATATACACAAATTGTCCCATTAGGGGAATTGTCGTGGGTGTCAGGACATACGAGAGACGGTCTCACAACACCCAGACGCTAAACAAATATATGGCAGAAAAGGTATGCAACACATGGACGCATCTTCGGCTATTACACCTTTATATATTTTGCTATCCCATAGGAAGCGTGCATTTTTCCGGGATAAAAAGTAGCCTATGACATTTTCTGATCCTTACACTGCCACTATGCAAAAAATCATTTCGATCCCTTGCTCTGTGAAAAAATAAACTATCCCACGGGAACTGTACATTTTCCGGGATAAAATGAAGCCTATGTGCTATTTCAGACTATAACTTATCTATTTGCTAAATTTCAACCAGATCCATTTAGCTGTTCTGGCGTGATTGTGTAATAAACATCCATCCATCCAAACATTTGCATTTATAATAGTAGTAAGATGAACAGAACAAGCTCTCATCACAATCGGTCTATTATATTTCGATATTAACTTTAAATGGACCGTACATTCATCCTCGCAAAACAAATAACTTAAGCCAAAAAAGAAACCATTACTGCCTCATCGCGTAGGTCACGGCTACGATCAGCCTTTCAAAAACAAGTGAATGGCTTAGATTCAAGAATTAATTACGTTAGTATATATTTGTTGCTTATTACAACTGGTTACGTGTTTTCCGGCGGCAGGGCTGTCTGCAGAATTTTGATGCTCCGAAATTTATTTGGCATAACACTCTTGGCATAATTTCCTATAAACGAATATTTATAACGCAAAAATTATTGTTTGGACGTATGTTTTTATGTTCGAATTTACAATGGCATACTTTTAATATGGAAGAATTTCACTTGGCATACTATGAAAATGGCAGAATTTCTGGTGCATGCCAAAATTAAAATAATGTCTTAAAAAGTCAATCACTGCAAAACCGACTCGACGTAATTTGTGCCCTACGCCTCGAGTATAATTAAAGCCCACGTAAACGGGGAGGTGCGAGCTGGTCCGCGAGCTGAGGAACTGGTGGTTTGGACACTCACCACCGCTCTTGAGACAAGTCAAAATTGCGGTGCTGAGCGTCTTCATCATACTTTAAATATTACGAAAGCAACATAGACATAAAAGTATTGTTACTTAATAGATATGAACAGTTTGAACATGGGCGAAGGGTACGTGCAATCAACCTCAATGGTAATAAATTGGTTTGGTACTCGATACAAGTTTGTTGTGTTAACCCTATTCTATAGCTTCAGGCGTTGAGCAGTTAATTTTGTTCATAGAAAGTGGGGCGGATTGTTCAACGCATGTAATTACGTGTGGCCTTTAGTTTTTGCCATACTGTCATCAAGTTTAACAGCACTGTCTATCCTACGTGATCCTCATATTATTAGGACTCTGGACAATGCTGTAATAGAACAAGTTTTTAGTATGTCAAGCACTGCGTGAGGTGACGATGTTGATAGACTACTCGTGGTTTTCGATATTGTACACTAGTGGTCCCGGGCAGACGTTGTCCTGCCATAAACCGCCTTCACTGTGGAACGAATTTTCGTTGAAAAAATAAGAAAGTCAGATCTCGACAACAGCGACACCTATCGGATCTAAACCTATCCTCTCTTTTAATTTGGACCCAACCACACGCAACCCAAAATTTCATTGAAAACGGTTGAGTGGTTTCAAAGTCTGTAACGGAATAGGCAGAAACAATTATTGTGTTTTATATAAATAGAATAGCTTTTGCCTGCGGATCCGCCCACGTGGTAGTTATTCTTGGAAGAAAAGGTATAAAATCCATGGAGTCATCTCAAGCTTTCTATATTTTACTATCCCATAGGAACAGTGCATTTTTCCTAGATAAAAATAGCCTATGTCTCTAAACCACCACTATATAAAATATTTTTTTTATTGGCTCGATAGGCAGACGAGCAGACGGGCCACCTGATGGTAAGTAGTCTCCACCGCCCATAGACTTCTCATGATAATAGATCATGTCGACCCCTTGCTCTCCGAAAAACTATCCCGCGGGAATAGTACATTTTTTCGGGATCAAAGTAGCCTATGTGCTATTCCAGACTATAATCTATCTCTGTTTCAACCACATCCGCACTGCCATTTTGGCATGATTGAGCAACAAATCCATCAAAAAATCTATCCAAATTTGCATTTATAATATTAGTAAGATGCTTACTTTTTTCATTTTCTTGAGTTTCACGAATGAGATAATGGTACCACCATTAAACTTATAATTAAGTTACGTATTTTTTTTTACTAATTTAAACTACCCCAGAAGTGTCTTTTAATCTAGGCTAATTACTTCTTTATTTCAAGATTGCTGCTATCCGCCTTGCAATGCCGCAGTGTCGACAGCTATTTCAAACGTGTCCTGGTTATTTATTTAAAATATAATAATATAGCTAGTTTTAAGGCTCACTGTTTTATGTCACGTTCAATGATACTGTTTTTGTGTTATGTGGGGGTTCTGCCACTCTATTTTAAGTCTTATTGACCATGCAATAGCGTGATAGGATTGATGAGCCGCGTATTTTTGGTCAGTAAGGTACATCGGAATGAGATGAATGGGCATCCAAAAATGAAATATTGTGGAACCAATTTACTCACGATACATGTATTTTGATAATCTTTGTCTGAATCTTTTACTGAATGCTATGAGTTCTTCCTATGAGTTTGTTTCGGCATTTCTTCTCAGAGTTTGTCAGGTAGGAAATATAGGCGCCATCTAGTTTAAATTATTGCAATTAAGAGTCAAATGCAATGAAGTTTTTACAGAATAAAATGAATTGATATTGTGATAAGCTCGCCCTGTCACATGATGGGACGGTTATACAAACTATTGGTGCACTTCGGTCTCACCACACTTAGACCCGAAGGTAATATTCGCCACACAAACATTCGCCTTGGTGGTGGGATCGAACCAGTGCCCCTCGTTTCGCAGCCAGCTATTCTAGAGACCATCGTTTAATTACAACCTTCTTGATTTTATTTATACAATTATATTATATTTTGACAACCTCCGTGGCGCAGCGGTCGAGTAGCCGGCTGTGAAACGAGAGGAAGGGAACCGTGGGTTCGATTTCCGCAGAGACAGTTTGTGTAACAGGCAGATATTTGTTTCGGGTCTGGGTGTTGTGGAACCGTAGTCCTTCGTAGTTCTTAATACCCACGATACAGGTGATACAGGTTTTACCTAGTGTGGGGTCGGAACTATGTGTGTGACTGTTAACTAGCTGACCCAGCGAACAGTCAATGAATGAGCAGATTTAGGATATTAAAATTAATTCAAAGTCCAGTTATCTATTAGAAAAATAAATATAAATAAAAAAAGCAAGTATTTCTATGACATGCCAGCAAGACTTTTGCTTTATTGGCCATATATTTAGGTGTATAGATTGCACTCTTCAGTGAAGCACCTTGTAATCAGGTGCAAGAATAAATAAAGCAGATGGTTTTCCGACCCGTGAACATGCAACGTATAATTGACCATGAGAAAAACATACATTTTCTATATTCATACCACAAACATTCAAGGATCGGCGTTGTGATTCGTTAATCGTCATGACGAATCCAAGACGAATTGCAGTCGTTTAAACTCAAACGGCATATTGGTTAGGATCATCAGAATCCTCGGAATGAGAACTTCTTCACCTTTGAATTTTCCTTTGAGTATCGTCGCGTAAATAAAATTGATAATCAGTTTACTACCAAACGCGTTCCGTTGCATAGTTCTGGTTGGTTTAAAATCAATTTAAAAACAGACAAATGAAAAGGAATTTAAATACAGTCACAATTGCCGAAATCGGCCCAGTGATCATAACAAATGAATGGCTAGACTGTTATGAAGTTTTTTTATGATAATTCTTTTATTGGTGAATATCATATTTTAATACTTATTATCCTATTCCGGAGGAAGACAATTTCAAAAACACAAACATCATAAAAATTGGTGCAGTCGTTCATGAGTTATAAATGGTGTAACTAACACGACTTTGTTTTATATATGTATATAGATATTGTTTGCTAAATTCAATAGATGGACCGATCAACAAATTGCTTTATATTTAATTTCGTATTGGTTCTATCGCTAGTTATCGATAGAAAAACACATAACCACAATCGCGTATATATACTGTAAGCTTTAAGTGTACGTCTTGTACGTACGTACGTACGTGAAATGCCCAAACTATACGCATCCATATCACTGTGTTGTAACGGTATCGGGGTCGATGGTCCAAAAGTTTGATTTGCGCGCAATCCGTCTGCGACCCGACGTCGTAACAAATCCGGTTGTATGGATGTTATACGAGATAGTTCCTTATGAACGCGCTTGATATGCAGAATAATGACCAAAACCGTAATCAATCAGTAATGGATCATTAACTCATCCCTTAGTAAATATAGAAAAATTTCAATACTAATGGTGATTTAATCTTCCGTTAGTATGAGTAAAAATATTGTATATATAGTAATAACCACAATAGACCAGGCTCACCAATATTGGAGATGGGCCGCTACGCAGCACCACGGATTCGGCAGCATTCCTAGTCTTCTTAGGATACCCAGGATCGTAAGCGCAGAAAAAGGCCACCGCGGGGTTTTAGCTGGTTGCGCCGCGTGGGGTGTACATAGGCCATAGGGGGTAGGGGACTCTGCCCAGCGGTTGCCGGGATGGCTATCATCCGGGCGAGGGGGATGCTGGTTCGTAAGACCGGCTAGTACAGAATAACCGTTTTATTCTTATTCCTCTTCACCCCGGGGGGCAGTAATAAAACGCTTTCCCCGCGAAAACTAAAAAAAGGCTCACCAATATAACTAGACATGATTTTTTTTAGTAACTTCTATTGTAAATTGGTCACCTACGATACAGGCAATGCCTAGTGTAGGGACCAAGAAACTTAAATTTACTAATGTGTAATACTTTCTCCCAATGCATGATGAAAATAAAGCATTATTATTATGAATCCTTCAATGTGTTATAGGTAAAATTAGTTTAGTCAAGTTTAGTCTCCGACTGACAGTTATTTAAAGTAATTAATTATGATAAAGTAATTGTTACTTATTGATATAATTTAAGGTAGATATCTGACTGCGATAGTCACACTTTATAATAAGATTAAGGGAGAAAACCCCACTAATCCAACGTTGTCTACTTTTAATTATTCTCATTTATTATGCATTGTGTTTTCGAAAGCAGCCCTAATCGCATACACCACTGACTTTTCTAAAGTAACGTGTGTAATGTGTATTCATTGTGTGTAAACATCGTGAAAAAGCCTGCATACCTAAGAATTCTCATAAGAATGTCGAAGGTATGTGAAGTCTACCAACCCGCGTTAGGCCAGCGGGGACTAAGGCCTAACCCCTGTTATTAGTAGAGGAGGCCCAGCAGTGGGAGAATATTCAATTCAGGGCTAGTAATATTATCAGTCAACATCTAATGAGGCTAACATCTCGTTATCCACTAGAGTTTGCATCGGTAAATCGTTGTTAAGCTTTCTTGAGTAGGTACTTGCTTATATGTCAAAGCCCATATCCAGTACACGTGAATCTAAAAAGAGAGGATAAAAGGTAAAATATGGATTAAGATCGGCCATGCATTGAGTACATTCAAGGGCAGTAGGGATCGCTTACAATCAGGTGACCCAGTTGCTCGTTTTCCTATAAAACGAACTACATGTCACCAACACAGTGGACATATCATACGTGATAAGTGTCTATAAGTTCTTTGGCAAGGGACCAGTGCATGCGTCACTCATTACCGCAAAGGAAATCATGTCAAACAGCACTTTTACGATGACTAATATGATAGGATAGTAAGTCAAGGACAGTGCTGATGATCTTGGCAATATTAATTAGCAAACCATGTTAATCGTCACGTAGGTGATGTTTAGTCTTCTAACGACAACTATATTAATATTAATTTAATTAGCACGGATAAGCTAATTACTCTATTATGTACTTATGACTAGTGAACTAAATTAATCAAACATGCAAATACTACATAAAATAATAATAGCTACATAAAATATAGTAAACTTAATATATTTCGTAACTACCTACATATTATTACACTCACGCCTGTAATCCCCGAAGGGGTAGGCAGAGGTGTAACCAGTACACCCACTTTTCGCCGATGTTTTTCGGTCCCATAATGTGATAGGGGCGAGCCTATCGCCATACCGGTCTCAAATTCCAGACTCCGGGCTAATACTGAGAACTTCTAGATAGATAAACCCAATAACACCCGGGATCGAACCCGAGACCTCAGCACTAAAATAAAATAAAATAAAAATCTTTATTCATCATGTAGGCATATAAAATGCACTTATGACAGGTCAAAATACAAATGGAAATTCTCCATACGGAATGAGTAATTATGGTTAGTGGCGTAGGAACTTGGAATCTACCATCAAGAGCTGGTAGACAGGGATACAACGTCGAGGATAGGACTGGAAAAGGAGAAAAGAGGATGACCGGAAAATGAAAGGAATCATGATCGTCGGTAAAGGAAGTGACGGGAGATGATGATCAGGAGAAGGACAGGAATGGGAGGGGAGAAGTTGTAACGCATGCGCAATTACAACTGCGCCACCGAGGCAGTCAATTTTATAATTTATTTTGCAATAGTGTAATATTGACTCAGGATCACCTTCCATTTAGCCGCGAACACGTCAAGATGTGGCGCACTTTCTAGGAGAGCATTGAGAATAGAACGAGCCACAGTGCGGCAAGTCAGGACAACAAACGGCTCGTGGTTCCTGTTACGTCAATAATAGGGTAGTTCCCTGTGTTTAATTTTGTACATTATTCGATATGCGAGCGAATATAATACACAAAAGAAAACCATTTGCGAAAACAGAATCAAAATTGCTTGATAATTGAGGTCACAATCTTTATTATAAATAATGGTATGGGAAAAACAGTTGCGTTCAAATTTTCACTATCTCATAACATGCATCTTTCTGCTGTTATTTGACAACTACCCCTTCCAGCTGATTTTAATGGCGTCTAATTTACTTATTACTGTTCGGATTCATGAAATTCTTTCGATAATAGGTTTTAGGTAATGTTGACTTGTTGATCAAATTAACAAAAAAAAACCGTGTTAACTACCAGTGTTTGGTACGAACAATCTACACAACTGATCATTCGGATCGGGAACAGTGCGTATGGTTCTTTACTCTTGTGCCATGGGATACTACGAGGAACAACGAAAAAAGTAAAAGAAAGGAATGATTCAAAAAAATATTTACAGTTTTATAACTTTAGTGGGGATTACTGATATATTGTTTCACAGCTAGCATGTCAATAGCAATATGTCATAGACCAAGGAAGCAGAATTCTAGTAGTATTCATATTGGCACCAAGTTTCTGAACAAGTATAACAAGATCTTTTTAATTTTGTTGAAGTGGTTCTGGATCCGGTTCTAACTAGTAATGGCTCAGCTCTAATAAAAGTATGAACAAGATTGTATGGTACTCATCAAATCTAAAATGACACGCTTCATCAAATCTCACAGCGTGCAATTTCGTATGCCTTAAGGGTCAAAATAGAGTAGCAAAGTTAATATTAATATCAGCGTATCAAAGATTTCTCAAGAACTCTCTGTCTGAATTCGACCTCATAAAGACAGACAAATGTCAAAATTAAATGGAAATTTAACTCCATTCTCAAATTCGATTCGGCGGTTCTCAGTAATAACCATCTTTGTAATTGAGGCGGCCCTAAATTTATCTCTGTAGGTTATAAGAATGTATGCCATATTTGTTATGATAGCAAGATATTGTAACAAATATGGCATACTTTCTTCGATTCGATTTCTTAAGTCACAATGAAGTACTTTAAGGTATAAATAGAATGGCACTATCGGGTTGGTGCAACTTTTCTAAAGTTTGAAGCTTTGCTGTATCGGATGGTCAGTAACACTGGCAGACTTCCAAAAAGTTTTCACCTTTAAATCCTGCTCGTGGTATAGGATAACAACCACTGTCGCGTTCCGGGCTCAGCCAGTGTACAACCAGTTTTTATCGGGGGTCTAGAGTTGGGTACGATGTTTGGCCGTGTTGCGGCCTTCTGAGTACTCTGACACTAGACACTCGACCGCTTCTTCACCTTCTTGCCCGTGGCGTAGTGTGAAGAAGCAGCAGGCCGGCATGATTGTGTTGAGTATCGGGGTATAGATTGTGTCTCGCTACTCGATAGTCTAATTGGACGACGCTGCGCTTACCATCAGGTACAGTGTGGTCACTTTGCCGTGCCCGGATAAAAGTTATAAAAAAGCATTAAAAAATCCAATTTCTTCAACGAACCCAGCTTTCCCCTACAACGTGGATGTTGATTAGGATTTGTAATGATCAATCACTAACCTATGATACTTTTTGTAATAAAAAAACTTTAAGGGCAGGCCTTGGAAGAACAAGGGCTTTCCAAATTATTCCACGACATTTGGCTTCGTTACGAAACGCTGTCTCGGCCGCGGTGCGCTTGTTCTGTGCAGGAAGCTTGTGGAACACTTTCGCCGTGTCATTTTTGTTTGTGTTTAAGCGATTATGAACAAGTTTTTAAAAACTGAGGTCGGTAAACGAGTAGGTCATACTTATAAGTGTTGTACATAGCCTGTATTTGCGCACATCATCATAGGAATATACAAAACAAGAAACCTTATACTATAGAATGTAACAACAAGCGGATAAGTGGTCTTACCGCTTAGGGGTTCCCTACTTCAAAACACAGATCGAGATCTATAGAAGTATGTGATATAAGATCCCAAAGCCCATTGTATGAATTACAATAAAGATAGGGACCATATTATGTAATTTTGTAGACCAACCACAACGATATGAGAATTCAAATGTAGATGAGTTAGCAGTTGTTTCCGATATGAATAAACAATAATGCCAATTTATTCGTCATGGTTGGTTGGTTGATTTGCCGTGAGGATTATTTTTTATTTGCTCTACAAAATACTACACTGCATCTGATGGTAGTTACAGTGCCGTTCAGATAGAGTTTCAAATGGCCGGAGACGATCATCTCTCTATTCGAATTACTTACCCGCCTGCTCAATTGCTTCTTCACGCTTCGATTAAAATTCATTATTATAAGATTATTAATTATATTTTACTTTTAAATACTCTTCTATGAAGAGATTTTATTGTAATCTGCGGGCTTTTGTCCAAAAACGTGTGAGATTAAAAATGATCTTTATAGGATGTAAAACATCACCAATGTGTTGTTATACTAGCCATGTATTAAACATTGCCACTGCTGGGCATGGGCCTCCGCTAGTAATAAGGGTAGGCCTTAGTCCACCGCACTGGCCTAATGCGGGTTGGTAGACTTTTGAAATTCGTATGAGAATTCTCAGGTACGTCGGTTTCCTCACGATATTTCCATTCACATACGACTTTCGTCTTGACAGTCCGTACCGCCACCAACTAGGCTATCGCTGCTCTCTAGTGTGTTGTTTAATACTTCCTAACTATTCTGCTATACTGAATAGCAGTTTTTTGTAATTCAATGTATGTGAGATCCATGTCGAGAGTTTTTAGGCTATTGTGAAGAGGGTGTGGAATGACACCTGTAGATGAAATAATTATGGGAATCGTTTTAACAGTTTGGACCCGCCATTGGTTTTTTGTTTCTATTCTGGCATCTGTATACTTTGTTAATTTCTCTGTAAATGTGGACGCCAGGTTATGTGTGTTAGGAATATATTTACAATGTTGTTGTTATGTCTATGAGATAAAACTTTTCTTTTGTCGTAAAATGTGATGTCTGGTCTGTTATAGTGTATTATTTTGTTAGTGATTTTGTTCCTCTTTATTAACGTGTACCTATTTTTCTCCGAACAATAGGAATAGAAGACTCACGCACGCATGCACTTAGACACCCATCAAAGATAGAATTACAAAGGATAATAACACTGCATTACGCCTGTCACTCCAGACGCAAGATATTAAGTCTCATAATGGGCTAGCCTCGACGTCATTGAAAAGAATGTTTGTCACGGTGCTGGTTGACAAAAGAGTTATAAGAACGATATATACACGATTCGATGATATTAAAACAGGATAATAAATGACCGCGTTGGTGGCGCAGTTGTGATTGCGCATACGTTACGACTGCTGTGCTGAGGTCTCGGGTTCGATCGCTGGGTCGGGTAAGGTGATATTGGGTTTTGCTATCTAGAAATTCTCAGTATCAGCCCGGAGTCTGGAACTTATGCCCGGTATCGCGATAGGCTCGCCGCCTATCACATTATGGGACCGACTTTCGGCGAAAAGTGGGTGTACTGGTTACCTACACCTCTGCCTACCCCTTCAGGATTATAGACGTGAGTGTATATATATGTATGTATGTTAATAAATGCGTGACATTGATACACTTTCTAGATGGCGGCTATATTTTTATCGCGATTATCGTTTCAGAATGTGTATAGTGTTCCACAATAATTCACTACGTTTTTATTCTTTTGCATCTTCATTTCATGCTACATTTTTATTTTATTTGACTTATATAATAAATTACTTTAATAATGATATAGACATTTATTCAGATCAAATTAGTAATCTAATACATAAATAGAAGATTAAAATATATTCTAGTATTTGGTTTTTACTTATTTTCTGCCGATCTATCATTCGGCATAGACCTCTTCAAACCTTTTCAATTCTTGTCATTCTAAGCCACTTTGTTCCACGGCACTCCTGCTACTTGTCGCCAATTATTGCTTTAATTTTATTTATTTCTAGCATATATTATGTATAAAATAAAAATACATAATGTTGATACAACTAATTAAAATATTAAGTCAATGTCGGAGATAGCAACTTTATTCCAAATTATATGAGCACAAAATAATTATATTTACCATACATTTATATCTAACCGCAACGTAAAATTTCTTTCGTATTGTATGTACACCCATATTGTCTCGTCTCTGCATCAGCCGTAGGAAGACTGGTAGAGAATGCCTCCGACATTAAGTCTGCCTTTATACATTTTGTGTATATGAAGTTTTAAATAAATAAAGTACTGGCCAGAAAATGTCATTATCCAGATCCAAAATATTTTGTGGATCATACAAACATTTATCTTGAGGTGCAGAAATCGAATTTACAGAATCTCATTTTAATGGCATCACGCCTTTGCTGCTGAGTCATAGCTCGACATAAAAAACATACGAGATAAAGTCGAACCGGAATGTGATATCTTCATCTGATACGTGACGATTGTAGACATAACTTCAAGTGTTTAACTTCCGTGTTCCTTATCGGCAAAGTTCTAGACTTTGTTACCAATGTTAGCTGTTTACTAAACGGTAGAAAGGTTTTTAAAATAGAAGGAATTATGCTGTAGATATTTATACTGCACGAATGGATTCGATCAGGTGAGTCGCACTGGCACAGAAAGTCGAAAAATGCCAGCTTATTGTCCCGTTTTAGTGATGTTTCTAGACGGTGAAAATTCTCTTTCCACCTCTATGACATAGACAATATGAGACACACATCCGTATGCAAAAAGTAATAATAATAATTAGTTTGAACACAGAAGTGGCGCACCAGGTAAATAGCTAGCTGTAAAACGACAGACAGTAGGTTCAACCCTTCAGCGAAATAAAATTTTGTGAAATAATTATTTAGGTCAAGGTGCCGTAGGACCATAGTCCTTCATAGTTTATTTTATTTTAGTATTTTGGGAAAAAATACAGCTAACACACGTTTAATAGGAGATTAGGTAACTAAAGGATTATTACAAGTTTCCACTAATAGTACACGTTTTAAACGTAACCGTCTTGTGTCAATACATAACCAACCGGTTAAGTAAAAAGTTTATGAAATAAAGATTTTCAAAGTATATTTAATGTCACTCCATGACCGTTTAAGACATTTCATTGTTATTTGTTTGTTACAAATCGAAATCTACAGTTGTATACTATTATCATAAGTATTTGCTAACATGTAATTGAAGAGTTTGCTTGCTCTTAATATTACACAAATTTTAATATGATATTGTTGTAAGGTTTGGATAAGGGAAAAAGACTTAACTTTGTTTATGGCTGTTGGGTGTATAAATATATATTTAAACTAGCTGTTGCTCGCGGCTCCGCCCGCGTGGAGGTCATGCTTGAGACAAAAAGTATACACTACAAAATACAATTTTTCATGCATTTAACTTCAAAAATGACAGATTTTCATACAAACTTTCTTCCCCTATTTTACCCCCTTCGGGGTGGAATTTCCAAAAATCCTGAAATATATATTTTATATTTTTGACTAAAAGGCCAAATACTAATTTTCATAAACTTAACTTCAAAAATGTCGGACTTTCATACAAACTATCATCCCCTATTTTACCCCCTTAGGGGTGGTATTTCCAAAAACCCTTCCTTAGTGGATGCCTACGTCATAAAAGGTACCTACTGTCAAAATTTCAAGTCTCTAACTCCAGCCGTTTTGGCTGTGCGTTGATCGATCAGTCAGTCAGTCAGTCAGTCAGTTTCTTCTTTTATATATACAGTAAGATGTTTATTATCTTCCGCGGCGTAACGTTATATTCCGCGGCAAGGCAAACCTTTCTCTGTAAAGTGTTAAATAATATGTACTCTCGCTTTCAAACGTTCGTTTATCTGATCATTATCTATGATTGATGGTTTGAATAACCTCAATGATTTAACGGATTACAGGTGTTTTGAACGTTTTAAAGTGGGTTCAATTTTTGGCCAAGTACCAGTTGTTGGATGCCCGGTATTCATTGCTATATAAAAACAGTATTGCTTTTATTTTTCAGAAGCAGTTCTCAATGCGTCTGTAATTATATGTATGTCAAGCGATGTCTTCAGTAAATGTGGAGTAAAGTTTCTTTTGTATAACGTTTTCGTTGGTCTTTCTCCATAAATTTGGTTAAGGTCTGAAGATATGTGTAAGGGAAAAATCCTCAAAGCAGTAGATCACCGAAAAGAGCAAATGGGTTACCATATGCCAAGTGTCATACCAGAGGTCACACAAAGAGCATCATCGCTGAATGCTTTAATAAAATTTTCGGAGATTTTTTTTATTTATATTTCCTTAACAACTATGTTGGAATATATGTATATGTAATATTTAAATATTATGTGTACGTTAACCACCATATAAACACACTACAAAAAAGTTTTTATTTCATAAAAAGTACACCGACTTCAATAAAAAACTATATGTGTTTTACTATTATAGGTCACTATAAAATTTGAGGTTTGCCCTCGATTTTTCTGAGATCCTATCATCAGATCCTGACTTGGTGCCAATGGGACCACCTCGGAAGTATACCCTTTTAAACAAAAAAAGAATTTCTCGAATCGGTCCAGGCGTCTTCGAGTAATCAGGTAACAAACATAAAAAAAAGATTCTAAAAAAAGTCTAACCGACTTCAAAAAAGAAGGAGGCTAACAATTCGTCGGAATCTTTTTTTTTATAAATAAAATAAAAAAATGTAAAAGGGCTGTCACATCATTGAGTCTATTGTTTCCATGATATCTTCACACTGCCAGTGATACTAAATTAGAGCGGAACACTGACTGAATTATATTATTTACTGATATTAGAAGTCAGTCCGTTCTTCAGCGAACATTTTGCACTACGGAGCATAGCACTCCCAACGGCACCACACAAATATTCGTATATTGTACCTACACATAAGTAATTCGCTTTCTTATAGTTGACCCATAGTCCCGCAATGTAGAAAGTTTAACTGACCTTAAAGAATTAATTGTAAATTGGTAAGAGAAATTTCAGTCTCTGGAAATCTCATTCATGAAGTACGAAGCAAACCTTTGTCCGTTATAGACTTTGAAACCACTCAACCGATTTCAATGAAATTTTGTGTGTGTGTGGTTGGGCCCAAATTAAGAGATAGGATAGTTTTAGAAAATTCGATACACAGAGATGACGGTTTATGGCAGGACAACGTCTGCACGGGACCACTGTATTACATGTAATACAACCGGAAGTCTAGGCTAAATTAGCTGTTCCGACATGTTTCTGTTCTTCCCGGTATCCTTCCATAGTGTTGATGGACACAGGGGTTTTAGCCAGTACAATCCGGCATACCCTGTCGTAATGACGGGAACACAATAGGATTTCCCCCATGAAAGAAAGCCGTACTGGCTACACGACAACAAAAGTATATGTATTTTTCAACGCTTTCAATTTCCAAATCAATTGCATAATAACTAGACGCTGAATTACTCTGGCATTGATTACAATTGTTTTATAATAGCAAATAATAACAGGTAACGCAATACTGAACAGACCCAATTTATGAATGGGTTAACAGCGTCCTTGAAGTCGCTGATATGACAAATGCTCTGAGGTAATAGTGGTGCAGTGGGGGTGTCGCGTGTTCGATCTGAGCAGGATGCACCTTTCTGAATCAATTTCAATAATACTCCCAACAGACACACATTTCTGTCCTCACCGTAGGGTAAAGCTGTATTATGGGTCACAAAGGCTATGGTCACACCTGGAAGCAAAACATTATGGATCATGCAAACATTTCTCTCGGTGCGGGGGTCGAACGCGCTGCCTCACGTTTCGAGCTTCGGCCGCTGCGCTACGGAGGGTGCCCACATATAGTGGATAATACAAGTGCTCAAGATAAGAAGTACAGTGCAAGAGCCGAAGGGGTATTAATCATAAATTACTATCCCATTTGAATTTCTTATTCATTTAAAACAACTTGTTTTAATTTTTTACGTAGGTATATAATAATATTAGCTGTGTTAAACATTGTCCCACTGCTTGGCCCGGGCCTCCTCTACTAATGAGAGGGGTTGGGCTTTAGTCCACCACGCTGGCGTAATGCGGGTCGGTAGACTTCACATACCTTCGAAATTCTTATGAGAATTCTCAGCTATGCAGGTTTCCTCACGAAAACATTGAACTTGAGGAAAACATTTCCTACATACCTAGTCAGGTCATAAGTATTGTCACACAGTAAAAACTTTTATTTTAGAATGCTGGCCACAAAAAAGTTTATTAAATTCGAATTTCAAATTGTTCATGTAAATAAAAATGTATACTTTTTAGAATTTTACTCATTTTTAAATATGGAGTGGACGCTTAAAGAAGACCGTGTTGCAGTAATTGCGTTGCATTGTTGCGGTTACGCGCCAATTCAAATTTTTGACATACTGAAAAATTTGAATATAACCAAAAGATTCGTTTATCGTACCATCAAACGATACAATGAAGACTCTAGTGTAGATGACAGGTCAAGAAGTGGTCGCCCTCGGTCTGTTAGGACCCCAGCAGTGATAAAAGCTGTGAAGGCGCGAATTCAAAGAAATCCCAAACGTAAGCAGAAACTGTTGGCCCTTCAGATGGGGTTAAGCAGAACCACGGTGAAAAGGGTGTTAAATGAAGACTTAGGGCTTCGGGCATATCGAAGAAAAACAGGACATCGTTTGAATGCTCGTCTAATGGACCTGAGACTGAAGAGATGCCGCGGTTTGTTGAAGCGGTACGCGGGAAAAAAATATCGGGAAATTCTTTTTTCAGATGAAAAAAATTTTACCGTAGAAGAGAGCTACAACAAACAAAATGATAAGGTGTACGCACACAGTAGTGAAGAAGCGAGCAACCGTATTCCGCGTGTCCAACGAGGTCATTTTCCATCCTCGCTCATGGTATGGTTGGGAGTTTCTTATTGGGGCTTAACAGAGGTACATTTTTGTGAGAAAGGTGTAAAAACGAATGTATTTGTGTATCAAAATACAGTCCTGACGAACCTTGTGGAACCTGTTTCTCATACCATGTTCAATAACAGGCACTGGGTATTCCAACAAGATTCGGCGCCAGCTCATAGAGCGAAGAGCACACAAGACTGGCTGGCGGCGCGTGAAATCGACTTCATCCGGCACGAAGACTGGCCCTCCTCCAGTCCAGATTTGAATCCGTTAGATTACAAGATATGGCAACACTTGGAGGAAAAGGCGTGCTCAAAGCCTCATCCCAATTTGGAGTCACTCAAGACATCCTTGATTAAGGCAGCCGCCGATATTGACATGGACCTCGTTCGTGCTGCGATAGACAACTGGCCGCGCAGACAGAAGGCCTGTATTCAAAATCACGGAGGTCATTTTGAATAAACTTTAGTGTCATAAGAATCTATGTTTTGTTAAGTTCATTTTGGTATATAAATGGTTACGTAATGAATAAACTTGTTTCAATTATTTTATATTAAACATGTGACAGAATTTATGACCTGACTAGGTATATAACTATAGATAAGTCAGGGGTGTATGCCATTAGGGATGATTTCGAACTTACAACTTTCGTTATGACAGTCCGTATCGCAACCAACTAGGCTATCACAGCTTGAAACAGGTTTGATCTTATCTGGAGTATATGTGAGAATGGTAGGTAAATTTATTATTTATTTCTTACTTAGTGCCTAATATGAATTTCACAGGTAATGTCATCAGTAAGACATTCATATGATTTGCGGCAAAGTACCCTGGTTATGTGAAGCAACACGCATGACCATATGAATATAGGGGGTGTTGGAAAAATATGGTATACATAAAAATACGACGTAAAAGCTGATTGGTAACTTATAAGTAAAGATGAAAATCTCGTAAATCTCACCTTATCTGAGTAATTGGAAATTGAAATTTGTATGAAATAATTCATTTTATGATCCCTGAAGCCACTTATAAATGCTAACGAACTATTTTTTCAGTGTTAAAATATATGTTGAAGGCAGGTCTTCATATTGAGGCTGTTGAGAGTGCTAATACCTCTCCGATCTCCAGATATAGTTAGGATGCACATCTTATGATAGTTCGGTAGAAACAACAAAAGTTCAAAACTTCACGGTTTATTAAATCATGTTGCTCCGTCATATATTTAATGTTATTTTATGCTACTATAAACAATACAATTTTTAAAAAGTGCAACAAAAATGTCTAGTCTTTTTGTATTCCATTTCATTTTTAACGGACTTCAAAAAAATGTAGGAGGTTAACAATTCGTTGAAATATTTTTTTATGTCTGTTACCCGATTACTCGAAGACGCCTGGACCGATTCAAGAAATTCTTTTTTTTGTTTAAAAGGGCATACTTCCCAGGTCCCATTGGCACCAAGTCAGGATCTGATGATGGGATCTCAGAAAAATTAAGGTTAACCCTCAAATTTTATAGTGACATAATTTTTTTTTGTTTTTTATTGAAGTCGGTGTACTTTTTATGAATTAAAAAACTTTTACTTATACTTTACTAATAAGGTGATAATGTTCAAATACAATACTATACGTGGGTATTTCACCAGTACCACCTTTATCCAACATACTGTATATCACCGTCCTCACGATGGTAAGCACATGTCACAACGCATAACTGCGTGTAATATTTTCGCTCCAGTAGTTTACTAGATTAGTCTTACGTAAAGTCTACGGTCTGAGGTTTTTTGTATTTATCATACGATGCAGTATCCCAAATATATCATTTAGGGTCGCGTATTATTCTGTAGGCGTCAGATGACCAAATTTTTTGTCGGGTCGGGTCTGTTTGTGCGACTGTTTACATTAGGTCCTCTCATATTAAGATCTCCGACATTATGACCAGCCCTGGTATAAAATCGGATGATCTTAATAAATAAACACGCCTTGATGTGTCTCTACAAACAAGACCAGCTTACATACAAGAAGTTTCGAAAGATTTTTTAATTAATTTAGACTTAATTATTTATCCTAAACGGAGCGTATATTAATATGTTTACAGTAATAGTTATATAATAACGTTCAAATATTGTTGATGTTACTTTCTATTTTGTAAACACGTTGTTGAGTTCATTGTCAATTACGCCATATATTATAAAGTATGTAAGCGATTTTAAATGTATACCCCTAATTATGTAATAAAAAATATTGCAACCATGTCTAGAGTATCAAGAGCCAAAGTTATAGCCTCTACTATTTATTTCTTCGCTGCTTATGCTGGTGGCTGGATATTCATATCCGCCTGGATAGCGACCACAGTACATAGGGTGTAAAACCCGCCATAGTGGCACACGCAAGTGTGTCGTGTTCCAGGATCAGCCAGCGTACATCCGGTTTTTGTCGGGGGTCTTGAGTTAGGGTACGATGTTTGGCCGTGTTGCGGCCTTCTGAATACTCTGACACTAGACACTCGACCGCTTCTTCACCTTCTTGCACATGGCGTAGTGTGAAGCAGCAGGCCGGCATGATTGAGTATTGAGTAGCGGGGGAAAGATCGTCTCTTGCTACTCGATACTCTAATTACAAGGCACGCGCTTGCCATCAGGTTCAGTGTGCCGTGCCAGTATAAAAAAGACAGATTTCTAACAATGTTTTCTTAAACGTTAACGTTAACGTAACGCGATTTTTTAATGCAATAATTGATCGATAAATACAACTTCAATGAGTCAGAGGTGGATGCCATTTACCCAAATTTTTGTTTTTGTGTCTACCAATTTCGTTTCGTTTTACGTTCAGGTCAATCCAGCGAATAGGGGATCTGCCATAAGATCTTTCTCATCTTTTGGACCTTGGTCTACTAGTATTTCCATTGAGACTTCGTTCCTATAAATGTGCCTAAAGAACTGTAGAATTCATAGTAGAACAGTCGACGAATCCTAGTCTTGATATATCAGATTCTTAAACTATACTCTTTATTCACACATTTTGTATCACCAATTACAATTCTAAACACATTCCACGCTTCGCCTGGTTGTTTTGTTAAACCGATAACACGTTATCAAACAATAGTTGCGTAAACTATAGAATGCGCGAGAAAGCGAATCGTTACCATGCCATTGATGCCTATAAATAGGAATTATAGTCCTTAACAATATAGTAGGAGTTTAGTCTTTAGTTCAATCTAAATGTGAGTTTTTTCAACCTTCATGACTCAGCAGGCCAGTAGCCAGCTAGTAGAGACCGCGGGATTGATCTTTGTACTACGACAAGTGTTTGTGAGATCCACAAATATTTGTTTCGGGTCTGACGATACAGTTTTGACTTAAGTTAAGTAAGATGTTAGGGGTCAGGACTATGTGGTTCCGTATATATATTACTAGATGTTGCCCGTGTGTGTTGTGCTGGTTAATTTTGGAAGAAAAGGTATACAATCCATGGATGCCTCTTAAGCTGTAATAGCTTATTCTATATTTTGCTATCCCATAGGAAGCGTGCATTTTTTCCCGGATAAAAGTGGCCTATGTCATTTTCTGATCCCTAAACTTACACTATGTAAAAACTCATGTCGATCCCTTGCTCTGTGAAAAACTAAACTCTCCCACGGGAACTGTACATTTTTCCGGGATAAAAAGTAGCCTATCTGCTATTCCGGACTATAATCTATCTCCGTGCAAAATCTCAACCAGATCCGTCCAGTCGTTGCAGCGTGATTCAGTAACAAACATCCAACCATCCATCCAAACATTCGAATTTGTAATATAAGTGGGATTAAAATATAAACCTAAGATATAGGTATTATTGTTATAAGTAAAATTGTGATGCTATTCATTGGTAAGCACCCGAACGGCTGGACTGATGTGATTAATTCTTAAAATGTTTTTAATAGCACGAATAAAGGTTTAAAAGTAAAAATATGCCTGAAATACTGGAAAATCTGAAAGAGCAGTTTTCTATGGGTTTCAATCTCCTTTGATACTGATAAACTATACGATATACGCTGTATGTTAACGTGAAGCTGCAGGTAAAAGCCAGTAAACATGATTAATGTATAAAACAATTATATAATCACTCGTGTCTAGAAGGATATTAAAAAAAGTAGGGAGTACAATACAAGCTTTTATTTCCCTAGCATTAAAGTTAAAAATAGCATGGAAGAACGGCGAGTGTTGCTAGTGTTGACGCACCGCCGGCGAGCTTATGAGTCATGACTTAATTTAATTAGGTTTAACTATCGAAATTTGAAGAATTTCGGAGAGCAATGAAAATCAAGGGCGTAGCCCAAGTGGAGTTCATCCAGGTCGGTGCTATCGTCTTGCAAAAAGTTATATTATTACAATTTATGTATAGATCATAAAACTCAATAACGCTAGTTCGGTATTTAACACAAACAGTTTGTTATTATGTATTTGTGAATTTGGATTACTTTTTATCCTGTATATTTTTATATACTATATATTTAATCAATATTGGGAAAATATAATAGAAGTAGATCCGGAAAACTAAAGGATTATGATCTTAAGTAAAGGAAGAAATGAGATGATAATCATGAGAGGATAGAATTGGAGCGAAAAAATCAATAAGAAATAATCCCGAGTCTAGCTAATCTACGCCAGTACGGTATTCACACGAATGAAGTCTCGAGCAAAAGCTTAAAAAACTTATTTCATCTAATTCAATTATACGTATACAATATTAGAAATGAGGACAAAGGAATGCTGCTGAGACCAATGCTTATGAGACAGCTGACTTGTCTAGAAATTGTGAGAAAAAACTGACAAGAGGTCTTGATTATAGAAATCATTGTGTCCCAGCTGTCAGGTTTGGAAATTTATTTTTATATGAATTTATTGTGTGCCATGGACGCATTGTCTGTCTGATACGTATTATTATTATATTTTATAGATCTTGTATATAGTCGACTCAGTGGCGTAACAGTGGATAACCATTCTGTTTGACCATAAGGGAATCGATGGCTTTATATAAATTTATTACTATAATCATTGTAAAGATGAGTGGGGCCGTTAAGAAATACAAATTTACGACACACAGTTTATTTTCATAACCTACCGCGGCCGTCTTGTAATGTTTTAATTAATAATTACAATGTGGGCGTTAAAATTACGCACTGATCTTCACGCATTTCTAATTTCTATACACAAATTATACATTTTGCTTTGAAGTTACGTAATTTTTTCTCGAAATTTTCACAATCATCTATCTCCTTTGAGATATTCTAATTTTCATTTTTGCCTGAAATACTCATTGTGCCTGGTATGGCGATAGAGTCGCTTCCTAAGTGTGTGGCTATCTTATTCCTATACCTATCACATCATGGGGCGGTAATAAGCTCGTAGTAATTTTGATAACACCTCTGCTTACCCTTTTGAGGATTACAGGTGAGCGCATGTGTATGTCTAACGGTTTATATAATTTTATACATATGGATAAGATATGCAATAAACTACATTCCCATATAACGTCGATTATGCAAAAATATTGTATTTCAGAAACTTGAACGCAAAAACATTCGCTGTTGATTACAAAATAATTCGCAGAGCATATCGCGAGAGTATATATTACATAAATAATATGTCAATTATATAATACATAAATAAAAGTTCTTAACTTCATATTAGGGTTGGGTAAAGTAACCTATAAAATGATGAGAATTCCATATTTGCCAAATAATGTTGTGTTATTTGTAAAAATATCCTTTCCAGTGCGGTATATACAATGTACTTATATAAACAATACAAAAAAATATCAAATGCGTCATCCTCGAAGAGGCACACAAAATTCGGCAGATACAATTCCAAAAACGTACCTAAATTACGAAATTATTTTTCCAAAACACAAATATACGTTCACAACAATCACATGCTACAAAATAATGTGACAGTCCACCCGAATGTACACCCCACCATACAGCACGACCGATTTTGATAGCACCTTTCTACTCCCAAGTGTGTTTAACACGACGGCTTTCGAATTCAGTCGCGTAGCACTTGCAAGTAGGGATGAACCAAGGGGCAACATTACGCAATATTGGCTCGCAATTGGTCACTATATAAGCTTGGTGGTCGGAGGCAGTAAGTAGAAAGTGAGCCAGTCCACAGGCCAAGTGTATCACTAAATCAGTCCGGCAAAACACAAGCAAGATGTACGCTAAACTCGCTGTGAGTGTACAAAAAAAACAGACCGTTAATTTTAAAATTAGCGTTATATCGAACGTTAACAAGTTATAAAATACGCTATAAAAAAGAGTGCGTTATTTAAAAAATAGTTTTATTTAATCTGTTTAAAACAATAACATAATTGTTTCAAAAGTGAAAATATAGTTAAATATGTTTTAATCCACATCAAAATTCTAATTTACTTTTACTAGTATAAATTTAAATAATCTCACTTAATTGTGAATTTTTTTTTTGCAAAATAGTTATAACAGTGTTTTTATGTGATCGATACTTTTCAAATTAAAAACAATATAATAAAGTAGCTCTTAAAAAATACCATTTTGATTATTTGTGTGACACAGTGAAATTAAAATATTTTAATATTAACATCGTGTGTTCTTTTTTATGAATGTTTCAGCTCGTCTCCGTTGTGCTTGCGGTGGTGGTTGCTTCCCCAACCCCAGGTGGCTTCGGTGGGCAGTAAGTTCAAATTTATTATATTATAATATAATAATTTTGCAGCTCTTAATTCGAAATTAATGTAAACGTAATAATATGAAGCGCGTAGTAAATAGCATGGTTAGAGACAAGAGAAGGGATATATTCCTTGATTTTATCGGTAGTAGTAATATATTACTCGTAAAACTTAAAAAATATTTCAGGCCAATAAAATTATTTTTTAGTTCGATATTTCTATAACATATCAATTAGCATAGTGACTTTAATTCTGGAGTTCGTAGTAGTTTTTAGTTTATTGTTTTCTCACCGCTTTGCTATAGAATGAAGAGGACATATTATGTTTCGATTTGATTTTTTTTGTTGCATTTGAAGTGAATAGCAGTGCTCTGCTATTGCACCACTTGATGTTGAAAAATTGGGTGTTTTAATCAATCCTGACTTACTGGATAGTGTCTAATTGCGCAGAAAATATTCTCGGATTCCGGACCCAAGCTAAAACAAAGTCAGTCAAAAATAAATTGACATCAAAACAATCTTCAATCTCTGATTCCTTTTAAATTCAAATACGATAATTTTCAAATAAACATATAAAAAACCACGACAATGAACTTATGTTTCCCATTCATTGAGAAATGTAAAAAGTAAGAAACTGCAGACATAACAGTCAAGGCCAATCTTAACACGGTTAAAAAATACTACGTAACTTGAATAATACAGAGAACGGTCGATTAACGGCGATACAGTTATACTGCACGAGACATGTCTGTTTGCGAAATAACAATTATACGTTATTTTGCATAAGGATTAAGTAGATCAGGTTAAACGAGGCTTGAAGTATTTTTACGAGACAGGAAATTATTTTTAATTTATGCAAATTAATGAGTTCTTGGATAATGTGTGTTGAGATTCTCTTTTGGTCAATTCATTTCTTATTCACGAATTAATGTTATATAAATACATACATAGCGTGTCGTGAGTATCGGCAACTATGAGGGCCTGCGGACAACACCCAGACTCGAAAGAAATCTGTCTGTTACACAAATATTTGTCTTGGTGTGGTAATCTCTTGGCATATCTCGTGTGGGGTCGGGATAATGCGTGTGACAGTTAATTTTATTATTATAACAATCGCCAGATTAAAGATCATATCTATGCTAGCTAAATACTTTTACTAAACCCATTGCGGTTTTCGTGCAACAACCACAAAGCTCTTTAAAGGTTTGTTATTATGTAACATAACGGTATTGATTCGCAGATTGTGACGTTATGCGAATTATGCTGAATTATGTAACGATAATTCATAATCCGCAATTATCTTAAATGGCATATTTGTATAATTTCTATCGCTAAATAATTTTTATTATGTTGAATTTATAATTTTTACTAGCTTCTGATTTATCCTTGATTTTTTTCTTGTGTAGTCTGACCCAATACAAATCATTTTTTTCAAATTTAAATCATTTATTTAGTAAATTAGGCAGTGGCCTATGTTAAATGTTAAAGTCCACTGGTGCTTCGTTTTAAAATTTATTCAAATTATCCATCATTCTAACACACTTAATAAAAATTAATTACATGTAGATACATTGAGATTCAGAATACACTAAATAATAAATAAGATCGCAAGTAACTGTTAAATTATGTATTATACGATGCATTGCGTTACATAATCATTACATTTACTAGATATTGCGTAAGTGATTGAAGAGGACCTCTTAGAAATACTCGTGGTCAATGATATTATATATAAAGGTACCTTTTTATATAATATGCTAATGGTAATATTGAGTGCTTGTTTGAGGACGTGAAGGGCTAAAGTGTTAAAGTATGTCTCTTTAATTTAAAATGGTACCCACTTATGACAAAGCAAGACTTTCATCGTTTTATTAAATATTTTTAATTAAATTGTATTGTAAACAATTCCATTTCAAGGGAGAGATTTTAGAAATTACATTTAAATGGCATTGGCTGTCTCTGGTCTAGTTTGAGTTAACATGCGCTTATCATCAGGTGCAGTGTGTTCACTTTGCCGTGCCAGGATAAAAAAAAATAACATGATGATTTGCAAAGTAATAAACTAGGACACGGGCTTCGGTTTATGATATTTCAGGCTGCTTATGATATTTAAGATTGTAAATTTATGCAGAGTTAAAATACTTAAAAATATAATCTGGTTTTAATAAATAACTAATAGCTAAATATGATTATTTTTACTAATACATTTTTTAATTTATTCATCGTATAAATCACGTTAAACTAATCGTTTCCACGTGTTTATTTAAACAAATATCGTCAATAACATTTAACGGTTATAGCAATTTTTATCTAGTGACGCATCCTGTCAATCTTCACACAACTCAGTTTTATGTTCAGTAAGATTTAAAATCGAACATCGATTAAATGATCTTTCAATAGCATTCGGTCGTTATCGATAATCGTTATTTGTATAACAACGAAATTTCGCTATTATGGCATACACCGATATTATCGGAAAGGTAAGCAGATGTGCAACGAGTGCATCTAAGGTTCACCGAGCCCAGTTCCATACCATGATGTGATGAGAGGCAAACTTATAAAAACTTAGGTGTGATTTAGGATCAGAAGTCAAAAGTTTTCTCAGCTATATTGTTTATAGGTACCTATTAGGCGATTCTCTAATATATAGTTGAATAATTTGTACTGAATCGAGAGAAAGGCATGGGTTCGAAATTCATAACGAGATGATTTCGATCAAATTTCATTAATCTATTAGTTACGTATAGAAAGCATGTTTTAAAATGCATAATATTATGCTTTTTATTCCTATAACATGCTGAAACTGTGTCATATAAATGACTTAGTTAACTATGCCGCCTCGGTTATCGCAAAACTCACAAATTTAAAATAGTATAGTGCCTAGCCCAGCTAACCTACTTACAGTCACACACATAGTCCTGACCTTATATTAGATCAAACCTGTATCGAGTGTCTTAGAAACTAATTGAAGCTCTCATAACACCCATACGTGAAACAAATAATGATTGTAAAAAAAGAAAATAAACTTTACTTGTTCGACACTTTATATGTCATACACAAACTCATTTAAGGAATAATATAAAAAAATGAGTTGATACCATATGACAGCCAACTCAAGACATCGGGATGGCCGCTAATTGGTCAAATCAAACAATGCGCGCTTCCCCGACTTCCTGTTTCACACTTCCGTCCCTTTTCACCAAATCACTCCCAGAAAGCGATAGTAAAGAAGTTACCCACAAAAAGTAAAAAAATACATCAACATTAGTCACGCGAGAATTGAACCCGCGGGCTCTCGTTCACAGCTAGTTTCACGACACAATAATGGAGTTTACAATATCTTATTCATCGCAAAACGCGAAAATTGTATGTTGTTATCTGTCTACATAATAAGCAAGCCGTAATGTGACAGTTCAAACATTAATCTACAGCGCGTTCATATCCGCGTAACTGATCAAGTGAAAGGCGCTTCCGCCACTCGTTCAAAGCTTCGTAAACTCCATCGAGCTTTGATACCTATTAGTTTTTATTACCACACAATAGACGTTGGATATAAGTACTAAGCGTATGAAAATGTTATCAGAATACCTTGATACATTACATTTAAGGCTGATTTTAAAGTTTTTTTTAGTTGTTTAAAAGTTTTTTTGTTAATTGTATTAGAATTCATCTGTTTAATTTTCTGATGACTTTCCAAGTATATCGAATAAATCTAATATACTGTAGATTTCCGGAAATACAGAAGGTTGATAACCCTCCGCACATGCCTTAGGCGAGAGGTTTGCCTGTCTGTCTGCCTAGATTTTTAGGAAAGCCGATGACGTAACATGTGTTGCGACGTGGGTATTATTAGGCTGTAATATGTTTACCAATTGACGTTGTCTATGATGATAGAATAATAAGATAAATCGCTTTCATGTTTGAATTTATATCTATACCTTTATGCGTTACGCAATTATCACGATTTATTAGAGTAGTTTGGCTTGTCTTTTATCAATTATTTCAAATATTTATTATCAATCACCAGTTCCATTTTAATCAGAGCAGTTCTAATCACATTTCATGTCAACGTTTAATCCAAATCATAATATCGATTCTCGTAGCCTAATCCCACATTTTCTTCTACAGCAAACATGTGACCATCCATGTGCCGTACAAGATCCATACCATCCACCATCACCACGTATCGAAGGTCCACGTGCCAGTCCACGTCCCTGTGATCAAGGAAGTCCAGGTGATCAAGGAGGTGCCGATTGTGAAACACGTCCCAGTACCGGTGGTGAAACATGTGCCGGTGCCAGTGATCAAGCACGTGGAGGTCGAGAAGAAGGTGATCGTGCCGGTTCATCATGAGCACCACCATCATGAGCAGAGCCACGGGTGGGAGAGCGAGGCGTCGCACGGCTGGAACTGATCGAACATTATGATGCTTTTAGTTTATGGTTCGTATAACAAGTCTTACTTTCTCTTGTATTGTTTTAAGAATAAGAAAAATCCCCGTGTGTAAAAATGAATCCCCTTGTCAGCCTCATTGCTGGCATGGCATGGCTGTGAAATGAAAGCTGTGTTCGATCTCCGATTCACAAATATTTTTTTTCGGATCTTGGTACCTTGGAACTGAAAGTCAGAGCAGTTTCTGATATTTACACTACAGATGATCCTAGTGGAGAGTCAGGATTATGTGTGTGACTGATGGATGTAATTTTTGTTATCATGCAAATAATGCATCACCAAATAACTGATGACAAAAATATCTAATATAATATATTACTCTGTTTGGGTAAAATTTGTAAGACATATTCCGATGGTAATTTCACTATGTCAATCCACAAAAGAAATTTCATTGACAGTCATTACATCAAGCCGTCTTTTTCGATATAATAAGATTTGGGCTAATATTTTTTTATATTAAAATTTCGGTTAATTTCAAACATCGTACTACTTTGAATTAATGTGCCTCTTAGTATGGCACCTAGTGGTAAATATGGTGCAGTCCTTGTTTAATTCGACCAATGAGGAGAGATGTTTGTACTTTTTTTAATCGTCAGAGTTATACCAGCCTGCATGATGACTGGAAACATATATATATATTGATTAAGGTAATCTTGTCCACAGATAACCTTAAGTACAATGCATCCCATGCTACTAGTGTAGTTGAATGATGATCATCACAAACCCATAGCGTCCCATCATCAAACGACGTAGAATCTGAAGTCCTTAGACAGCCAACCAGACCACGATATACGGAAGATAAACAATGAACTGCAGAAAAAGATTTAAATAATATTTTTACCACAGTAGAGATTGAATTGTAATTTAAGGATAATAATTTACAGTTTATGAGTAAAGGTGAAATAATAATAAGTTAGCGTTCTTTAGTGGCCAGACTTTGCAATTCGAAGTTTCACTTTATGATCATACGATTAGTGTCAATAATAAATCTTAATTTAAAACATTGTTCCTACCAATGAACCAATAGGAATTATGTTCGGAGTCATGATAACAATTATAATACTTCATTGGTTTATTTTTTGGTATAATGTGATTGAGATTTTTATTGAAAGCGGTGAAACTACCTTTGGACTTTCTATGTTCATGCCATGACAGTTTTCCACAACCGTCTGATTCTATGTATGCAAATACAACACTAAAATTTTCGAAGTTATCACCTTTGTTAATAAATTACTAATCATCATCCTTATTATGTGGTCTAAATATTTAATCTCTTTCTGCAAACCTCTTCAACAAATCTAACCTCGATTCACAAAAATGAATAAGTGTATATAAAATAAATATAAATGATTTATAGGATATAGTATCTTCCGTACATCGTCATCTGGTTTTGCGTCGACACGTGCGTCAGACTGTTTTTGTGTTGCTAAAAATTTAAGTGAAGTGATTCTATGAGTGCATAGCTGCTTCCACTCGTGCGCCGGGGTCTGTGACGTATGCCTCTTGGACCAGTGTGATTTGCTGCATTGGCGTTACCTAGTCAAGTTCATAACTTTGCTATAGAAATATGCATCTTGTAAGTTCAAATCGTACCAGTGGAGATAGCCTACAAGTTCTGAATAGTAATTATTGGAATTGTAAATATGAAAGAAAATGAAACTGTGATAAATGAAGTAACTGATCAACGTGTGTGTAGAAAACAGTCTGAGGTACGTGTAAAGTGTAAGAGTTACCAATATGTACATACCATAGTTACAATTAATTTTAAGTAACCAAAGAAAATAAAGATGTGGTTTTTTTTAAATATGTTTATTATTTTCCAATACCCTGTTTGAATGGCGTATTTACAACTGACAAATGAATGTAAAATGTACATTATAAAATTACATAATTGTTATTGAGATTTATTTACACCTCTCGTGCAACTGCATTTCTTATTTTGCATTAAACATTTGACGAATACTAAACTATTTACTAAAATGACAATATGAACGATGTACAATATCAGTCATAACATTATTAAATAAGAACACATAGCTAAAAATTTTAAATACGAACTCACGCACATCAAAATTAAATACATAAAAGATTATGGGGTAAATTTACATGAATACCTTTTGATTTTAAACTTAATTATATTTTAATAAGATATATTTAAACTTCACACACACCACAAATTAATATACACAAAAAGATTAAGAGGTTTTACATGATTTTTTTTTATTGACTAGCAGCTGCTAGTTGGGTCAAGAGAGCTGTCTTAGCGCCTGCAATATATACTTTAAGTTAATTAATTCATACTGAGACATAATAAAACATTTCATTTGTAATGAAACTAGTAGAAACGTAGAAAAATAACAATTGACAACACTTTATCGATTTGACCTGACACAATATAAATGAATACTCTTAAAAATACTATCTTGCAAAAAATGAATGTACAAATATTATGACATTTGCTGGATGACACATATCATAATATTTTGATGCGTATTCATCTTGTAAATTTAGTCTTCCACAAAATGCGTGGCGCGCAATGCCCACGTCAAAATTAACTTAAAGACTACACACAGAACATGCAGCTAATGTACACGGAGTAGCGTATGTATTTGTATATCAGAGGAAAACACAAGTTGGAGATGTGTGATGTACAAATGGGACAGCCGTACATGTAATACTAAATTTACACAAAAATAAATATTGCCCATGATTACCAAGTCTTAACCTCTCTCATAGCATAGCAGAAGAGTTCGTAAGTGGTGAAAGCGACAACGCTGGTCAGTTGGGCCTTGTATATGGTGACCTTGAAGCCCCTGTATAAGCCCCTGAGACCTTCCACCTTGTACATCTGCATAATGCATTTAGTAAGCCCAGTACAGCTCGCCAGGTCTTTTGATGTACTCGGAACTTGGAACCTGATGTCTGCTTTGTGTGTCTGCAAGAAATACATAATATATAGCGGTATATAGACCGATGAATCGAAAAAGGTGGTGGTTAGCTTGATGGATGCTGGATGTCCAAGATCGAAATGGTTAGCGATAATTTGGAAAGGCGTACGTCCATCAGTGACGGCGACGGCAGAAGAGATAATGGAACAATAAGTAGAACAACATTGCATCTAAGTGCACCTAGGGATAAACGGGCAAAGCATAGCAATTACTTGATATGAATGCATACCTAATTTGAAGGTTTTTGTTCTGGTACAGTAAAGTAATCATACTGAACCTGATTGTAAGAGCAGTGTCGTCAAATTAGAGTATCAAGTAGCGAGAGACAACTATGATTCGCTACTCGACACAACCATGCCAGCGTGCTGAGTAGCTACTTCACACTTTGCTCTTTGTTCTCAATCTGCTAATTTCCCACTGCACTGACAACAAGTGTTACGTTTCTCAAAATTGGTATATCACTAACTAGTGAATAACACCTATCAATGCCAAAAGGTGTATTTCTTTGTATAATATTGGGTCCTTTTATTAGTTTTTTTTACGGCTACACCGTTTTATGAGACAGCTGCTTCATCATTATAGCTGGACAATAGTTTGCGTATTTCACAGACAAGCGCACTTTCTTTTTAACTTCCTTGTACTTGGTTGATGTATCTTTTGCTATCCATTAATACTCCACTAATAAATTTAATGATAATCATGCATATATGTATTAAAAAACGTCTATTACACCAATTCGGTGCCCGATATTAAGACTATTTTAAATACTCTCAACTAGTCGACTGTTCAACGGCTACTTATTTTGTGACGCACCATACAATACATAAAAGATCTCAAAAATGTATACGATTTATTGCAGCTGGCATACTTCATCAGAGTTAAGCAGTCGGAATACTAACTAGGGTAATAAGATCATTAAACAGAGCGGCTCGGAGTGCGTGAGACTTAAAATACGAAATGGTACCTCATTATGAAACAAATGTAGGAAGTGACTAGACAGTTTTTTGTCCGAGATTATACATCGAGACATAAACATATCTAAAGCCCCGCGCCAAGAAATTCTACACATTATTAATAAGTTCCCGTTTCCTGCTCGGTACGGTAACTACTTACATAACACGGGGAAACTGCAGAACCTGTTCACAAACACAGTGTAGCACTGTGTCATTAATTAGAATGGAATGAACGTCATTTTATGTGCAAGTAAAGCAAAGAGTGGCGAGAGAGTAACATATTTATTTTAGGTTCTTTAAGCAACGTTCAAAATGTGTCGCTACACATTTTGAAGATGTCCTATAACTTTTTTAGTAGTAGATCCACTAACAGTATTTGTCTCACAGACAAATTATGTTAATAACCGTTACATGTGTTTACTAGTGGAAATTTTATCTAGACTTGAAGTTCCTCTGTAAATCAATAAAATATTACCAGCCTTGTATTACTGTACTGTCTGTTTGTCCCACCGTTGGCTATGGGCCTCCTCTACGAATGAGATGGCTTAGACCTTTGTCTAGCAGTTCCACCACGCTAGACCAATGCGGGTTATTAGACTTCACATAACAAGCAAACGATAATTAACAATTAATACACATGTAACTTTTTAAAAGTTACAGATGTATGCCATTGACTCTGGTTTCAAACCTACGACTTTCGTCTCGACAGTACCACAAGTTGCAACAAGGCTATCGCTGATTTTAAGAATGAATGATATAATCATACTTATATTATAAATGGAAATGTTTAGATGAATGGATGGATGTTTGTTACTCAATCACGCCAGAATGGCTAACCGGATGTGGTTGATATTTGGCACAAAGATAGACCATAATCTAAAATAGCATATAGGTTACTTTTTATGTTTTATGGTTACGGAAAAATACACGGTTCCTATGGGATAGCAAAATATAAAAAGGTATAATTTCTTAAGATGATTCCACGGATTTATACCTTTTCTTTAAAAAATAACTATCACACGGCCGGAGCCGCGGGCATCAGCTAGTGATGTCATATTTTACATAATTGTATTCCATCTTAAAGGCACTAAATATGTAGATTAATAATGACAGCGCACTAGACAAACATAAGTTATGCAAAATCACATACACTTATTTGCATCCTCCTCTTAGCAAGGTCAAAGGGATATGTCAAGGTCTTCGATACGGAGGCAGACATTGACCCAACTATAGTAGTGGCAAGCAACAAGTTCTCAGGCTTATGGATATTGCCAGACGCACGTTTGCAGTCTTTGTCACTACACTCGCTGAAGAGGGACAGGATTAACGTTTGGACGATGTTGAATATGCCAAATGAGATGCCGACAGCTGGACCCATCTGAAAAGGAATTTAAATGATTCAGAAATTGCATAATACAGGGATATTGTATACTAATAATACCTAACAGTCATGAAGTGGACATTTAATATTTCCAACTCCTTATATTTCTATTTGATTGGGTTAATAGACAGTTCAGTATTTGGTGTCGAAAAATGCGTGCCATTGTCGATCCTGGCTAAACAGAAGTTACAATGTGTGGGCGTGATAGCGTCTAGCCTCCGTGACGCAGCGGGCATGTAGCTGGCTGTGTAACGAGACGGCAGGCGTGATCCTTGCACCGCGACAAATGTTTATGTGATTTACAATTATTTGTTTCAGGTGTGGGTGTTGTGGGACTGTAGTCCTAGTTCTTAATACCCGCGATTTAGGTTTGACCTATTGTGGTGTCAGGACTATTGTATGACTGTTGGTTGTAAGAAACTGCACATTGTATCGATCTGGTTATATAACGTATGTATAATAATCATTTCAGCACCAACCTGCAACAAAGAAGCGTTCAGACCCTGATAGAAAGCCAGAATTCCGCCAATGGTGTACACTTCCTTGGCACCTTGGATAATGCTAGGATACTGCTCCTTGACGATCATCTGGCGGACCCTGATCACGTCCAGGGGTAACACCAGGGTTGCGCTGCAGCACCCCGCGAAGATACCGCAGATGAACTCCAGTAATGGCCTTGAATTATAGAGATGACTTTAGTTATTAAGAATTTTGAGTGGCAGAAATCCGACATTGTCTACTATATCTATATATGTAATTATAATTATTTGTTTGTGGACGATATTTGTCTATTTCTAGCTTAAAACATAACTCTGTGAGTTGTCCTAACATCTAAAATCTCTACATATCAATAAAAACGAAATAATTACATAAATAATAGCTGAACATTTCTGTAATTGTGATCTATGCAACTGCTATTTCATTTGGCACTAATTCAGAATTCAACACTTTTGTAGGCGATGCCGAAAAAACCGGACCTCATTCATGCTAATCTTGTTATATCTGACACTAGACCCTCGACCGTTTCTTCACCTTCTTGCCCATGGCGTAGTGTGAAGAAGCAAGCCGGCATGATTGTGTTGAGTAGCGCGGGACAGATCGTCTCTCGCTACTCGATACTCTAATTGGACCGCACTGCGCTTACCATCAGGTGCAGTGTGGTCACTTTGCCCTGCCAGTATAAAAAAAAAATATTTGGTAGTTATACCTTTGGGACTTTGCTCGATGCCATAAATTGATAAATAGAATGATAATAGATACAGCTACGGTTGACATTTAAGTTTATATATTACCTACTGGAAACCACATCCAAATTGGTTGTGTGGTTGTGATTATTGTGCACAAGCGAAATTAGTTTCCGATTACATATTACTAATTTCCAAAGCTGCACAAGCCATACATACTGACAACATTATAATCAGAAATAAAAGATAAAACATACATACATATAAACTCACGCCTGTAATCCCCGAAGGAGTAGGCAGAGGTGTAACCAGTACACCCACTTTTCACCGAATTTCGGTCCCATTATGTGATAGGGGCGAGCATATCGCCATACCGGGCACAGGTTCCAGACCGGGCTAATAATGAGAATTTTGAGATAGAAAAACCCAATATCACTTTACCCGACCCGGGATCGAGACCGAGACCTCGGCAAAGCAGTCGTAACGCATGCGCAATAACAACTGCGCCACCGAGGCAGTAAAAGATAAAATAAATCTATTTACTCGTTGTATATATCTTATGTTATATGTTTAGTGTATCTATGATATTTATAATTATTTTGATATTTGGTTATATAATAATAAAATAATAATAATACTAGCCCTGTATTAAACATTGTCCCACTGCTGGGCACGGGCCTCCTCTACTGAGGGGTTATATTTGAGGTTATACTGAGGGGTTTGGTTATATTACTTAGATTAATTTAAAGTATCTCGCGTTATAAGTTATTTGCACGTCTACTTCTTTTCATCTCTGCATTACCGAAGGTTCGACGGTAAAAGAATGCCTCAGGCATTAAGTCCACCTTTACATTAGAATGTATGTATGAATGGTAAATAAATATATAAAAATTTACAAGGCTGTAGTTTCTTATCACCTAATGTATTGTCTTTAGTAATTTGTTAGTTTGAAAGTCAATAATGGAGCAGAATACAGCTTGTGGCGCCTACTCAAATCTTGTGAGCAATAAATCACACAACATCAACATTGCAACTCACCTAAACTTCGAATCACTGAACTTTTCCGTTGCATATTTCGTTGACAATTCGTAAGCGTAAAACTGACTGCTCACAGCAAATACTGAATGTACCTGCCCGACATTATGACCGTGCCAAAAAGACATAATCCCTTCCTCCCGAAATATCATTCTAGTAATCCGAAACCACTTTTTTCTCTCTTCTTTGGTTAGCTGTTTCTTTTGCAGCTGGGTCCTGACTTTGATGACGTCTAATGGTTGAGTGATGAACCGTGTTGTGACCCCTGAGAAGCATCTCGCTATCAGTTTCTGATTAGCCGTCATGCTGTCGTTGCGTTGATAGCCGACCATATTTCATATTTATTCATGTTGTGTCGAAAATATTAGTTTGTTTGCGTTTTTGTGATGTACATTTTTCGTTGTTGACAGCGAGTGTCATTTTGAAGTGGAATTTTTTGAGGTTGGTTTTGAGTGGATTTTTTTTGGTCTATTATTATTATCTCGATATATCGGTGAGTTTTCTGGTTTAAAAATATTTTCGCCCTAAATATATTAGGTTGTTCGGAAATTCATTTCGTTTTTCTTTATAAAAATGAAAGACAATTTTTTTATATTTACATAAATATTTGTTGATTGTCCATACTTCTTCAGTACCTTTTACCATTTTATATTCTCCGGTTTGCATCGATTAATGCCTTTATTGTGTCCCAAATTCTATCAACTGGCCTTCCAGACGTGATGCATCTTTAAAATCAAAATTACCGGATCAAAATTTAGAAAATCAGTTTTGGCACTAGCGTTCTCTCAATACACCATACACCTCTGTTAGGATTATCAACAAAACTAAGCAAGATGGATATTTAAAAGGCACAAATACAATGTTTATGATTTTATTGATTGAATTGAACTGAACACCAGAGCGCGGAAGGCACTCTGTTTTATATTAAACATTTACTACTCCCACTTAGGTTGTCATTATTAATGTACCCCCAACTAGTCTCCTAAATACCTCCGTTATACCTTCGGTATTTCTAATAATAGGAAATACCCTAATACATCAGATATTTTTTCTTGCTTGAACGGCATTTTTAATGTTGCTTTTACTTTCCAAATATTAAAGAGTAGGTACCATCCAAAACTACTGCATAGAATCAACCAATTTTTTTCACAAGCATGCCTTGCTGATTTATCTTGGGTAAAACGAAATTATTTTCCGAACTACCTAATATATCACAGCAGTAATAGCCTAGTTGGTTTGCGGTACAAACTGTCAAACAAAAGTCGTATGTTCTTAACCAGACCAAATGGTATACACCTCTGACTTTTCTAATATTACGTGTATATTCATTATTAATAATCGCTTGCTTTAACGGCGAATGGTAATGAACCGAGAATAGGGTAGTTTCCTGCCTTTGATTTTGTACATTATTCGATATGCAACCGAATATCATACGCAAAAGAAACTCTTCTGCGAAAACAGAATCAAAATTGCTTGAGAAATGAGGTCACATATTTATTTTAAATATTGGTATGAGCAATCAATCAAAGGCATGAGCAAAATTGGTTGCGTATTGGGAACATATCGCTATTTCCCTCGCACAACGGCACAGTAACGGCGATTCTGAGAACCGTGACGTCACGTGACATATCATGCTTTATTTTACTGTCATTTGACAAGGAGCCCTTTCAGCAGATTTGAATGGCGTCTTATATACTTATTTTTATTCGGTGTCATAAAATTATTTCGATAATAGGTTTAAGGTAATGTAAAATATTGATTAAGTTAATAAAAATTGACTAAAGTACTGTATATAAATTAAGTAATCTTGTATTTAGCAATGTTCAAATGCAAATGAAAAAACAGATTTGAAGTTATTTTAATAAATGTGTTTATTGAGGTTTATTGTTTATTTTGTTACCGTCATCTCTTAAAATGCAATATACTTGAATATACTCGTTTAGATATGTAGGTAATACATTAAATTTAAATAGACAATTGTTAGCAACAATTATTTTAGACAAAAATGCTCATAATACGTCAAAATCAGTCGTAAAGATGCAATACGTGCTTACACAATTAATATAATATTAATTCTACAAAAATCCACGCATAAGTTTTTTATAGTAATTTTTTTATGATAATCAAAAAACACTTAATCCTTCCTTCTATAATTTAAAAATGCCACTTATGTCAAATAGCCCGCCAACCATCGATATCAACTACTTGAATGATAAACAGTATGTCGTAAAAGCATTGTAAAAGAATATATTCATCTTACTTTGAATAAAAATAACTATGGACAATGGTCACATGACATACCGAATAATATGGGGCATCACTACATATGAGACATATTGATATTCAGAACCTGAAATATGGGGCAAATATGACGTTGACATACGAAACTGTAATATTTGGGCCACGCTCACCTATAGGATATTGAGATGATAATATTATGAAGTTTGTACATAATACAATGTATGGTAGGGTTCACAGTATTGACATTCTGAATAATACAATCTTTTGAAATTAAACTAATTTTACGTTTTAAAACTGTAAAGTTTAATACGCCGCCATAGAATCCGTAAAATTAGTTTCATTTCAATGTATAATATTCGCGTAAACATAAGAAACCATTAAAAATATTTATGGTAAAGTTGACAGTATTGATATTCTGAACAAGATTTGATTCACGTACCATCTAAAATATCGGTTTCTTATATTTAGGGTAGGTATTTTATATTCCGTTTTGCAACACTAATCACGACATTAATTCTCCGGCAGTCAGACTAATAAAGTAACTAATACAGTTATAAAAAAATCTGTAAAAAAATTAAGTGTTTTTAATGATAAAATGTGTATATTTAAAGATAAAATATTGAAAGGTATTTATTCTCTATCAGTCAACCCAGGGTGGTCATGAAAAGACAGCAGGTGTGTGAAATATACATCAATATAGTCCGAGTAGACGAGAGATATTCATATCCGCCGGTATAAATCCCGCCGTATCGGCACACGCAAGTGTGTCGCGTTCCGGGATCAGCCAGTGTACATCCTGTTTTTGTCGGGGTCTAGAGTAGGATGTTTGGCCATTTTGCGGCCTTCTTGCCCATGGCGTAGTGTGAAGAAGCAAGCCGGCATGATTGTGTTGAGTAGCGGGGGATTGATCGTCTCTCGCTACTCGATACTCTAATTGGACCGCACTACGCTTACCATCAGGTGCAGTGCGGTCACCGTGTCGTGCCAGGATATTTTTTTTTACACAAACAAGTGTCAATTTATATGTTAACTAGCGGTCCCGGCAGACGTCAACCTGCCCGGAAAAGCAGCGCCACACCAACTGCAGCGCCATCTGCCGGGCTGATTTGTGAATCTAAACCATCCAGGTCGCCGTCCAAACGCATACAAAAAAAACATTCAAATCGGTTCAGCCGTTTAGGAGGAGTTCAGTGACATACACACGTACAGTAGAATTTTATATATTAAGATAAAGATATATTATGTAGTTGATATTAACTAACTACTTATTAAAACATCAGGTAAACAGACCCTTTCATGTTGTTATTCCCGTGCGTTCTTGCTCGAGGTACTCAGATTCATGTAGGATGCGGCATGCGTAAATCCTTTCACCTTCCAACGTTTTTTATTAATTGGCTGTCTGTTGCTCTCGTCGCCATGACAACCATCTGCTCCCCTCTCGTAGGCCGTAACGATGTTTAACCTTTCTAAATAAATATATTATAAGATGGAATATTCCAATTACAGAGGTACGAGCGGAGATTAGCTAACGTGGCGAAAATATTGATTTGTCTATGTGACATACCTATATACTTTTACATCTATATACTTTTTTTAGCAACATATCGAGTCGTTATCTAAGATGGGTATTTTAAAAGGCACATAAACTAAGATTACTAATCAATGATTAATTGTTGCACAATTTAGTGCTTAACGTTGCCAACCCCATGTCAGGATGTAAAAAAACGTCTTTGTAACAAATATCTATAAGTACCGATAGGGTGACCCTCTAAGCTGAACTACAACTAGATTAGGGTATATGCCGATGAGAACCAATAACACTACAACACTGGTAATCAAATTAACTATGAAGTGAAGATGGGCTGACTATAAACCACCAACTGGAAATAAACTGCCCTGCGCCCCGAATGCGCTGCCCTTTTTAACCGACTTCAAAAAAAAGGAGGAAGTTCTCAATTCGACGTGTATTTTTTTTATGTTTGTTACCTCAGAACTCCGTCATTTATTGACCGATTTGGAAAATTCTTCTTTTATTATAGAGAATATGCTTCCAGATTGGTCCCATAGAATTTTATCAAAATCGGATGAGTAGGTTGGTAAACCAAAATAACTTAAAAATATGCGTTGTCCGAATATACGAAACTGCGAATTTTCCTCTTCTGTGACTTTTTCAGTGGTGTTTTCTTTTGGTACTCTATCCAACGTACCTATTTTATATTTTTACCACTAAAAAGGAAAGATATAAATTATTACTTTTTAAATAATAATAAAACCGCCTTCAAAAAAACCCAGACACAACTAAACAAAAATAATTGGTTACATTTACATCAATTAATTACATACAATTTAAATCAATTATTTGCAGGGGGTGTCAGCCAAAACATGGAAAAAAAAAACAGAATAATCAGGCATAATATAAAATAAACCCATACTTGCTTTTTATGAATCTAAAAGTAAAGAAAACAACACCGGCACTGATTCCAAAAATAATTGATTTAAATTGTATGTAATTAATTAATTTATATGTGATCAATTATTTTTTGCTTTCTAGTTTCTGGGTGCTTTTCTAAAAGCTGGTTTTTGAAGGCGGTTTTAGTTTTATTTATAATGCAAACGTTCACCTCGCTCAGCCCATAAATTATTAATATACCCACAGTTATTTTCTAAAATACTTTCGGTATTTCTTATAAATGGAACTAACAATATATACTTACTTGACCTCGCTGAGTGATCCATTAACGCAGAGACTAAACCGCTGGGGCTACAAACTTGAAATTTGGGCGGGTCATGCGTTTTTTGTTATAAATATCCACTAAGAAGGGATTTTCGAGAGTTTCTAGGGGAAATAAGGGAATTGTATAGAGGTACATTTACAAAGTAAGAAGCATGAAATTTAATTTATTTACGTGTGGTTAGAGTATCAAGTAGCGAGGGACTATCTATCCCCTGCAACTCAATTCAATCATGCCGGCCTGGTGAAGGTGAAGAAGCAGTTGAAGGTCTAGTGTCAGGGTACTCAGAAGGTTCCAACACGGCCAAACATGGTACCCCAACTACTACCCCCGACAAAAAACTGGATGTACACTAGCTGACCCCGGAGCGCGACACACTTGCGTGTGCCATTATGGCGGGTTTTACACCCCGTGTGCGGTCATTATCCAGGTGGATATGAATATCCTACAACCAAATGAACAATGAAAATTTATATTTCAATGAACAATGAACCACGAAACAGCCCATGCCTTGCCTTTCCATGAGGACAACGACAAGCTTAATTAAAACCCATGATTACAAATCAATCGGGACGCGTAGTGGCGGTCAAAACGTCCAGTTGTTTATATTATTATAATTATCAGTGATAACGGTATCACTAAGCTCTCGATTGCTTATCTCGGTCACCCGCAATTTGTATTGGATAATATCATGGAAAAAGGATATTCGTAGTGGATATGCAGAGATATAGTTTTATACTAATGGACGTACATACATATAAAACTCACGCCTGTAATCCCCGAAGAGGAATAGCAATGTACACCTACTTTTAGCCGAATTTATTACGGTCCAATAATGTAATAGGGGATTGCCTATCGCCATACCGGACTCAATTCCTGACTCCGGGCTGATACTGAGTATTTCTAAATGGAAAAACCCAATATCACTTTACCCGACCCGGGGATCGAACTCGAGACCTCAGCACAGCAGTTGTAACGCATGCGCAACCGACGCAGTAAGAGGATGAGGCATACTTTTATAGTTATATAAGCTATGTTAACCGTATAATCAAAGAAGAAGATTTTTTTTTAATTGATGGCGATACTGACTAATTAGGGCCATTTTATTGTACGCTAGAGTACATAATATTGAAACCCACCACAAATCATTGAAAGTACAAACTGCGACCTTATTGCACTCGGCGATTTTTTCAAGACAACCATGGGATGGAAAATTTTAAAAGCGAAGAATATGGGATGGTAATGAGTGATCTCGATTGTACATGCGCATCTTAACTTATGATAATCATGTGTTATCGACCTTAATATTCAAGGAATATATCAACAGTTGGCGGGCTATTTAATTTAAGCGTCAATTTGAAATTTTACAGGAGAGTGGTTTTGAAGTTTTCATTTTGATTTATAAAAAAAGTCCCCTCCAAAAATTATTGTGTAGATTTTAGTAGAATTAATACATTACTTGTATAAACACGTACTGCATCTTTATGACTTGTTTTCATGCATTTATGAGCATTATTTTCTAAAATAACAACGTGCCTGGAACAAAATTAGCCCTGTTTTACCAGTTGTTTGCCAAAAAGTGCACAAAATAAATGAAACTAGGCTCAAAAGATGCAGAAAAATTTGCTCAATATTAATTATTAATTGAAATCTTTTAATGATCATGTAGGCAATTACATAGCTCTTATGAGAAGTCTGTACATTAAAAAAAAAACGTAAAGAAATTTAAGAAAAGGGATATCAGCTAATGTATACATATCAAAAAAAATCGTCTAATAGAGATAGGTTCGCCTCCTATCACAAAAATGGGTGATCTGGTTACACCTCTGCCTACCCCTTCGGGGATCTCGCTAACTGAGTCTAACAACTCATCGGTGAAATTAGTAGAATCTCCACTCTGAAAGTTGTGACATATGACCATAAGACTTTATTGTGTTAAAAATGCACGGTTTAATCCAGCCTTTGTCAGTCGCATATCTGCTCTGTCAAATGTTAAACAAGTTCGCTCTCAGATAACACATTGTAACAAAACATCTATTAGTGCCGTAATCAATATTCATCTCGTATAAATGATGTCAAAACAACTCTTTGTTTAGTTCATATATTGAAGTTAATGCTAAAATCCTTAGCCAGGGCCGGTGTTAGACGTAAGCGTGGGTAACGACCGCCCAGGGCGCCAGAAATGAAGACCATGACTGCCCTCACATGAAATATTGTTACTTGGCAGCGGCCACTTTACCGTAACGTCTTAAATTCCCAAAATCTTATGAAGTAAACGCTTATATGGTAACACTAGGATGGAAACGCTCCTGCATAATGTATTTTATAATTCAATCTCTTTTTTTGCATGTATTTGGAAACGGGGTGCTGTGTAATTTCATCTAGAGTACTGGTAGAGTTAAAACTAACACTGGCCTTAGCTCTCATTTAGACTATGTTATTCAAAATCAACTAGTGGTTTGGTGAAAAAACTTGCATGTTCTCATATCCATTCATTATTCATTTTATAAAACCTAGATAGAACTAGATGTGGCCGGCGGAGCCGCGTGCATGTTATTTTTGGAAGAAAAGGATAAAATCATGGAGGCATCTTAAACTATTACACCTTTCTCTAATTTGTTATGCCATAGGAAGCGAGCATTTTTTCAGATTGGCCTATGTCATTTTCTGATCTCTAAACTGCCACTGCGACTGGGCCGGCCACGTCTGTAGAATGCACCCAGACAGGTGGGCGACAGTCGCTACTGACTGGATACCACACTACGCTCGGCGAAGACATGGAAGGCCAAGAATGCGTTGGAGGGACGACCTAGATTCTTTTTCTAAGCAATGGCGCAATATGGCTGATGACAGAGAGGAGTGAAAGAGGAAGAGGGAGGCCTATGCCCGACAGTGGGACATAAAATCGGCTAAAAAAACTGCCACTAGACAAAAAAACATTATTAGATTATAATTTTATTATATTATTTATTAATTTGTACGACTCCGCATGTGACACTGGGCACCTCGTAGAAAATCTGGGCTTCAGTACTGCTCAGGCTTTACTATATGTACTGAAGAATAACGTTCATTGAGGGAACCTGTGGTTGGAGCAAATTGTTTAATAATGAATTCTTTTTATTTGTTCTAACAATAAAAGTAGCTTTCTTATTTTATTTTATAATTTATGAATAAAAAGATAATACTGCAATTACTTTTTTAACCTTTTCGCACGAGACCTGTTGTCTTTTAGTGCCTTACAGCATGCTCTTATTATGCTAAAACAGATATATTGCATTAAGCATATTAAAGCAAGCATAACCGATGGATTTACTTAGCGTATTGTTATATACGCCATGGACGTAGGATCAAAGTAGGGTTGCCACCCGCACTTAAAATCTAGTAGTGTACGTAATTTCAGGCTATTGTAATCTTATCTTATAGTTTGTAATAAAACGAAATTTACCGATTCTATCGCGGTTTATTCTATTTTTTGAACCCGACGTTTCGAACACTTTACAGCCTTCATGATCACGGGGGAGACTGAGTTGTATGTCGTCACCAAAGAATAGTGCAATGTTTCTACCCTCCATATAGTTGATATTTAATTTTTATTTGTTGTAGCCCGATCTACGCAGAAGGAGCTCACAATGTCTTGAGGTCTGGCAGTTGGTCTTTTGGGTTCCGATTTAATTAAATGTATAATTGGATCCCAGGCTGGTGCTAGCTTCCAACCATCTTCTCTATTGAAATTTGGATGTTTTTTAATTTCAATAGCCTTGCGAATCATCCTAGGCAGAAATAGGTGTTCTTTGGCAAGGATTTGTGGTTTGTCAAATAGAAGATAATGCTTGGAGCCTTCCTCTGAATGTTCAGCAACTGCAGACTTCGTAGAGCGTCGGTGTTTTACGTCAGCTATATGTTCTTTTACGCGAGTATTTCTTTTTGTTTGACCAATATAAGAGAGTCCACAGTCACAATCTATTTTATAAAAAGTATATAAAGTACGTGAACATATTTTATTTCACTTAGATCGAGATTCCAAGTATCCAATAAGACTCTAAAACGTTAATTTGACCCTGTTAAGCAGAAAAAATCCAATCAACATTATTTATGAAACTGAGTTAAATACATAGCCATAATCTCCTAATCAAGTTTCATGTGTGTACAAAAGATCCAGGGAGTTTGATGACATTTGCCTAAAAAAATTACATATTTTATTACCCAACTAGTTTTCAAATAATTACTGCATAGTACTATTTTAAATTCGCTGCCAAACTTTAAACTGCATTTTCTTAAAAGTATGAAAACATTAGTTGGATCTTTTCTTCTTAACAGAAGTCAATTGTAATTGAAATCGTTTTTCAATTATTAAAACCTAGCTGTTGCTCGCAGCTCAGCCCGTGTGAAACATCCACGTTGTGATTTTACAAAAAAAATAAACATATGTTTCTAAATTTCTTATCAAAAGCCTAAATATGAATTTTCAGATCCCTAACTAGAGGAATTACGGATTGCCCAAACAAACTTTCAACCCGTATTTCACCCCCTTCAAGTTTATTTGTGAGACAAAGTATAACCTATGTCCTTCTTCAAGATATAATCTATATCCTCGCCAAAGGACATCGGCAGATTTGGAATAGCATGGACAAGATATTCTTAATAACCGAAAAATAATTTGTATTTTTTGGACTTTATTTCTCATTTTTATTTTATCCTACACCGATGCAATCAGATTTAGAAGAAATATAACGATAACACAAAAATATTTCTACCTATTTTTTATTGTAAATGATCGTGGGGTTGCTATAGCTTTTGTAAATATTGTATCGTTTAGGAAATTAAACTAATATCGATATTAATAAAGATGGTAGAAAATAGTAGTTTTTTATATACCTTTAAGTTCATAAAACTTTGGAACCCTATGACCTGGCTCAAAAATACTTTATCGTAGTTAAAGTGCGTCATATCCTTGTTGTTAAAAACCATACCCCGTTTGTGTTCACCACTTAGCCCAGTTTACATAGGAAACCTGCGGATCTCCTTTCATTACGATCCGTTTAGACGTTTATTCGTGAAAATGTAACAAACAGAGTTATTTTCACGTTTATAATTTTAGTATGGATTAATAATGTTTTATTTAAATTTGTATACAGTGTAAATCTGCTTAGCAGAATTATTCGCTAACAGTAAAATAAATTTAACAAAATAATTAAGTGAAATTACCAATAATTCGTTTCGGTACGTGGTATCCCTTTTCTTGCCTTTAAACAGGTGATATTTTACTTAAAAGGTGGTAACCCTAGATCACTGCTGTGTTAGACACAGTTGACCACGACGGGCTGCGAGGAGCACGTTACGCATAGTAATCCTTATTATTTGAGTGGCTCTGAACAAATGTGCCGCTAGGAGTTTGGTAAGTGATGAATATAGTATGGGATATTTATGATGACGTACTATAATTGCTTTTCTGTTTTTATTATTTGCATGTGAGACTGGCAAGTAATTAAACTGTTTTTAGTTCAATTCGATGCGTTTTAAACACAAATTGGTATTCAACTCAGTCTGAAGTTTCTACTATCGAGTTATGAGTATTGTTGAAGTTCTTTTCATATTGAATAAAAGTTGCATAGTTTTATTTACATTTAACTCTTGCGACATTTGAAAAATAGAGAGAAATTAATTGGTGCTGAAACAAGAATATTGTATATATGACAAAAAACAAAAAAATTACTACTATATAGAAATTTAGCTTTGTAAAAGCTTCTGCAAGGGAAATCTCGGATTCCTATTCACAAAGTAAATGCGTTGGTTGCTGAAAATACATCTCATGGTAAATGAAACACTATTTATGACACGTTTGCATATGTTCAGTATTTTGTCTTCCTTTCTACTGAAGTTGAATGTCACCTAATACAGTGAGACAAAACATATTATCAGTTACGGATATATATGTTCTTATACCCAGTGTTTATTATATTAAATATGGTTTGAAAGTGCACTCTCTAGATAAGATTCTAAGTATATAAACTTCCTTCGTGGCGCAGCGGTAGTGAAACGAAAGGGTGCGTGTTCGAATACCGTATTAAAACGGTAGGCAGCGGCTTTGCTGTGCCCTGGTATTGCAAGTCTATGGGCGGCGGTGACTACTTACCATCAGGTGGCCCGTCTGCTCGTCTGCCTATCGAGGCACTAAAAAAAACAATTGTTTGTGTAATCTATAAGTGTTTTCGGTTCTGGGTGTTGTGGGACCGTGGTTCGTAGGTCGTGGATCGTCGGTGGAGCCCTTGTAGTTCTTGATACAAGTTTAATCTAATGTGGGGGTTATGTTTGACTGCTGAGTGTATTATATCAAATTCGTACTGCCGCGGTGGCGCAGTTGTAATTGCGTACCTATGCGTTACGACTGCTGTGCTGAGGTCTCGGGTTCGATCCCCGGGTCCGTACATCCGTTTTTTGTCGGGGTTTAAGAGTTAGGGTACGATGTTTGGCCGTTTCGCGGCCTTCTGAATACAATAGACTCGACCGCTTCTTTCTTGTCCAAGGCGTAGTGTGAAAAAGCAGGCCGGCATCATGATTGTGTTGAGAAGCGGGGCATAGATCGTCTCTCGCTACTCGATACTCTAATTGGACGGAACTGCGCTTACGATCAGGTCCAGTGTCGTCCCTTTGCCGTGCCAGGATAAAAAAAAACGATGGCATTATTCAGTCGGTTGCAATATTACGCCTCTCCACCGGAACAACCTTTGATGCCGTTTTCATAACTCAGGTTATTTTAAAGAATATTTACATTTGTCGTGAAAGCGAACTCACGATTTTAGAAATAGGATAGGTAGATGTGCATCACCCATAGTTCATCACCATCACTAGCCTATTGCCATCCACTGTTGGACGTAGGCCTCCCCAAGTGAACGCCAACCGTCCCAGTTTTGGGTAGCTCGCATCCATCCCCTACCCGCCCATTCTTCAAATCGTAGTTTCATCGTCGAGCTTAATCCTGTTCCTGGACAGCCTCCGTGGGGCAGCGGGCGAGTAGCCGGCTGTGAAACGAGAGCCCTTGGGTTCGATTCTCGCACCGAGAACAATGTTTTTCTTAGGTATATATATTTTTTTCCGATGTGGGTGTTGTGGGACCGTAATTCCTCGCAGTTCTTGATTTTTTTTTTTTTTTTTTTTTTTATCGTGACTCGGCAAAGTGACCACACTGCACCTGATGGTAAGTGCAGTGCCGTCCAGTTATAGTATCAAGTAGCGAGGGATAGATTATCACTCGCTACTCAATACAATCATGCCGGCCTGCTGTGTAGCTTCTTCACACTACGCCTAAAGGACCCAGGATCATAGGAAGGAGGGAACACGGTAGCTGGCAAACTGTTCCACAGCTTGATGGTGCGGCAAAAGTACGAGTTTGCGAACCTCTTAGTTCGGGCCGGGGTAGTAGACACCACAAAGCTGTGGCTCCGCAATCCAGTACGCGTGGTTCTGGTATGGAAGGGAGAGGATGGGATAAGATCAAACAATTCTTCAGAGCATTCACCATGATACAGACGGTAGAACACGCTAAGCGAGGAAATATCCCTACGCAGCTGTAGCGGCTCCAGGCTGTTACTCACGTCTGCATCATTCACAATGCGGATGGCCCGCCGCTGCAACCCGTCCAAGGCATCGAGGAGGTATTTTGCGGAACCGTCCCAGAGGTGCGAGCAGTATTCCATTCCCGGTCGCACCTGTGCTTTATATAAGCGGTAGAGCTGACCGGGCGTGAAAAACCGCCGCACCCTGTTCAGGATTCCGACCCTGCGGGAAGTGATACCCACGATACAGGTTTTACCTAGTGTGGTGTCAGGACTATATGTGTGACTGTTGAGTGTATTTCTTAGTATCCAGAGGTAATGTGTTGTCCCATGGTTGTCTGTAAGAAATTGCCTAGAGCGATAAGACCGCCATTTGTACTTTTAATATATAAATGTAATCTTTCTTTATTTTTTAATCTTAAGTGTACAATAAAGAATAAATAAAATAAAATAAATAAATAAATAATAATGTGAGCCATTTATATGCCGTTTAAGCTAGTGTCCGACCGAAGGTTCGGTTTCAGTTTCGGCAAGTTTCACTCACATACCGGTCAAAAACGTAACCCTCACTTTCGCTTCGCCGTAGTCGGGTAAAAATAATGGCAATATCAAACAAATATATATTTTTTATGAAATAAGCCAAATTTCACTAAACAATAGATTGTAACATGTCTGAAAAGTTTCGATTTCGGTTTCAGTTTCTATAGAAATTCCTTTTTCGGTCGGACACTAGTTTAAACACAACAATAAAACAAAATAATTATATTCTTATCATAATACTAGAAATAAACAAATCTAAAAAAAAATGAAAAAATATAGTCGTATAATAAATTTGGTATATTGTTTGGTATATCGGACGTATAACTTTTGCTTACAATGGGTATAAGAGATAAGGGGTACTGTAGTAATAGTCATAGCATATATTCACTGCAGCACAAAACAAAACGATCGCAAATCTACACCTATAATAGATTTTATTTGCTCGCAACTCCTTGTAATCGCAATGAGCAATGGCTACATTTGAAATACAACAATTTTATTAAATCACTCGCATTGTAAAGCAAATTTGTAAATTGTAAATTGAAAAGCAACAGCCGGGTTGGTTGCAGTAGGTACCTATGGACTGTCAAGACGAAAGTCGTATGTTCGAAACCCAAGTGGCATACACCTCTGACTTTTCTAAAGTTATGTGTGTATTAAATGTTAATTATCACTTGCTTTAACGGTGAAGGAAAACATCGTGAGGAAACCTGCATACCTGAGAATTCTCATAAGAGTTTTCAAAGGTATTTGAAGTCTACCAACCCGCATTAGGCCAGCGTGGTGGACTAGGCCTAACCCCTCTCATTAGTAGAGAAGGCCTGTGCCCAGCAGTGGGACAATGTTTAATACAGGGCTGGTATTGTTATTATTATTGTAAAGCAATTCAATTATCTGATATCCGCATTTTTGCTGGCGCGGCATTATATTCTAGAGAAATGGTTTTAATCATTTTAATTTATTAAGCTAATTATCTGTTGATTTTTATTATTAAATCATTTGCCGTAATTAAGCAAGTACATATGAGTCGTATAAAATTAAAAGCGGCAAAGTAGGACCGACTTCTATTTTGGCAATTTAAAAAACTGATATATTTTTTTTAAGTCGTAAGACTGTTGGGTTTAGTCGTACACCTTTTATGATATAAATGAACATACATGTACACTCACGCCTGTAATCCCCGAAGGGGTAGGCAGAGGTGTAACCAGTACAACCACTTTTCGCCGAATTTCGGTCCCATAATGTGATAGGGGGCGAGCCTATCGCCACACCGGGCACCATTCCAGACTCCGGGTTAATACTGAGTATTTCTAGGTAGAAAAACCCAATATCACTTTACCCGACCCGGGGATCGAACCCGAGACCTCAGCACAGCAATCGTAACGCATGCGCAATTACAACTGCGCCTCCGAGGCAGTCAGATATAAATGAAACTCTGTAAATTTCATATAATTTGATAATTAATATATTGAGTTGAGTGATGATAAAATGATGATATGATATGTGCGATGCGGACGCGTTATGACGGCGAACTGACTACTATTACCGCGCTGTTTACGGTAATAATGTTAATCCTGAAACTGCATATTTGAACGGTTGGACCGTACAAAGACAATTATACTGAATATTTGACTTTAATATAAGGAGATATTTAAATTAATCACTGACAACGTTAATAAAAAAAAATTAAGTGTGGGGTTAGAACTACGTGTGTGACTGTTGAGTGTATTTATTTAATTATTTATTTATTGCCTGCGGCTCCGCCCCTGTGGAGGTTATCTTATACTATTTTAAAATCATTTCATCGCTCACAACTACACTTTGCATAATACAGATATTCGTTCAAGCAGGTATAACTTTTGATTGAATGCACCAATTTAAATGAAATATAGACTACATATTACCTCGAGATACACTATGATTTTATTGTCGATTTTTTGTTGTATTACTATTGGACGTGATGCTTTTACAGATGGACAGACAGACAATAATTCCAAAAACAATTATTTTTGGTTTTATTACAGTATAGATGTGATTTGCTAATGTACCGCCACATTGGACACAATTTCAATCCCAATTCCAATTCCAATTAATGTGTGCTTCGTTCGAATCGGCAACTCAAATACAAATTACTTGACCTGGAATTTGAGCCTAAGACCACACTGGTTTCTAATGCACGCGTTAGCTCTAATAAGGTGAATGAAATTATGACTAGATATTTGGCACCCATGGGTATATTTTACAAATATCCTTATACACAAGGGACTAAGAGATAGGTAAATACTAGGAGTACAAGTTTTTTATGGTGCGGCAAAGTGACCACTGCACCTAATCGCAAGCAGTATCGTTCAATATCAAGTAGCTAGAGGCAATTATCATTCGCTACTCGATACTATCATGCCAGCCTGATGAGCTTCTTCACATTATTCAGGACCCAGGATTGTAGATGGAGGGAACACGTGTACCGGAATTGTTCCACAGGTTAATGATGGACGAGTAGGTACGTTGTGGATCCATGAAATGCTTTAGAATGTTAAATTTCTTAGGAGAAATAAAGATCTTTAACCGCAATTTAGTACATTAAAAATGCGCAATATCTCAGGATAATTTACCTTTCAATTTAATTCAGTTTATATCTCTGTATGATAACCTTATTACTACGTTACATTGATTTGACAATAAATATGTCTAACTAAATATATATAATAATACCAGCCTGCCGGTGGCGCAGTTGTGGTCGCGCATGCATTACGAGTTACGACCGCTGTGCTGAGGACTTGGGTTCGATCTACGGGCCGGGTAAAGTCATATTGGTTTTTTTCTGTTTAGAAATACTCATTATCAATGCAGAGTCTGTAATCGTGCCCGGTATGGCGATGGGTTCGGCCCCTATCACTTTATGGGACCTCCGAAAAGTGGGTGTACTGGTTACCCCTCTGCCTACCCCTTCAGGGATTACAGCCGTGAGTGTACATATAATAATACCAGCTCTGTATTAAACTTGTCCCACTGCACGGGCATTCTGTACTAATAAAAGTGGTTAGGCCTTAGTCCACCACGTTGGGCTAATGCGTGTTGACAGACTGACATCAAAAAATTCATTCAAATTCTTATGGTGAGTTTTCAGGTATGCAGATTTCTTTACGATATTATCTTTCACCTTTAACCAAGCGGTGATTAAGATCCATCTAGACTAATATACTCTCTAGTTTTTAATTTCTAATAGAAATTACAATTCATTTTATTTACCATACCACTTATCCTACTGCATCTTGACGAAAAAACAGACTTGGAGTTTGACACAAGTGGTAATGTTTGATGATAAATCAGCAAGAGTTATTTGTTTATATGTTATATAACAAAAAGGATTCAATAAATCCTTGCTTTAAAGTAGTGACAGTTTTAATTAGCTGTTATTTATGAAGCCTTAAATGATTTTTAGGTTTCTGTAGATCTGATGCAGAAGCTGCATCCTTGTAGTGTTCGCGGTGTTTATTATAACAAAGGCCGTCAAACCAGCAGGCGTTTCGCCTTAGTTGACTCAATTGATGTCAGTGATAAAATTGGTATCAAAATCGATACTTTCATTAACCTCACTGATACAATTACGGTATTGCAATCGGATTGACATTGTTGGAATAATCATTACATTTATTATATATCAGCTTTATACAATATGTAACAAAAACCCTGTTGGGAATTTTAATTCCGATATGAGAAAAAGAATTCAAACCCAAGCTGATACGTAAATTATCGCGATAAAAATATTTTTAATAAAATTTTATTAATTTATTTGTTTGTAAAATATGTACTTGGATTTGTTACCTCTGCAAGCAACGGTGATGCGAAGTCAGAGCAAGATAGCAAGGTGCGACGTCGGCACATCATCAAACGCGGCGGTTTCACAAGGTTCATAGTACACGTAATATCACTCAGCTGTTTATCAATGTGGCGAACGATTTCAATTTTTACCGGACTATTTTTTTTTATTTGTCAAAGCACTGACACTTATTAATAATAATGTCCACTTGACCACCTGGAAGATGGTGTTCAACATGCCCGCCTTGTATCTCTAGGTACTTATTTGTGACGTCGCGTCGGTTTACAATGTTGGATCGTACGCTTCGCAGAACTGGTGTATCAAATTTGAGTTTTTCAAATGCTGCGACTATTCGTAAGCGCATTTCCTCCTCGGAATCACACGTATTTTGGAATACAGACTGATTAATGGTGCTCCAGAGATAGAAATCCAAAGGATTCTCGGCGTTGTTCGTAAAGACTTCATGCTGCTGCATAATTTCAATCACACTTCTCGAGACACAATATCATATTAAAATTTCAAAATTTTTCAATTCATATTTTCAGTAACACATCGCACACTAAGCAAATCACACACAACTGTTACCTAATTTCGTAATGTAATAGATAAGTCCGTCCCGAAGTAATTTGCGCGACTGACTGAGGCGGGAGCGACCTTGACCGTGTACAAGGGTTAGGTAGGTCGTCGGCGCACGCGCCGGTGTCGGCACCCTTTGAACCAGCCGCGCCATTTGTACCGATTCGGCATTAGTTAGAAACGTAGGTGTAAATAACATTTTGTTCAGTTGCATTATTTTTCTACGATCATATTTATGGATGGCTATTTTGAAAACTATATTCTTAGTTTGATTTTGCAAAATTTTGTCTTTCTTTTTGTTATGCCTATACGTATACATATACGGTCCTGAAAGACCCAACAGGGTTTTTGTTATATATTGTATATCAGGTTATATATCAGTATCGAAATCGACATCAACTTTAACCTCTCATGTATCACATGGATACCAGTGTTTGGAAAAAGGTAACAAGTAGTGAGTGAAATTCAAGCCAAAATCAATTTTATTTCCATAGTGTTAAAGTTAATATCGCACGTAAGAACGGTGAGTATGGCCAGTATTTGTCCGGTAGTCGGCTACCGAATGATACCTGACGGAACATTGAAATTTATATTATATCGATTTTAACCACATTGACACCATAATCGACGGCATTGCAAAAGATATGCATTGAAGTTACTGTCATCTATACTATAATAAAGCTCTGTCTATACAATAAATATTTTTGCAAAAATTTGATCGTAACGTGTTATATTATCGATATAGAACCCAAAACAATTGATTTTGGAATTACTGTCTGTCTGTCAAGGCATCACGTCCAAGGTACTGCATTACTACAAATGAATCGGCAATAAAATTATATAATGTATCTCGAGGTAACATTTCGTCTTTATTTGTTTAAAATCGGTGCATACAATCAAAAGTTATGAGTATTTATATTTCACAATAGCTGTATTACGGCGCGGCGCTTAGGCGTCGTGAGAGATGAAGTGATATCATAATTATTATAATGATAAGATTAGAAAAGGAGATGAAATTATGCAATCGCAAGAATGCACGCACTCACTCCTGTAATGCCTGAAGGCGTAGTCAGAGGTATAACCAGTACAACCACATTTCGTCAAGTTAATTAAAATCCCATGATGTGATAGGGCACAAGCATATCTCCCGGTCGGACACAATTGCAGACTCCGGACAGACATTGAGTATTTCGTAATAGAAATCCTAATATCACTTTAACCCGACCCGGGGATTGAACCCAAGACCTCAGCAGGTCATATCGTGTACGCAATTAAAACTGCGCCAGCAAGGCAATTATTACATACATACATATACACTCACGCCTATAATCCCCGAAGGGGTAGGCAGAGGTGTAACCAGTACACCCACTTTTCGCCGAATTTCGGTCCCGTAATGTGATAGGGGGCAAGTCTATCGCCATATCAGGCACAGGTTCCAGACTCCGGGCTAATACTGAGAATTTCTAGATAGAAAAACCCAATATCACTTTACCCGACCCAGGGATCGAACCCGAGACCTCAGGACAGCGGTTGTAACGCATGTGCAATTACAACTGCGCCACCAAGGCAATTATTATACAATATAATGTATAATAATTATATACTCACACCTAAAACACTATAGGTCTTATTCTTTTTTATAACTTTATTTATTATCAACTCCCAAAGAACTATACGCAAATAAAGAGGAGATAATCTTTTAAGTATTGAAGAAAAGAAGACCACACTAAAGCATATACTGCATGGCCATAATTTTTTTAATAAAATACCAGACAATATTAAAAATCTTGATATTCACTCGTTTAAAAAAAGATAACACTGACTTCTTTCAGACAACTTCTATACTGTACAAAACTATCTAGACGACTCGCTCATAAGTAGTTTTAAGAAGTAGTAATTCATAAAATCTTTTCACTAAAGTGATATCATAAATGAATTTGTATAAATACATTTAGTGATGCTTATTCATTATAGTTCATATGTACTGCTTGTTTACTATAGACTAGTTACAAATATAATTATTAATCTTAAGCTAAATTTAAGGAACTCTTTTATATATTCATATGCTCTAGAAATAGATTTTGGCGGACCTTACCTATAAACCTAAGACCAATATAATAATATGTACCCGATGAATAATAATAATACTAGCCCTGTATTAAACATTGTCCCACTGCTGGGCACGGGGCTCCTCTACTAATGAGAGGGGTTAGGCCTTAGTCCACCACGCTGGCCTAATGCGGGTTGGCAGACTTCTCGTACCTTCGAAAAAATCTCAGATATGCAGGTTTCCTCACGATGTTTTCCTTCACCGTTAAAGCAAGCGATAATTAACATTTTAATACACACATAACTTTAGAAAAGACAGAGGTGTATGCCACTTGGGTTTCGAACTTACGACTTTCGTCTTGACAGTCCGTACCGCAACCAACTAGGCTATCGCTGCTTGTCATGAATAAACATTTTGAATTTGAATAAATAAAAAATTGTATAATTATTCATAAATAAATTGGAGATTTGTTAACCAATGTAATCGATAGATGGCGTTAACCAACAGATCTCATTTTCAAAATCGCCACAAGATACTGTCTAATAAAATCAGCTGGTAAAATAGCTTTCAATCTGAGTACGTAGAGTTGTGATACACTTCAGTTACGTATTTTTGCCGCACCATCAAGCTATGGAACAGTTTGCTAGCTACCGTGTTCCCTCCTTCCTATGATCCTGGGTCCTTTAGGCGTAATGTGAAGAAGCTAAACAGCAGGCCGGCATGATTGTGTTGAGAAGCGGGGGATAGACTGTCTCTCGCTACTTGATACTCTATCTGGACGGCACTGCGCTTACCATCAGGCGCAGTGTGGTCATTTTGCCGAGCCAGAATAAAAAAAAACGTAGACTATAAAGTAACGAGAAACAACTATCCCTCGCTACTTGATACAAACATGCCAGTCTGCTGATTTACTTCTTCACAGTAAACAGAACCCAGGGTTATAGGAAAGAGAGAATACGAGCGCCGGAGAACTTTTCCACAGCTTTACAGCGGTAAAGATACGACGAACGAACCTCTTGGTTCTAGCCGGGGTAGTAGAAAACACGAAGTTGTGGCTCCGCAAGCCAGTACGTATGGTTTTTGGATAGAAGGAAGAGCATATAGGAGGGGATAAGATTAAACAATTACTTGGAGCATTCGACATGATACAGGCGGTAGAACACGCTAAGCGAGGAAACATCCCATCGCAGCTATAGCGGTTGATAATGTCTGTATCACTCACAATGCGGATGGCCCGCCGCTGCAATCCATCCAAAGCATCGAGCAGGCACTTAGTGGTACCGTGTCAGAGGAACGAGAAGTATTACATTTCCGGCTGTACCTTCATATATAAATGGCAAAGCTAATCGTCAAATATTTAAAATCCCATGCCCATGGTAGCTGTTTTACGACAATAAGTAGTTGTGAGACATGAAGTGATTTTAAAATAAGCAATATAATAAATAGAAAATGTGATGAAATTATATAATCGCATGCACTTTAAATTAATTATCGCTTGCTTTAACGGTGAAGGAAAACATCGTGAGGAAACCTAGATACCTGAGAATTTTGAAGGTATGTAAAGTCTACCAACCCGCATTAGGCCAGCGTGGTGGACTAAGACCTAACCCCTCTCATTAGTAGAGGAGGCCCGTGCCCAGCAGTGGGACAATGTTTAATACAGGGCTAGTATAATAATAATCTATTGCCATACCTACCGGATACAATTCCAGACTCCGAGCTGATACAGAGTAGTTTGTGATAAAAAAAAACAATATCACTTTTACCCGACCCGGGGATCGAATCCGCGTCCTCACCAAATTAGTCGTTCCGCATACGTAATTACAACTGCACTACCGTGGCAGTTATTATGCAAAATAATATATGTTTATCAGGTTTATTTTCAATGTAATCGATGCAAGGCGTTTACGCTTATCTAATTTTTAAATCGACATGACAAAATTCTTTGCGGGCTAATAAAATCAGCTGGTTAAATAGCTTCCAATCAAAATAAGATGATCATGTAACATTTTTTTTATAGTATAGTTCGACAAACGAGCCAGTGGGTCACCTGATGTTAAGTGATCTCCACCGCCCATGAACATCCACAATACCGAAAGTATCATGTATGCGCTGTTTGTCGGCCTTAAAGGACAGGAATAGGGATTAGGGAAGGGAAGGGGGAATCTAGGTCTCCGGATATCTCACTTACCATACGAAACGCGACAGTAAACTGTCACTTTACGTTGGTTTTCTGTGAGACAGTGGTACTTCCCCGGTCGAGCCGGCCCGTTCATGCTGTAGACAAATATGTCTTCAGCGTGGCTCTACCACTACACACTACCACATGCGTCTATTAAAATATTTTTGTTTCATAATCTTACTGTATACTGCTAAAACTTTTGTCCTGGCACGGCAAAGTGTCCACACGGTACCTGATGGTAAGGAGAGTGCTGTCAAGAGTGATTATTAAGAAGCGAGAGACAACTATACGTCGTTACTCGACACTACCATGTCAGCCTGCTGAGGAGCTTCTTCACAGTACGCTTAAAGAACCCATGCTATGATACTGAGTTCTTTGAAGGAGGGCATACGTGTGCCGTCAAACTTTTCCACAACTTGGTGGTGCAGCAAAGATACGACTTTGCGAAATTCTTGGTTCAGGCCGGCGTACAAGTCACCACGAAGTTGTGGCTCCGCAAGCCAGTACGGGTGGTTTTGGTGTGGAAGAGGAGAATGGGATAAGATTAAACAATTACTTGGAGCATTCGCCATGATACAGATGGTAGATCACGCTAAGCGAATATATCCCTGCAGGGCTGTAGCGGTTGGTCACGTCGGCATCGTTCACAATGCGTTTAGCTAGACGCTGTAGTCCAACCAAAACATCGAGTATGCACCAAGCGGCACCGAGCCAAAGGTGCGAGCAGTATTCGATTCCCGGATGTAGCTGTGCTTTATATAATTGGCAAAGCTAATCCTGCGTAAAGTTTTTTTAATCCTGATGGTAAGCGCAATACCGTCCAGTTTGAGTATCAAGTAGCGAAACACAACTATATCTCGCTACTTGATACAATAATGAGGGCCCGCTGGTAGACATTACGCCCTCGGTGCGACTTCTTGGATTAAGATCACATCGAATACTAAATACGTAAGATACTAAGTCATTTTCTTATTGAGAGTGGAACACCTCGAAAGTGAAACAGTACAAAATGGAGATTTTTGCATGATAACGGGTTGTCATGGCATTGAATTCAGCCCTATTGGATGCCTTCGTGCATTGTATACTTTTTATGGTAACAGCTAGTTAAAAAATAGTATCGCGATTTCGATGTTATCTGCTTGCCAATGTTTTCTGGAAAGTTCTGCGTAAATAACCATTACAGATCATCCAGAAGAAAGCCCGAGCAATGCGTTCAATACATTCTGAGATTAGCGGCTATAAATAGACTGACGCGCTAGAGGATTTTACTTATGTACGACTACTGAACAATCTGTATCCATTGAAGCATGCATAAAGCTTCTCTTCTATAGAAAAGCAAAGTATAAGTCCTTTATACAAGAGCTATTGAGTTTTAGTACAATGTTTCATGAAAATAATCTTTGTAATAAACGTTATCCATACTAATACTATAAATGCGAAAGTAACTCTGTTTGTTTGTTTGTTACCTCTTCACCACTAAACGGCTGAACGGATTGTAATGAAATTTGGTAAGGGAATAGATTATATCCTGGAGAAGGACATAGGCTATATTTTTTCTCAAAAAACAACCTTGAAAGGGGTCAAATAGGAGGTCAAAATTTGTATGGGAAATTCAGAATTCCTGGACTTAGGGATCTGTAAATTCATATTTAGGCTTTTGGTAGGAAATAAATAAATACGTGTTTCAACGTTTTTGTAAAATCATAACAAAACTATGTGAACTTTATTATAAATAAATAAATAAAAAACACTTTGTTGCCACAAACATACAAAATAATTACAAATTTGAATCTGAATATGAAATATTATATAATTTTGACTTATTATTTAAAGACTATAAATACCCATTTATAAAACGGGTGTGGCAACAGGGGCAGACTCAGCTTGTGTTGACAGCATGCAGCATAACCACATCCATAGTCAACGCTGGTTTTCAGTCAACCTCATTTTCTCACTACTAGCACAACTACAGCTTTAATGCGGGTTTTATTTATTTATTTATTTATTTATTAAGCACATCCACATCATGTATATTGACAATTTCTCTTAAATTGACTTACATCTGATAAGTAGATCTGATATACACGACACTTATGGAGCGCATAACACTTGCTGAATAAGTAGCATGTATATTATATATATATATGTATACCGACTTATACTAATTATATAAAATTAAGTAAATTAAAATTGAAATTAAAACAATTGAAAAATAAAGACAAAATAATAATAATTAAAAAATTAAAAAAAATCAATAAATGAGACCATTAATTCCAGTTGTGCATATTTAGTTTTTGTTTAAAGAGCCGTAAAGAATTGGAAAAGATGTCAATGTCTGAATCGCGGGATTGGACTACATTGTATTGATCGAGGAGCCGGTGCAAAGGTGATTGAAGGCCTAAATTAGTTTTGGCAAAAGGAGCACGAAAAATTTTCTCTATTTTATACCTGGGTTTTGTTCATATTGGTAGTGAATTAAATCCTACTCCTGTATCAGTTGGTCCCTGGATCCGGTCGGAAGACACGTATTAAATGTCTGATATACGAATATAGTATTGTATAATTAGACATCGAAATAAAAAGTCTTTGCAATGGATAAACCTTTAAATTTCGATTAAGTTAAACATCGAAATAAAACGTCTTAGCAATGGATAAACCTTTAAATTTCTATCTAACACCATAATACAAGCCCTGTATTAAACATTGTCCCACTGCTGGGCACGGGCCTCCTCTACTAATGAGAGGGGTTAGGCCTTAGTCCACCACGCTGGCCTAATGCGGGTTGGTAGACACTAGCACTAGCATGGTTTCTATTGTCAAAATAAACTGCCATGGTCATTGTATCGGAAGTAGTTTAGAGTAAAGTAAATTTAGCGAATATTAATCATTTTCAGTGTCAGGGTAATTATAATATCGTGTCCGGTGGCTTTCAGTTTAATTCAACCGATGTCATTTACGAACCGGATAAATATTTGTGTAATGGTGGTTGGAAATGATCACTTAATGCCCACTAGTGACCTCGACGATTTGTAATCCGATATCTCCATACACGGGCTGAAGCTGAAGTTTCTGCTGAGACGCACAGTTAGAGTTATTTGTTTTTCTTTGTTATTTTATTCATTTATTCTTCTTCTTTGTCCTTCTTAATGACTATCGTGACCATATATTATTTGTATTGGACATTTCTAAAAAATATTGGTTACTTGGCAAGTGCAGTGGTCCTTTTAGGGGCTGTTTAGGCTCCAAGTCACTGATACCTCTTCCAGGCGGTTTCCCGGCTATGTTGATGGCTATTCCGCCGGTTATTTATTATTAATATATTATATTTATTTATTAGCAAAGTCTAGATCCGATTTGTCAAGATGCCACAACATTTCTTCTATACACGTAAATAGTTAAACACCTTTAGTAGACTTGTACAAATAATTAGAATTAGAAACCGGTAACATCTACTTCTTTAAGAATTATCTACATTATTTGAAACACTTATAGGAATTCTATTGAGACAGCAACTTTTGTAATAAAGATATATTTAAAATTAAGATATATTAATATTTCAGAATAATTTAAAAAAAAATGGAATATTCTGGATCGAATACAATCATTGTAAAACATTTAACTACATTCTAAAATTTATCAGATTCATTTTAAAAAATATATTTCCGAACTGTCCAGATCATTGTTCAATTTTCAGAAACTTACTATAGAACATATTTATTGAATATTCTAGATCAATTTGGAAAAATCTGGAATATTCCAGCGAAGTCCTCATTATTGTCGAAGAAATTTTCCAACAGACATTTTTACTACCCACATTCAACCAATTCCACCCACCATATCTATACATATATTAATTTGTTTGTGCTCTGTACAGTCTTACATGTGTTAAGTCGCTGGTGTATTAAATGAATAAATAAATAACACCCAACAGTTACACACATAGCCCCGACCCCACACTAAGATACGAGTCTTGTGTTGTGGGTATCTGGGACTACGAGAGAATTTCGGTCTCACAACACCCAGACCCCGGACACAATTATCTGTCTGTCACACAAACATTTGTCCCGGTGTGGCAATTAACCCACGGCCTCTCGTTTCACAGCCGGCTGCTCGCACAACTGCGCCACGGAGGCTATCAAAACATTGAGAAATGTCATACAATTGTACAGGACATTGAGAATACTTGGGGTAAAAACATCTGCTACGTCTAAGGCATTCATTTACTTAGGATTATCCTACTAATATTATAAATGCGAAAGTTTAGATGGATGGATGGATGTTTGTTACTCAATAACGCTACAGCGACTGGACGGATCTGGTTGAAATTTGGCACAGAGATAGATTTTAGTCAGGAACAGCACATAATAAAATAATAAAAAATAAAAAATAAAAATAGCCTTTATTCTACCACAAAACTCAATCATTTGAATTACATGAAAATTATAATTATTAACACACTACAAATAGTTTGAAGAATTAAATTAAATATATATATAATATTATTTGCATGCTATAAAATCAATTATTAATAATTATTTATGTTGTGGAAGTCGCCTCCTTGGCGTAGGCCTCCCCCAATTGCCTCCATTTTCCTCTATCTCTAGCTTGCGTCCTCCAGCCTCCTGAACTCCTCTCTTTGAACACATCCTCCCATCGCTTTTTTGGTCTTCCTCTATGTCTTTGTCCATCTCTGGGTACCCATTCCAATATTTTCCTTGCCCATCTATCTTTCTCCATTCTGCAAACATGCCCCGCCCAGTTCCATTTCAAGTGCCTTACTCTTTCTCGTATATCTGTTATTTTCGTTTTCGTTCTTACTATTTCGTTACTTATTTTATCACTGAGCCTTATGCCTAACATGCTTCTCTCCATTTTTCTTTGTTGTATTGCTAGCTTGTCTTCATCTTTTTTACGTAGAGCCCATGTTTGGCAACCATACGTTAGACAGGGAAGGAGTACTATGTCATATAACCTACTTTTTATATTGATATGAATGTCTTTATTTTTCATGATTTCTTTTAGGCTCCAATACTTTCTCCATGCAATTGCAATTCTTCTGTTTATTTCCGTTTCTGTTAGATTTGTGAACGAAATTGTTTGACCCAGGTATACATACTCGTTTACATACTCGATGGCTTCCCCGTTTACTTTTACTACTTTATTATCACCATTTGTAATGATTTTTGTCTTGGACGTGTTAAGAGACAAACCAACCCTTCTGCTCTCATCTTCCAACTCGTTGACCATGATCTCTAGTTGAACGCTTTCTTCTGCAAAAACTGCGATATCGTCAGCGAAACGCAAGTGACTCAGATACTCTCCATTTATTTTTATACCTCTGGTTTCCCAGTCGATGTTCCTAAATACCATCTCTAAAACTGACGAGAATATCTTAGGTGACAATGGGTCGCCCTGTCTTACACCCTTCTGTATAGGAAATTCCAGTCCTTCTCTTTCCAATTTTACTTTAGCTGTGCATTTCGAATAGACGTTATGAAGTAGTTCGATATATCTATCATGCATACCTTGTTCGCTTAATGCCTTCCAGATAGCAGGGTGTTCTAGAGAGTCGAATGCCTTGGTATAGTCTATAAAACATATGTACAAAGTCCTTCCGTATTCCTTTGTTTTCTCTATTAGCTGTGAAACGACGAAAATGTGATCAGTGGTTGAGAAATTTTTACGGAATCCCGCTTGTTCTGGTGGTTGGTTCTCATCTAAAGTCTTCGTTAGTCGGTTAAGTATTATTTTCGAGAAAACTTTATACATATTACTCGTGAGACTAATGGGCCTATAGTTGTTTAAGTCATCTCTATCACCTTTTTTGTGTAACAGGGTGATGATAGATTTGGACCATTGCTGGGGGGTCTTCCTTTTTTCAAGTATATTATTAAAAATGGTTTTTAAAGGTTGTTGTAACGGTTCTGATATAGACTTGAGTAGTTCGTTGGTTATGTTATCTTCCCCTGGTGTTTTGTCATTTTTTTGCGTTCTGATTGCATAATCGATCTCAGAGTTTAGTATTTCGGGTATTGTGTCATCATTGTTTATATTCTGGGTATGTATTTCAAAATTAAAATCTGTTCTATGTGTAGAGTAGAGTTTTTGGTAAAAGTTAGTGGCTTCTTCTAATATTTCGGGCCGTTTATATATATTATTTCCTCCTTTATTTTTTAAATGTGTTGTCCACTTGGATGATGTTCTAAGTTCTCTATATGCCTTCTTGATAGCTCCTGCTTTGATTATGTATTTCTCAAAAGTTTTCTTTCTGTGCGCTTTGTCGTTGTTCGCGATTTCTTTGTTGATTTGCTTGCTTATTTGTGCAATAACTTTCTTGGCTTCTTTGGTTCTTCTTCCGGTGTAGAGTTCTTTTCTTCTCTCCAGTAAACATCTCACCTTGTCGCTTAATGGGTTTTTCCTGTTTTTATTTGCCTTTGGTAGTTGAGTTATCAAGTTGTTCATAAATCTTCAAAATTATTGTATTGGATTTGCGTATCGGATGATTGCCCAATTGCGGTTGTAAACTTTTCTGTCCAGTGTTTACTATTCTCATTTGTTAATGAAGGTGGCTCTCTAGTATGTATCTTTTGTTTTTTAAAGTATCTTTTGTTTGCTTTTCCTGTATATATTTTACATCTTATCATTCTGTGATCAGTGTTGAAGTTCAGATTCTGTATTATGTCAAAGTTGTGTATTGTCAGGTTAGGGTTTGTAAGAATATAATCAATTTCTGTACGACATAAGGCGTTTGGTGCCTGCCAAGTCCATTTTTTGTTTGGTCTAATTTTGTATATACTATTCGCAAATTTAAGGTTTCTTTCAAGAGCAAACTCTACCAATCTCTGGCCGTGTGCTGTTCTTTTTCCATGAGAGTATTTTCCAAATACCGATTCTTCACCTGGATGTGCTTTGCCGACCTGAGCATTAAAATCACCCATGATTATCAATGTTTTTGTGTTTAACACTTCCAATGCACCCTCAAGCGTTTCGTAGAATCTGTTTAGTTCTTCGTCTAGACATTTTTCGGTAGGCGCATAGGCTTGAATTATAGATAAATAATTGTTGTTTGGCAGGAATATTTCTATAGAGGCCACTCTTTCTGAATAGCATTTAAAACAAACGATACTCTCTTTTAAATGCCGTTTTACTAGAAATCCAACACCATATTGTCCGTTCGTTCCCTTTGTATGATACAATATAAATTCAGGATATTCATCTACTTCTTCGTACGCTCTCCTTGTTTCAGACATACCAATTATATCCCATTTTAGGTCTTTAATAGCGTAGTTCAACTCTATGATTCTAGCATCAGATAGTAATGTTCTTACGTTTAAGCTCGTGATGTATATATGACTTGGTCTTGGATCTTTGTTTTTGTTTGGGGGGTTTTCGTCTACATCCTCCACTATGTTTCCGGTGACTAGCCAGCCTGGAGGATATTGGGAGAGGGGTTCGGATTGCTATTGAGATTCAACATTTGTTTCCTTTTCATTTGTTTGTTTGTTTGTAGTATTTAACATATAGTTGGATATATCATAAGCTTTATTCTTTTTAGAGATTTGTTGTATTTTATTTGTTGTCTCTCCCCCTACTGTGTTGCTTTTTGTAGAGTATACGGGAGATTCAGACAAGTCCCTTTTCTGTGTTCTTCTTTCTTGATTTGGTTTGTTATTTTTGATTTGGTTTTGATTTTGCTAACAGGAACAGCACATAGGCTACTTTATATCCCGGAAAAATTTACAGGTCCCGTGGGATAGTTTGGTTTTTCACAGAGCAAGGGATCGATATGATTTTTTGCATAGTGGTAGTTTAGGGATCAGAAAATGACATATGCCACTTTTTATCCCGGAAAAATAACCGGCACGCATCCTATGGGATAGCAAAATGTAGAAAGGTGTAATGCTTAAGCTGCCTCCATGGATTGTATACCTTTCCTTCCAGAAATAATATACACGCGGGCGGAGCCGCGAGCAACATCTAGTTTACAATATTTGTTATTAACTTACATCACCGTCACCTTGCACTTGCTTATACTTAACTTCTTCTTTAATAACAGACATACATACATATACCTTCACGCCTGTAATCTCCGAAGGGTTAGGCAGAGGTGTAACCAGTACACCCACTTTTCGCCGAAATAATTACGGACCTATAATGTGATGGGGGCTAGCCTATCGCCATACCGGGATTCCAGGTTCCGGGTTGATAATGAGTATTTATAAATAGAAAAATTCAATATCACTAAAACAGATGTTTAAGTAATTTAAAAAAAAAAAGTTATTGTCTGATTGAATTTACTTTTATTTATTTTCTTGTCGTTCCTGTGTAGGTACTAGGTTTGTTTATTTTTTATATTTTGTGTGTATTTTTTATATATTTTTTTTATTCTGGCACGGTAAAGTGACAGCACTGCACCTGATGGTAAGCGCATTGCGGTCCAATTAGAGTATCGAGTAGCAAGAGCCGATCCATCCCCCGCTACTCAACACAATCATGCCGGCCTCCTTCGTCACACTACGCCATGGGCAAGAAGGTGACGAATCGGTCGAGGGTCTAGTGTCAGAGTACTTAGAAGGCCGCGTAACGGCCAAACAACGTACCCCAACTCAAGACCCCTGACAAAAGTGCGTGCATTCTAAACTTATAACTGTACAAAGCTGGGAGGAGCCAACTGAAAACCAGTGTATAACTGAGCTGGCACCTCGCCACATACATATTGTTATTCTACTTGTATCTTTCTTTTCAATGTTTTATTGTGTATGTATGTAATCGTTTCAATGGATTACTGGTGAATCAAACACATAGTTTGTTTCCATTTCTTCTGTACTGTAGTTTATTGTTATTGCAGTTGAGGTGAGGCTCATCTAAGAATGCAGTCTGGGGCTTCTAAAAGCCAAGAAGAACGTTCTCCAAGGCGTCTGCCACCCATCAGTAATGGAGGCGCAGCTCACTCCGGTGAGTAAATTAATCATATCAAATATTTATTGAAGCCATAAAATGCTATACATTACAACATTTAAGTATTTTTTTTTAATTCTTGTACATTATTAGATTCTTTTTCTAAATATACAAACAACGTTCCTCAATTATGAGTAATTTCTTCACAATCTAAGAACAAGTAAAAAATGATACTATTGTCCCCGATCTACCCTACCTATATCTATTTTCACTTCTTTAAATCTGTATATACCTAGTCAGGTCATAAATTCTGTCACATGTTTAATATAAAATAATTGAAACAAGTTTATTCATTATGTAACCATTTATATACCAAAATGAACTTAACAAAACATAGATTCTTATGACACTAAAGTTTATTCAAAATGACCTCCGTGATTTTGAATACAGGCCTTCAATCTGCGCGGCCAGTTGTCTATCGCAGCACGAACGAGGTCCATGTCAATATCGGCGGCTGCCTTAATCAAGGATGTCTTGAGTGACTCCAAATTGGGATGAGGCTTTGAGCACGCCTTTTTCTCCAAGTGTTGCCATATCTTGTAATCTAACGGATTCAAATCTGGACTGGAGGAGGGCCAGTCTTCGTGCCTGATGAAGTCGATTTCACGCGCCGCCGTCAGTCTTGTGTGCTCTTCGCTCTATGAGCTGGCGCCGAATCTTGTTGGAATACCCAGTGCCTGTTATTGAACATGGTATGAGAAACAGGTTCCACAAGGTTCGTCAGGACTGTATTTCGATACACAACTGCATTCGTTTTTACACCTTTCTCACAAAAATGTACCTCTGTTAAGCCCCAATAAGAAACTCCCAACCATACCATGAGCGAGGATGGAAAATGACCTCGTTGGACACGCGGAATACGGTTGCTCGCTTCTTCACTAATGTGTGCGTACACCTTATCATTTTGTTTGTTGTAGCTCTCTTCTACGGTAAAAAAATTTTTCATCTGAAAAAAGAATTTCCCGATATTTTTTTCCCGCGTACCGCTTCAACAAAGCGCGGCATCTCTTCAGTCTCAGGTCCATTAGACGAGCATTCAAACGATGTCCTGTTTTTCTTCGATATGCCCGAAGCCCTAAGTCTTCATTTAACACCCTTTTCACCGTGGTTCTGCTTAACCCCATCTGAAGGGCCAACAGTATCTGCTTACGTTTGGGATTTCTTTGAATTCGCGCCTTCACAGCTTTTATCACTGCTGGAGTCCTAACAGACCGCGGGCGACCACTTCTTGACCTGTCATCTACACTAGAGTCTTCATTGTATCGTTTGATGGTACGATAAACGAATCTTTTGGTTATATTCAAATTTACAGTATGTCAAAAATTTGAATTGGCGCGTAACCGCAACGATGCAACACAATTACTGCAACACGGTCTTCTTTAAGCGTCCACTCCATATTTAAAAATGAGTAAAATTCTAAAAAGTATACATTTTTATTTTCATGAACAATTTGAAATTCGAATTCAATAAACTTTTTTGTGGCCAGCATTCTAAAATAAAAGTTTTTACTGTGTGACAATACTTATGACCTGACTGTGTATAAAAGAAGAAACTGACTGACTAATCGGTCAACGCACAGCCAAAGCGGCTGAGGTTAGGGACATGAAATTTTGACAGTAGGTACCTTTTATGACGTAGACATCTACTAAGGAAGGGTTTTTGGAAATACCACCCCTAAGGGACTAAAATAGGGGATGATAGTTTGTATGAAAATCCGTCATTTATGAAGTTAAACTCATGAAAACTTGTATTTTGCCTCTCAGTTCAAAAAAAATGTATAGTACATTTCAGGATTTTTGGAAATTACACCCCTAAGGGAGTATTTTGTATTGTATACTTTTTCTCCCGGTCATAACCCCCACGCGGGCGGAGCCGCGAGCAACAGCTAGTCAACAATACGTGAAGTAAAATTTTGCGCAATGTATGAGAATAATGTTCACAGATTACGGAAAATTACTCATTTTGAATTTCACTTTGGCTATTACTATGAAAATACATATTCATTTTAGTATCAGTAAGGGCAAGTATGATTACTTTCAATAATTACCTTAGTTGTCGTTAGGAACTGGTTAACGATTTATAATCACATTGTTGCCAGGTCACAATACGCCAGTAACTCAACAATCTTCGGAAAACAACAAGTGGTCTCGTTACCATACTAGGTGTTTGACCAAATACCCCTCATACTTGGACTGGTCTGTTGTTCGAACAGGGAAGAAGAAAATGGGAGGTAAGACATGTGTTTATTGAATGAAATCCGTTTGCACACACACATCGTCATGTTCGGACAATTGAGCTGCCAAAAGATTTTATTTTAGTTTTTTTTATGTTTATTTTATTATGTGGTGTTGTATAATTTCTAAGTAAATGTTTTTTATCCTGTCTTCACAAAGTGATCACACTCCACCTGATTGATGGTAAGCGCAGTGCCGTCCAATTAGAGTATCAAGTCGCAAGAAACAATATATCCAAAACAATTAACTAAAACAACACAATCATGCCGGCCTGCGGTGTAGCGGCAGAGAGGTGCAAAAGCAGTCGAGAGTCTAGTGTCAGAGTACTCAGAAAGCCGCAACACGGCCAACCATCATTGACAACCCTAGACCCCAAACAACGGAACGCGACACGCTTGCGTGTGCCACATGGCGGGTTTTACACCCTGTGTACGGTGGTCGCTATCCAGGTGGTTATGAATATCCTACCACCATCAGCAGCAAGTAAAAATGCTTGTTATTGTTTATTTAAATATTATGAATGAAATGAATTGCTAATTCCTAGGACGCATTCTGCCATAAAAATGCATAACAATAGTAACTCCATATTTATGCAAGATCTTGTTTTCATCATCAATAAACCATTAAAACCTACGATATGAATGATTGATGATGAATGATGATGTTCATTGCAATAACTTAAAAAAAACCTGACCAATATTGTATTCAAAGTTTTACGCATATTTTTGCCTTGTTTGATATTTTTTTTGTTGTTGTTTGGATTCATTTATTTTAATATTTGTTTATATTTATACATGAAATATGCTATGTTACCAATTATTTATAACAGACTTAATTGATATCATTTCGTTTAAATATTTGTCTTTACAACCGAATATCATTGATGTATTGCAATTATAAAAATTTGATTCATTTTGCGCATATTTTGCACTTGACTTAATCGGGTTAAATCTCACAAGTTCTTGTAAAAATGTTCAATTTCATAGCAAATTTTACATTATAAATATATTTAATTTTAAAATCCGAATAGCTTAATAATTTAATCCCAAGCCAGCCGACGCTCTGCCGCCCACGCCGTCTTAAGAACGTGATTATACTTAAGCCCTTTTAAAAATATGCTATTATTTTCAAATAGATAAATATTAATTAAATTGGCATTTAGAATTTTGTTCATACATTTCTTAGGTAAGCTCTAACCTGTAATTTTAGTTTAGACGGGCATTATACAATACATTAGGTGGTACTATTGGCAACTACGTAGCGCATGGGGCGAGTAGCCGGCCGTGCAACAAAAGCCGTGGGTGGGGGCAGAACTATTTTGCTATTTACATATTCGCATTTATTTTGAGGTACGAATTTGTAATATATTTAAAATAAATCACTGAAGAAAAAAGATGTTCCGATAACCTTGTCCGCCCACTAATGCCATCTATCATTTTACTAAGAACTATTTGGAAGTAAATCTCTCGTCACTGTCTCTCTAACGAATTTCGGCGTGCTAAAACGGGACAAACTATATAATGAATTTGTTTTGAAATATAGACTTCCCGTATTCAAAATTGAAATTAATTAATATTTATTGATATTACGTTCTAAACGTTATGAAATTATGTTATTTACCTTATATAGTATTAACAGTTTCACTGCAAATCAATTTAAGGCAGATTTGTTCGGGAATTCGTAGGTGGCATGAAGCATACTAACGTCGGTGTGGAGTATACACCTCAACTCGGTGGAACACAATGTTTGTTCTGGTCGCCGCATCTAGTACGTAGTACATATAGATCGCTGAAATAAATTAATGAAATAGTGAAACTCATACAACTGTTAAAGACAGAGCTTTTCACTATGTGACATGAGATCTCTCGACTGAAACGTGTCTTATTTATTTATATTCGACTAATAAAATCCGTTGTTAGTTATTTTGTCCAAAGCAAGCACGTATCGTGCATTGCCGCGTTTTGACATTGGCATATACCATTACACACAAATCGCGCCACGTTACACGTTACACGTTTGAAAAGTTATAGGGGATAATGCCCATGAGCTTATAGGTCAGAGAAAATGTGACCTCTGACCACTCTAAAAATCTAAAGTACACTCCCAATAGTACACAATTAAAATTGAAATACTTTAGGTATGTCTATTATAGAAACGCTAATAACGAATACCGTCAAACCTTTGTAATACTAAACAACTATCGAGGTACTAGCTATACCCATCCACGTATAGCAGTGAAACAAAAACAAAATCATATTGAGCTGCCATAAGTGTTTGCTTGGAGTTTCCTGCAACCATGGATTCTATGGATGAAAAGTATTTAAAAACACTTCTTTATAAAAATGCAACGTTATGTATAACATTCAAGTCAATCCATCGACTGCTTTTCAAGTTTTGCAACGACAAACATACGGAAGCTGATTTTTTATATATCAATGGTTGGCGGGCTATTTAATTTAAGCGACTTTTTTTGCGATATTGAGTTATATATATACATACATACATACATATACACTCACGCCCGTATCCCATGGGGGTAGGCAGAGACTATTGAGTGCCACAAGCTACGATTCTGACACACTTCTTTCGCCTCTTCCACATTCATACATCTTCTCATACATTTACGACGGTTGGAGGTACTTCTGATTTGCCCTTTTAGGAGAAGATCGTTTATCTGATTCGTAAACGTTCTCCTTGGGCGCCCTCTACCCACTCTTCCAGTCACATTTGCACGATAAATAGCTTTCGTAAATCGCCTTTCATCCATCCTCTCCATGTGGCCAAACCATCTCAGCATACCTCTTTCTATCTTAGTCACCACATCATTCTTCAACTCACAACGATCTCTTATCTCTCTCTATTCGATCAGCAAGGGTGACTACAAGGGAGTTATATATATATTCGGAATTAGTAGATTTTTCTGCATTTTTTAAGCCTAGTCAAATTTGTGCACTTTTTTTGTGCTAATATCAACTGGTAAAACATGGGAATTTCTTTCAGGGCACATTTATTCTAGATAATAATTTTCATAAACTATTGAAAAAATGTCATAAAGATGCAGTACGTGCTTCCATAGCTAATATATTAATTCTACTAAAATCCACGCAATAGTTTTTTTATAGTGATTTTTTCCGATAATACAAAAAAATCTTTAAACCTTTCTCCTGTACCTTTTCGCTTTTATCGAAAAGCTCGCCAACCTTCGATATAAGATTGAAGTTTGCTTCTTACTAGGAAAAATACCTAGTCATGCCAAAGATTATAGTACTAACAGTAGGCCTATTCTTGAAATCAATTCCAATTCTCAACTCGATACAGTTTCAATTCCAATATACAAAATATTGAAACTCTAACCCACTAAACTAAATGAAATAGAATATTAACGAACTAGCGTTCGTAAACACTAATCAAAAGTGGTAGAGCCACGCTGTAGACATATTTGTCTACAGCATGAATGGGCCGGCTCGACCGGGGTAGTACCACTGTCTCACAGAAAACTAACGTAAAGTGACAGTTCACTGTCGCGTTTCGTATGGAGGAGGCCCAGATTCCCTCTTCCCTTCCCGAATCCCCATTCCAGTCCTTTAAGGCCGTCAGCGCATACGTGATACTTTCGGTATTGTGGATGTTCATGGGAGGTGGAGATCACTTAACATCAGGTGACCCACGGGCTCGTTTGTCGGACTATGATATAAAAAAATACTCTATTTCAATTAGTTATGTTATACTAATAATTATGCCGTATTCAGTTAAATCGTGCGCTGGTGTTGCGTTCAAAAAAGCCAATTGTAAGTTTTCGAACCCAATCCCAATTTTAAATTTGAATCGAGTGTCAAGAGTAACTCTCCTGGTCTGTTTTGAGCCTTGACTTAAAAGCATTGACGTAAAAATTGTTTTGATTTCAGGCCATAATTCAAGGTGCTGGCAAGCGCGGTCCATGTCGTCTGTCAAAGGTACCTCTATCAAAAAACTATGTTGATGACAATTCTAATACGAAACCAAAGCTAATATCTTAATAGAAATAGCAGCGTCCCATGATGTAATAGGGTGAGCCTATACTGGGAACAGATTCCGGGCTGAAAATGGGTATTTTGTGATAGAAAAACCCAATATTACTTTTACCCGACTCGGGAATCAAAACCGAGACCCTAGCACAGCAGTCGTACCGCGTACGCATTGCGGTCACGCAATTACAACTGCGTCACCGAGGCAAAACGAGTCATAGCAGAAATATTTTAATATTAATAATCCAAACTAAGATTTTTTTTCTCCGTATCAAAATCAAACTACTAATTCCATACTTTTCAGAATCGCTTTTATATTTAATCCTCCTAATCCTAATTTCGTCTAATTTGCTAATATCATTATTGATTTCCAGATGGAGAAGAACAAGAGAACATAACACAGTATTTGGACAACAATAAAGATTTTTTGGATAATTACGTCGCCAAACGCGTCGGTCAGGACTTAGTTGAAAAATGGCTCGAGAAGAAAGTGAATATCACTTTGTGTTGATGTATTATCTAATCAAAATATGTTTTTACTCGATAATATTTCATGTGTCGTATCTTTACCATTGCAATAGCTCCTCAATGATATGAAAGCAACAGTAAAGCGTACCGTGTTAAGCGTGGTGGACTAACACTCATATTTATAAACAACTGCCTCGGTGGCGCAGTTGTAATTGCGCATGCGTTACGACTGCTGTGCTGAGGTTCGGTTCGATCCCCGGGTCGGGTAAAGTGATATTGGGTTTTTCTACCTAGAAATACTCAGTATTAACCCGGAGTCTGGAATGGTGCCCGGTATGGCTATAGGATAGGCTCGCCACCTATCACATTATGGGACCGAAATTCGGCGAAAAGTGGGTGTACTGGTTACACCTCTGCCTACCCCTTCGGGGATTACAGGCGTGAAAGTATATATGTATGTACATTACTTCGTCTTAAGCAATTAATTCAATTTGTATTATACGTCATTATGTTACTCGAGTATCCGAAACCGTTGATTGGCCAAGTCATCTTCCGTCAAGCGTTTCTTACTTGGTAATAATTCTTAATTGTAAAACAGAATCTTTACTTAAGTAATTACTTTTACTCGAGTAAAGAGTTTATCTTGATTATTAAGAGAGTAAAGGTTAACCACTTAAAGGAGGCCCGTGACTAGATTATTATTATAAATCTTAATACCAAAAAATTCCAATATTTCTTACGTTTTGTGTTTCCAACGACGACCAATTTCAAATAGTCTATTAAAATACATTTAATATTGAACTTAATGTGTTGTATCTATTACAGAATAACCAATTATCACACAATAAGACATTACAGAATCAATACATGGACGGTGGCTTCTACAAACAAATATTTATGGTACGTAGGTATATCGTGATCTTGCTCGGTATTGTGACAATTCCTTGACAAGCGTAAGTTATCGGATCAATCTAGAAACAATTAAAATTATTTCTCTGGCGCCGTGTGTGTTCTGAGAATTTGATTGTAAATACTCTTGCAGAATCGTATGCATGATTGCGTTTATCGGTTCCGAAGGAGATCTTATACAATAAATATTAACTCACATATTCCTCGATTTATTTAAACTTTTTTTTGTCGTCAGCATTGTCCATACCGTCTGTGCCCACTCTCTTGGATTTTGTCAGCGATATCGCATACTTGCAGGCTTGCTTCTTCGTTGCAGTTTATCGATCTTATTGATACCAGGCCACTGAAGTATGTATTTTCATTTTAAAGGTTCTTTTAATAGACAAGTATATTTAAAAATTTTAAATTTTACACTAGTAGCTATACTGCCTCCGTGGCGCAGTTGTAATCAGGTGTGCTCAGGTCTCGGGTCCGATCCCTGGCTCGGATAAAAGTGGGTTTTTCTATCACAAAATACTCAGCCTGGAGTCTTAAGTTGCCCGGTATGGCGATAGGCTCTTCCCCTTTGACAACGTGGGACGGTGTTAAGCTTGAGTATACTACTTCTGCCCACCTCTTCTAAGGATTACAGGTATAAGTGCATATGTAGTACCTACACTACCGAATGCCTCGCTATTGTTTTCAGTAGATTGTTGGAAGCCAACGTCTATCGGAAATCTATCTTGAACAAGAGTTATTTTTGTAGGATCTGCTGAAAAGCTTGAAAGGCGATCCAAATGAACACACAGTCCTGTGGGAGTTAGCGAAATGTATCACTACTTCTATAGGAGTAGATGCGTACCGGATCTACAAGCTGTTCCCTGATCATTCTAGCTTCGTGCAATACTTCTACATGGACCATATGGAGGTAAGATTTGGAATATGACTATACTTAACCATTACTATGTATTTGTTATGATATGCCTGTATGCATTAGTACAAGGTTTACCGAGATTATTTCTGCCATACAAGTTAAAATTTAAACGTACATAATAAGAACTACGAGAATATATTTTAGAAGGCGTATTTATTCCTGCTTACATTATATCTAACTCTACAATTTCATCGTCAAGCCTGGTCAAAACCAACCAGCACCTAGGATCCTTCTTCGTGCTGAATCCCATCAAGTCGCCCTAGTGTTGATGATCGCCAGGACTGCCACATGTCATCGAATGTCAAGAGTTGTCGATCATTCGAGATTCCCGGAAATGCCACTGTCACTATTTAAGGCATTTGGGATTAATGCTGGGGTGAGTTGAATGCAAGAATTTAATTTATTTTAATTTTGTGAACTATCGTATTCGTTTAATATACTCAATTAAAGGTATATATCAATAAGTCTGTAATGCAGCGCTACAATAAAATAATATTATGTTTTCTCTGTCAATTTTATATCTATACATGCATATCTATCAGTATCTGCTGTATATTTTGTGCGACCATCAAGAGTCAGCCACTCTAGGTAGTACACCACTATCTTAGTTTTATTTATAAAAGACTAGGCCAAAGTGCTTTTGCCAAAGTCCATTTGCCATAACGTTTGATTTTTTGGGTTTTCATCAGTACTGTCTCACTAGTGTCTGTCTAAGTCATTAAACACGATGCTGAGTCACCTGTAAGTGATTACCACCACTTTGAATGGTTACAATACCCCTGTATCATCAGTGCGTTGCCACATATTAAAAACAGAATGAGCTCTTGTATTAAAAATTCCTTTGACGTGGCAGTCTAGCTAAAACGCAAGAATTGAACAAGGATGTTGTATGAGGAAGAATTTATTTTTATTTACTTTGGCACGACAATGTGACCACACTGCACCTGATGGTAAGCGCAGTGCCTTTTCAGTATCAAGTAGCGAGAGACAATATACCTCGCTACTCAATACAATCATACTGGTCTGCTGAGTAGCTTCATTCAAATAGTACCGTTGAGGAATGATATCTTTTCAGACAATAGAAAAAAAATATATACATAGCACTAAATTACTCTCACCAATCATCTATAAAAAGATAAAGAAATAACTTTCTAGGGACTATTAAATAAGGTAAATCGTTGTAGACAACAGCAAATTACGTAATGTACCAGCCGATCCTAACGAAGTCCGGAAAGACTGCGTATATGATAGAGATGTGGAGGTTACGGGATCGATTCAAGGACTTGGAGGAGCAGATCAGCTCTAATTTCGGGGTATGGGGGAGTTTGGCACTGCACTACTGTAATATATACCTTGATAAAAAGAGGGAACGAAATATGTCCGATTTTCTGCTAGACGTTGTTAAGTAAGTTTATTTTATTTGAATATGTAAAAAATTAATTATATATATAAAGTTTCCAACTCATAGCTGATTTAAAATTTAAGTCTAAGTTTTGTTAACAATTAAACTTAACATTTAATGACTTCACAATAAATGATTACGTCGTTTTAAATGAAAATATATACCTAGCTTACAAAAAATAGAGTGCCTATGTAATTCATAACAATGTTGAGGAATATAATTGTATATTTAATGTCTTGTAATGTCTACATTACCAATTTGATTTTTAAAGATATCGTATTAATGACAACATCTAAAATAAATATTGAACCTTCTCAGGGCAATCTTCGAAGAGATGGTGTCCTTGGATCAGCTAATCAAACGAATCCTGGAGTTCGCGCAAAGACTTGTCAATGCAGACCGAGCCTCCCTCTTTTTGGTGGATTACAGAAACTCTGAGCTTGTCTCTACGGTTTTTGATTTACAATTCGATCCAGTACTAAATATGGATATGGAAAAAAAGGAAATCAGGATGCCAATAAATCGAGGAATAGCTGGCTACGTGGCGACGTCTGGAGAGACCATGAATATACCTGATGCTTACTCGGATGATCGGTTTAATAGGTAAGTGAATTATTTACATTTGACATTTACATTGTGACAACCATGATCTTGCATACTATTTGGCTTAAGGTAGGCATCCGACGCGAAGGTCGCACACAATGGTGGCGATAATGCAGCTTTCATTTCACGACATTAGTGTTAATAGCAAACTAGTGTGACGACGAGAGAATATAACTCGTTGTTGCAATGATGTTATGGACTGGTGTGACGAAGAGTCTGTAAGTCTAATATTTTCTTAATTATACCGTACAAGGTGGAATGAAATAATTATATGTTACATAACCTCTATTTAGAGCTATGGAATTTGCCAGTCACATTAATTACGTAATATATGTATCTTCATTTCGAGTTTTTATAGGAGAAGTCGGAAAATAAAGAACTTAGTCATTTGATGGCAATATATTTTCACCGTTCGATAGACACCAACATTATTAGAAGAAATTATCCCTTAAAAGAAAGATATGGGAATTGAAAAAGAGAGGTTTTAGGTATGCTCGCTGCTCGAAATGCAAAATTGATACTTGTCTTTGGATTTCTAGCTACACTCTACTACTTATGAGCTATTTAGACAACTAAGGTCCAAAACAGATAACATTTTAACTTGGGGCCAAATTACATTAATTAGCACTACTTGAGGGATTTAAACAGTAGTTTTTTAATGTTCTATATATTTTATGCTACTCAAGCTACATATTGGTAAACGTATAAAATTTTGATACATCAAAGTTAAATGATCTGATAGAATTTAGGTAAAAGAAACTAGGATTGAAAATATATATAGAGATTTGTAATTACATAGTTAGAATAAAAATTCCAGAGTGACAACCAAAAACTATAAAACAACATAGACAAGAAACGCCGACAGCCAGTAACAATATAAAGACGTTTAGTTTATATATAAATTATATTCTAACATGATCAAATGATTACATTTTATGAGTAGTTCCAAAACTAAACTTATCTTATAAAACACGTAGGGAGATTAGTGCTACTCCAATTATCTATAGTTTCGACGTAAAACAATTTCAAGCACGGAATTAATTCCTTGTGGGTTGTGAGCTAAACAAAGACCGAAATAATGATCAACTTTCTATAACTATTTTAATTGTGTCATTAATGAAAATCAAATGCCTAACATGGAAACCATGTTCAATATCATTGTTTATTAATGCAGGGAAGTAGATGAAGCGACTGGTTATAAAACAATAAGCATCCTCTGTATGCCGATTAACGTCGAAGGCAAAGTCATCGGCGTCGTCCAGATGGTGAACAAGCGCAACGGCGATAACTTCGGCCACGAAGACGAAGCAGCTTTTGAGATCTTCTCGACGTTCTTCGGGTTGGCTCTCCATCATGCCCGACTCTATGACAGAATCATGAAGAAGGAACAAAAATACAGAGTGGCTTTAGAAGTGTTGAGCTATCATAACACTTGTAGGGAGAACGAAGTACAAGCGATGCTTGCGAATAAAGAGCCAATAACAGTGGATCTTAAGAGCTTTTACTTAGATTCATTCCAGTTCGATGAATTTCAAAAGTGCAAATGTGTGATCACAATGTTCAATGACCTGTTCGACTTGTCAAACTTCGATATAAGCACGTTGACCAGATTCATACTGACAGTGAAGAAGAATTACAGAACGGTTCCGTATCACAACTTCGACCATGGGTGGTCAGTGGCGCACGCAATGTATGTCATTATAAAGAACGATATCCAACATAGATTTGATTATAAAATGGTGAGTTTCTAGCACGAGGCCATTGTTCATTAAGGATGACTATGACCCTACGGGCACTATTTGAATGGAGGAAAATAGTACCCGGGAGGCAATTGGAGTGAATCATTCAATAGGGTAGTTGACTCGATATTTTTGATTAATTTAATCAACAAGTTACATTACCTTAAACCTATTATTTAAAGAATTTTGTGAATCCGAACAAAAATAAGTAAATTAGACGCCATTCAAATCTGCGGGAAGGGGTAATTTTCAATTAATATGTCCCGTGAAGTCACGGTTCTCAGAATCGCCATTACTGTGACGTTGTGCGAGGCAGATAGCGATATGTTTCCTATACGCAACCATTTTTGCTCATACCTTTGAGTATCTGCTCATACCAATATTTTAAATAAATATTGTGACCTCATTTTTGAAGCAATTTAGATTCTGATTTCGCTAAAACGTTTCTTTTGCGTATTATATTCGCTTGCATATCGAATAATGTACAAAATTTTACACAGGAAACTACCCTATATGACTCCTGTAGTGCCCTCACCATTATCTGATTATTATTACCACACTACTTGAATCTCTTCCATTTTGAGAGGCAAACCTAACTGTACAAGATATTTGATTATGTATCCTATGAAAATATTATCTTCTGGCTCTTTTATTCAAATCAAGCTTATTACATATGCAAATTATATAAGATATCTCAATTTCTACCCACAGAATCCGGGTGACAGTCCCTACGCTGTTCCTAAGATTGTATTATTTTTCCAGCGGTTGGCGCTCTTCGTGGCCAGCATCTGTCATGACTTGGACCACCGCGGTTACACTAATAAGTACATGAGTGAAACCGCGTCTCCTCTAGCCGCTATGTACACAACTTCCACCCTCGAGCACCATCACTTTAATATCACGGTCACTATACTGCAACAGGTTAGTATACGAAAGGTGAAGTTAAGGAGTACGCAATTGACCCATCAACGACGTCACTTCTTATGACTACATGCCTCTCATAGATTTATGATGCCTCTGGATTGATGTTGGTGTTAGGATATTCATATCCGCCCAGATAGCGAGCACCGTATACAAGGTGTAAAACCCGCCATAGTGGCACACGCAAGTGTGTCGCGTTCCGGGATCAGCCAGTGTACATCTGGTTTTTGTCGGGGGTTCTAGAGTTGGGATACGATGTTTGCCCGTTTTGCGGCCTTCTGGGTACTCTGACACTAGACCCTCGACTACATTTTCACCTTCCTGACCATGGCGTAGCGTGAAGAAGCAGGCCGGCATGATTTTGTTGAGTAGTGGGGAATAGATTGTCTCTCGCTACTCGATGCTCTAAGTGGACGGCCCTGCGCTTACCATCAGGTGCAGTGTGGTCACCAAAATATATATTTTTTACTTTTATTTGATTAGTAATAATCAATAAAATAATATAATTTTTATATAAATGGTTAAGTATATAGTTAATATTTGTAATTAACAACTGGGAATACGAATGACATTGCGCAACTGAAATTTAGATTTATGTTATGGAAGGTAAATTATTTTCAAATAATGAAATTGGAATTAAACATATTTATGCATTTTTTTTTATTTAAAACAAGCTTAACTTCACTACTTTAAGTTTACTACCAAACATATTGAAATTGTAGGTTAATGAAGAAAATTAAACACAATGATGCCTCTTCGAATGTGTTAGCGTCCCTGCTGTGGCAAATTAATATACACACATACATATGTATATTCACGCCTGTGATCCCCGAAGTGGTAGGCGGCGGTCCCATAATGTGAAAGAGGGCGAGACTATCGCCATACAAGGCACAATCCCAGACTCCGGGCTGATACTGAGTATTTCTAAATAGAAAAACCCAATAACAATTTACCCGACCCGGGGATTGAACCCGAGACCTCAGCACAGCAGTCGTAACGCATGTGCAATAACAACTGTGCTACAGAATCAGTCATATTAGTACATAATAATAACGCATTATTTAAGTATAAATAAATAAACAAATATTTCTAAACAATACACACCAGTAACTATTAACTGTAAATATTTGTATTATAAAGCTTTTTACCACTTGCCGTTGCTTTGTAGACTGTTGAAAATCAAAGATTCCAAATGAACAAAATGAGGCATACTCTGCAAACGTCAAAGCTGTCAAGTGTCAACCATTTACGTAAATAAACTTTTTTTTTTTTTTCATGTCCATGGATGCTAGACGTAAATAAACATTGGCAAAATGTTGCTAATGCAATAAATATTTTATCACAAAAACAAATATTTTCATACCATCAAATTACCGGTTTGATTTTTTTTACCGGTAAATTATTAGTCCCTAAAATGAGCGATTTACGGGGAAAATGAAAACCGGTAAACCGGTATTGCATGCCCTAGTACGGAACCGGAACGTTAAAGTGTATTTAGAACTAGGAATTAATTAAGCTTAGTGTATGCAAACTATGAATTTGTTTTTGTATTTAGAAGTACTTTATGCAAAAATCAAAAGAAGACCTAATGTCTTTTGTATGTGTTTAAGTTGCATTTATGTAGATACATTCTGCCTATTTCTGTCTATAGGACCTTAACGCAGAAATTATCGCTAGTTAAATAGTGTGATAAGATATTTTTTTAACATTAATATTTACACTTTGGTTCCAGGATGGCCACAATATATTTTCTCATGTAACAAGCCAGGAGTATAAAGAGATCCTGGGCTATATCAAGCACTGCATCCTTGCAACGGATCTGGCAGTGTTCTTCCCTAATTTGGTCAAAATTAAGGAACTGTTTGTGGAAGGCAACTCCGAGTTTAGTTGGAGTGTTCCGAGTCACAGGTCAGAAATTATGACGTATTCTATTATTTCATTGGATGGTGCTCGTTATTATTTGTAAACGATGGCATAGCGATCACCGTAAACATGTATAATGAAAATGGTCGGACTCTTTGGTCAACATTGTATTTAGGTTATGCTTTAGTTACAAACAGGCGCGCCCGTAGTGAAATCACTACGCTGTGCTAGAGTACAAAGACGGCATAGTCGGAGAAGCCGCTTTTATACAAATCTGAGTAACTCAGTTTCCTGTCGAAGGAACTGTTCATAGGAAAAATATATTTTGAATTTGCGGTTGCGACAGAATTTGCTCAGCGATAATTTGATATGTCATCTAATGCGAATGTTATGTAACAAAAGGGCGGAAATGCATTTGCGATGTTTTTAATAATAAAAATCTGTTTTTACCAAAACTATATTCCAGAAGGCAATGTATATAAAAAATTACTAGAACGAATGTAATTTTTTAAGGGATCTGGCAATGGCAATATCCATGACTGCGGCCGACTTATCAGCATCAGCCAAACCCTGGGAGATCCAAATCAAAACCGTGAAAGTAATCTTTGAAGAGTTTTACGACCAGGGTGATAAAGAGAGAGCCGCTGGCAGGGAACCTATACCTATGATGGATAGACACAAACCTGATGAGCAGCCATCAAGTCAGGTATCAGAAGATATTTTGAATTAAAAAAAAAAAATTTTTTAAATCAAAATATTTAAAATTGAATTTAAAATTTATTTAAATAATATTTTTAGAGGTTTTGTTTACCGCCGCATGTATCTGCATCTATTGTTTCTTAATATTCATACCCTAGGTATGTACCATCAAATATTTATTGAATGCATAAAATGCTACACATTATTTAGAATCAGTCAATTTATTCACTCTACCGCCAGTTCGGATTGCAATTTCGCTAGAGAAGAACGGGCAAGAACTCTAGCGTCGCTCTTTTTGAGCACCAGTTAGCAATATTTGGTTATAGAAATAAATTCCGATTTAAATTAATTAATTACATTAGATTAGAGCAGCTCAACATTGAGCACACATATGTTAATTAAATTGCGTTATTATAAAATAGTGAAATGGTTATTTAAACGTTATTATAAAAAACATGGGAGAAGAGGTGCTACTGTTGTAGGTATATATGACCGTCGTATGTATATGATAGTAGAAACACTTTTGCTAAACATTAATATTTTCAGGTGGGTTTTCTCAGCCAAATCTGCATTCCTTGCTACCACATGCTCCATACATTATTGCCAAACACAGAACCTATGTACTCTATGGTAATGAACAATTTAGCTCGGTGGACAACGCACGCCGATCAGGTACTGCTAAAGATACAGAAAAAAGAGATAGAAGCCGGAATAGAAAAGGTGGAAGATAAAATTCAAGACTTGGTTATTGACAAAGATGATGGTAAAACTAGACATTTAGTGAGACAAGATTCTACAACTATTGTAGTTGAAGGAAAAAGTAGTGCTGTGTTCTGGGAAGACGAAGAATACACAGATGAAGAAGTAGCAAGAAGTGGAATTTGGAAGGACATAGACAGAGTGACATGGATAGATGATGATTCAGATTTAAAAGAAGACTCTGAAAGACTCTAAAAGAAGACTCTCCGTTGAGATATTTAAAGATGAAAATTAACCTTATTTAGTAGTTTTTTTAATATGTGCTTGTTCCAAAGATGTATTTTTAAGATTTACAATTCTGTCTATAATCCAATGTCACGCATATGAATAATTGACATAAATATTTATAACAACTACATAATGCTAGCTAACTATGCTATTTGATTGATATAATTAACAAATTGAATAGATTTAGAAATCATAGATGACAATATATAACCAATGTAATAAGTTATTTGTAACAATAAATCTTAAAAAAAACACACCATGTATTTTAATGTTGATGCTATTTGTCATTATTGTGTTCAATGTGTCAAATGTGGAAAATACCCAAGTAACTAGGTTTCCTAATAAAATTTCGCTACACCGTTAAACCGTGCGTAATTGACAATGAATATATTAGAAAAGTCAGAATTTTTGTATTCTGAGCTGGTTTTGAATCTGGGACTATCGTCACGGCAGACTGTACCTATTAACTAGATAACCGCTGTTTTCTAATAATAATACTAGCCCTGTATTAAACACTGTGTCCCACTGCTGGGCACGAGCCTCCTCTACTAATGAGAGGGGTTAGGCCTTAATCCACCACACTGGCCTAATGCGGGTTGGTAGACTTCACATACCTTCGAAATTCTCATGAGAATTCTCAGGTACGCAGGTTTCCTCACGATGTTTTCCTTCACCCTTAAAGCAAGCGATAATAAACATTTAATACACACGTAACTTTAAAAAAGTCAGAGGTGTATGCCTTTAGGTTTTGAACATACGACTTTCGTCCTGACAGTCCGTACCGCAGCCAACTAGGCTGTCGCTGCTTTTCTAATAAGCTAAATATATATTCCGGATATGATATAGGGCTTATAATAACTGTCGTGTGCATCGAAGAAGATGTACTAGAATATGGTAGTTGACAAGATTTTTTAAATTATTTAATCAACAATTTATACTATCTTAAACCTATTATCAAACTTTTATAAATCCGAACAAAAATAAGTTAATTAGACGCCATTCAAATTTGCTGGAAGGGGTAATTGTCAAATGACAGTATAAGGATGCATGATATGAGCCGTGGCGTCACGGTTCTCAGAATGGCCACTACTGTGCCGTTATGCGAGGGTGATAGTAATATGTTCCCACTACACAACCATTTTGCTCATACCAATATTAATTTTTAATCAATTTTGAATTTATTTCGCTAAAGAGTTTCTTTTACGCTTCGGTTGCATATCGAATAATGTACAAAAAACACATAAACATAAACACAAGAAATTCAATGTGTAGGTATTTCAGATTACATTCTTATATTAATATTTCAATCTTCAATATTATTTGCAATTATTTCTGCGGTGCAGGCTCCAGCACGTCGATTGTGAGGCCACCTTTAGCCACATTATAGTTGAGCAAATCGTAGAATGTAAGGAAGAATCTGTAAATTAATAGATGTTATCATTCATACACTCATACGTGACGAGAACACAAGTAAGCATAATGCGCTCGGGCGAGTGTGAGATTTGGCATAGTCAAAACGTATTTGGAGAATCAAAAGGACAAAAGAACCTTAATAATGTCTTCGACCACCAGGTTATAAAACAAGCATAGAAAATGTTCATAAAATATATTTAAGCGACATCTATTGATTTTTGTGCAAACTACTACGAATATTTGTAAACTAGCTAAAGAAGCATGTTTAGAGTAAAAATGTATAGTAAATATATAGGGCGATAGGGTCGCCCTCTACCACATTATGGGAACATAATAAATTCGGCGAAAATGGATGTACTGGTTACACCTCTGCCTACCTCTTCTGGGATTAAAAAACAGCTTGAATTTAAATAACTTTATAACATAGTAAAAATAAAATCCCCTTTTTGTCAAAAATTTTGAATAAACAATTCTTATCCGATGGATGGCACTCCGAACCAGTGACGTGTTTATGCTTTATGGAACTTTTCATTTTTTCAAAAAGTTTCTTGAGCTCATTCAAATTATTTGCTTTGTTAGATATGAAAAAAAAGAAAATGCTATTTATTGTGCTATCTAATAAGAGATAATTCAACTGAATCGAGCATAAGTTGCTATGTACGTGATTGATTGGTATAGATTCTAAGAGTGAAGATGACAACTAGCTGTTGCCTGCGGCTTCACTCGCGTGGAAGTTATCTTATACTACTTATAAAATCATTTCATCTCTTACAACTACTCTTTGCATAACACAGATATTCGTTTAATGAGGTATAACTTTTGTATCAATGCACCGATTTAAATGAAATAACGACTAAATATTACCTCGAGATACACTATGATTTTTTTGTTGTAATACGGTACTTTGGAAAAATTCCAAAAACAATTGTTTTCGGTTTTAGTACAGTATAGATGTGATTTGCTAATGTACCGCCAGATTGGACACTGGAGTCATTTGAAATCTCGGATTAATACACGGCTATGTTTTTATACTAATAAGAAAGTGTTGCCCACACAATATGCAGGATTAAATGCATTTGTATTACTGATAAGCTATAATTCCATTAACGGTCATTGATATAAATTACCTGTCTTGTGTGATTCCCAATTCTGTTTCAACAAACGCTGACACTTCTTTAGCGATAACCTTATTCTCTGCACACCCGAGGTTCCCTATGGACTCCAAAGTTCCAACTGCTGCGGGCTTGGTAGGATCCCCTCCGATTGTCAGAAGACAATCAGTAGACACCACGCAGATAAATCTCTGAAATTAAACAACTTGAATGAAGACAAGTGGTTTGTTGATCAACAAACAATGATGACATCATCCACAATTTTGAATTGTAAGTACTGGCATTGGCACTCATCATCATCATCATCATGTCAGCCGAAGGACGTCCACTGCTGGACATAGGCCTCCCTCAAAGAGTGCCACAATGACCGGTCCTGCGCCACCCGCATCCAGCGGACCCCCGCGACCTTTACCAGGTCATCAGTCCACCTTGTGGGCGGTCTACCCACGCTGCACTCATCACCACAAGATATAAAGTCTTATTTATTTTATACAATCCCTGTATTAAACTTATCCCACAGCTGGGCACGGGCCTCTTCTACTAATGACGAAGTGTTAGACCTTATTCCACCACGCTAGCCTAATGTGGGTTTGAAATCTCATAAGCGTAATAATTTTACTGACTTTTACGTCCTTCAAACTGACACAAAAAGAACTGGCTCAGGTACTTGACAGCAGAAATAAATACAATGGTGGCATATCCCGATGATCCCTCTAGGAAATACTTAGTATAATATAGTTTCTACTTCAGGGCCTGTTCTAGTTACCGTTAACAACAGCGTTTCCGGAATATTAGTGGGAAAGCCTATAAATAAGCGAGTAATAGGCGAGTGATTATGAGAGAGCAACTTTCGATCCGTGCAATCACATTTCTATGATTCACGAACATCAGGTCATCATTTTCATAAGTCACTTTCATGTATCAGTCGAATGTCATGTTACAAAACTGCTCAAAAATAAATGTAATAAAACAATATTACAAATCTGTAATTGCATAATTAATGAGTTTATTTCTCCCCCTATATATTTTATTACTAGCTTATTTAGTACTAGCTTTTGCTCGCAGCTCTACCCGCGATAATCCTGTGTTACATTATTGCTGTTTACGTAGGGATTTCATTTTTTTTAATAATAGATCATAGCTCATGTCACTCCGGAATAATGTAGTTCATAGGTGATTTTTTTTATCCATTACACACAAATTTTACAAACAGTCAAATCTTTCCCCTTTATAATATTTATGTAATTGGTGATCATTTCAGACCACTTCAATTATTAAGTAGATGCTCTAATGTCAAAGGATTTTCGATAGAAACAGCTGGTTACTTGCCTTCAGAGCATGCACATCTGACTTATAAACGTACGTTTGCAGTTGTTCTTCAATATGGATGATCGAAAACAACATAGAAATCTTTACAAGAATATCAAATTGAACGCTCAGGAAAGACAGCAAATGTTTAGTAGGAGACCGGAGCTAGGGGCGTGCCACAGCATTTTAGCCACTATTATCAGAAAAGGCCTGGAAACTATGCACGTTGCTATTTATAAGCGTATGTAGAGAGTAGCCTCATTTTGTCTATTATAGTCGCTTGAATATATTTATATGTTGGTTTATATAAGGGTTACATAATTACGATGAATGTAGTGATTAAACCCTCTTTTAATCAAATAAGATAAAAAAAGAATATCAAATGTATGTGAATTCTACAAACCCCTCTAATAATATTTATAATACTCACATCTGGTGGTTTGTTGACGCTCTTGGAAAGAATTGGAATGATTTTGGAAACAAAATCATTTGGTACTCGACTCCTTGGTAAATTGGTTAATATCTTTAAACACGGCATTGTGTCTTCCACTGTAGCCGTCGGTAGACTGATAAGCGTTATCGGATCGGTGTTTTGTTATTGCATCTCTTATCAAACTCTACTTGGCAGTTGTCACACGTCTTCGTCATTTCATAGTTCAATCATTATAAAAGAATTGAAACGTAAATTCTAAAACCGGTCCAAAGGCTGAAAATTATCGAATGACAATCTATCACTCGCTACTCAACACACTCCTTCGGCGTTAAAGCAAGCGATAATTAACAATGAATACATAAATAACCTAAGCAACGTCTTAGGAGTTCGTACCACTTAAATTAGGCTATCGCTGCTATATACAATACTAGATGTTACCCGCGGTTCCGCCCGCGTGGAGGTTATTTTTGGCAGAAAATGTATACAATCCATGGAGGCATTAAGATGGAAGGTGGAATAGCTTAAGAGCTAAGATTTCGTTGGCCTCTTTACGCTAATTACTTTTCATTGTTATCAGTATAGATATCACGACCATAAACTGTCCGCCACTAATTGTGTATATTACAGATATGTAATACTGCTTGTTATTTAGTTTATTTATCATATTTTACTCACTCCACAACTCTCTATTTACATATATAACTCAGATGTTTATTAGGTAGAGTAAATAAGGCGAGTTGATAATTGAAGATAATGCAAAGGAAATATTGTCTAGCGAAATACATGTATGTTTTTTTTACATTTGAATCAAATCTACCGATATACAATCGAATTTTAAATAATTAAATTAGGATTTCAATTCCATTGATAACAATTGCCAGTACCGTTCAAGAAGAAATACTGTTTGAATAAATTCAAGTCTGGCGATAATTATATAATCTCAGCCCAGCACTTCTCTCTTCTGTATCTCTCTCTCTCTCTCTCCACACTCTACTCTCTCCTCTGCACTGCTCTCCCCTCCCTTCTCTATTTGTATCCACCCTTCCAATGCTCACGTAATTGCTTGTCCCAACAATTGCGCATTACAAAATACTGCTGACCCCACTAGGTAAAACCTGTATCGTGGGTATCAAGAACTACGAGAGATTACGGTCCCATAACACCCAGACCGGAAACAAACATCAGACATTTATATCGATGGGGGAATCGAACCCACCTGTCGAGTTATTTTTAATAATAACTTATTATCGAATGGATTTTATAAATACGCTCAAAATTAAACAATAACTTATTCAAGTCGAGTGGAAGGGGTAAATATCAAATGATACAATAGGGTAATTGACAATTTTTTTTATTATTTTACTCAATAATTTACGTTACCTAAACAAGCCTAAACCCTATTATCAAAAGAGTTTTATGAATCCGAACAAAAATAAGTAAATTAGCCGCTATTCAAATCAGCTGGAAGGTGTAATTGTCAAATGACAGTGAAAGGGTGCACAATATGGGTCGTGACGTCACTCCTCAGAATGGTATACACTGTGCTGTTGTCCGAGGGAGATAGTGAGATGTTTCCATTACGTATCCATTTATGCTCACACCAAAATTTTAAATAGATATTATGAACTCATTTTTTTCAAGCTATTTTGATTTTGTTTTTGCGAAAGAATTTCTTTTGTGTATTATATTCGGTTGCATATCAAATAATGTACAAAATTAAACATAGGAAACCCTATTATGCTTTACGTCACAGCCTGGAGTTGCGGTTACGCTGTAGTGGTGCAAGAGTTAGTAATATTTTTCCATTATACACGCACTCAGGATGCAATTTCGCAGGAATATCATATTTGATATTAAAACTCGTCTGAGGAGATAGATTCCTTTACACGACAAAGAAATGACCCAGGAAATATGTATTAGTTGTTATAGTGCGCTTTAACGTGTTATAAAAGAAAATAATATAATGTTGGTTTCTTATATTTACGCGAATATTAAACATTGAAATAAAGAAGAAGATAAGTCGATTTTTACCACCTGTTAGGTGTCATATACCTCTGCAAGAACCGGCCATATATAAAATAGATTGTGACTGCGGACTCCCTTATATTGGTAAAACAAAAATAAATATAAGGCCCCGCGTAAAAGACCATATAGCCGACGTGAAACACAGAGGCTCTGCGTCTGTAAAACTGCAGTTGCTAAACAACTCGAAGAATTGTCTTCGATTTCACAAACCACAAATCCTGCATAAAACACCGATTCTTGTCTAGGATGACTCTCGAGGCTATTATTATTATTCTGTCTTTGAGTATACAAGTGACAAAGTTCATGTTAGTATACACACAGTTTAATTTAAAATTGTCTTGATTTTATATCTGTTTTTTGGATCGCGAACCGTTCCATACAATTTGGTTTATTTCCACATCAAGTTCAATGTGGAGATGTATAGGAAATATTCACAGGACAATATAAGTTTTAGGGCGTTTCCAAAATGAATGAAGAATGTCTTTAGCCAGTGCTATTAGACCACGAAATATGATATCTATACTTGAAGACCAAACTTTGCATTCCTTTTCGCCCTATGCTTTAGCATATTGCACAGATCAAGCCGTGGAATAGTTTTCCAGCTACCGTGTTCCCTACTTCCTATGACCCTGGGTCCTTTAAGCGTAGCGTGAAGAAGCTATACAGCAGGCCGACATAATACTCACACACACTTACAAAACATTAATAAATAAACAAAACCAATAAAATAAAATATATATTATAATATGCCCATCATTAATAATATTTGCAATTAATTATTTAAATGTAATTAATTAATACTAATAATTTCATTTTATTATATAACTTCCTAATTATTTTATTATTATTCTTTGGTAATTCAATGTATCTCAAGCGTTTTTATTTTACCTTGTCCTAGAACGTCTAATTGTACCATAACTAGTCCAACCTAGTAAGATGTGAGCAACGGTAATCCATAACACAAGTTAAATCTTTACTTGGATACCGTAGCGCATATAACACTTATTTAATATTATTTTAGTGTATGTTTGACCTACTGAAGAAATAAAGAATTTATTTATTTATTTTTATTATTTTATTTTTAATTGTGTTGAGTAGCGTAGGACTACTTGATATTATAACTAGACGGCACTGCTCTTACAGGTGCAGTGTGGACTTTTGCCTTATCAGAAAAAAAACAGTGAGAAATTCGGCATAGTTCAAGTTTATATAGAGAACTCTCTAATGTCGTTTTTAAGCTCTTGACGTAATAGAAAAAAATATATATGAAATGATTATACTGTTTGACGAAACAACCTCAATAGCATTAAAGCTTAATGAATTGCGCTGGAATTTCCGCTGGCCGACCACTAGGATCATAATATTATACAATACAAACAATAAAGTCCGTTGATGCATATTATGCCACATAATCACTATCAATTCATTATATTTAATCTCTCTGTAGAGGGTAGTACTTGTTGATTCTATTTGGCCGTAAATTTATACATATATTTATCGGAACGTCGCGTCGGGACGTCGGGTTAGCCGGGCCGTCGCATCTGATTGCTTATTCGTGTACTTGCCATCAAGGAAATACTTGGTGGCATGGTTAAATTTAAGGAAACTTTAAAATAAGTGGACTGTGGCGTTGACTTTACAATTATTTTAATTATACAATCATTTAAATGACCTAGACAGTTAGGGATTACAATATTAATTATCGATTTGGAGGTAATGGGTTTGCGAATAACCACAACGTACAACCGCTGTCGATCAGATAATGAATTGACAAGACATTCGCAATGACAAACGCAACTCTGTGTTCTGTGTTACCCGCTCTTAATTACAAATAGTAAGTCGAATACAAAACCATAAATCCTTAAAATTGATGATAAGACTCCAAATTAAATGATTTTCATAATTTAAAAATGTCGCGCGCCGTTTTATACATTTTTATTGTATACCGAATTTATTACGGTCCCACAATGTCATGGGGGCGATCTTGTCGCCATAACGGGCACAATTCCAGGCTCCGGGTTGATACTGAGTATATTTCCAAATCGAAAACCCCAGTATAAATTTGCCGGACTTGGGATTCGAACTTCAGCACAGCTTTTAGATCAGTAGCTTTCTCAGGAATTTGTTGAAATGTGTGATTGATGTAATTTGCGCAGCAAGGTGTAGGCGATTACCGGCGGAGCAGGAACACTTCCCTGTAACGTGGTTAACGAGATCGATGGCTAGCATACGCGTCATGAATCCAATCTTTATGTCTGTAGGCCTACTCTTGATCAATTCCAATCTGGAACTCGATACAGTTTCAATTCCAAAGGTTAGGATTATTGTAATAAGTGTAGGGTAGTTCCCTTTTATTAGACATATCGAGGGTATAGCAAAGGTTATTTGAAAGTAACTACGGGTACATCAATATAATTGCGAACTGAGTGGGGTGTGAAATGTGCAATAAAGGAGGACGCCTCCGCGTTTAGCGGGGCAGTTTACCAATCTACAATGCAAATTATATACATTCACGCCTAAAATCCCGAAGGTTAAGCACAGGTGTAACCAGTACACCCACTTTTCGCCAAATTTATTACGGTCTCATAATGTCATAGGGGCCGAGCTTATCGCCATACCGGGCTCAATTCCAGACTCCGGGCTGATACTGAGTTTTTCTAAATAGAAAAACCCAATATCACTTCACCCGACCCCCAATATTACTTGATTAGCAGTTTATTTGACCAAATTATAGTGCAGTCAGAGTTTAACTAGTCTAGTGCTTCACGCAGGTTAACTTCAAGGATGTTGCCATGGGAGACGGTGCGGGTATGTAATAAGTAGTGGTGCCGAAAGTGATCTAGGATTCGTTAAGCATTCCAGTAAGGTATGTAAGATATTTAATGGTCGTATTTGTAAAATAAATTGTATTCTTACTTTCTGAGCGTTGGGTTCAAATGTTTCAAAATCAATTTCGGAGTATCCTTACACAATCTAGAAGATATTGGAACTCTAACTCAATCAAATAAATGAAATAGAGTATTTAAGAGCTAGCGATCGTAAATACTCTACTTAATATAGTTACTAAAAATTCCGCCATATTTAGTCTTATGGTGCGTTCAAGAGTGTTCAATTGAACAGTTTTCGAATCCAATCCCAATTTTAAATTGGAATCAAGTGTCAAGAGTAACTCTCTCAGCCTGGTCTGCTCAGGATGTTTTCAAGCTCTTTTCTTCGTAGTGAGGTATACTTAGTTGAAATAAAATTGATTTGGCGGATTTTATCAGATACAAACAAGAGTGTTGTTTTACGATTTTATTGTTTAGCAACATCAACAAAACTATGCAAGATGGATATTTAAAAAGGCACAAATACAATGTTTATGATTTTATTGATTGATTTACACAACACTGTTACACATCTCAGTGCTTAATATTAACACACCAGCATGTCAGGATTCACTTAAGGCTTCTCTTTATAATTAATCTACCAGCATTACCCTCTCAGCTGAACCTCGCGGCCATCGAACTGTTTACACACTGATACACTTACTACCCCGCGAACGAACCACGAATATTCTGGCTATCACCTAGTCTATTTCACAAAACAACTGAACACCGGAGCGCGGACGGCACTCGCACTCCGTTTTATGCTTAACATTTACTACTACCACTTAGGTTGTCATTATTAATGTACCCCCAAATAGTCTCCTAAATACCCCCGATACACCTTCGGTATTTCTAAGAATAGGCCTAGGGTATTCCCTAATATATTCAACATTAACTGATCTTATAAATTATACATCAATCAATACTGTGTTGGGGTTTACATCTCCGGTACCGGCTCCAACAAATCAATTGTCAAGCCACCTTTAGCGTCGTTGTAGTTTAACAAATCGTAGGTGAAGAAAAATCTGTGAGTATAAAACCTCATGATGACTGATGAAATGAATACACAAAGTGTAGATGAGATACTAAATTTACAATACGATCCGCTAGGGGCGCTGTACGGGTTTGTTTAAATGTTTTTGTGAATACTGGTGACGCGACATGATCTAAAATTCGCAATAGAAGCCCAAATAAACATAAGTTTCGTTTAAATATATGTACCTACATTATAAATATCTTTTCATAATGTTTATTTTTTAATACTGTTGTAGCCGGCTTAGAAACGCGAGGCATTGGGTTCGATTCTCGCACCAAGACAAATATTTGTGTGACATATAGATATTTGTTTCAGGTCTGGGTGTTGTGGGACTGTAGTCCCTCGTAGTTCTTGATACTCACGATACAGGTTTTACCTAGTGTGGGGTCAGAACTATGTGTGTGACTGTTGGGAGTATTTATTTAGTTATAGACATATTTCTGACCCTAAATTTGATAAAACTTGTATCGTGGGTATCAAGGACTACAGATTGTTGTCGACACCCAGGCCAGAAACAAATCTTTGTGGGTCACACAAACATTTTGTCTTGGTGCGGGTATCACAACCCTGGCTTTTCGTTTCACAGCCAACTACTGGCCCGTTGAGCCACAGAGGATGTAATAATATTTTATTTCCGAGTATCAGAAAAATAATACAAAGTGGACACATGCCACGCGCGAATACTTTGATCCTAGTTTGTCATATTGTCATTTTTTTTATATAGATAAGATTTTATTGACTTCTAATTTATTTCTTTTTTGGCAGATTTATATATTTTTTGGACAGAAGACTTTAAATAATGAAACGAATGATAAAATAATAAAAATATCATGTCAAATTAAATTCGCATTGCACTACACAGTTGTTATAAACTAGATATTAAGGTGCAGTTTTAGATTCTGCCGAGCACGTCAATTACTACAGACAGCTAGTTATCAAAGAAAATATTGCCCAGCGAGCTGGCTTAGCCAACGGAAAGAGTTGTCACTAGTTGGCGTGCTTTGATACACATAAAAATCATTCTGTCCCAGCGATTATTTAAGGCACAATCCTACACTACCTCAAAGCGCGGAGAAAATATTACCTTGGGAATTACCGACATTTATGGAGTGGCACATACAAAAAATGCTTAGTGTTGGGTGTCAGGCGCCCGAGATGCAGTGATTTATTAAGATTTTTATTTAACTTACTTACTACCTTAAATTGATTTTCAACACTACGTTTAATATAGGACCCTCGAATAGAAGTAAAATAATAGAAATAAGTAAGTTTTATAAGATTTGCGAAGATTTGAAGATTCGCTGGTGGTATATATCATTCATATCCACCCGGATAGCGACCACCGTATACAGGGTGTAAAACCCGCCATAGTGGCACACGCAAGTATGTAGTGTTCCGGGATCAGCCAGTGTACATCCGGATTTTGTCGTGGGTCTAGAGTTGGGGTACGATGTTGGGTACTCTGACCCTCGACCACTTCTTCACCTTTTTGCCCATGGCGTAGTGTGAAGAAGCAGGCCGGCATGATATAAATTATTCTCACTCGCTACTCGATACTCTAATTGGACGGCATTGCGCTTACCATCAGGTGCAGTGTGGTCACTTTGCATTGCCAGGATAAAAAAAATATTTTCTACATCATTTAAGAAAATTTATAGATATAAAACATCCAATGAGTCTATTAAATCTATGGAATTTTTTCTATAGCTCTACTGTTAATGATAACACTATTCCATAAAATCTAAAGACCCCCCTGAATCACTACTCTCTACTTCCTAGTTCTTCCTTAAAACAATAGGATTAAAAATGAAATTCTTCCATTTGATAGTCTCTGTGAAGCAGCGGGCGAGTAGCCGAATGTGAAATGAGATGCTTCAATTCCCACAGCGAGAAAAACATTTGTGTGATCCACTAATTTTCGTATCGATTTTGGGTGTTGCGGCCGAAAGTCTCTCGTAGTTCCCGAAAACCACGACACAATATGAAAATGTTTTACTCTAAGGTAAGTTTCGAAGCTATGTGTTATGAATATGATGGCGATACTGTGTAACTGTTAAAAACTCTGTCTGTCTTTGTACTTAATCGTGTTATGCAAACAATATTACGTCCAGGTATCCAAATAAATTGAATCACCTGTCTTGTTCAATTCCCAATTCATTCTCTAGAAACGCTGACACTTCTTTAGCTATAACCTTGTTCTCTGCACACCCTAGATGTCCTATGGACTCCAGAGACCCGACTGCTCCAGGTAGGGTGGTATCCCCTGAGATTGACAGGTAACAATCAGTAGACACTACGCATGTGAACGTCTGGAATAACAAAAAGATTTTGGAACTGTTTTAATACCCATAAAAGCCTTACAAGTCTAAAATATTAAATCTAATTATTATTAAATAATATGCCATATTCCAGAATGTTATGGTTATGAGATTAGGACCTTTTTCAACCTTAATAATAATACTAGCCCTGTATTACTCACTTTCTCACTGCTGGGCACGGTTCGCCTCCACCACGTACGAATAGGTAGGTAGGTACCTTTGAAATGCTCATGGAGAATTCTGAGATATTTAAGTTTCCTTACGATGTTGTTTTCCCGTTAAAGCAAGCGATAATTAACAATGAATATATGTATATGCATTGTTAATTATCGTATTACTTGACATAGTGGTATAGCCACGCTGTAGACATATTTGTCTGCAGCATGAATGGGCCGGCTCGACCGGAGTAGTACCACTGTCTCACAAAAAAAACCAACGTAAAGTGACAGTTTACTGTCGCGTTACGTATGGTAAGTAAGATATCCGGAGGCCCAGATTCCCCCTTCCCTTCCCTAATCCCTATTCCTGTCCTTTAAGGCCGACAGCGCATACATAATACTTTCGGTATTGTGGATGTTCATGGGCGGTGGAGATCACTTAACATCAGGTGACCCACATGCTCGTTTGTCGGACTATGCAATTAAAAAGAAAAAAAAATAGTAACGTTAGAAAAGTTACAGGTGTTTGCCATTTAGGCTGATGTCAAACCTACTTTCGCCTCAGAGGTCGGTTCCACCAGGCTATCTCTGCTTTTCTATGCTTAACTTTGTTCAAATAATGTAAAATAACTATCTATAGTCTATGCACATAATATGTATATATTTATTGTTAATAAAATAAAAAAAAAAACTGATGTCACAAAACAGTCTGTGGGCAATGGTCATTGTTAAATAAAAACAAATATGGCTTACATTTATTTATTTTTCACAACATATACGATCACATTCAGATTTTAAGCTTGAATACATTAAACATTTTAAGAGATTATATTATACTAATTTTTTTGCGATAAAACTTTATTCTTAGTTATTTACTAATGAGCGAGAGGACAATTATTATTACAATTAAACCTCAATTAATATTTACTAACATTACTAAGAAAAACGTTAGAAACAGAACTTATGAAAAGACTAGATAGATGTGCATCATTAGGTTTTGTTAAAAAAATAACCCATCATACACGTACGGAACAAAATAGTAAAATTTTAATATGATAGTAACTGCAATCTCCCTTTTTCATCGTTAGATTCAGATGATAGGGTAATTGGAAATAGATAAAGCCGAAATTAAATGTTAATGTATTTTTAATTAAATAATAATTGAATGAAATGTTATTGTATATTTAATTAATTAATAATTGAATGGAATGTTGTATTTAATGAATTAATAACTGAATTAAATGTAATTGTATTTTTAATTATTTAATAATTGAAATGGATGTTATATTTAATTAATTAATAGTTGAATTAACTGTTATATAAAACTAATTAATAATTGATGTTTATACTATATAATTTATTAATAAGTTAATTAAATTTTAAAAGTTAAGAGTTGCGCCTCGTTACTAAATAATTAGCTAAGCACTACAGTCGCCATTAACAATAGGGCTTCACACAGAGTACAAGCAACTTAACTTGGCCAGTCTGAAGTTTGTCACGCTTCCACCCCTAGCCTCGCGCCACTATTCTAAACAATAGCTCGTGAGTCGTGACTAACTGCAGACAGGTCGAGTTAAAATGATAACGTCGAGGGACGGCACAGTTTTTATAGTAAAATGTATACGGGACTTGTGGATAGTTTTGCATAATTCAGTTTTTTTTCCTGGTACGGCAAAGTAATCACACTACACCTGATGGTCAGTGCAGTGTCGTCCAGTTAAGAGTATCAAGTAACGAGAGACAAACTATCCCTCGCTAATTAACACAATTATGCCGGCCTGCTGTATAGCTACTTCACACTATGCCATGGGCAAGAAGGTGAAGAAGCGTTCGGGGGTTTAGTATCAGAGTTCTGAGAAACAATGTATCCAAACTCTAGACCCCCGACAAAAATCTGATGTACACTGGCTGATTCCGGAACGCGACACACTTGCGTGTGCCACTATGGCGGGTTTTACTCCCTGTGTACGGTGGTCGCTATCCAAGTGGATATGAATATACTACGACTAGCACAAGAGAACTTAAGATTATATAACACATAATAAATATAATAATTACATTACATTACATATACCTACACCTAACCTCACACTGATAACTTTGGAATATATTTCTAGAAGAAGAAGAGAATCTACGATACACTGATATAATACGACAAATGGTAAACTACAAATAATACATATTAAAATGTATAATTCCATCTCTAGTAAATCTCTTTCCAAAATCAGCACCATGATATACTCCGATCACGTATAATTTGAAAAAGTCAATAGTACAGAACACTTTGTGTCCATTTTGTTTACCAATACCGACCTTGTATCGCATTGGAAATTGTGTCTCATACAGCGATAAATGTGGACTACGTTCATGGCAGTTGAGTGATGACAGGCGCAAAAAGTAACTTCATGAGGGTGATATAGTCGTAGATCTTTGTCCAATATGCATTTGATCAAAAATCAACGTATCCACCATATTTTATCAAAACTGTGGCACAAAAAGTGTCAAATAAATATGATCAAATATAAATCAAGGGATTTGCATTACATTTGGATTTCAGAAAGATATAGCATAATGGAGGAGACAGCTAAGAGCGTTGACCAGATTTATGAAATAAAAGAGGTAGAGAATTAAGGAACGTAATATACGTTGTTAATGGTTTTGTGACATATATAAACACAGAAAAAAACGAAGGAAAATTAAAGTTAAAACCATGAACAAAAACAATTGATACAATTAAAATTATAAAATAAACACTGGACTGGAAAACATAAGACTGGACTGTTTGTACCTGATGATAAGTAGAAGGCCACCAGTCTGTTATTACGATTGTATCACAATCGTCGATCATTAGAATTGTAATTGTTTTGATAGTTTTGGTAATCTAATATTCAATGGCGTCGTTATGGTTTTCCGTGCTACTGACACTCAATTATAGTCCTTAAAGCCCGTCGTTTTAGCCGTAAATCCCTCAATGAAAATGTGATTACATGGATTCCCACTCAAACTGTTGTTCTAACTTTCCAGGGGCAAGTTCTCCCAGATCGTGTATTTTCATTTCATACTGCTCTTCCTGTAGAGGTATATCATTTTCCCACTATTCAATGTCTAAGTTGCTGTCGATTTGGTCATGTGAAGGCACAATGTAGGTCACATCCCAGGTGTTTCCGTTGCTCTCAACAACATGAGGGCAACATGTGTGCCATTACAGAATCGAACTCTACTTGTCTTTTCTGTTTAGGGCATCATTTTGCCACCAACAAATGTTGCCCAGAACATAATAGGCAAGTGGAAATTAAAAAATATATGGCTGAAAAGGGCCAATCATATCAAGAATCTTCTCGTATTTTCCCTCTTGTAACCAAAAAATACTCAGAGGCTTTATCATCTTCGCCCCATAATTCCCAGTCTCTTTCATCTCATTCAAATTTAACTGATTGTGCTCCATCTTCTTCTTCCTGCAATTCATACGTCAAAACATCACTTATCCCTAAAAGTCCTAGACCTTCTTTAGGTAAGACTTACAACAAAACATTACACAATTCTATCATTTCAGAAATCCCTTCAACTTTACCAAACGGTTGTGCTCTGAAATCGCCGACTGTTCTTTCCTCAGTTCAAACCCAAAATCCTGACAACCTTATCCAGTTTCTTTTGCAAATCATCCTTGATATATGTTCCCAAAATAACCTGAACTTACCGTCCAACGCTGCCAATGTACTTTCCTCTCTCTCTTCCTCACTAAACAAGTATGGACCTTGTAACTATTCTTCAATGGAATAGCCAGAGTCTACGTCCTAAAAAAAATGAATTATTTAACCTTGTCAATAGATTTCACCCTTCAGTTTTGGCTGTCGCGGAGACTTGGCTGGTACCTGGATCTCGGTTTAGAGTCCCTGGTTACTCTTGTCTTCGAGATGACAGAGCAGATGGCTACGCTGGTAGCTCATTACTTGTAAGAAACACATTACCATTTTCTCAAATTCCCATTGCTACTCATAATCACGATATTATTAATGTGGTGGCAGTAAGAGTTTTTGATATATCTTTCATATCCATTTATATTCCTCACCCCAATATGTCCCTAATCCCAGTCATTTTTAATATTATTTCTTCTGTTCAATCGCCTATAATATTAATGGGTGATTTTAATGCCCATCATACGTCTTGGGGAGGAAGCCATAATGATAGTTTTGCCTGTTCTTTAATAGACCTATTTGATGAAGTGAATCTCTGCGTTTTAAACGACGGCTCTCCTACCCGTAGAGTACTTCCTTCTCAAGACCCTAAAAGTGCTGTGGATCTTACAGTCTGCTCTCCGGTTATTTCTTCCCTTATGTCGTGGTCTATAGCCAGTTCAACATATGGAAGTGACCATTTTCCGATAATTGTAACATTCCCTAATAGAACATTCACTCCCTTTAACAATTCCCCTACCATAAAATATAGACTTTCTAATGCGGACTGGGACTCCTATTCCTCTAGTCTTGATATTATGATTGATTCACTTTCTTTGCCAAAAAGTGATAGTATATTATTAAACTATTCAGATTATGTAGACTGTATTATTTCAAGTGCAAATGTAAACATTCCTCAAAAGAAAAATTCTCGATTTAAAATTTCAACTCCTTGGTGGAATTCAAATTGTTCTACTGCTATTAGGGAAAGAATAGATTCAGAACGTCAATATAACTCATCTATGTCCATTGTTAATTTTCTTTCTTATCGACATGCAGCAGCAAAAGCAAAAAAAATATTACGTTCTAGTAAGAAACTTGGTTGGCTTAACTTTTGCCAGTCTTTGTCTCCGACTTTTCCTTCTACCTTAGTATGGCAACAAATCAGACGTTTCAGAGGATCGTATAATGCCGTAGATAGTACGCAAAATGATCCTTTTTCTTGGTTAGATTCCTTTGCTGATAAATTGGCCCCACAATATGTTCCAAATTTTGATTATTTCCCTGTTCTTTCGATTCCCTACTGTCCTCCTACAGTAATGGATTCGTCATTTTCTTTCGTCGAATTGGAAATGGCTCTAGATGGTCTATCAGACTCCTCTCCAGGTTTAGACGGTATATCCTATAGTTTTATTTCTAAATCCTCTGAAAAAAATAAAAATCATTTTTTAAAATTAATTAATTTAATTTTCAATACAAATAACATACCTGACTGTTGGAAAATACAAATTATAATTCCAATATTAAAACCAGGGATAAATCCAACTGATCCTAATAGTCGTAGACCTATAGCTTTATCATCAGTCTTGCTGAAAATAGTTGAGCATATGATAAAACACCGTTTAGAATGGTATGCAGAAAATAAAGGTTTGTTATCGGCGTCTCAATTTGGTTTTAGAAAGGATTCAAGTACACTTGATAGCCTTGGTATTTTTACTACCGATGTCCAAATAACATATAGAAAAAAGGAATACCTGATTGGATTGTTTCTTGACGTTGCCTCTGCTTATGATAATGTTTTACTTCCAGTACTCAGGAATAAATTAATTCAGTTGAAGATCCCATATAAGCTCGCTCATTTCATTTGCAACCTTTTAACGGAAAGAAAAATTCAAATTAAAAACCAAGGATCTTTCACGCATCCTAGATCTATTTGGAAAGGTTTGCCCCAAGGGTCTGTTCTTAGTCCTCTTTTATATAGCCTTTACACAAGGGATCTTGATCAGTCTGTGACTCAATACTGCTCTATTCTTCAGTATGCGGATGATCTGGCATTATATGTTTCTGACAACAACCCTCATGAAGCGTGTAATCGCTTAAACTTAGCTCTGAAAAACCTTTCCACTTGGCTAGCTAATCATGGTTTATCTTTATCTGCTTCAAAGAGCAAATGTGTAGTATTCACAAAAAGGAAAATTATTCCTTCTGTTGTTATTTCCGTAGATAATATAATGATTCCTCAGGTTAATTCTGTGAAATTCTTGGGTGTGTGGTTGGATTCTAGAATGTCAGGAGCCCCTCATTGTGAATATATATCCAGTAAATGTGACAAAAACATAAACATTCTTCGTTCTCTGTCTGGTGTGTGGTGGGGAGCTCATCCCTTCTCTCAGAAATTACTATATAATTCCATTATTCGCAGCCACTTGGACTATGGATCTTTCCTATTAGACCCTTGCAATAAAAGAGCAATTGAAAAATTATCAAAAATTCAATCGAAATGCCTTCGTATAATTATAGGTGCCATGAAATCCTCTCCTATTAATGCCATGCAAGTGGAATGTGGTGATGCCCCTCTTTATTTACGTAGACAACTTCTGTCTGATAATTTTTTTTTTAAAGTTGCCCAAAACTCCAATCATCCTTTACTCGAAAAACTTAGATGCCTAGCGAGCATTGTTGAAATAGTTGGATACAATTCTCTTTTTGATTTACCTTGCCTTCTTCGCAGTTTTATTAAATTTTCCCGATTGCCTGACCCTATTCTTCAATTTCCCTTTAAAATTACTTTTTCACTGCCATATGAAGCACTAATATTTCAGCCAAAAGTTATTTTAAATTTTGGTGTTGATAAAGACTCTGTAGTAGCAGCTGAGGTATTTAAATTCATATTATCATCAAAGTTTCCTGATTGGTTAACAATTTATACTGATGCTTCCAAATTGTCAAATGACAGTCTTGTCGGTGCTGCCACATGGATCCCTTCATATAACACAATTTTAAGTTTTAAATGCCCATCTGTTACATCGGTTTTCACTGGAGAATCCATTGCAGTTTTAGAAGCTATTGAATTTGCCATAGCCCACAGATTAAATAAGACACTAATCTTTTCAGACTCGAAAAGCTGTCTTCAATCTATATTATCTAATTCTTTTAAATCTAAATCTAGATGTCCAATTATTTTTAAAATCAAAGAATCTTTATATAATTGTCACCTTATGGGTATTGATATAATACTAGCATGGATTCCTGGTCACTCTGGTATACCCGGGAATGAAACAGCAGACTCATGTGCAAAACAGGCCATTAGTATAGGTTCGTTGGAACATTTTAAGATTTTACCACTTGACTTATGTTCTCTCATGCACTCTCAGATGTTGGTAGCATGGAACAAGGAATGGCAAATTACAAAGGAAATTAAGGGCAAGTTCTTTGGTGATATTCAACCAGAAATTCCTCCAAAACCTTGGTTTTTTATTTTTCAAAAATTAAATAAATCTGTTTCTTCCATAATATGTCGAATTCGATTAAATCATTCTTGTACTCCGGTTCACTTGTCCAAAATTAAAGTTCGTGATCATTCACTTTGCGAGTGTGGTTTAGATGATGGTTATCTTGACCACATCTTTTTTAGCTGTCCCATTGTGCAACAGTCTTTATATGACATCCTTCCTATAGATATTCCTCGTCCCACATGCATGAAAACTCTCCTGACACTTACATTTTCGCCATTTGTTTACTTTATAGGTAAATTTATAGATAAGAACAAAATTAAATTATAACTTTTCCGTATCATTTCTATTTTTTTTAAATATTATATATATATTATATAATTTTTTTTTCCACATATATTTTTCTATTTATTTTTCTTATCCTGTGTTATACTATTGTTAACATCTCTATCCTTCAAATCATCTTGGTTTCAAATGATTAGCTCAACACAATTTTACTATCTTTACTAGTGTCCATAGTTTGTGTAATTTACCTCGATCCGAACATTTGTTTATTTTATTACGTGACATTGGCGAAATTGTGGAATCGTTCCTCCGCATAGTCCATAGAAACAAGAAGAAGAAGAAGACACTCAATTGAAACAACTGTCAGAATTATGTAATGTTATAAATGACTTTTTGGATAAAAACCTTAGAGTATTTAACATAAAAACTAATGAAAATTACGGAGATTCTACAATTAAAAAAACTCACACTGTTTGTGTTACTGGCCACAGTGGTGGCCTTTCTGCCACCACTGCAACATTACGCTATATATAGATCGTTGACTGGCCTTTGTGAATGTGAAACGCAATTTCGAAGAATTGCAATGGAGCAGCCTTAGGTCCCACGGCAGACGTATAATGTAGAGTATCGAAAGATTACTCTCGACGATCGCCAGTATAAAGTCGGCCTCTCTAACTGGATGTACACTGGCCGATCCTGGAACGCGATTCACCGGAACGAGCCACTATGGCACCACGTTTCACCACGAGTACAGTGGTCGCTATCCGGACGGGTATCGAATACCTTTCCATCAGCTATGAGCAGAAGTATCAATTGTCCAGTACATAGATAACACAAATAGAAAAGTACAAAAAAATTATGATATGTATAACTAAACATTAAATAACATAAATAAATAAGTAATGTATAAGCATCCCTATTATATGTATGTTCTAGACGAAGAGAGAAGGCACAATACTTTTAAAAAATTCCTGCTTCTTATTTACCGAAATGGTCGATTACCCTACATCAGTACAGAATTATAAATTACTCTATCAATGTAATAAAATGAGGTGAGTAATTTTTTATCTTATGTGTTATGCGCTACTGATGCTTTATCTGATGCTTTACTGCTAAATGAATGGCAGCCGAAGTTTCATAATCATTTGAAAATAAATAATTATACTTAATTCAAGATAAGGCTGCTAAGACCATTCCCCGAGTCGAGTTCCAAAAAAATACTGAGAAGTTTGCTGGCGCAATCACTACATAAAATATTTTAAGTGATTTTAAATCAATTATAAACAATGCTAAAAATCAATCTAGTAAGCCATGTATTTCCTATACTAAAAGAAGTGTTATGACAAAATGGATCTAACCACATTTTCAATTGACTTAACAAAAAAAACATATAACTGTGTAAATCTACAAAAACGCTGCAACTTGGGCAATCGAAGCCTCAGCTTCAACCGGTGTTTGAATGGTCAAGGTTAATACGTGGCGTATAGCCTTAATTCCATCTTAAATGTAAGGACAATGAACTTTCATAAGAAATGGCAGTGCTTTGATGTTTACTTTGTTGGTTTACTTTCCAATATGTGGTGATCTAAAATCGCCTTCTGTTATCTATTTCAAAGTCAAAGCACATATAATAAAGATGGCTCAATTTTGTATTGCATTAATTCTATAATTACTTTATGTATCGTACTTAACGATTTTACATATTTGATCTACCTTTAATGCCTCTCTCACTTACATACCTCAATTTAAAATATCTGTGCCCTTTTTCACCGAACTCTACCTAACTTATGTTGACTTTAATCAACTAAACTAACACATAAAAGTGGAGCGATAAAGTTCGAATTTACATTGATTTATCTTTGCTCTGCTGCGTAAGTTGACAAATAAATTAAAGAAACGTTCAAACGGGCCTGACTAACCAAATTACATATAAGAATAAATAAATAGCTTGAAGTAGGTTAGGATACCAGGTTATTAACGTGGGGAAGCTAATGGTGTCACATATAATGAGCACCAACTAAAAAATCTACTGGGTCTCACTGGATTGTCTTAAAAATTACAATAGCCTGATGGATTATCATGGCCTGAATCTCTTGACTCTTTTGATGTCATTTGCTTTTGAAATTGTATGTATTTTGTAATCGCGATATTTTTAATACAACTGATTAACGATCCGAATAAGTGGTATACCTGATAGTGTTAGTAAAAGTTGCAAACAGAAGCAAAATAAGGGGCGACCCACCTGTAGCTTCAAGCCTACATAGACATTGGCCGCATTTATATACACCGAGCAGTAAAGCTCGGCGAGGCTGTGGGAATTTGTAACAGTGTGTATCCCGCAACGGAATGAATCAAACATAAATGAAGAATTGGAAATATAACAAACCAACAAGCGGCAATACTTACGGTCAGCACATGCATGGGTTCGTCACGGCACAATTGTAATTGTACTGGACACTAGATGTTCTTCAAATTATAATAGAAAAAGAATAAATGGTAATAGAATTAAGACTACTCACGGGAAACTATGCATTTGATATAGAGTAATTACTCCAAACAAGCCCTATTTTCTAATTTCAATGAGCAAATGACTTCAATAAAGTTTATTATAATACACATAGATTCAAAAACTTATTATACACGTGTGTATCTGATATCACGCATATCTATAAAGCTCTTTTACCTATTAAATGTACACCAATTTATGTAACACGAGAAAAGCGCTAACAAAACTTGACGGAGATATTCCGCTTACAAACTCCCACTGAACTTTCTTAACGTAATGCTTTCAGAGGAGAGAACTGTTCAAAATGGACATATATATAAATCATAGATATAAATCTTAAAAGGCATAACAAAATTGACACCGATCTTAATCTAAAATACAGTTGACAGTCTTGGATATATCCTGGACTATTTTATTCTATCACACTTACAGTTTCCACTTACTACACACAACACACAAGAAGGACTTTAGTGGTGACCAATCAATAAATAGTTTTAAAACAAATAGGTACTGTTACAATCTAGTTCCCCGAGCTCGTGTTTCTGCGGTTCTTAATTTTCGGGAGTCTCCAGGTAATCTGAAACAAATATTATTCGTGATTATGCTGAAATATATTTTCTGTAGTAGAATGTAAGTCTAACGATAAGGTGAGTATAATAGTAATTTTAAACATTTAAAATGCTGGAGAAATTGTATGTGAGCTGAGAATATATAACAAAAATTTAAAAATTGATTGTCTCTAGCACGCTCATATGATCAAATCGGTTACTTCAAATTACACTATCAGGGCGGCAGTGGTTGAAATATCGAGTATATATCTAGCTGAAATCAATATTTACTTATCAGGTAAAGCTGTCTTAAATCCAAGTGCTAAAAGTTTGTCCTTCACCTTCTTGCCCATGGCGTAGTGTCAAGAAGCAGACCGGCATGATTGTGTTAAGTAGCGGGGGATAGATTATCTTGTTATTCGAAACTCTAATTGGACGGCACTGCGCTTACTTACCATCAGGTGCAGTGTGGTCACTTTGCCGTGCCAGGATATAAAAAAAACATACAAAAACATTGGAAAAAATAGTTTCGTCAGGGTATACCATTTATAAATATAATGGACAAATGGGCCGTAATCAGTGAGATAAGTATTATTTCCATGTATACTTAATAACCATTTAGCATTAGGTAATGCAGCCTGATGAGCCTGATTCCACTACGTATACATAATAAAATATTGTGTAATAATAAACCAATCCAGACAAATTAATTTAAAATCTCAATAAGTTTATGATGTAATTTTGTGTGGTTTCTTATTTATTGGAATAAACAATGTATAACTTTAAAATTATATACAGAGACTATCCCGCCTACACACCCGCCATTGTAACTCCTGTTTAGCCAGGATCAACAGTGGCACGCATTTTTTCGACACTGAGTAATGAAACTCGGCGAGTCTCTGGGAATGCTTCATAACTGTCTTTTATCCCGCAACGAAATTAATCAAATAGAAATATAGGGAGGAGTTGGCAAAATTATATAGAAAAAATAACATACCCGTCAAGTTCATAATCTGCCTCAATATGTGGGGTCTCATGGTCGGACGATTGCCGGTAGCACTTGCCATTCGGTCGTGATCCTGTAACCATTTCTTTAAAATAAAGATATATAGTTTGGCATTTAAAGCTTAGATCTGATCTAAGCTGTATATAAAATGAAATTTATGTCGAGAGAAATACAGGTTTATACAAATAGTTTCCAAACCTTACCTTCTTAGTGTCCATTGTTATATTCTTCTTATTTGGAAATTCCGTCGAATTAGCATATGGATGCATATCGTCTATTTGTGAGTGTTTAGGCTTAGGCGGGGCAGCAGGATCTGAACAAAAAATCGTTTTCAAATTCACTTTTCTAAATATTTTATTCTCAGTCAAATACTGCATGCTTGCAATATATCAACATAATCAAACGATATTATTTGACGAATAATCTGATTTAATAGAATAAGATTAATTTGCAAAACGAAATTTCTGTGGAATTAGCTCCGACTACTTAGCGACCCAAATAGCGAATTTTGGCCTGTGAACTTATAGTCCGAATTGGTCAGCTAATTATATAAACAAACTTTATTTTTCCCACCAAAACTTTACCAACTGTCATGGCATCTCGTGTAACGTGACCATCCACTAAACTAATAGACATTTGGCTCAGCGTTTAACAGATGTTTCATACGGTGACGTCATGCATGACTGATTTGTGTTTTATGTCATGTGACAAAATGCTTTATTTTAACATATTTGTTTCCTGAAATATTAAATAATCACATATAAATTAACAAATTTGTTTTATTTTCGATATTTTTATACTAAACTCTATTATAAAAAAAAACAAAATTCTATCAGGTTTTCACTTACTGTCAACTACCCTATTGTATGTATATCTCAGCTACAGGATTAATTGCTTTGTAAATGTTAATTTTCGAATGTTATTAAGTATATAATATATTTCATAAATAATATAAGTATAATTCAGATGTTTTTATTCTGGCATGGTAAAGTGACCACAGCGCATCTGATCTCTGAGTATCAAGTAGCGAGAGAACACCATCCGTTGCTACTTTACACAATTATGCCAGCCAGCTGCAAGTGTAAGTGGATTTCTGCACGAGGACAGAATGCGTGTCATTGCTATATGGATGACATTTTGTCCATGAGGGTTGCAGCCATACTCCTGGTTGTCTGACAGATACTGAGCTGCACAGATCCGTAGTGTCTTAGTAGACTACCCCGGCCCGAACCAAGAGATTCGCCAATTCATATTTTTGCCGCATCAAGCTGTGGAACAGTTTGCCAGCTTCCGTGTTCAGTCATTCCTATGATCCAGGCCGGTTATATTGTGTCGAGCAGCGAGTGATTGATTGTCTCTCGCTACTTGATGCTCCAACTGGACGCTTACCAGCAGATGCAATATGGTGACTTAGTCGTGTCAGGATAAAAAAACTTTTTCCAAACGTAATATTACCTGCAATAAGAATGAAAACCGAAAACATCAGGGCAAATATTATGCATGCTGCAAATATTTCGAGCCAGAACTGTTTTTGTATTGCCGAACTGCATATCATACTTGTTCTAGGCTGCAATTCTTCTTGAACACTGCCAAAGAAACATTTTATTAAATATTAAGATATCAGTTTCAATTTTAACCTCAGGCCCGGCTCGGTCTATTAACGGTATAAGTGGGGCGTATGTTATTTCTACGTAAGACTTAAAGTTACGTATATACCAATAAGAAATAAAATACTTGATGTAAACAAACCGTCGGCGGCCATTACCTTAAATACGCCTTTAATGTGTGTTAATAAGGACGACTTTCACTCGAATCCAACCAAATCTGGTGGTATAATAGCTTTGAATATGAGTACGTGGAGATGTTATTACATTTCGGTCATTTAGTCTTAAGTTGTAAATTCTACACTCACTTGATTTGAATTATCGTAGTCTTAAGTATAGTAGACCCCGCATGCACAGCAGTGGGTAGATATATAAGACAGGCCTGATTTATTACTGCCTGCCTGGAGGTTATAAATAGAAGAAAAGTATACAATCCAATTAATTGTCTCCAGCACTGATGTACCTGCAGCGATCGTCCTACATCTCAGGGGTTATACCTGAATCTTGAGAGTGCATCTAAAGAATATCTCATAATTTTAATACCTTACTTTGCCCCCTTTATTTTGCAAAGAAGTTAAAACACGTGTTTCATTATTTTCAGATCCCTAACTTGAGGAAATATGGATTGCCCATAAAAACTTTCAACCTCTATTTCTTTCCTTCAAGATCCGGCATCCGTCCCAGAGGTGCGAGCAGTATTCCATTCCCAGCCGCACCTACGCTTTATACAAGATTAGTTTTTGTATACAATAAGGCCGAAACACCCAAATTAGATTTTGATATAAAATATCAGATAAATATGTCATATATTAATAATAAGGAAATCTCACGCGGTGACATGCAAAAACAATTTATCCCGTTTCTTGTACGATGCATGGACATACGTGAGCCGCGCGCTGCCGTTGGTTTCTCGCCAATACACACTACACTGACACTATTTAACCAATCGGAATGCAGCCTAATTTACTACTTCACTACTTACAATAAAAACTAAACATATCTAAGTAACTGTTCAAAATGTCCACCCCTTGCCCTAATACACAATCTGGACCGCTTACGCATATTTTAATTTCGATAACACATAAGTGTTCTGTTTAATTGTATTAAAAGCACTTTCAATTTTGTTTTTTATAGCATAATCAACCATGGCGAAAACGGCACGCGTGCGATGTCGTTTGTAAAGTATTACAAGACATGCGTAAGAGCCGATTCTTCCGGCGTGACTAAATGATAGATAGTCTAAAGCATCGCCCGCGCCGCCACTAGGAGCGAGCGGGACGTGTGCGGGGTGGGGAAGGGTGTGCTTGTCCTTGACCCTTTTAGCGCCCGGCTTAGTAGGTATGTATCGGTGAGCGACCGACACGCGCCGGATTTTTATTAAGAAATAAACAAGGTTGACCAACTGGTTGAAAACCAGCATGACATAATTTTTTATATGTTTTGAGATACACATATAATATGTTAAAAATTAGTGCAATGGATTGTGCTACTGATTCTCAACAAACTACTTTCGGCTTTGTAGTATACTAAAAATAATGTTGTATAAGCGGTAGAGCTGACCGAGCGTGAAAAACCGCCGCACCCTGTTCAGGATTTGAATCCTGCGGGAAGTGGCGGATATTACGCCCTCGACGTGACTCCTTGGATTAAGATCACAGCGGATTTCCAGACCAAGGACACTAAGGTCATTTTGCATTGAGAGTGGAACACCTTGACGAATGGGGATGGGAGAAAACAGTGATTTCTTGCACGAGAACCCGCACACCTGGGTTTTCTTGACATTAAAGTCAACCCGATTTCTGGTACCCTATGGCGTGATGAGATCAAAGGCCCGGTTGATCTCAATGACGAGATCCTCGCCTCTCCTCTCAGTATCCGCCCGGCAACCAGGAGGCTTGCTGCAATAACACCCATGAACCGTGCTATCATCTGCATAGCAATGCATGAACCTGTTTTTTATATATCTTTCTTCTTATCTTTCTTTATAGTTCTTCATATATTTTCTGTTAGATAATGCGCGAGGAAAGCAAAATGTAAAAGAACTGGTCTATTCCTACACTGACGATTTGAAAGACCTGATTAATATGTGTAACAAATTACATTAAAGAAACAAATAAGTTTATTTCACCTTTCCAATATGGATTTCGTCAATTTCGATCAACAATTGACCACTTAACAAACATAGAAAGTGAAATACTTCATTCTTTTGCAAATGATTATTATGTAGTAACTGTAGCCTTAGACATAGAGAAAGCATATGAAATGGTCTGGAAACATAGAGTGCTTGCACTACTACAAGATCTTGATAATAAAGGAAACACCCTTGCATTTATCAGAAACTTTCTGACGCATAGAACAGTTAAAGTAAGAATAAATGATATCACATCTGATTCGATCCATACAGAAAATGGCCTTCCTCAAGGTTCGGTGCTGAGTGTCATGCTGTTTCTATTGGCTATTAATGATGTTCTATTGTACATTGAATATATACATTAGTATTAATATTTGAAAAGAAAATGACTTGGATTGCACACATAAATAAATTGAAGTCAGAGTGTCAAAGATTAAATATAATAAAAGTTTTATTATCGACAACATGGGGATCGGATAGAAAATGTCTGATAAATGCATATCGGGCTCTCATTAGACAAAAATTAGATTACGGCTCAATTCTTTATGACTCTGCAAAAACACGAACACTAAATTCTTTGGAAAGTGTACAAAACTGCGCTCTTAGACTTAGTGTAGGTGCCTTTAGAACTAGCCCTATTAACAGTATTCTAGCTGAAGCTGGAGAAATGCCTTTAAAGTTAAGACGGAAGGAGCTAGCTATAGCATACGCAACAAATGTATTATCTCAACCGAGTAACCCAACTTTCGACTATTACGCAAAGGAAACAGCAGCCGATTTAGAATACCAGTTTCGACCCAATTTACCACAACCTTTCAGGATTAGAGTAGCTAAGAATTTAAACGAATTAAACCTTAATATTCCGCCTGTTCTTACAAAAAAAAAAAAATTGTGGTTTATTATCATGTGGTCCATGGGAAAAAATAGACTTTCCCATAAACCTTGAGTTGGCAAAACATTATAAAGATGAAACCCCACAGTGTATATATAAACAATTATTTATTGAAATTAAAAGTAAACTTCAAAATTATAAATCCTTTTACACTGATGGGTCAGTCATGAATGGAAAATTAGCATGCGCGATAGTGTTCGGTGATGTCTGTTACAGATATAGACTTTTGGATTTTAACTCTATTTTTATTTGTGAAGCAACTGCTATACTTAAAACTTTGGAATTAATACTAAACAGATCTAATATGGATAAATATGTAATATATACTGATTCAAAATCATGTTTAACAGCTTTACAAAAAACTAAAAATATACATCCACTTATTTTAGAAATTAAACAAAAGATGATTAATTTACTGGAATTTCAATTGATATGGATTCCAAGTCATCAAGAGATAAATTGGATGAAAAAATGGGAATGAAAAAGCTGATAGAGAAGCGAGAAATGCAATAAATGATACTGAAATTGAGAGTTCAATAAAATCTTGCCCAGTTGAGATTAAAAAATATATCAAACATAAAATAAAAGATCTTTGGGATATGGAGTGGAAGACAAATAATACAAGTAAATTATTTTATATCAGAAAATCGATTTTTGAAAAATCTCCTATATCATTCACCAATAGAAAAGATCAAGTTACTATAACTAGATTACGTATTGGACATACTAACATGACCCATATCCATTTAATAACAAAAACAAATGTAAGTGTGGCATGGATTTAACTGTATTGCATCTTTTCGAGGAGTGTACAGCTTACATAAATGAAAAAAGTACATGTAATGTACCAAGTGGTTTAAGAGAGTGTTTAAGTGATGATGGGTATAAGCAAACAATATCTTTTTTTAAACTCATTGATGTCTACAAGTTAGTGTAATTTTGGAATAAATATGTGATATTTTCCTGTGGTCGCTAATGACCTTAGATGTTAAAAAGCGACCTTAAATAAATAAAGAAAAAAAAACTTGTGTCCGTTTTTCTTAATATCTTTCTTCTTCAGCAACTCGGCCCATTTAACAAATAATAAAGTTTAAATAAATTGACATTAAGTGTCATTGTTTAAGGAAGGAGGTCTTACTTATTCTTTCCTTTTTTTGCTTTCTTCTTTTTCTTCTGTATTGTTGATCTGTAAAAAAAGGTAATATTAGATTCTAAGTTATAGATAGTATGAATCAATATAAGAAATGAAGAAATCTCTCACTTTAGTATCAGCTGTCTATTGCATAGTCTCTTCAGCAGATCTGGTTTGCTAAAAATAACGAATTAACTATTATCTTAGAGCATATATTCTAATAACAATAATTATAGAATAATCTTACCCATCCAACCAGTTTTTTATGAATGTCTCCTCTGATATCTGGATACTATTGAACAAAAAAACGAATAATTATAATTTTACTGCTAATTAAATATATATTGTCAGGGTAGTTCCCATTTATTGGTGATACCAGGGGTATATCGAAAGTATTTTAGAAAATAACCACGGGTAGACTGTGAGGGTAGGTCTTATTTATTAGACATGTCGAGGGTATTTTATAAATATCCGTGGGTAGATTGACGATAGATACCAACTGAGTGGGGTGAAGAGTTGCAATAAAAGACGGCTCTCGAGCGCTCCAGACGACAGTCCGTTCTGGAGCTGTCTACTGTACGGACGTATGGTGAGCATTAGCTCACATCGTCATATACCACTAATGGTCTGGTAGCAGTTCAGCATAGAGTGTTATGCTGTCCGCGCACACTTGTGCATAATTGGTAGTTCGTACATCCTGACATGGACTCATTAACGATGGGCACTGAGGTGCGTCACTGTGATCATTATATTGTACTATATTATTATACCGTACACAGGGTGTAAAACCCGCCCTAGTGGCACACGCAAGTGTGTGGCGTTCCGGGATCAGCCAGTGTATATCCGGTTTTTATCGGGGGTATTGGGTTGGAATACGATAATTGGCTGTTCTGCAGCCTTCTGAATACTCTGACACTAGACCCTCGACTGCTTCTTCACCTTCTTGCCCATGGCGTAGTGTGAGGAAGCAGGCCGGCATGATAGTTTTGAGTAGCGGGGGAAAAATTTTGTCTCGCTACTCAATACTCTAATTGGACGGCACTGCGCTTACCATCAGATGCAGTATGGTCAATTTTCCGGGCCAGGACAAAAAAAAATTGATTGTAATCTATACTATTATATAAAGATGAAGAGTTTGTTTGTTTGTTTGTTTATTTGAACGGGCTAATCTCAGAAACTACTGGTTCGAATTATATATAGGAGCGGAGCAGCAATGAAAAATGTTGCAAAAACGGGGAAAATTGATTCCTTTTGAGAGCTTCCGTTGCGTACGCTGCGTTAATGGTTAAAGTTACATATCAATCACACGAAATTGTTCCTCTTAAAAAGTTCTAAAAAAAAGTCCGTGATGGCATATGTCTATCTATTTCGGTTGGCTCACTATAACCTTTTTAATGGTTATCGAATTTGTTCTGAAACAATGCATTATTTGGAAAGGGGTTTTTATAAACATGGTATTAATCCTTATCCAAATAAATACTTTATTCATCACGAGTATGTAATTTTGAACAAAGTTGACCTTTACGTCATTTGATTTCAATGAATATCTAAGGAGATATAACAGTTTTCAAATTTCTCCGCAGCAAAATTAATATTGTTGTTTGTATGTCTGTTTCTTACCTTTTCATGACTAAACGGGTGAACAAATCCTAATGAAATTCAGTAGAAGGATAGATTATATCCTAGGGAAGGACATAGGGTATCTTTTGTCTCAAAAAAATTCTTGAAAGGGGTGAAATAGAGGTTAAAAGTTTGTATGGGCAATCCGTAATACTTCAACTTAGGGATCTGAAAATTTATATTTAGGATTTTGGTAAAAAAATAAAGAAATACGTGTTTCAACGTTTTTACCAAATCATCCCTTAAAGGGCGAAGTGAGGAGTTAACTTATGAGGTATTCTTTAAATATAATCTCAAGCTTCAGGCACAACACTTTTTTTTGTCGCGGGGAAAGCATGTTATTACTGCCGTCCGCTTCGGGGGGAAGCGGAATGAGAATAAAACGGTTATGCTGGACTTGCCGGTCTTACGACCCAGCACCCCCTCGCCCGGATGATGGCTATCCGGGCTGCCGCTGGGCCGAGTCCCTACTACTTGTGTACACCCAACCGGACAATACCAGCTACAACCCCGCGGTGGCCTTCTTCGACACTTACGGAGTGATCCCGGGGTATTATAAGGAGTGCTAGAAGTTTAAGTTAGGAGTTGTGCCTGTCTAGTCATTTAGACAGTCACAACACCTGAGATTCAGGACGATCGCTATAGGTGTCTCAGTGCAGAAGACAACTCCTTGCATTGATACTTCTGCTTCCGAAAATAACCTCCACGGGGGCGGAGCCGCGAGCAACAGCTAGTGCAAAATATGTAAGCTGAGAGCCAAGTTTCGTATTGACAATGCTTCTGAATGTTGACTGTATTGAGATAATATTATGCATTAACAATATGTGTAATTAAAAATGCGTTTAGGCTTCTATCCAGTTTTGATCTATTTTAGTACACATACATATACACTCACGCCTGTAATCCCCGAAGGGGTAGGAAGAGGTGTAACCAGTACACCCACTTTTCACCGAATTTGGGTCCCATAATGTGATAGGGGCGAGCCTATCAACACACCGGGCACAATTCCAGACTCCGGGCTAATACTGAGAATTTCGAGATAGAAAAACCCAATATCACTTTACCCGACCCGAGGTATCGAACCCGAGACCTCAGCACAGCAGTTGTAACGCATGCGCAATTACACCTGCGCCACCCAGGCAGTCTATTTTAATCTTCTTTCAATATAATATCATGCAATCTAATTGTAGCATTGTTGTCATATTATGATCATTTTTTTTTAAATACGAGAAGTTCTGATTTAGCTTCTTAATAAGATAGCATTTATTCATTATATTATATGTATAATATCAATGAAAAAAAACTTACTTTCTTAACACGCCGAACGGTGGTTCGGATCGTCTGCAATCGAAAAGGAATTAATTAAAACACTATTCTTATTATTTTATCTGTATTATATTGTATTTCTTCCTTTCGTATTCAAGACATTCAAACCAGTAAGTGAATGAAAGAAAGAAAGAAAGAAAATATATTTTGCAACCAATGTAATATGGTTTTCTACATCAACGAAATAAGAAAAACGTATCACATTGTGTTACTCAAACATCACTACTTATTACAAAACAAAGTCCTCCACCGCGTCTGTTTGTCTTTCTGTATGTTCGCGATAAACTCAAAAACTACTGAACGGATTTTCATGCGGTTCTTACCAATAGGTAGTGATTCATGCGGAAGGTTCAGGTATATAATTTGTCGAGGTTTAGGTACCAACATAGGAACCAACTGTCCACATTTCGGAAAACTCTTTTAGATGAGGTTGATTAACTGGGGCCCTAACATTCTGATAAATCTATCATTTTATTGTATAGTTCCTTATAATGTTCAATTATGTAATAATATTGTAAAATTGCATTACGCATGTTGTGGTTGCCTGTTGTCTGAGTTGCAATTAGTTCTTTTTTCTGATTTTTATTATTATGTTTGTCATATTGTATACTTTGTTGGCTATCCACAAATAATAATATGAAATAAAATATTATGGATCGATAAGAATGAGGTCGGTTTGGAGTGACTGATGGCAATCTTAGCTAGTCATGGAGGTGATTTGTAGCTGACAATACAAAGTAGTAGGTGCCATAAATTCATTTCATATGGTTTTCGAACTGCTCCAGAAATCTTCGATGCCAAGATCACAAAAGTGAGTTACTGACTATAAGCACCTGCCTAAATTAGGATACAGAAAACATAGACTTGACATTAAGGATAGACTACGAATTTCTTAGGTAAGATGACTTAGCAAATTTGCAAACAGGCGTACGATAAAAGGTTACTTACGGTCTACGTTGCTGTGGAAGTTGGCGCGTACGTTGACGCTTAGCAGTAAACTGTGGGGTTTCGAACCTGAGGAATAAAAATTTAAATAAATAAAGACCTTTCGGAAGTTTTCATTATAAGCAGAAACATCCTCGTTCTTTTCCCACTCTCCAATACTTTCCCTTAAGACCAGCTAGACTCTTCTGGTATGGAAGTGCAAACAGATCCATCTGTTCTCAAATGGTTTACGTATCAACAATCAGTACACAAGTACTTGCAAATATATATATATAAAAAAACGAGTTTTAATAGTATAGAGAGTTACTAGATCTTGTCTATTTTATAATATAGAGAAGATCCAGAAACGGTTCGTAAGGTATCTATCTCACATTGAACTCAATTTGTAAAATTAGCCATAAACTTCCTATAAAAATAAAATAAAAATAAGATAAACAACATAGTTTCTTTGTCTGAGAGAGAAATAATTAAAAAAAGTTAATTATTCTTCTAGTTACATCAACATTATACATTCACCTACATATAATTATACAAACTAATGTTTCAAGCTAATTAAAATTATGTAAATCAATAAGTAATAATCATACTCCATATGTAACTGAGACGGCTCCGCAGCGATACGACTGAAACAAACATATTATATACAACGTATAAAATATTAAACTCACACACACACACACTCACTGAAATAAGTACGATATTTGCTGGTGGTAGGATATTCAAATACTAGTGAAAGCTCGGAAGTATTATTTCTTTAAAATCCAGCAGAGTTTCATTGAAATAACTGATTCTTGATTGTATAAGTTATATTGCTTTTATCACTTACTCTGTAAAAAGGATCATGACACGGGACCCGCCTAATGCTCACTTTTTATACAATTCAATGACGCTGGCCCTTCCTTCATTTTACTTACCAATAAGTCAATACAGGAACATAAATATTTAACTGACTGGACAAGGACTGCCTTGGTGGCGCAGTGGTAATTGCGCATGCGTTACATCCGCTATGCTGAGGTCTCGGGTTCGATCCCCGGATCGGGTAAAGTGATATTGGGTTTTTCTATCTAGAAATTCTCAGTATTAGCCCGGAGTCTGGAACCTGTGCCCGGTATAGCGATAGGCTCGCCCCCTATCACATTATGGGACCGAAATTCGGCGAAAAGTGGGTGTACTGGTTACACCTCTGCCTACCCCTTCGGGGATTATAGGCGTGAGTGTATATATATATATATATATATATATACATATATATTTTATTATTTAACGGTAGGCAGCGGTTTTGCTGTGCCCTGGCATTGCAGAAGTCTATGGGCGACGGTGACTACTTACCATCAGATGGCCCGTCTGATCGTCTGCCTATCGAGGCACTAAAAAAAAATTCTGGCGCGGCAATTTGACCACACTGCACCTGATGGTAAGCGCAGTGCCGTCCAGATAGAGTATCAAGTAGCAAGAGACAGTCTATCCCTCGCTACTCAACACAATCATGCCAGCCTGCTGTTTAGCTTCTTCACACTATGGGGGGACGAGGTGAAGAAGCGGTCGAGGGTCTAGTGTCAGAGTAATCAGAAGGCAGCAACAAGCGCCGGTCCACTACAAGAGCCGAGAGGAGGTAAGCTGATCCGCCGGACGGAAGGGCCCCCGTACCCTCCCGGGACAGGCCACCGGGACCCCACATCCGGTCACCAACCGGCACGACGGACCCACCCAAGATTATGCGCGGCATGGTGGGCAGCCTCTCGTGGTGGTTAGTCACGATTGGGCCCCTGTACTGTACCGCGGGCGGCCAGCGGTACAACCGTTTCTACAGGTCTCCATGGCCGACGGATCAATACACCTCCAACCGACTGTGAACCGGCTAATACCCGCACGGCCAAACATCGTACCCCGACTCTAGCCCCCCGACGATAACCGGACATACACTGGCTGATCCCGGAACGCGACACACTTGCGTGTGCCACTATGGCGGGTTTTTCGCCCTGATTACGGTGGTCGCTATCCGGGCGGATATAAATATCCTACCACCAGCGAAAGTAAAAAATATAAAGTAGTAGGTGCCATACATTAAATTCATTTAATATGGTTTTCACACTGCTCCAGAAATTTTCGATGCCAAGATCACAAAAGTGAGTTACTGACTATAAGCGCCTGTCTAAATTAGGATACAGAAAACATAGACTTGACATTATGAATAGACTACGAATTTCTTAGGTAAAATGATTTAGCAAATTTGCAAACAGAGCGTACTATAAAAGTTTACTTACGGTCCACGTGGCTTCGGAAGTTGGTGCGTACGTTGACCCTTAGCAGTAGAGTGCGGGGTTGCGGAACTGTGGAATAAAGATTTAAATAAATAAAGAGCTTTTGGAAGTTTTCATTATAAGCAGAAACATCCTCGTTCTCTTCCTACTCTCCAATACTTGCCTTTAAGACCAGCTAGACTCTTCTGGTATGAAAGTGCAAACAGATCCATCTGTTCTCAAATGGTGTACTTATCGACAAACAGTACAAAAGTACTTACAAAATATAAATAAAAAAACGAGTTCTAAAAGTTTTCTATACTTTACTAGATCTTCTCTATTTAATAATACCTATAGGGCTATAGAGGAGATCCAGAAACGGTTCGTAAGGCATCCAAGTCTTAAATTTAACTCAATTTGTAAAATTTTATGTAAACCTCCAATACAAATAATATAAAAATAAAATTGTAAACATATTTTCTTCTTCTGTGTCCGACGACTCTGAGTCCTGGACCGTGGGTCTGTCAGAGAAATAATAAAAAAACTGAAATTATTCTTGTATTTACATCAACATGATACATTCATCTATATAATATAATGTTACAATAGACGCAAAACATCAGTGTGGGCCGCATATCGGAAAGTTATCAGACAGGTGAAGTGCATCGGCGTATGCAGTTAAACCATTAAACGTTTGACTGATGTAGACACGGCAAGAATCTTTTATTTAGCTATTTTTACAGTATAATTTGTTATGGATTTCTTCTCTGGGGAATCTCTGGGAATATAATTGTAATTTTTCTACAAAAAAAGAGCCGTTAGGGCTATATTTGATCTTGAACCCAAAGTTTCTGTTAGAGAAGGATTTAAAGAAATAAGCATTCTCATCGTGATATCACAATCTATTTTAAAAATCTTATGTACGTGGGTAAAAATATTACACAATTTTATAAAAATACGATATTCACAAAGTAAACATAAGGAAGAAGCATAATCTTGTGTTACACTCGACTCGTCTCCACAAAATCAGTAATTATTTTATGGGACAATAAATAAGTTTAAAAACAATAAACACCAAGCTTAGTAGAAAAGTTTATTAGAAAATTTCTGAATATCTAGACGACAAGAAGGCTTGGGATTTAAATTGCTCTGAATCATCCATCGGAGCTCCAATACACGACTCATTGAAGAGGCGATCGAGCGCAACCGAGGGTCTAAGGTATTCACTCAGCAGCTTGGAAGGAGCCATCTGACTAAGTTAAAGACACGCGAGGGCAAAACCGCTTTGTCAAGGCCGGAGATTCTCGCCGAGATCGAAGACTTTTATGGCCGTTTATACGCTTCGCATGTTCCGTGCCCTAAGCGCGAAGACTATGATCCCAGAGCCACTCTGACCCGAGGATGCAGTGACTCGTGGTGAAGTGGTGGTGGTGGTGTCTCTAGACATCGCCAACGCGTTTAACACTTTACCCTGGGCCTGCATAATGGAAGCACTGCGGTACCACGTGGTGCCACCGTATCTTCGGCGCCTGGTGCACTCGTATCTCTCAGATAGATACATAGTGTATCCGGGCGCCAACGGTTGGCACCGAAGAGCAATGGCATGCGGTGTTCCACAGGGCTCAGTCTTGGGCCCTCTCTTGTGGAACATCGGCTACGATTGGGTGCTCCGTGGTACCAACCCCCAAGGTGTCGCTGTCGTCTGTTACGCGGACGACACACTGGTGACAGCGACGGCCAGGTCTTTCCAGGAGGCCACCCTGCTCGCCTCGTTCGCAACCGAACAGGTGGTGGCCAGGATTCGGCGACTGGGCCTTAAGGTAGCCCTCAACAAAACCGAGGCCCTTTGTTTTCACAGGCCTCGGATTCGGCCACCTTTTGTGCTCCACATAATTGTGGAGGGGGTGCGGATTCCCAGCGGCTGTAAAATGAAGTACTTGGGATTGATTCTGGACAGCCGATGGGATTTCCGTGCCCATTTTGAGGAGTTGTCGCCGAAATTGGTGCGGGCGGCGGGCGCGCTCGGACAAATGGAATCGGAAAAATGGAAAAGCCGCCGGTGAAGACGGAATTACTTCAGAACTTCTGAAGGCAGAAGGGGCTCCTATCATACAGGAACTGCAGAGCCTCTTCAACACCGTTCTTCACAGCGGGATAACTCCAAAGGCGTGGAACAGGAGTTTGGTTATTCTCTTTTTTAAGAAGGGAGATAAAACCCTTCTTAAGAATTATAGACCGATCTCACTCCTGAGCCACGTCTATAAGTTGTTCTCAAGGGTTATCACGAATCGCCTCGCCAGAAGACTTGACGAGTTTCAGCCCCCGGAACAGGCTGGGTTTCGCGGAGGATATAGCACCATAGATCACATTCACACAGTGAGGCAGATTATACAATAGTCCGAGGAGTATAATCGGCCCCTGTGTCTGGCATTCGTGGACTATGAGAAGGCCTTTGACTCCGTCGAAACTTGGACTGTCCTGGAATCCTTGCAGCGTTGCCAAATAGACTACCGGTATATCGAAGTGCTGAGATGTCTATACGAATCTGCCACTATGAATGTTCAAGTACAGAACCAGCAGTCTGGGCCCATCCAGTTGCGCAGAGGGGTGAGACAAGGGGATGTCATATCCCCGAAACTGTTCACAAGCGCACTGGAGGATCAGTTCAAGACGCTGGACTGGAAAGGTATGAGCATAAACATAAACGGCGATCACATCTCACAGTTGCGATTTGCAGACGATATAGTCTTAATGGCGGAATCGCTGGAGGAACTGCAACAGATGATGGACGGCCTGGCATCAGCCTCACAGCAGATAGGTCTAAAAATGAACTCGGATAAAACCAAAATCATGATCAACGACCACCTAGAAGACCTATCGCTGTCAATGGCCACTAGCTCGAAGTTGTCTCCGAATTATATCCGAATACTATATCGATACTATATTCGAAGTTGTCTCCGAAAAGTTGGCACCCATCAGCTGGACTGCCAAGGCATTAAGTTGGTTCGTTAACCTCTTTTTGTAGGTTACAATGGAACTCATCATATCTTCCTTTATGGTGTGCACTTGCAAATTTTTATGTCTTTTCACGTTTGTCACGAACCATGACCACCACGACATTCGATATGTTTCTAAGTATGATGATTTGAAATCGTTGTAGGATGTTAATTTTAGAATCGCTAGCACTTCCCCATAACTGGATTTCGTACATCCAAGATGGTTTCAATATAGTCTTGTAGATTAGTAATTTGTTATCTGTCGATTATCTTGAATTTGTACCGATCAGCCAATGTATATTTTTATATCGGATGTTTAGCTCGTCTCTTTTGGTTTTTATCTGTGTCTTCCACGTCAGTCGTCGATCCAAGTATATACCGTGGTACCTCACGCAGTCAGAGTGTTATAGTATGTTCTTACCGAGGCTAACTAGTGGACAGTTGTCACTCCTTAGCGTAAAAGTAACCTGTACCGTTTTTTTTGTGCTAGCTTTTATTCTCCACTTGTCCAACCAAACACTTATTGAATCTAGGCTTTTTTTGTAACATTGCTGACGCAGTTGCAGAGTCTTTGTTTGTAGCCAAAATGGCTGTGTCGTCAGCGTAGGTGGCTGTCATAACTCCTGGCACTTCTGGTAAATCTGTGATGTAAATTATATATAATACAGGACCAAGAATTGAACCTTGAGGTATGCCAACTTTGATCTCATGGAAATCTGATGTGAGATTACTTTACTTTACTTGGAAAAGCCTGTTTAATAGATATGAAGATAAAAGTAAATAGTAGCTGTGCGGTATGTTTGATTTAATCTTAAAAAGCAATCCATTATGCCATACTTTGTCGAAAGCCTGCTGCATATTAACGAGGATTGCTGACGAGCAATTTTCCTTTTGTTCAAGTGTGCTCCGAATTACAGGCTCTGTGAACCTGCTCCAAAGTGGAGTGTTGTTGCCTAAATCTAAACTGATGCGCAGAAATTGTTTTGTTTGCGGTAAGTATAGGTATAATTCTACGCAGCAAGACTTATTCAAAAACTTTCGACAGAGTGGGTAAAAAGCTGATAGGTTGATAAGAAGTGACTTCGTGCGCCGGTTTTCCTAGCTTGTGTATCATGATGATAAGGGAGATTTTCCATAATCGCGGGTAATATGCTAATGACTCTAGACTTGACTGCAGACTGTTGTTATGTAGATTATGTATGATAAATTCGATGTATGGTTTGATGCCCACACTCTTTTTAATCTTCGTTTCTTCAGAATTTTTTGTTTGATTTCCAAGGGTTGGTTTGTAGAAATCTTCTTTCGTTTATGTTTAGGACTACATATCTTGCATTCGTCTTGTATGAGACTCGTAATATGTTTAGTGGCATTTTCAATGTCCTCTGGGGACTTGAGTGCCACTATCGATTCTAGATTTATGAGCATATACTTTCGAAATGCTTCCCAATCCGTATACTTGTTGCAAAGTGTGTCCTGGGTCTGATACTCTATGAGGGTTGTGCTAAAATTCAGAATGACTGGAGTATAGTCGGAAGAGCTATCAAAACATGACTCCGCTTTAAATTAGTGTCTAGAGAGGCCATATATAATGAAGAAATCTAGAAAATCTGGAACTTTATTTGGGTCTGTCGGCCAGTAAGTTGATCCTGAAGTCGATATGGTAGTGTTTATCATCAATGCTGCTTTTTAGTAGGCTGCCCCTAGTTGTGATTAGTCTAGACCCCCAGTGACTGTGTTTAGCGTTCCAGTCATCGCCCGCATTAAAACGATGCCCAAGTGATGAGAGGATTTTGTGATCATAGATTGGTCTAGTTATGTTTGGATGGACAATAAACTGAAGAAAGTCTTCCAGCGCGATTTTAGTAGCCTTCAGACTTCAGTTTTAAATTCAGGCACTATCATAGGATAGTATCCCGGATAATTACAGCTGTTCCTGCATGACCTGTTCCGTCTGGACGGTTTGTTAGATAAGTGTGGTAACCCTTGAATTGTATATTGCTTGAGCTCGTACAGTGGGTTTCCGAGACGAGTACAATACCAAGTTTGTTTCCATTTACTAGCAATTGGACATCATCTTTGTTTGGTGCAAGTTCATTTGTGTTCCAAGTTGCCAACCTTATTACATTTATTTGGTCGTCTTATTGATCACGGTTGTCAAGAGCCCTATCATCGTGCTCATTTGTTCAAGGAGTAAGTCAAGTTATTCTGATTGTTTTAAGAGTATTTTTTCTACCAGATTAGTAAGTGAGTGATGACTCTGTGGGTTAGGGTCGGTTGCTTCTTCCGTTTTTTTTACTATTTTTGAGATTTTCAGCATATGTTACATTGATCATAATAGCAGCGATAGCCTAGTTGGTTGCGGTACGGACTGCCAAGACGAAAGTCATATGTTCGAAACCCAAGTGGCATACACCTCTGACTTTTCAAAAGTTATGTGTGTATTAAATGTTAATTATAGCTTGCTTTAACGGTGAAGGAAAACATGGTGAGGAAACCTGCATACCTGAGAATTCTTATAAGAATTTCGAAGGTATGTGAAGTCTGCCAACCCGCATAGGCCAGCGTGGTGGACTAAGGCCTAACCCCTCTCATTAGTAGAGGAGGCCCGTGCCCAGCAGTGGGACAATGTTTAATACAGGGCTAGTATTATTATTATAATACATTTATCACGTCGTTTTCTGCTGCATTATTCGTTGTTGGTATTATAAAGTTCATTTTTTCTTTTGTTTTCAAATTGGTCTAGCTGTTTTACGGGCCTAAATTTCCTGATACACTTCGCAACCTTTGTAGTTTGCAGAATGTGGTCCGTCGCAACGTGAACACATTGTAGGGGTATGTACTTCGGTTTCGCTTAGGGCATTAATCTATCTATATATATAGAGCGGAAGAGTTTGTTTGTTTATTTGAACACTCTTATCTCAGGAATTCCTGGTGCGAATTGAAAAATTCTTTCAGTGTTGAATAGCCCAGTTATCGAGGAGCGCCGTAGGCTATATAAAATCACGCTGTTACTAATAGGAGCGTATCAGCAATGAAAAATGTTGTAAAAACAGGGAAAAATTATTCCTTTTGAGAGCTTCGGGGGCGTACGCTGCGTAAATAGTTAAAGTTCCCTACACTCATGTATGACGGAATCATTCCTCTTAAAAAGTTCTAAAAAAAGTCTGTGACAGCATACGTCTATCTTTTTCGGTTGGCTCACTATAACCTTTTTAATGGTTTGCGAATTTGTTCTGAAATGTGTATGAATGAATGTATTATTTTCGTAGGGGTTTTTATAAACATGGTATCAATCCTTATCCAAATAAATACTTTATTCATCACAAATATTTAATGTTGAACAAAGTTGGTCTTACATCATTCGATTTCAATGAATATCTTAGGAGATATAACAGTTTTAAAATATCTCCTATAGCAAAATTAATATTGTTGTTTGTATGTTTGTTACCTTTTCATGACTAAACGGGTGAACGAATCGTAATCGTAATGAAATTTTGCCAAATTATCCCTAAAAAGGGCGAAGTGAGGGGTAAGCTTACGAGGTCTATGCAATCTTATAGGTAGATGCAATCTCAAGCTTCAGACACAACACCTATGAGTCAGGCCGATCGCTATTGGTGCCTCAGTGCAGAAGACAACTTCTTGGATTTTATACTTCTGCTTCCGAAAATTATCTCCACACGAGCCACAGCTAGTGTAATATATGACATATGACAGCTAATATTGTTGAATATTATGAATCGCTCAGAATGCGCTCAGGTTTGGGGTGAACGATCGCAATCTTAGCTAGTCATGGAGGTGATTTGTAGCTGACAATATAAAGTAGTAGGTGCCATAAATTCATTTCATATGGTTTTCACACTGCTCCAGAAATTTTCGATGCCAAGATCACAAAAGTGAGTTACTGACTATAAGCGCCTGTCTAAATTAGGATACAGAAAACATAGACTTGACATTAAGAATAGACTACGAATTTCTTAGGTAAATGATTTAGCAAATTTGAAAGCTAAATTTGATTTTAGCAAAAGTCTGGGATTTCGTTACTGTGGAATAAAGATTTAAATAAATAAAGGTGTTATGGAAGTTTTCATTGTAAGCAGAAACATCCTCGTTCTCTTCCCACTCTCCAATACTTTTTTTTAGATCAGCTAGACTCTTCTGGTATGGAAGTTTAAATAATCCATCTGTTCTCAAATGGTATACTTATCAACGAACAGTACAAACGTACTTACAAAAAATATATAAAAAAACAAGTGTTAATAGTATAGAGATTTACTAGATCTTCTCTATTTTATAATATAGAGAAGATCCAGAAACGGTTCGTGAGGCATCCAAGTCTTAAATTTAACTCAATTTGTAAACTTTGCCGTAAACTTCCTATACAAATAAAATAGATAACATATTTTCTTACTCTACGTCCGACGACTCTGCGTCCGACGACTCTGCGACCGACGACTCTGCGACCGACGACTCTGCGACCGACGACTCTGCGACCGACGACTCTGCGACCGACGACTCTGCGACCGACGACTCTGAGTCCTGAATCCACGGTCTGTAAGAGATATAATTAAATAAAACGTTAATTATTATTGTTTACATCAGCATAATACATTCACCATATACATAATTATAAAAACTAATGTAACAAGCTAATTAAAATTCAAATTATGACAATAAATAAGTAACAATCTTACTGTATTTCTGTCGGAGACGGCTTCGCGGCGATACGACTGGAACAAACATATAATATGCAACGTATAAATTAATAAACACACACTGAAATAAGTATGATATTTGCCGGTGATATGAATATCCTAGACAGCGCGATGGTCGCCCGGATAGCGACCACCGTACCACAGGGTGTAAAATTCGCCATATTGGCACACGCAAGTGTTTTTTTTTCCGCCGGCATGACTGTGTTGAGTAGCGAGGGATAGATTGTGTCTCGTTACTTGATACTCTAACTGGACGTCACTGCCTTAGGAGCAGTGTGGTCATATTGCCGTGCCAGGATAAAAAATAACTGGCGGCTGCGACTGTCCTTTTAACTCTTGGACTATCGCCATCAAATCCTCCAGGGACCTCTGTTGGGCTGCAAGGGAGACTTTGAAGACGACAATTTCTTGGGCCATTGCCGCCTTTTCGGCCTCCAACCTGGCCATCTTTGCGGAAGCCGACTCTTCGGCTCTCTCCGACAGCTTTTTAGCCGCGAGGTTTAGCGTCCACTGTTCCGTCCCTTTAAGAGACTTATGTGCAACGTCCCGGATGATGACTGACATCTGCAAGTCACGGTCACCAGATACATCCATCGGCGTGGTGTCTTCGTCAGACACCACAGCTGGACTAACTGAGACAGCAAGAACTTTTTGCGCTGGTTCCACGTCGCTGTCGCTTGCAGATGCGTCCAGCTGTCGAACTCTTAGCGCCCTCTTTGAGCGCGTCAGCATGCCGCTCGTCCCGGCCTTGGCTTGGGGAGCCGACACCACTTTTGCGGCCCCGAAAATCGTCTTCTTGGGCTTACGTAATTACAGACTTGTACTTTTTCCAAAAATTGTATAACTTCTTGTTGGGCAAAAATTCAATACCCGAGAAGTAGTACAAAATGACTTTGGAATCGTCCATTAATGACGTGAATTTGCGTTGCATTGCGTTGGCAAAGATTATTCGATTTCACATGTGATTATTTTGATTAATAGCAATAAGAAATATAGAAAAAAAATAGTTTTTTTCATATAAAAAGGCAATCTACCTATGTAGAGACCTAATTTTTTTTGTTTCTCTATCATTCTTTGACGCGATTATGGTATGTCATGCTCGCTTAAGGGTCTGTGCTTGCGGCGGCGTTATGTGCCGGGTCGGTCACTTCCCTGTGTCATGGTAGAGGAGACCGATGGCTGGCACATGCGTCATACTCGTGAACGGGTGCTGCTTGTGTGGACTGGTCTACCTGGATTGCTCATTGATTGTTAGTTGGATAAAATTAAATAACAAGTTGTATAGCCTCTTTTACGACTCTGCCTTGTATTAATATGTATACCGTCATTTTTTTTTGTCATGTGAATGTGACTTGTTTAAAAATGTATTTTATGTGTGATTTTTGTTGGAATATAATAACAAATTACAGAAGACCTACGGCTGAGTTTCTTGGTGCTTCTTCTCAGACCAGTGGGCATTTCCGAAGCACCGGTAGACTTAGATTTTAACATTACTATGACATGTAAAAAGTGCCCCTAGTGGCCTAATTTACAAAATAAATGATTCGATTTGATTTAATTTATTAAACCTGTCCACACAATATTTTGTTAATGCCAAGTTTGTACCTAACTCTAAGACGTACTTGGGCTCAAAAGTGCGTTACTTACCATAATAAAATAAAATAAAAAGCCTGTTTTCTATCATAAATAATTAATTGTACATCTGATTTTATAATACCATGTCTAAAATGTTGTTTATTATTTATTTAATTTACTAACCATAAGTAACTGCTAAATGCTTAGCACATGTATAGCATAGAATTAGCATTTAGGATAGACTTTACGAAATTAGTTATTATTTATTTAGAAAATAATTAAAATCAGATATAGGTAAGGTCAATTAGCAACTTTGCCAATAAAATTAGATAAAATATTACTTACGATCTATAGGGTGTTGAAGGTGGGCGCGTCGATTGGTGCTTGGCAACAAGTTCCTTTATTTCGTACCTGTCAAATATACTTCTGTTAGTTTTCATTAGATACAAAATACTCCCTTTCTTACTCCCATACTTTTAAGGCAGGTAAGGAGCCTTCTGGTATAGTTATTCAAACGGGTGGTGATTAACTACCACTAGATGACGAATTCGTTATTAACTATATATATATATATATATATATATATATATATATATATATATATAGACGAATTCGTTATTAACTATATATATATATATATCCATACCAATACTATAAATTGCGAAAGTAGCTCTGTTTGTTTCTTTGTTTGTTTGTTACCTTTTCACGACTAAACGGCTGATCGGATTGTGATGAAATTTGGCAAGGAGATAGATTATATCCCGTAAACGGACATAGGCTATATTTTTTTTATCAAAAAACAACTTTGAAAGGGGTCAAATAAGAGTTCAAAATTTGTGTGGGTAATCCATAATTCCTCGACTTAGGGATCTGGAAATTCATATTTAAGCTTTTGGTAGGAGATAAAGAAATACATTTTTCAAGGTTTTTGAAAAATCATCCCTAAGGCAAAGCGAGGTTAAACTTATGAGGTATTCTTTAGATGAAATCTCAAGATTTAGGCACAACACGTGAGAAGCTGGACAATCGCTACAGGTGCCTCAGTGCAGAAGAGAACTCCTTGGATTGTATACTTCTGCTCCCGATAATAACCCACACGCGGGCGGAGCCGCGAGCAACAGCTAGTAAGGTATAAAGTGATGAACGTGTGTTATTTCTACCGAAGAATCATACGATGTGCATCCTGACTATATCTGCTCTTCAAAGAGGGATGTATAAACCCTCATAGTAATGACCTATGATGACGTCATAAACTCAGCCACTGACACAACTCATTGTCACCCGGATATTTATTGGAGACGCCAGAATTTGTCTGCAACCCCTCTGGGCTCGTCGACGGATAGAACTGGAGCAATTTTCAGGAAAAAGAGTAAGGTCGTAAATCTGACCCCGGGTTGACGCATTAGGAAGGCGTCTAGCGGAGTTTTGGGAGAGGAAGAGAAAGAATTGCTCTCTTATACCTTTTGGCTGAGCGTCGGCGACTGGCCTGGCGTGTTCCTTCCTTTCGTTCAGCTAGCAGGCGACATCATGAGGGAAACTACAACACTCGCGCACAAGCGGATATAAAACAGCATAACAGCGGTTATTGCCTCACACGGATGCGAAGATAGCTGACGCAGAATGTCCCGAACTGTGACGTCACATTGAAGCGAGCTGCGCGGGAGGCGAGTCAGGCATGCGTCAGTTCAGTCAATTTCAGTTATATTTGATGGGTCACTGACCCCAACGCGGCGTGCATCGGTTTTTATGTGAGCGCGGTGCGAGTGCCCCCGAACAGCAGCTAACATGAACCAAACATGACCATATAAGGTCGTGAAATTTGCATTTACTTGTGGCGCAAACATATATATTGTTACTATAATCAACTGCCTCGGTGGCGCAGTTGTAATTGCGCATGCGACATGCCTGCTGTACTGAGGTCTTGGGTTCGATACCCAGGTGGAATTAAGTATTACTACATGATATTGGGTATTACTACCAAATAAAAAAATACTCAGTATCAGCCCGCAATCTCGAATTGAGCCCGGTATGGCGATAGGCTAACCCCCTATCACATTATGTTACACCTCTACCTACCCCTTCGGGGATTACAGGCGTGATTTTATATGTATGTATGTATTGTTTGTATCTTAGTTAGCTATCATCCGCAGTCATAAATATATAAATAGGGAGGCGCCCCAGCTAGCTAGGGAAGCATTATTAAAGCCAAAAAACCTGTTCATCCGATCGCTTCCAAATTCACAGGATCACTTGCTGGGCTAATCTGAAGATTGATAATGTCATCAAAATTACTCCGGCCGTTTTGTAGTCCATAGGAATCATACAAACACACATCGTTTTTATATATATATATACATAGGTACATTGAGTTTAACGTCAGTGTGAGAGACTAAAATCGGATAGAAAATTATGTACGCGCGTGAGAAGTTATACTTTTAAAAGTATAATACTATTACATAGTACTTATTATTATTAACTCGTAACCACTCGCAACCACTCGTAACCACTCGTAACCACTCGCAACCACTCGTAACCACTCGTAACCACTCGTAACGACTCGTAACCACTCGTAACCACTCGTAACCACTCGTAACCACTCGTAACCACTCGTAACCACTCGTAACCACTCGTAAACACTCGTAACCACTCGTAACCACTGGTAACCACTCGTAACCACTCGCAACCACTCGCAACCACTCGCAATCACTCGTAATCACTCGTAACCAAAAGCGATTTATCACTACCGCCCCGCCGGGGGGATGGCGGGACGGTTATGTTGGGCTCGCCGGCCTTACGACCCAGCGTTAAGCCGTCCGGGAGAGATGTTGACATCCGGACGACCGCTGGGCCGAGTCCCTAACAAATTCCCTAAACCGGCAATACCAACTAAAAACCCCGCGGTGGCCCTCTTCGGCGCATAAGAGACGGTCCCGGGCTCACGGAGCGAGAAGCGCCCCATTTTCGACCGAAACCGCCCCTGCGCGGTGCCGCCTTGCGGCCCGTCTCCAAGTGGGGGGGGCTCAGAAGCCCCCGCGCACCGAAGGACGCCCTCGGCGTCCACGGCAGCTACGAGGCCAACCACCCGCGCTGCCGTCATCCCGGGGTCGCCCGGTGTGCCGACGAAGTATATACAAAATGAAACTATGTACAAACAAAATTTCGACACACCGGAAAGGGCGCTACGACAGCCCGCCGCTGCGCGCCCGCGACCCCCGATGCCCCTATAAGTCGCCTCTTACGACAGGCAGGGGATACCGTGGTGGGATTCTCCAAACGCCCCCAAACCACAGGGCGGGAGACGCCAGTCAGTCGTCAACCCGGCGCCTCCTCCGTCTCGACTGGCGGCGGGAGGGATCGGAGCGCTGTTCCCGATCCCTCTCGGCACTCTCCTTCTGTGAGATGACGGCCTCACAGAAGAGGGCCACCGCACGCCAGGACCTCCGACTGTCGACCATGGCTGACACCAAAGCCGGCAGCGAGAGGTCTCCACCGACGACTGCTACGAGAGCGCTGCGCTCTTCGTCCCAGGCTGGGCACTCCTCAACAGTGTGTTGGGCCGTGTCACGCGGACAGTTGTCACAATGGTGACACACGGCCGACCCTTCTGCACCGGCTATGCGACACAGGTACTCGCCAAAACATCCATGAATCACTCGTAACCACTCGTAACCACTCGTAACCACTCGCAACCATTCGCAACCACTCGCAACAACTCGTAACCACTCGCAAACCACGTACCCACTTTTCATAACGGTGTTAATTTTGTGTCACGGTATCTTAAAATGATCTTAAAATGATGATGACTCACTCTCATCATTTTTATTTATTCACACTGTTTAATTGTACTGTTATGAAACACGTGTTCTAAATATAAAAATACTAGAATATACAACTTGAACATGGTTACATATCGATTTTCATGCCACCTAGAACTAACTTCACGATGTCGCATTGTAAAAATTCACTCTCATCATTTTTCTCCATCGCGCCAAAAGAAGTATAACTTCAAAAATACTTAATTTTCCAGTCCACATATTAAAAAAAAACCAAACGGAGTATAACGCGCTAACCAACAAACAATATATTTTTTATAATAAATATTCTCTTACTGCTTTTGTGATGTATCTCCCTGCTGTTTCCACAGCCTGTTAAAAATAATAAAAAATACTTATTATGGTTTATAAGTTTACGTTTAGGCTCGCCCCTTTCACATTATGGGACCGTAATAAATTCGGCGAAAAGTGGGTGTACCTGTTTACACCTCTGTCTACCTATTCCGTGATTACAGGCGTGAGTGTATATGTATGTATTTGTAAAAATCTTTCTTGCCCTCGAAATAAAGTTAATATTATTTGTTAAGGGGATTACTTTTGAACTTTTGAACTTTAAACTTTTGCGTTTGTAAAAGATCTTGTAACCTGAATTTATATTTCATTCGTTCTGGCATATTAGGTATACAACATGCAAAATAATTGCAATGTAGTTAATTAAAAATTTTCTGTGGAATCGATTTCATTAATTTTTAAAATGGATAATTCATTTCCTAAAAAGATTTAGATCTAAGTCAATAAGGATCACCATTCTTAATGTTTTCAATTTTCGATTCCAAAGCACATTTTTAATTACATACTATTGTCACTATCCACAAATAAAGATATCGACGGCTGGCGGACTATTTCATTTAAGCGATTTTGAGTTATATAGGTACAGAGTTGATACAAGAGATGGGCATTACATTAAACCACGTATAATATACATGGTCAGCCCTGATGATACAAAAATAGATCGCGTGAAAAATACTAAAATATTATTTTCAAACTTAAATAACTCATCAAGCAAAGTTATAGGTATGCAAACATCATCTCACAATATTTGCACTGACCTGTGTAACAATCGGCAACGTCGCAAAAATTGTCATTTGCCTGCTGTACACGTTGGGCCAACGCGCTGGGCCAGCACATTGTGCCAAAATATTGGATCCCAATGGTAGCTGTTTAAATTTAAAAAAAATAGATGCTGAATTAAATTAGAGTGAGATGTTTATAATGATTTGCTACTCTCATAATAAAAGAGTAAGCGGGAGTATTTCTTGCTTCTCTGTTTGTATTAACAACTTATGGTGTAATAATATAATGCTTGTGTCTACGTGCTTCTTACATTAGGTTAAGAAACAGTTTGTTGTAGTTTATGTTACTTTAGAAAATGTAAAAATGCGAAATACTAAATATCGGAGCGGCAACGTATCGGATTTTCATCGTTTTAAAGTGTACATAGAGTTGTCAGCTATGTCGTTGTCGGGAGAAAATATAAAAAATAAAAATCGAATATTTATTATGAAAGAGGAGCAAAACATATACCTATACATATTTTTTATTATATATTTGGAATCAGCCATTTTTTCTGCATCTTTTGAACTTCATTTCAATTTTCAATTTTTTTTTGTCCGCCAACCGTCGATTATGTAATTTTAAATAAAGAAAAATAATTAAAAAATGTCTTACTTTATAAGTCGGTTATCCAAGACCCCCGGGATATGGCCACTTAAACAAATAATTACAACAATGTTATTCATCGAATTGTTTAATAAGATCACTGTTTCTACCACAAAAGTAAATAATTATAGATTCTGACACTATATTTAATAACCAGCTGTTGACCGCGGCCCCGCCCGCGTGGTTGTTATTTTTGGTAGCTTTTTAGCTTTTACTAATTATATTACTTCATATCTCACCACGCCTTATTGCCGTAATACAACTATTGTGAACTATATATCCTCATAACTTTCGATTGAATGAACCTATTTTAATTAAATAAAGACGAAATGTTACCTCGATCTATGCTCTTTAGTTTTATTAATGATTCTTTTGTAAAAACACAGTACTTTAGACGTGATGCCTCGACAGATAGACAATAATTAATAAAAAAAACGAACGGGCCTTACGTTACGTACGCCAAAGAACAGCGGTAATACAAGAAATCATGACTGCTGAACATAAGTTTGGATATTAAGAAGGAGTGGGAATTCTCCGAAAATATACGAAAAGCAAAACAAACTAATTGTTCCTTTAAATAAAAGTAATTCCTCAGTCGAGCTGTGAGCATGCTGTAGAAAAAACTGAATGGATACAATGATGTACGTCATAACGGCAATTTTTAAATTTGGGTAAAGTAATAAGTAATGATTCAAATTTATTTTTGTACCTGTATTAGACATTATAATTAAGTATAAATTAATATTACTTACGATGTGTATGCGTATTCCTCAGGAGGCTGGTCTGATCCTTGCTGCCTACCCTTCTCTTCATCAAAACTAAGACTACAACAAAAAAAATTAATAAATATAGTGTTCTTTTATACAGCCTTCGATCGATGGGTTCGAAGTAATATTGAGCTTTTCTCTCACAAACTACTCAATATCAGCCCGGAGTCTGGAATTGTGCCCGGTGTAAAGAATACGGAAAAGTGACTGATCATGGATGAATTATGTTTCAGATGAAAAAGAAGCAGAAAAATAAGGAAAGGCGATACAACGGAAGAAAAAGTCGCAGAAAGGTGTCAAATATCTTTTTAGATAAAAAAAAAATTCTGAAAACAATGCAGATAGTGTCTGATATGCTAGAATTGGGCACACGATAATGGCACAAACGGAAGCACAAGCTGTGGCTATATTTATAAATTTTGTATAGAGAAGTAGACTGTCCGCATTTACCCGATGCCTACCGGGTAAATACGGTCAGCAAGTGTTTGCTTTTTTGAGAAAACATACATTTTTTTGATTGATTCTAAAATTTTTATCTGTTGATTTTGTAGAATAAGAACCAATGTTTAAAAGTTAGTAAAGACAGACTGCTTAGCTTTAATAATTAATGTTTTATTGAAGTGTTTCTTAAGTGACCGCAATTTCCACACTCTCCCCTACATAAACATAGTGCCAACTATGTTTATGTATACAATATCGAAAAATTCTGTATTTGGAGAAGCTAGTGATTCTATAGCTAAAAACCTCAAGTCTTTGTATAGGGTTTTCACTTAGAGTAACCAAAAGGAGACGGCAACACGCTCGATTCATGAACAAAAATTAATAATAATAATTAATACTGGTTGTAATAAAAATTTAACGTGCGCATTAAGCGATTTTTAACGTTAAAATGGTTATGGATATAAAATTGTTTTAGCTTGTATTTTATTCACTACTTATTACCTTTTTCCGAACACCGGTATCCCTGTAATTATTAAACAATTAATATATTAATATTAATGAAATTAATATAAAATTTCAAACAGAATTATAAGTTAGGTTTTGGCGTTGCGGTAAACGTCGTGCTTATTCGATTTTCATAACGGATGTTCACACATTATAATTTCAATATTTAAAATTTACCATTTTTTTCTGTAACAAGTTACATACATAGTTAAAGATTAGAAATGGAAACATTTGCTCCCATACCATAATATTATAAATTAAAAATTAAACGGATACCAAGCGAATATAGCAGAGACGCGTCGACTATAAATTTCTCGCTCACTTATTCGACGAGAGCTGACTTTACTCTAATGAGCGTTACATAGCCAAGCCTGACGGCTCAGTCTCATTCAATGTCCACTGAATAAAGGGCACAGCGCGCGTAAAGAAGTTTTCATTCCAAGAATAGCGCGCGCTTCTTCGACTTTCTCTTACACACTTCCGTCCCTTTTCACGAAATCACTCCTAGAATTTGATAGTAAAGATTTTATTTTTCGTCTGATCAATGCCCCTAGATTGATGAGGAGAGTGGTGTATTTACTGGTACCTAAGACTTACCGAATTATTTGTTAGCGTTTAGAAGGTACATTATCCACAACATAATTATCTTTTTTTCAATAAATCGTTTAACTTAAAAATCTTTTATTAGTTATTTAATTTTCAAATTAATAATCAGTTGTTTTGATATCATTTTTAATCGTCTAAAAGAAACAAAACTTCCATCTAGTGAAATGTTTCAGACTAGCATAGACAATGTGCTTTTGAAAGTCGGTGCCTTAGAGAGCGCTTGAGCCAGATTATTAAAGAAATTGAATAAGAAAAATACATTGATTAACTGTATCACAGATAAACGGGAGGCGGCGGCTTTGCTGTGCCCTGGCATTGCAGAAGTCTATGGGCGGCGATGACTATTTACCACCAGGTGGCCCGTCTGCTCGTCTGCCTATCTAGGCAATAAAAAAAAAGGTTAGCGAATTCGGAAAACATCACAAACCTAGTCAACCCCAAAGAACAGCGGTAATACAAGAAATCATGGGTGCTGAACCAAAAGAATGGATATCAAGAAGGAGTGGAAATTCTCCGAAAATCTCTAACCATACGAAAAGCAAAACAGACTAATTGTTCCTTTAAAGAAAAGTAATTCCTCAGTCGAGCTGTAGAAAAAACTGAATGGATACAATGATATACGTCACAACGTGGCAATTTTTAAATTCAGGTAAAGTAATAAGGTATTATTCAAATTGTATTAGACATTATAATTAAGTATAAATTAACATTACTTACAATGTGTATGCATATTCCTCAGGAGGCTGGTCTGATCCTTGCTGCATACCCTTCTCTTCATCAAAACTATGACTGTACAACAAAAATTAAATAAATATAGTGTTCTTTTAAACACGCTTAATAAATATAGAATTATTATTTTTAAATATAGTGTCTTATCTTCAAACTTGGTCATTAACGGAGTTACAGAAATCCAGACTAGGGATTTTCCAAAGAGCAATGGAACGAAGCATTCTTGGAGTGAAATATCGGATCGCCTACGTAACACTGCACTGCGCGCCAAAACAGGTATTGTGGATGTAGGAAGAAAAACAGCCAAACTAAAGTGGGGTTGGGCGGGACATGTTATTCGAATGGGTCGAGAGAGATGGGCAAGAACTGTCACCGAGTGGGTGCCTTCTGACCGACGACGGCGTGGTAGGCCTAGGAAGAGATGGCAGGATGACTTGGACGCCTTCGAAACTACGTGGCCTGAAAAGGCACATAATAGGGATCAGTGGAAGTTTGCCCAGCAGTGGGACACAATAGGTATTTAATTATATCTTTTTTAACAACCTTCGATCGATGGGTTCGAAGTAATATTGAGCTTTTCTATCACAAACTACTCAATATCAGCCCGGAGTCTGGAATTGTGCCCGGTGTAGCAATAGGCTTGCCCCTATCACATTATAGGACCATAATAGAGGCGAAAGGTGGGTGTACTGATTACACCTCTGCCTACCCCTTCGGGGATTACGAGCGTGAGTGTATATGTATGTATGTAATTATATGTGTCCTATTGTAAAATATATAAGTGTTCTGACACCTTCAAAGATCAGTATAGCAGCTATATTGCCACAGTTCCAATTTCAATTTCAATATGAAAATAACGAATAAAAATCACAAAATTTAATACATCTTGCGCTGGAAACATTTCCTTCAGCCGCTTTTTTCGCTTAAGCCATCAAGATCATTGGTGAGTGATTGCCTATATAAATACACACAAACAATCCTAACCAAATGGTAAGGCGCACGGCATTCTACAATACGATACAATATTCGATTTCAACTCTTTATAAAATACTTATTTAACTCAGAGTTGCCAACCGTCCTGTTTTCCCAGGACATGTCCTGGTTTTTTAAGCAGCGTCCTGGGTTTTTAAAGCGTCCTGATAAGGTCCTGTATTTTAAAATGAGCACACAACTTTTGCAATCCTTACTTTCGGCAGGGTGCGACTCGGCTCGCAAAAGATGCGTCCTGTTTTTAAATTGATATGTCCTGGTTTTTCTAACTTCTAAAACAAAAAATCCTAGTATTTTAATTCCGGGGATGGCAACCCTAATTAAAATAAACCCTAAAATTGTGAAAGTGTAATGTGTCGTCATCGCGCAAGTCTCAGATAAAAGAAGCAATTGTGTACAATCAAATGTTATAACAAAATGTAGATCTTACTTGGGTCTATCACCGCTCTCGACGAAAGTCTTGGGTGTATTCAATCTGTTGAAAAATGAATATAATTAATTAATATACGAGATCACGCTTGTTTCATACCAGCATAGTATATTGATATGGATGCATGATGAACGATTACTATTAGGTAATCTGTCAGCACGTTTAAAAAAAAATAGATTTCAATAATAATTGATTATTAAATAATGAGTAAAAGTTTTTTTATTCATAAAAAGTACACCGACTTCAATAAAAAACAAACTATGCGTAACTATAAAATTTGATGGTTGCCCTTGATTTTTCCGAGGTCCCATCATCAGATCCTGACTTGGTGCCAATGGGACCACCTGGGAAGTATACCCTTTGAAATAAAAAAATAATTTCTCGAATCGGTCCAGGCGTCTTCGATTAATCGGGTAACATACATAAAAAAAAAGATTCCGACGAATTGTTAACCTCCTCCTTTTTTGAAGTCGGTTAATTAAAAATTAAACTCGGGCCTCCTTCGCTAAACAGAGGGGTAATGCCTGGGACCACCACGCTGGCCTAATGCGGTTTGGTAGACTTCACATCCTTATTATTATTAATTTTCAGGTATACGGGTTAACTCACGATGTTTTCCTTCACCATTGAAGCAAGCGATAAACACACGTAACTTTAGAAACGTCAGAGGTGTATGCCATTTGAGCTGGTTTTAACCCTACCGTCTTTCACTTCGACTTACTTTTAGCGACACGACCGCTAATTTGTAACACCTAAATAAGCTGTTATGAACTGTTTTTGTAACAATAATGCTGTAACAATAAACTGTTATTATTATACCAACTAGGCTACCGCTGATTTTCCTTTGATTCATCAATATTATTTGAAAGTAAAAGGCAACCTCCATAATAGTAAGGAACTTGAATTTTATAGCGAAATCTTTAGACGTATAGTATGATTGTATTGCCTATGAAAATCTAACTAATATTGTAAATGCGAATGTTTGGATGGATGGGTCTTTGTTAATCAATAACGCCAGAATGTCTGAACGGATTTGGTTGAAATTTCGCACAGAGATAGATTATAGTCTGGAACAGCAAATAGGCTTTTTATCCCGGAAAATGCACGTTTCCTATGGGGTAGCTTAATGTAGAAAGATGTAATACCTTAAGATATCTCCATAGTTTTTATTTCGGAAATAACTACCACGTAGGTGAAGCTGCGGGCAAAAGCTAGTCTTTTATAGTAAATAAATAGTGGCAAGTAGTCTTGGCCTGAATTAAGCTTTTTATTCGAGGAGCCTGCAGACTTTCGTTTCAAATCCGGCTTCTCATCCTCTGCGCCTTGAAGGATGTAATCGACCGCTTAAGGGTCCATTGATGATACAGATATAATATTGAAATAAATCAAAAATGAAAACCTATTAGTTATCTATCAATCGAACGCGCATCTTAATTATTCACGTCCTATATCACAAATCGCCACGCAAGTGGAGATTTGATGGAATAAAGATAAATTCCAATACGTAAACTTTCTTAAGTCGCAGAATCTTGGAACTCATATAACACTGTGTGCAAATTAACAACAACGGGAAAGTTATAGCGATTAAAATCCTGTTCACGAAATGCTCAATAATTGATATTGAATACACCCAACAGTCACACATTTTTTTAAGTGCCTGGATAGGCAGTCGAGCAGACGGGCCACCTGATGGTAAGTAGTCACCGCCGCCCATAGACTTCTGCAATGCCAGGGCACAGCAAAGACACTGCCTACTAATAAAATGTAGAAAATGTACACATAATCCTGGCCCCACACTAGATCAACCCTGTATCAAGTATCAAGAACTATATCCACAACACCCAGACCAGAAATAGTTGTGATCACACTTTTGTATTAATACGGGAATCGAACCTAAGGATTTTAGTTTTACAGCTGCCTCGCCCGCTCTGCCCCGACGTCTGGCATGAATGAAAGTTGATATGGTTACAAAGTTAATCCACAATTTTAATTGGAGGGCACTGCGCTTACCATTAGGTGCAGTATGGTAACTTTGCCGTGCCAGTATAAAAAATATATATTAATATCTACCCATATCCATGATACAAAGGATTCTTTATTTAAAAACCAAGTTCGATAATGTCTTTGTCAAGTCTATTTTTGCCTAATATTTTTTAAATACGTAATATTATGTTTAGAAAACTTTACTTTAGAAAAATCAGAGGTGTACGCCATTTGACTTCGAACCTACGACTTTCTTCGCGGCAGTCCATGCTACTCCCAACTATCGCTGCTTTTACGTACGTAAGATCATTCATTTCCAAACTGACTTCCCTGACTCACCTCAAATTCTGAATGTGTAATTCAAACATCCTAGTGGTTCTGAGTTAGCAATACCTAAGAGGCAACGACACATTTCAATAAGTTACAATCCTATTAAAATGTGTCGCTCGAACGATCTGGCGAGAAACATGAAGCTATTCACATTATGAATAGCTCAGTGAAGTTGATAAGCTGATTAAAAATACTTTTCTAACGACATTGTTCGTTGTTTTATATTTCTTTCTATTATTTCTACACGTAGTATATTTTCTATCGGGTATCTTGTTGATTTACTCACAAACATTTTGCTCGGTACTTTAGTTTTCTTCATATGTACACAGTCAGGTCATAAGTATTGTCACACAGTAAAAAGTTTTATTTTAGAATGCTGGCCACAAAAAAGTTTATTGAATTCGAATTTCAAATTATTCATGAAAATAAAAATGTATACTTTTTAGAATTTTACTCATTTTTAAATATGGGGTGGACGCTTAAAGAAGACCGTGTTGCAGTAATTGCGTTGCATCGTTGCGGTTACGCGCCAATTCAAATTTTTGACATACTGAAAAATTTGAATATAACCAAAAGATTCGTTTATCGTACCATCAAACGATACAATGAAGACTCTAGTGTAGATGACAGGTTAAGAAGTGGTCGCCCTCGGTCTGTTAGGACTCCAGCAGTGATAAAAGCTGTGAAGGCGCAAATTCAAAGAAATCCCAAACGTAAGCAGAAACTGTTGGCCCTTCAGATGCGGTTAAGCAGAACCACGGTGAAAAGGGTGTTAAATGAAGACTTAGGGCTTCGGGCATATCGAAGAAAAACAGGGCATCGTTTGAATCCGTTAGATTACAAGATATGGCAACACTTGGAGGAAAAGGCGTGCTCAAAGCCTCATCCCAATTTGGAGTCACTCAAGACATCCTTGATTAAGGCAGCCGCCGATATTGACATGGACCTCGTTCGTGCTGCGATAGACAACTGGCCGCGCAGATTGAAGGCCTGTATTCAAAATCACGGAGGTCATTTTGAATAAACTTTAGTGTCATAAGAATCGATGTTTTGTTAATTTCATTTTGGTATATAAATGTTTACATAATGAATAAACTTGTTGCAATTATTTTATATTAAACATGTGACAGAATTTATGACCTGACTAGGTATAATTTATTAATTTTTTCACGAGAACGTATATTTATTAGGAATACGGTTTTGACTGCGTCGACCACCGAACCCTCATTGTAAAACTCAAATATTATGCAATTTCTGGTTCATCTCTGGATCTAGTAATGTCCTATTTATCGGTTCGGGAACAAAAAGTATCTATAGATGGTGTCACTTCAATAGGATCTACAGTAAAAATAGGAGTTCCACAGGGTTCCATTCTGGGCCCTTTTTTGTTTTTAGTATACATAAATGACCTTCCTTATATGGTAGAGAAGATTTCAAACATTTTTTTATTCGCTGACGATATATCTTTATTATTTAAAGTAAATCGTAAGGATAAAGACCTAGTTACGCCTAATAATGTTCTAAAATTAATTTCAAATTGAAAATAATATTTTATTACTATTATAGTCCATTATTCCCTTTTTGGGAAATTTTAGTTAAAAGTTTATTGCATCCCTGAAATTGGATGCATTATTATGATAACGTTTTTTTTTGTTTTTCCTCCAGTTCGGAAATCTCTTATGCTAGAGAAGAAAAGGCAAGAAAGTGTAGCGTAGCGCTTTTCAAAACTTGTTAACAATAATAAATAAATACAGCAAATAGTCACACACATACTTCTAACCCGCACTAGGTAAAACCTGTTTTTTTATCCTGGCACGGCAAAGTAACCACACTTCAACTGAGTAAGCGCAGTACCATCGAATTAGAGTATCGAGTAGCGAGAGACAATCTATCTCCCGCTACTCTACACAATCATGCCGGCCTACTCCTTCACACTATGCCATGGGCAAGAAGGTGAAGAAGCGGTCGAAGGTCTAGTGTTAGAAAACTCAGAAGGCTGCAAAACGGCCAAACATCGCACCCCAACTCTAGACCCCGACAAAAACCGGATGTACACTGGCTGATACCGGAACGCAACACACTTGCATGTGCCACTATGGCGGGTTTTACACTCTGTGTACATTGGTCGCTATCCGGGCGGATATGAATATCCTACCACCAGGGTTATGTCGTAGGTATCAAGAACTACGAGCGACTACTACAACACCCAGACCTGAAACAAATATCTCTGTTACACAGACATTTGTCTCGGTGCGGGAATCGAACCCACGGCCTGTTACTCTCCCGCTGCGCCACGGACTTTTTGAAAGTTATAAGTTAGTATCCATGAACATGTGTATTCTTCCCATCCTTACATATGGATCACAGACATGGTTTTTGACGGCACGTCAGAGGTCCGCACTTGAGGTGTCAGAGGAGCGTTTTAAACTAGGCATGTGAGCTACACGCCTAGATTAAAACGCTCCAGACAACAGATAGTTTGCGGAACTCCATACTGCGCTCTAAAACAGGAATCGCCGACGTAACTCTAAAAGCTGTCATGTTCAAATGTGATTGGGCAGGACACGTTAGCCGCATGTCGGAGGGGCTTTGGGCTAAAATTAATGCAGAATGGGTCCCAATAGATAAGACACGGCGTCGGCAGACCCAGAAAAAGATGGCGGAACGTTCTTGATCACTATTCTAAGGACCCCAGACACAGTCATAGAAAATTTTAGTCACAATATTTATTTTGATAGAGCCACCCTTACTGACAAGACTGTACATGACCGGACATTACGTGTAGATAAAACAAATAAAACCACAATAAACCCACAATATCCGAAAACTTATAATACTTATATTGACCTTAAGGATGAAATGACCCGCATGTGCAAGTAACAAAACTTTACATAGTCCCTATAGTGTTATCAACAACAGGCATAATAGGACTGCCTCGGTGGCGCAGTTCTAATTGCGCATGCGTTACGACTGCTGTCCTGAGGTCCCGAATTCGAACCCTGGGTCGGGTAAAGTTATATTGGATTTTACTATCCAGAGATTCCTCACTATTAGCCCAGAGTCTGGAATCTGTGTCCGTCTGTGGTATGGCGATAGGCTCGCCCCCTATCACATTATGGGCCCGAAATTTGGCGAAATGTGGGTGTACTGGTTACACCTCTGCCTTCGGAGATTACAGGCGTGAGTGTATACGTATGTATTGTTTTTAAAATTGGTCAGGCAGGTGTCATAGTTTTTCCCATAGGCCCAATCCACTAACACATCACCTCAATAAACTAACTTAACTTGTTTATCCATCCATACAATAGTCCTACACCAATCGAGGGTTGTCTTTGGGTGCACTTGTATAGTGTATACAGGGATAACCGTCGGCTGGTGTCACGTCACAATATTAATTTAAAATTGTCCATTGGGCCTCTACGTGTTGGCTTCGGTCTGACCTATGCCTAACAAAATTCCGGGAAATTAGTCCCGAGGTTGTGGTAAGACAAACATAATATTGTTTTACAAAGGCAAAATTTGTTTGTGGGGATAATTCAGCGACAAATAAAAAGCTATCTCTGAGTAGTAAAGTAATAGTACGTTTTAATGAAGAAAAAACCTTTTACCTTATCCCAGCGGCGAGCAAAAGCTAATATTAAATAACAACACCTCCCAAAACTGCATTTTAAAACTCAAAAAGTTATGGCAATAAATATACTATTCTGCAATTGATGTTTGCAATTGTTTAGAACAATTTATAAACGAAAGCAAAAATACAACTTCTGTTTAAAGGTCATACAAATAATTCCTCAACTCCCCTAAAAGTTACCAAAAAGTTTATATCCGACGTCGAAATTTTTCGAGCGCATCTCAAACTGTCTAAGTAACAAAAATAATAACATATAAACAAAATATAAAATAAAAGCACATAATATCATAAATTTTATTTCACTATATAAATACATTTACCGATGTGATTTATGATTTGATTAATTGATTTATAAATAATAATTTTATTCCTACCAATATAAATTATATCAATTATAATATTATGTTAATTTACAATTATATTGAATTGGTTCCGTCGCGAGTTAGTAGCGCGGGGCTGCGCCGGCCAGAGAACCGGGCAGCTGGGGAGCGTAATGGATTCTGCCGCCCGGTGCTGGGAGCAGTGAGCGAGTATCTGCTTCAAACTAAGGCACCTAGATATCATATGGTGGAACATCCCTGTTACATCGAACCTAACTTACCGTGAAAATGATTTTATTTGCACAAACACCCTCCTAAATATGCAACAAGTGCTCGCGAATCGTAAATTTGTTTCAGAAATTCTATTAAATGTATCCGGCTTCCGTCGTGTCGGTAAATGTTTATTTTAAGTTGTTTTCCAAATTAAAACAAGTTCCGTTTGCGGCAGCCAAAGGTTCGAATAAAACCGAAATGATTTTATACACGCACGACTGTAATCCCTGAAGGGGTAGGCAGAGGCGTAACCAGTACACCCACTTTTCCCATAATGTGATAGGGGGCGAGCATATACCGGGCACAAATTCCAGACTCTTGGCTAATACTGACAATTTCTAGATAGAAAAACCCAATATAACTTTACCCGACCTGGGGATCGAACCCGAGACCTCAGCACAGCAGTCGTAACGCATGCGCAATTACACCTGCGCCACTGAGACAGGCCTCAAGATTTTATAATTTATATACTTAATTTACATTATAAAAGTAAAAATTAATTAGAACTAGGAATAACCATTCCACTTCGAGGTAGGAATATGGAATGACCATTCTTACAATTCTACTGCTAACGAAAAGTAACCATGGTGCTTTTGGGATATTGCTGTTATCTGAAGCTACAGGTGTCACCGCAACGTCGACCATCTTCCTACAGTAGTGCTATGTAATTAGAGCCTCATTAAAGTACATTCACGTGTGATCTAGTCTGGTTTGTTATGGTCAGTTAAAATGGGGTCTGGAAATTAATAACTTGACATTGAAACTGTATAGGGGGTTGCTAAGGGGTGGCGGGCAATAGAATCGTAAAGGGCTTGATTTACTCTAGTCTAGGGCTGCAAATGCCCTTTGGCATTGCCATGTAACAATAAACTTTGATAAAATAGAATAAGAAAAATCAACATCATCTTTATTTTACAATTGTAAAATATTGTACTGTAAGACTAATACTCGTATTTATAAACAAGACATTACTTTGTCTCAAGCAATTACTTAAGTAAGTCATTACTTTACTCAAGCATCGGACGTCGCTGCTAATGCTTTGCCTAGCAATCTTACGTCAAACGATTCTTACTTGGTTAAGAATTCTTAACTATAAAATAGAATTATTGCTTAAGAAAAATATTTTACTTGAGCAAAAGTAATTACTTTTGCTCAAGTAAAATATTTTTCTCGATTATAAATATGAGTGTTAGACTCGCAGTCTCTCGTTTCACACACGACATTACTGCGTCTTGATGAATTGTCAATAAATTATCACTAACTCGTCAATATTTTACTATAAAATATGTATATACCTACCTATATGACAGGCATGCGTCAAGGTGCGTTTTTGCTATGGTCTGTACACTAGGCGCCTAAAGCCTTTGAAACGTCGGGTTAAAAAACTAAAATAAACAGCGATATAATCCGTAAAATTATTTCTAACATTCTAATAATTTTAAGTAAATCAAACACTATGCACAAAGTTTTTCACAATAATGACGGAAAATAGCGTAGCTATTGACAATTCTAGGTATTTTATTACAATAAATCTAGTCAACTTTAATTATTATGCATAATGAAATAATTGTCTCGTTAAATAAATATATCACTTTGCCACACGCTGTTGAAAAAACTGTCCACAGAAATTTTACCACTTCAAAATATACTTCCCATTCTGTAGTTAATATTTACAAAAATGATTTCTTCCATAATCTGTCTTCAAAAAATGCTCATACATGATACTTCCACATGTACCACTAAACAGATCGATTTGATGATGATGAAGATTGGATGACAAAATATAAAATTAATTAAAAAATAATAATACTAGCCCTGTGTTAAACATTGTCCCACTGCTGGGCACGGGCCTCCTCTACTAATGAGGGGGGTTTGGCCTTAGTCCACCACGCTGGCCTAATGCGGGTTGGTAGACTTCACATACCTTCGAAATTTGTATAAGAATTCTCAGATATGCAGGTGTCCTCACGATGTTTTCCTTCACCGTTAAAGCAAGCGATAATTAATATTTTAATTGACACAAAACTTTTGAAAAACTAAGGTTTCGAACATACGACTTTCGTCTTGGCAGTCCGTACCGCAACCAACTAGGCTATCGCTGCTTCACTATAAAATTAATTATCGATATGATATTTACACAATATTTAATAATTCTTAAAAATTAAAACCGCAACGAAAAATTGCAAATTATTTCGCGGTCGTTCGACAAACCTGCAACAGTTTAAGGTATTATATTAAACCGAAACATTGCATATCTACCTTAGAGTAGGCTATCTACATTGTACCTACTGTCAGTCTTGCGCTCACAAATACGCTACGTGCTAATTAATTAATATTTTCGATGGGCCGCTCTTGGAAATGGCTTATTGTGGGTCAAGAGGAGATTATTCAAGCACAATCTTCAATGCTCTATTATTTTATAACATATAGTTTTTGCCCGCGGATATGCCCGCGTGGTAGTTATTTTTGGAAGAAAAGATATAAAATCAATGGAGACCTCTTAAGCTCTTACATCTTCCTGTATTATGCTATCCTGTAGGAACCGTGCATTTTCTGGTATAAAAGTAGTCTCATCTGACACTATGCAAAAAATCATGTGGATCCCTTGCTCTGTCTAAAATAAAAACAAAACTATTGCATGAGAACCGTACATTTTTCCGCGATTAACGTAGCCTATGTGCTATTCCAGACTATAATCTATCTCTGTGCCAAATTTCAAACATATCCTTCGAGCCGTTTTAGCGTGATTGAGTAACAAACATCCATCAGTCCAAACATTCGCATTTATAATATTAATAGGATTATTGATAAACACCCGATAAAAGAGTTCATATAAATTTTCATCCCCTATTTAACCCCCTTACGGGTGGAATTTCCAACAATCCTGAAACATGCCTATTTTATTTTTAACTAAAAGGCCAAATACCAAATTTCATGCGTTTAACTGCAAAAATGACAGATTTTCATACAAACTTTCTTCCCCTATTTTACCCCCTTAGAGGTGGAATTTCCAAAAATCCTGAAATACATGTTTTTTATTATTAACTGAGAGGCACATAACCAATATTCATGCGTTTAACTTCAATAATGATGGATTTTCATATAAATTTTCTTCCCATTATTTTACCCCCCTTAGGGGTGGAATTTCCAAAAATCCTTAAATATATATTTTTTCTTTTTAACTGAAAGGCCGAATACCAATTTTTATGCGTTTAAGTTCAAAAATGACGGATTTTCATACAAACTATCATCCCCTATTTTACCCCCTTAGGGGTGGTATTTCCAAAAAACCTCCCTTAGTGGATGCCTATGTCATAAAAGGTGCCTACTGTCAAAATTTCAAGTCTCTATCCCCTGCCGTTTTGGCTGTGCGTTGATCGATCAGTCAGTCAGTAAGTCAGCTTCTTCTTTTAACCGACTTCAAAAAAGGAGAAGGTTAACAATTCGTCGGAATCTTTTTTTTTATGTATGTTACCCGATTACTCGAAGACGCCTGGACCGATTTGAGAAATTCTTTTTTGTTTAAAAGGGTATACTTCCCAGGTGGTCCCATTGGCACCAAGTCAGGATCTGATGATGGGATCTCAGAAAAATCAAGGAAAAACAAATTTTATAGTGACGCATGAAGTCGGTGTACTTTTTATGAATTAAAAAACTTTTACTTATTATATATACAGATTGTTTTCGTTATTAGAGTACAATCCGCTATCGTAGCTTGAAAGGTAAAGTACCTACAATAGAATCTATAATATCGAACGTATAATATTAAATATATAGTCTAATATAATAATCGTTAAAGCCTTTTCTTTTTCGTAGTAGAGGTACGTATTCAGCAGAGTAATACTATGTCTATAACATACTTAGATAATGTTACAAATAATAATAAAAATACGTTATTTTTTGATTAAAATGGAACTGGTGTCCGGAAGAAGGTAATAAGTATAAGGTATAAGTAAAAATCAACTTTATTTCCGTAATGTTAACGCTGCAAATACGCACGTCAATAAGGGTGAGTATTGCCAGTTTTGTCCGGACACCGGTGTCCGAATGATCCGTGGCTGGTTAATTGCCTTGAGTACCAACTATTGACGTGTTGCTAAGCTAAATATACATAAATCATATTAAATTACTATCTAACTAAATTATGTACCTTAAAGGCCAAAATAAATTTCACAATTAATAAATCCAGTATTGGACAGGTTGTTTATTAAACATTATTATTATTAGTTGATTGTAACATTATTATGACAGGTAAAAAGTACCCTTAGTGGCCTAATTTACAAAATTAATGATTTTATTTTATTTGTGTTATTGTAATGAACTAATCATTCGCAACGTAAGGCTTTAATTGTTATGCGATTTATTGATTATGTTTTCCCCATAGGTTTCATGGTTTTATTTTCGGCTCCAAATTAAATCAGTCTGTGCCCGGTATAGCGATAGGCTTGCCTCCTATCACATTATGGGACCGAAATTCGGCGAAAAGTAAGTGTACAACTCTGCCTACCAGTCCAGCTGTTAATAGTTTGATTAGCCCTTGCGGGTATAGCTGCCAATGAAGAGTCATGTTTCACATTCAATATGATTTCAGAATTATTACAATTATAAGATCTCGTGGCATAATTGTTATATACCGGTAATAGTCCGTAATATAGATTGCCTCTCTGTATAGACGCTAAACTAATGCGGATTGGATCACAAACCTTCGAAATCCTCCTTTAGAATTGTTGGTTTCTTTATAATGTTTTTCTTCACCGTTCAATCAAACGATAATTAACAATGAGTACAAAAGTCAGAGGTGTATGCCATTTGGGCTGGTTTCGAATCCGTGACTTCCGTCTTGGCAGTCTGTATCACTTCCAAGTAGGTTATCCCTGATGACATCTGTGGAATAACGAAATATTAGATTTCAACAAATGGTAAAAAGTAGTTGTGGTCCCGGGCAGACGTTGTCCTGCCATAAACATAGAGAAAGTGTCTCTGTAGACCGTATTATCGTTGACAAAAAGAGAAATTCAGATCTCGACAAAAGTGTCACCTATCGGATCTGAAACTATCCTACCTTTTAAGTTGGACACCAACCTCACACACAAAATTTCATTGAAATCGGTTGAGTGGTTCCGAGTCGGTCCCATTGAACAGGTTGCCAGTGACCGGTTACACACAAATAGAAATGCAGGGAGGAGTTGAGAAAATGTATATATATATTATTACCACATACAAGCTTACAAGCATTATTAGCAATGATACGACCAACAACGCAATAGATCGCGGAATACCATCAGGCCAGACATTTCGCAACATCTGTATATATATTTTGATCGACTATTTTGTTTAACATAAAATTGATTTCTTCACTCAATATAATCAATGCGCGTTGGCATAATGTGCAGTGTTTTTGGAATTTTATTAACAATGAATTTCCCTTGTACGCCATTACGTGAACGACTACTTGAGTAAATTTATAATTAACTATATGTTGCTCGCGGCTCCGCCCGCGTAGAGGTTATTTTTGGAAGAGTGGGTATACAATCCACGGAGGCATCTTAAGCTATTACACCTTTCTATATTTTGCTATCCTATAGGATGCGTGCATTTTCCCGGGATAAAAAGTGACCCATGTCATTTTTTTATCTATAAACTACCACTATGCAAAAAATCATGTCAATCCCTTGCTTTGTGAAAAACTAAACTATCCCACGGGAACTATACATTTTCCGGTATAAAAGTATAAGTAGTAAAGTATAAGTAGGCCTATGAGTACATACAGTACATTATAGTCTGGAATAGTAATTCCAGACTATAATCTATCTCTGTGGCAAATTTCAACCACATCCGTCCAGCCGTTGTAGCGTGATTGAGTAACAAACATCCATTGTGCCGACGCCGTTGCCTGCGAGATCAGACTAGGAATGGAATATTACATTCCTTCCTCTGAGATCGCGGGCAACGGCCGAGGACGCTCCTGGTTCAATCGTGCATGCGCCGATGCTGTTGGTAAAAAACAGACGGCGTATCGCGCTTGGATCAGGGGTCGCGCTAAGAAGGATCCCAATCTCAAGTCCCTCAAAGCAGCCTACAACCGTGCTGCCAAGGCTTGCAAGAGGGAGTATGTTAGAGCGGATGCCCAGCGCGTCTCCAAGATTGGATGTGCTTTGGCCGATCACCCGACAAGCAGTCGTGCTTATTGGAGCTTGGCTAAGGCGGTCCAATCTAATTTCTGTCGCCCTTCGCTGCCACCGCTGAGATATCGTAATGGAACACTGGCCCATAGCTCGCAAGAGAAGGCCGATTTACTGGCAAACCTCTTCGCGGCTAATTCGAGACTCGAGGACTGCAATGCTCCTTTACCACCTACGCTGCCCGGTTGCGGTCACACAATGCCTGATATCCGTATCAGGCATTGTGATGTGCGGCGTGAGCTGCAGTCTCTCGACGTCCGGAAGGCCAGTGGTCCGGATGGTATCCCAGCGCTTGTTCTCAAAAAGTGTGCAGCGGAGTTGTCTCCTGCACTGACGCGCCTATACCGTTCGTCCTACCTCTCAGGTGTTGTGCCTGAATCGTGGAGGGAGGCCAATGTGCAGCCGATCCCCAAAAAGGGTGATCGGTCAGACCCTAACAATTACCGCCCAATCGCCATCACCTCAGTGATCTGTAAAGTCATGGAGCGACTAATTAACAGCCAATTAGTTCGTTACCTGGAGGATCACTCGTTGATCAGTGACAGACAATATGGTTTCCGCCATAACCGATCAACGGGTGATCTTCTAGCGTTTGTATTGCATCACTGGGGCGAGGCGATTGACAGGCATGGCGAGGCTCTGGCTGTGAGTCTCGACATTGCCAAGGCGTTTGATAGGGTCTGGCACCGTGGCCTTCTCTCCAAGCTCCCGGCATACGGTCTGCCCGACAACCTGTGCAAGTGGATTTCCGGCTTTCTGCATGAGCGTAGAATGCGTGTCCTCGTTGATGGACACGCTTCGCAGTTCATGTCAGTAAATGCCGGAGTACCACAAGGTTCTGTGATTTCGCCCACCTTGTTTCTTCTGCATATCAATGATATGTTGTCGCTTGGCAACATTCATTGCTATGCAGACGACAGCACGGTTCATGGGCGTTATTGCAGCAAGCCTCCTGGTTGCCGGGTGGATACTGAGAGGAGACGCGAGGATCTTGTCATGGAGCTCAACCAGGCCTTGGATCTCATATCATCATGGGGTACCAGGAATCGGGTTGAGTTTAATGCCAAGAAAACCCAGGTGTGCGCGTTCTCGTGCAAGAAGTCTCCGTTTTCTCCAATCCCCGTTCTTCAGGGTGTTCCACTCGCAATGCGGAATGACCTTAGTGTCCTAGGTATGGGTATCCGCTGCGATCTTAATCCAAGGAGTCACATCGAGGGCGTAATATCCGCCACTTCCCGCAGGGTCGGAATCCTGAACAGGGTGCGGCGGTTTTTCACGCCCGGTCAGCTCTACCGCTTATATAAAGCACAGGTGCGACCGGGAATGGAATACTGCTCGCACCTCTGGGACGGTTCCGCAAAATACCTCCTCGATGCCTTGGACGGGTTGCAGCGGCGGGTCATCCGCATTGTGAATGATGCAGACGTGAGTAACAGCCTGGAGCCGCTACAGCTGCGTAGGGATATTTCCTCGCTTAGCGTGTTCTACCGTCTGTATCATGGTGAATGCTCTGAAGAATTGTTTGATCTTATCCCATCCTCTCCCTTCCATACCAGAACCACGCGTACTGGATTGCGGAGCCACAGCTTTGTGGTGTCTACTACCCCGGCCCGAACTAAGAGGTTCGCAAACTCGTACTTTTGCCGCACCATTAAGCTGTGGAACGGTTTGCCAGCTACCGTGTTCCCTCCTTCCTATGATCCTGGGTCCTTTAGGCGTAGTGTGAAGAAGCTACACAGCAGGCCGGCATGATTGTATTGAGTAGCAAGTAATAATCTATCCCTCGCTACTTGATACTATAACTGGACGGCACTGCACTTACCATCAGGTGCAGTGTGGTCACTTTGCCGAGCCACGATAAAAAAAAAAAAAAAAAAAAAAAAAAAAAAAAAAAAAAAAAAATCCATCCAAACTTTCGCATTTATAATATTAGTAGGATTATAGTTTAAGAAACCTAAAAAACACGCTTTAATAGCCAGCTGAACTAAAAAGTAGAAATTAATTCGCATATGATTGTACTGAAAGCGTGTGGTGCTTATAATACTAGCCCTGTATTAAAAATTGTCCCACTGTTGGGCACGGGCCTCCTCTACTGATGAGAGGGGTTAGGCCTTAGTCCACCACGCTGGCCTAATGTGGGTTGGTAGACTTCACATACCTTTAAAATTCGTATAAGAATTCTCAGATATGCAGGTTTCCTCACGATGTTTTCCTTCACCATTAAAGCAAGCAACATTTAATACACACATAACTTTAGAAAAGTCAGAGATATATGCCACTTGGGTTTCGAACATACGACTTTCGTCTTGGCAGTCCGTACCGCAACCAACTAGGCTATCACTGTTTACTAGGCTATCGCTGTGGGGTGCTTATTAATTACTATATCCTGACAATAACCGCGCGCTTTTTTACAACCGTATATTAAGTGTGTTGTTTAATTTTTGAAACTATACTTTATTTTCTTGTTCTAAGCCTCAAAACCGCTACAAAGCTACTTATGATTAAAATAACTGATATCAAATCAAGATTAAAAATATCACATGATAAAAAAATATGTTCATATTTATTTTTTTAATCCTGGTTAGGGTATTAGGCCAAAGTTATGAAAATATTGTATTGTCATCGGTCCTTGAGACATGTACAAAATTTCAAGTAAATCGGACGTCTGATGGTGGTTAACATTACGTTGAAATATTCTGTTAAATACATAGGTATAGGTGAAGCTAGTAAAAAGCGCACGTTCTGTGTACCAAGCTAATGGTGTCGGCGTATTGAATATTGAACGCGCTATGCAAATAACGACAAACGTTGTAGGGCGTCGAGATGAGGCGATTTTTATAGTTGTTCTTTATTTAATTGATCATGAATAGACCCGTTTTTTAGAATATCATGTCTTTTGGAATAGGCTAAAAAAGAAAATACTTCGCTTTGTTCTTAAATATTTAACCGTAATTTTTTTAATATATTTGATAATAATTGTAGAAATTATTTTGATATACGCAGTGTATATCAAACAAACAAAGTCTAGAAATAGAGAACACGGCAAAGATAGTGTGTATTTTAAATTTAATATTTTTTTTGTAAATGTTTTACACAATAGAAGCGGTATTTAATATTCATTTTGCAATTTAATTAAGGGCTGGTTAGTGAAAAATAAAAATGTATTACAAAGAACTAAAAATCAAGGTCATGTTAATAAAAGAAACTAAAGCATAAGTAAAAAATAATTAAAAAGAATATTTCTAACAACTATTTAATCTGTTGGAACTAAAAAAAACTCCTACGGCATTAGTGACGGCTCTACATCGGCGTGGCATACTGAGAATGAGGTTATCAATTGTCGTCTGTGGAATAAGGCCTCATACTCTGGAAGGATCTTCAAATTTTGGGAAAAATTACTGAAAGCTCTTCTCCCGAGCAAATCCCACGCATGCTCAATGGGATTGAGATCAGCGGACTGAGCAGGCCATTCTAATACATACATTATCATGCATGAACATGAATTTTTGCCCGAGTTGCTGTCGATGAGGGATAACCATAGGGTGCACAATCTCGTCACGGTATTGCTCCCCGTATCCAAACAAGATCTGTTCTTCCACCTAGGTGAATTCCAGCCCACATCATTATTGTTCCGCCTTGGTAAGGACGAACTACCTGAGGATTCTGGTGTCGACTATGACTACTAGGAACTCACCAAATATGCACTCTCCTTAACTCGGAATAAAATCCGAATCAAGACTCATCCGAAAACAGGGCATATGCCCACTGATTGTCGGTCCATCACAAATGTGTGTTAGCCCACAATAAACGATGCCCTCAATTTTCACGTCGCTGGGCTGGAACTCCTAGCGGTCTGCGAGCGTGAAGATTGACTTTATGTAACCTTCTCCTGGCAGTTTAGTCACTAATAATCACTTAGTGCTGGGACTGGAGTCTTCCTACCAACTGACGAGCTGTAATCGGAGGCTGGTAACAGCGTTTTGTAGAAAACGGTCTTGTCTCTGGTTAGTTATGTGTTAACATCCTCCGCGGTTTCGCGTTGACTGCGTCCCGCTTCCAATATACCCACGGCCCAAGCATTTCTTCCCGTGATAAATGACGAGGTGACATAACGACTAAGAGTTACAAAAATACAAGGAAGTACCGACATTTGCTTTTCACAAGAAAAAGAATCGAAAACTTACAACAATCTCTCAACTTTAACGTAAGTAAATCCCGTACTCGACGACCAAGTTAAGTTTTCTCTCCATATTTCGAAAAGATTTGTATTTATATTTTATTTTATTAACAACAATGAATACAAACAGAACATATGAAAACAAACAGTACAATTATACATATAACATTAATATAGTAAAACTAATACATTGACCAGTAAAGGTTCCACAAATAAATGTTAGAAAAACCGCAATGTCACAGCAAGAGCAAAATGGCTGAGTTTCTTGGTGCTTCTTCTCAGACCAGTGGGCATTTCCGAAGCACCGGTAGATAAACTTCAACCTGACATGTAAAAAGTGCCCCTAGTGGCCTAATTTACAAAATAAATGATTTGATTTGATTTGAAATTAGTATAGAGGTAAGTAAAAAAAAACATTAAAACAAAAAAAATAAGATTATGGTGAGCAACTAATTGTTATTTAAAGATGAAAACAGTCTAATATATATTTTTTAAACTTCAAGTGGGAGCCTGTAAATAAGTCAATATAAGAAAACTTTTTGTTATACTCATTACAGACTCTAAAGATGAATGTGTTTTGAGCATAGTTAGTTCTTACACGGGGCAAATTAATTTAGCTTCTTGATTTTAAATTTCGAACATTTATTTAATACACTTTCAACTTATATTTTAAAGGCCAGTACTGTTTTTAAAGAGGGTTCATAAATAAGTTGATATACTTGCTTGTTGGGCTTGTTCCCTCGACTTTGTTGAGCAGTGTAGTTTCGTATTGAAGCCGTTTTAAACATCTAGCTCATGTTGCTTCAGCAGACTTCGTAGTAATTTCAACCTACGAGTTTAAACCATAAAACCCAGCACACAATTTTGACGGCATAGTAAACTGCAAATCTAGTTTAGTGATTTAGGAAATACGAGCAACGGGAGTCCTGTCTGAACCCCAGGTAAATATATGTCGATCCATAAAATATTGATCGGGATTCGGGATGGAACGGGTATATGTGGTTTGTACAGTTTCACGCCCGCTGTACCTTCATATGCAATACGTTTTGGAATCGTTTCAATAAATTTTAGTCGCATCAAAATATGAACATATATGTCCGAATATTTGGCCGAATTCTATTTCAATTTATAAGACCTATGGTATAGAATTTAATTTATGAATATTTATAATTAATAAGTCACATGTTGTGACACAGCATTATTTTTGGCTACAATATTACTATGTCGCGACCTAGTCGTCGTGTATAAAACACACACACATAAATATACATTCAATAATATAATAATACATGTACGTAATAATAATGCGTCATGCCTATAATACATTAGTCATTATAGGCGTGACGGTACAAAATTCATACGAGGTAAATGCTCGCCCAACTTTGTTTTTTTTTATCCTGCCACGGCAAAGTGACCGCACTGCACTTGATGGTAAGCGCAGTGCGGTCCAATTAGAGTATCGAGTAGTGCGAGACGATCTATCCCCTGCTACTCAACACAATCATGCCGGCCTGCTTCTTCACACTACGCCATGGGCAAGAAGGTGAAGAAGCGGTCGAGGGTCTATTGTCAGAGTACTCAGAAGGTACAACTCAACTCAGTACAACGATCAAAATCGCTAAAAGAGTAAAATTTATGCGTGATTGGTAATGTCTCAACTAATCAATTACTAAATCATTTGTTTACTAACACGCACTTCCTGCTTAAATTACGAGAAATCTATGTATACGGTCAAGAAGCTCGTCGAATCTCGTAGTTTAGCTTCCTCGTTCAATATTCCCACAATTATCTTGTTACGCCACAGATAAAACGTGCAGATGATACAATTTGTACACTGGTGGCCTCATTTGTACCTACGATATTATTTTTAAAACATTATTGATGAAGTGGCCAGTTAGAGTATAATAATGAAGCATCTGCTCTACTGATCATTGTACTATATTACAGAGTATCACTGTGATATTAATACATGTTGCTGAAGTAATCCATCCATATGGGTAAGTATTGTTCCTCTGGGATTTTAAGTATTTCTTCATAGTACAATACTCATGAGAGGGTACCTAGAAGAGAAACAAGTCGCGGCAGCAAGTGTTTAACGAGCTGTGTTTCAATTTAGCCAGTGTAATTCCAGTTACGTAATTCTAGACCACCGAAGGTCGTCTCTCCGCCTTAGAAATTGTATTTGAACTTCTTTCAAATAGTGTAGTCACTGCCGTCGATAGTACCAGGTCTAGCCAGTAGGCCTACTCTTGAAATCAATTCCAATCTCGAACTCGATACAGTTTCAATTCCAATCTAGTGGATATTGGTACTCTATCTCACTCAACTAAATGAAATAGAATATTTACGAACTAGCGATCTGTCAATACTGTATTTCATTTAGTTACTAAAAAATCCGCCGTATTCAGTTAAATCGTGCGCTGGTGTTACGTTCAAGAGTGCCAATTGTACAGTTTTCGAACCAAATCCCAATTTTAAATTGGAATCGAGTGTCAAGAGTAACCCTACAGGTCAATATGGTATAATGCACTGAAAAAATTCACAGAACCAGTGGGCCCAGAATGTGAATTTATGCGTTGTTCATTGCTTACACCATTGCACTTGTTGCCCAATAGTGCATGCATTAATCTATAGAAGCTAGTATTACTGTGAAATGTATAATATTATGATCAGAAAGAAATAATAAAGAAAGCAGCATGTCCAGAGTTTCTTTCTGCCTTTCTTCTTCGGGTGTCTTTGATTTAGATAGTGATACGCCGGTACTGCAACCAGTAAGAACAACGCGACGTCTCCTTCAACTCCTTCCTCACTCTCTTCCTTTATCGAAGTAATATAAACCTGTCTACTCTGCTATCCCGACGAAAAATTTCCAAGCCTGTGCTCATTAGTTGCTGCCGTGTCCTCGTCTGCCATACAATTGTTAAGCCCCCGAACTGTTATTCTAATTTTTTTCCTTTGTGTTTTAACCTACTATATGTGCTTTCTAATGTCTACATAAGGAATTAAGATTTTTTGCTTGAGTAGTCGACCTTGGAGAGAGATCCCACCGATTTAATGCCTACAAAAGTATGTTAGAAGGTTTAGAACGCAGGACTTCATTGGTATCTGAATTGACGCTGTAGTTCATGGGTTATCTACACATGAGTGATCTATGAACAGTGCCGTGGGACGATGTACTTGAATTATAAGTTCAAGTTCCGTGTTCCAACAATAATAGAAAGCTGTCGCCGACAACCGTTAATAATCGTTTTTGTTTCAACTGCTTGTAATTGTTAGAAAGTTACGTATGAGGCAGTAGAAAACGAAATCATTTGGTCAGCCTACAGCGGCAGAGCAGTCAAAATGAGCGGGGGTAATCAGCCCTGTTCCATTTCTTAGTACGAGATTCTTTTACTCAAATAACTTGTCAGGTTAGACTACTGTGGTGACCCTTTTTTTTGTTGTCGCGGGTAAAGCTTTTTATTACTGCCGCCCGCTCCGGGGGGAAGCGGATTAAGAATAAAACGGTTATGCTGGACTAGCCGGTCTTACGACCCAGCATCCCCCTCGCCCGCATGATGGCTATCCGAGCAGCCGCTGGGCCGAGTCCCTTCCCCCTTTGTACACCCCACCCGACACTACCAGCTAAAACCCCGCGGTGGCCTTCTTTAATTGATATTTTATTTATTGTTTATTCGACTCCAAATAATTGATTTAAATTGTATGTAATTAATTAATGGACGTAAATGTAACCGATTATTTTTTGCTTTTTAGTTGTGTCTGGGTTTTTTGAAGGCGGTTTTATTTTTAATTAAAAAGTAATTATTTATTTTGCTTTTTAGTGGTACAAATATAAAATAGGTACATTGGATAGAGTACCAAAAGAAAACACCACTGCAAAAGTTACAGAAAAGTAAAATTTGCATTTTTGTATATTCGGACAACATAATTTTTCAAGTTATTTTGGTTTTAAAACCAAACTACACAACCGATTTTGATAAAAATTCTATGGGACCAATCTGAAAGCATATTATCTGTAATAAAAGAAGAATTTTCCAAATCAGTCAATAAATGACGAAGTTCTGACGTAACAAACATAAAAAAAAATACACGTCGAATTGAGAACCTCCTCCTTTTTTTGAAGTCGGTTGAAATTAAGGTAACTTGCATCGATAATAAAAAAATTACTCAAAACAATAGATCAAAGATGCGTGCCCAGAATCGGAATCAATCTTGAGACCTCCGACTTCCGTCTATTCCCTTTCCCTGATATAGACTTTGCCAGTCCTGTTCACCCTATGTAAGGAGAATTTGGAAAAATGCTCAATATGTGGCAAAGAGTATTTATTATAACCAATGTTCTCGCGAATGTGATCAGTTTTTTTTGTAATACTAATATTCACAAACTTTTGCATTACCTTGTGGATGGAATATCACAAACATTTTTTAATTAGTCGGCAGCACACATATCATAAACTGTGCCTTTGTATTCTACATTGTAATGTCTTAAGTAGTAATAGTAATATAATATAGTGCTGTTGGTGTACCCTATATGTAATAAATAAATAAATTATTGGAATACGCTGCAAAATCTTCAACTGTACTGGTTTGATCTGTATGCCTACTCTTGAAATCAATTCCAATCTCGAACTCGATACAGTTTCAATTCCAATCTACAAGATATTGGAACTCTAACTCACTGAACTAAATAAAATAGAATATTAACGAACTAGCGATCGTAAATACTCTATTTCATTTAGTTACTAAAAATTCCGCCGTATTCAGTTAAATCGTACAATGGTGACAATCCAAGGTGGGAAGAGTGCCAATTGTACAGTTTTCGAACCCAATCCCAATTTTAAATTAGAATCGAGTGTCAAGAGTAACCCCCCAGGTCGTTGATGGATCAATCAGGATGTTATGTAATTATATGTATTAGTGATCGTCCAGTCGTTGTAACTCATTTAACTTCCTTGGTCAAGGAATAATCTCTGAGGATGATTATATCCACCTAAACCCATCATAGCCTTATAATCATCGCATGCATTTTTGAATTTTGTTTAATTACCTTAGCTGCTGCTTACGTCACATATGTTATGTGTTTGACATATTTTGACAGTATGAACATAAACAATTAATGTTTTATTTTAATTGAGTCATTGTTTTTAAACTTATCCCATCCTCTCTCTGACTTTCACACTAGAACCATGCGTACTGGTTCACAAAGCCACAGCTTAGTGGTATCAACTACCCATAAATAAAGTAAAAATATATTTTTAACCCTTGTTATAGATTAATTTTAATTTCCTGCACTCCTTTATATAAACTTTAACTATAATTTAATTGGACGGCACTGCGCTTACCATCAGGTACAGTGTGGTCACTTTGCCGTGCCAGGATAAAAAAAAACTATGCCAAATCTCACTCTCCTCTGTACGTGCATTACGCTTAATACAAAGCTTCTCCGTAAATATGTAGAACTAGTACACACATAAAAATATATAATAAATAACAATATATATAAATACATCCATACATCCCGGGGGCATCCAATTATAATTATAGCGAAACTATTAAACACCAACGCTGAGGCCGCTTCCGGGCATCGAACCCGTGACCTTTATGAAGAAAGTCTTACGCAATGTTACGAAGACGTGCTCTCTAATCATGACACGATGCCTCAGGTCTCGTTTTAATTATTTGAAATCTATAATTATACTAGGTACAGATAAAAAATAGCAGACTTTTTTAGGTTAACCAAATACCCATGACATTAAAATTTCGAATTTGCGTGAAATGTTTTGCGAAGCATTTCGTATCTACTTGGCTAGAGAGAGAGAAGAAAAAACAATGTTACATACATTGATAATTCGTTTTTTTGAAGTTATACTTCTTTAGGCGCGTTATGAAAAAATGATGAGTGAAATTTTAAGATGCACGTGACACAAAAGTAGTCTCTGAATTTGCCCTAAGTAGCAGGCTGGCATGATATGTAAGGAGATTTGATACCGTTTCAAATGCAAGGTTTGTTTGTTCCTAGATACTTCTTGGGTACGTCATCCTACGTCACTGTCATTATTCACTTTAAGTACCAGGCTGGCATGAAATGTAAGGAGATTTGATAGCGAAATTTAAATTGAATAATATTTACCTACTATTCGTAAATATTAGTGAAAAAAAATGTGCTTATAAACTTTTTCAAGTGCTCCAATATAATTGAGGTTAACTATCCTTATGTATTATTTATTGATATAAATTAAAATATTATTAATATTAATTATTAATATTTGCATGCAATAAAAATCAATTTTTTAATGATGCCAAAGAAGTATAACTTCTCACGCGCGTACATAAGTACACGCACCCATTTTTTTTATTCAATATAAACAACTGGCTACTGGCTAGTATGAGGTTTTATGAAACACCCAAAATATTTATCTTTCGCATTTAAAGCTTCTTTTGTGGAACACCTATTAAATCATGTGTTGCCGTAACGCCCGATCACTAATTGAAAATTTGAGTTCTCTGTAACTATTAACATTGATATTGCTTTAGAAATAAGTAGCCACTAGACAGATCAGCTGAGTACTTGAGTATATTTGGGCTTATCACAAATATTGAGTTCTACGTGCAATGTGTATGAGCTTCGAATAAGGTACGATATGCAACCGAATATAATACGCAGAAAAAGCTCTTTTTCAAAAACCGAATCCAAATTGCTTGAGAAATTAAGTCACAGTATTTATTTTAAATATTGGTATCAGCAAAAATGGGTGCGTAGTGGGAACATCTCCATGTCTCCCTTGAACAACGTCACAGTAGTAGCCATTCTGATAGGTGACGGCTCATATCATGCATCGTTTTACTGTCATTTGACAACTACCCCTTCCGGCAGACTTGAATGGCGTCCAGTTCACTTATTTTTGTTCGGATTCATTTTTATTTCAATAATAAGCTTTAGGTACTGTAGCTTGTTGATTTAAATAGTAAAATAAACTAATCTAAGTTGAACTATTTAATATTGAAATTGTTTAACTTGAGAAAAGCTTCAGTTATTACTTAAACTTTATGAATATTAATATGATAATGTGAGGAAAGGTTATTTATTAATGAAATCTTATATTGATTATAAAATATATATTACCTACTCAATCCCACTCAAATCAAATCACAAAAATTATAAAAAAGTTTCACTTCAAAAAATATAGCACACAGATTATGAAACGACAGAAATAGAAATTAATAAAGAAGCCAGACAGAGTGGCGCCGTAACGCGTTACGTTACGAAGCGGTTTACCCGCTCCCCCATAAGAAGTTATCACTTCAAAAAATCGTCTCAAATACCCTCAGAATTCATCCACGCTGTCGCATGCCCACTTTCGCAACCTTGCCTTGGTGTGTCGGCAACGTCGCAACTGCCATAAAGCGAATGGTCGTCAACCATTTGGCCAGATTTTATTCTTAGGCACCATTTTTTTCCTGGCACCGAAAGTGACCAAACTGCACCTGATAGAAAGTGCAGAGCCGTCCAGTAAAAGTATGAAGTAGCGAGAGACAATCTATCCCTCGCTACTCAACACAATCATGCGGTCATCAATGGCGGATTGTTCGTTATCATATTATCGGACATTTTAATAAAAAAGTCGCCGAGAGCGGTAAGACCGTATTGTAAATTTAATATATTTTTTGGTGTGTTTTAATATAATTAATTATTCCTACAATAAAGAATATAAATAAAGTATATATAATAATAATTTAACAGTCCTGTATTAAACATAGTCCCAGTGACATTAATAAAATGGAAATATCGGGAGGATATGGAAATATTAACTGTCCACTTCCCTCCATTCCTCCCGACTGATTAGTTGTGACCAGTGAGCCAAGTTTATTACAGGACTGATATTATTGTCGATCTTGGCTAACCACAGTAACAGTCGTGGATAGTTTTTTTTTTATCCTGGCACGGCAAAGTGACCGCACTGTACCTGATGTTTAGTGCAGTGCGGTCCAAATAGAATACTAAGTAGCGAGAGACGATCGATCCCCCGCTACTCAACATACTCATGCCGGCCTGCTTCTTCACACTACGCCATGGGCAAGAAGGTGAAGAAGCGGTTGAGGGTATAGTGTCAGAATACTCAGAAGGCCGCAAAATGGCCATTGTACCTCAACTCCAGACCCCCGACAAAAGCCGGATGTACACTGGCTGATCTCGGAACGCGACACACTTGCGTGTGCCACTATGGCGGGTTTTTCGCACTGTGTACGGTGGTCGCTATCCGGGCGGATATAAATATCCTACCACCAATAATGCTGAAAAATAATATTATAATTATATAATAACGACTAACTACAACAGAGTTCTCTTATCGCAATCAATCTGAACATTACCGCGTTTCTAACCCGACCACGCACGAAGAAAGCGAAACTTACAAGACAAGTGCTTATTTCGTCACTCGTCAGTCAGCGCACGTGGCCCGCCGCTCTGGCGTAACACATTCCCATAAGGTGCCGTTCGCAGGCAGCGACGTAAAAGTCGCAGCGTAGTCGTTATATTATCTTAATGTATATAATTCTTCTGTATTGTTCTTCACCTAACTCCTTCTAAACGACTGGTTTGATTTGGGTTAAATTTTGTGTGTATATTTACGCACCATTCCTCTGGAATTAAATTTGTCTTTCAAGCGGACGTACTCATGAACAGGTGAGCAAATCGGTTGTTTTCTTGTCAAATAAATAATAAGGAAATAGAGTCTAAAAATACCCAAGTCTTGATCAGCTCAATAAAAAAAATTGTCTGTAAAGAAGTTGGGCAATGGTAAATGGGGCACATGACCATGAGTTTAATATGAAATATCTATAGTACTTGACCTAGACTCTAGAGGTACCAGCCGGTTAATATGCTGTAACAGGGATAGAGTCACCGAATTTTTGTTTGCAAATCTCCATTAAGACTTTATTTGCGCAAACTTTTTCGTTCTTATCTACACACGCCTATTATTAGCTTCTGTCGGCGCTGAACTTTGCGGTCGACTACGGAACAGCACCCTAAAGTGAATAAACATTTAAATGTTTACCAAACAGCTGTTTGGGATGCTTTGGCGCCTGCGTTATATAAGTCGGTCTAGATTTTAATTTGCTGTTTACAAATAGACTCTTGAGGCTGACTCGTGGGCAAGTCGAAATATGGCGGTCGATACTTCTATTTCACAGTTTTATTTTATTTATAAGTATAGATATTAAATGCTCTTCTAACAGTAAATCATGTAATGGTTGCACAGTCAAATAAAATAATATAATAAAGGTTTCTTTAAATAGGTGTAATTCACTAAACAAATCTAAAATAAAACAATCTTAATGACGATAAATTGGTCGTAAAAAAAATAATATTAATATATCATTTATATAGTGCTATTGCATTAATAATTAATTTTAGTAAAGAACTTTCCGTTCTTCTATTTGTAACTTATTCGTTCCCCGCTTATCTCAAAACGTAGAGAACGGTAATATAAAAAAAATTGCATCGGCCGGGAACCGAACCCGGGCCGCCCGCGTGGCAGGCGAGCATTCTACCACTGAACCACCGATGCTTACATAGTAATGTCAAAATTACGTATCATATTTAACACAGAATAGTATTACAGAAATCATTTTTTATCACCTATATTAGATTATCATTAGATTTCTATGACTCTATATCGGCGGTTGGCGGGCTATTTGGTTCATCGTCATTTTAGCGATATTGAGTTATACAACCCCTCGAGTCTCAAAGGATATTAAAAAAGTAAAGTAGTACGGAGTAAATAGAAGCGAAAATCAAATTTATTTACATAACATTAAAGTTAAAAATAGTATGTAAGAACGGCGAGTGTTGCCAGTACTTTTTGGCGCGCCGGCGTACCATTGACACGTGACTGTGTCGGAGAATCATTATTCCTGTCGACATCAGCAATGGTGGTTGCGGGCGTCATTGGAGTAAAAATTTTATTTAGATTACCTAAACAATATTTCAGTTAGGAACGAGCAGCGGGTTCAAGGCACCAATCTTACTTTCTCCAACGATATAATGCTCTTTGCCAACGATGCAACTCGATCATATCAATCTCTTCATAATATATGTCAAAAACGTTCAGTCTCTCTAAAATGGATTCCTCTGACATAATCTTTTGATCATCATCATCTTTTAGTCAAATTTTTTGTGCACATTTTAAACTCGTCATTTTCTTTGTGCTTAAAGCAACTGCTAAAATAAGGCTAATTTTTATTTATTTATTTTTATTTTTATCATAAAGGTGCAGTACGTGGTTACTCAAATAATATATTAATTCTAATAAAATCCACGTAATAGTTTTTTATGGTAGGCAGCGGATTTGCTGTGCCCTGGCATTGCAGAAGTCTGACTACTTACCATCTGGTGGCCCGTCTGCTCGTTGGCCTATCATGGCATTAAAAAATATAGTACATTTTTTCCGATACACAAAACACTTAAACCTCTCAACCTGCCAAAAATGTCACTCAAATCAAATAGCCCGCCAACCGTTGATATAATACTAGCATCCAAAAACTTGTAAAATGGCAATAAGTAAACAAAATTGTCATATTTATAGATTTAAGAAACCTTTCGTTTTCCATACAAAATAAAAATAAAATAATACAATAATTGTGTTACTAAATATTGTTGGAAAAGAGCAACGCTAGAGTTTCTTCCCCGTTCTTCCCTAGCCAAACTCCATTCCGAACTGACGGTAGAGTACAAAATTTGACTGAACGTTAATAATGTATCATTTCATGGATTCAATAAATATTTGAGTTTGATTTTGATGATTTTATTATTTACGTAGAGACCCTTCAAGTATTAGATAACCACCAAAGACAGCGCGAGAGGATCACTGATTTGCTTTTCTTTTTATGACATATCTTTTTTTTTAGTGCCTTGATAGGCAGACGAGCAGACGGGCCACCTGATGATAATTAGTTACCGCCGCCCATAGACTTCTGCAATGCCAGGGCACAGCAAGGCAGCTGCCTAACGTTATATCTATCTACATCAATCATGTTCCAAATACAGCTGACATTTCGTACACTCAAACCATACCCAAAAATACAATAACATTATAATAAATATGAATATGCTTCGTAAAGCTATAAAATATAATGTCATTACAATATGATATATAGAAAAAAAATGTTGTGTGTTTGTGATTCTACTACATTGAATTTTTTTTGGAAGGTTATATCAATAAATAAAAAATGGCGACTTAGATGTTGGCAATAAATTATGACTATTATGTAGCCATAATCATACCTGGTACCGTAGCTGGTGGTAGTATATCATATCCACCCGATAGCTCACACCTACACAGGGTGTAAAACTCGCCATAGTGGCACATGCAAGTGTGTCACGTGCCGGGATCAGCCAGTGTACATCCGGTTTTTGTCGGGGGTCTAGAATTGGGCTACGCTGTTTGGCCGTTTTGTAGCCTTCTGGGTACTCCGACACTAGACCCTCGACCGCTTCTTCACCTTCTTGCCCATGGCGTAGTGTGAAGAAGCAGGCCGGCATGATTGTGTTGATTAGCGTGGGATAGATTATTTCTCGTTACACGATACTCTAATTGGACGGCACTGCGGTTACCATCAGGTGCAGTATGGTCACTTTGCCGTGCTAGGATAAAAAAAAACAATTTAAAAAATTTACACACATACGAAATACCCATTTTCATGCGTTTAACTTCCAAAATGACGGATTTTCATACAAACTTTCATCCTCTATTTTACCCCATTAATGGAGGAATTTCCAAAATTCCTGAAATATTTTTTTTATTTTTAACTAACAGGCCAAATACTATCATAACTTTAACTTCAAAAATGACAAAATTTCTTACAAATCTTCATCCCCTATTTTACCCCGGAAATACCATCCATATTTCCAAAAACCCTTCCTTAGTGGATGCCCACGTCATAAAAGGTACCTACTGTCTAAATTTAAAGTCTCTAACCCCAGCCGTTTAGGCTGTGCGTTGATAATGGGTCTGTCAGTTTCTTCCTTTATATATACAGATTCCAAATTAATAAAATATATTAATACTAAAATAGAGCCACATAATAGCTATTTTTGTTGTCATTAAGAACGTCTTGATCATATATTATTACTGGTTTAAAAGAAAAATGTCGCGAAATTACAACTTTGGGAGTCCCCAATCGGCATGTAACTATTCTTTAAAATGTCGCTCCACAGATGAGTATCCTGATTGTCTGTTTACATTATACTAAAAACAATATTCCACAGACAATCCCGTAGATACAAGCTAGCTACAGAAAAACAAAATATAATGAAATATGAAAATGGCGCCAACATAAGAATGCTAATATTTATTGCATAATAGCTTTGCTAATCCGTGATTAGTTGTACAACAATTAAACGAGTTCTTTTTTACGAAATTCAATGAGTTAGTTGATGTTACATTATATAAACAAGATTGCAATGCGGTGAAAGGTGAATGTTAAATAGATTCATCATGACCAGCCTTTATCCACTGCTAGGTAGACCTATGATACGCCAGGCCAAATGATCTCATGCAATGATTCTTTTTCTATACTGACACGGCAAAGTGACCACACTGCACTTGATGGTAAGCGTAGTACCGTCCAATTAGAGTATGGAGTAGCGAGAGCCAATTTATCTCCCGCTACTCAAAACAATCATGCAGGCCTACTTCTTCACACTACACCATGGGCAAGAAGATGAAGAAGCTTCTTGTCCGCTTTGAACAGACGACCGCAAAACGGCCAGACATCGTACCCCAACTCTAGATCCCAGACAAAAACAGGATGTACACCGGCTGATCCCGGAAAGCAACACACTTGCGTGTGCCACTATGCCGGATTTTACACTCTGTATACGTTGGGACTGAAATTCGGCGAAAAGTGGGTGTACTGGTTACACCTCTGCCTACCCCTTCGGGGATTACAGGCGTGAGTGTATGTATATGTATATATGTATATACGTTGGTCACTATCCAGGCGGATTTGAATACCCTACCACCAGCCAGATATTCAAAAATATCCAGCTGGACTTATAACGTCATCCGACCATTGGTTTATTTGCCAGGGCACCAATGCTACACCAAACTGCTAGTATGAAAGTACGAGAAGAAATATGTAGATACATCTGATTTTGCGGCGTGACTAGGTGGAACGATCTATAATTCGATGCTCTCGCTACTCACTGCCGCACAAGTAATACTACTGATATTAGTACTACTACTAGTAACGATCTATACTCTAACAACTCAATCCGTGATCATCTTGCAACTGGTCTCTTGTTATCATCTCCTTGGTCTTTCAACCTTGTTTATATTAAGAAATCGATGAAGTTTTCAAATCCAATCCCAAGTCAATCTATCACAGTTAGTTTGTTTTTAATCAAGAATTTACCAGAATTTGTATACATCTAGCATATATTCGAAGAAGGTTCGTATAGGTTCTCTTTTACACAGACCCTAGTCCCATCCCCGCACCGGGATGTTTCTGTAAACCACATTTGCTTGTTTCGGGTCTAGGTTTTGTACGGTAGTCCTTCGCCTCGTAGTTCTTGTCACCCCTGGTAAAGGTGACCTATTGTGGGTCAGATTTTCTAACTGATGTATAATAGGGTTACACGTTTTTTTTATGATTTTAATCAACAATTTACATTAACTAAAACCTGTTATTGTTTTTTTATGAATAGATCAAATGTAAGTAAATTAGACTCAAATCTGCTGGAAGGAGTAATTGTTAAATGACAGTAAAAGCATGCACGGTATGAGCCGTGACGTCACCTCTCAGTATCGCCTTTACTGTGCAGTTGTACGAGGGAGATAGATGCAAAATTAAATACACGAAACTCCCCTATTATGGAGCCTAATTATGAAAATTCTTCTTGTTTATTTAATGAAAATCTTAGTAGCCACAATAATATAGACAACATGTAAAACGGAAATAATATGAATTGAAAATACATCAGATGCAACTGTACCAATCAAGATCGCGGAAGTCGAGCGAATGTGTTTCATTAAAAGAATTCGTGAACAATGGAGACCGGCAATTGGCGCGGGCCTTGGTTTGCGAGTGACTCAGCATAAAGGCGCGTGCTGTATTGAGATCCGAACAACGGTTGAAGGATGTTTTCTTAAGTTTTCAGATTTAAAAAAAAATTACACCAGTAAGTTGAATTTATAATAGACATTCATCCTTCTGACTTTATCCGACCGATAAAGAATCATACCACATATTGTATATACATAGTATGTAGATTTTTTTGCCTGTCAACAGCCCGATATATTTTCCTCTAGTGTTAGGAACATCAACAAAACTATGCAAGATGGATATTTAAAATGCACAAATACAATATTTATTATTTATTAATTGATTTACACGACCCTGTTACACATCTCAGTGCTTAATATTAAGACACACGCATGTCAGGATTCACTTAAGGCTACTCTTTATAATTAATCTACCAGCATTACCCTTTTAAACTGAACAACGCCATTGAACCGTTTACAATTACTAACACTTACTACCCCGCGAACGAACCACGAATATCCTGGCTATCACCTAGTCTACTTCACAAAACAACTGAACTGAACACCGGAGCGCGGAAGGCACTCTGTTTTATATTAAACATTTACTACTCCCACTTTGGTTGTCATTATTAACTACCCCCAACTAGTCTCCTAAATACCTCAGTTATACCTTCGGTATTTCTAATAATAGTAAATACCCTAATATGATGGTAAGTAATTACTCTAGTAATGTCCGGTCAATTATGGTATCATAATTGACCGGACATTACTAGAGTAGTAAAAACAAATAAAACTGCTTATATTATGGGCTAGTATAGTCTAATAAATAGTAAATACCCTAATACTAGTCGAATCATTTATTTATTTAAGTAGATCGCCATTAGGTTGTACGTATTAGATAAACAAAATGATTGGTCAATGCTACCTAGTTACAGGCAACCACAGCTAACACTAAGTATTACATCAGACAACAAAATACAAACTTAATTAATAAGTACTTTATATTATAAATAAAAACCAAAATAAAAAAAAATAATTGAATGATAATTTTCAAGAGATTCGTCTTATTGAATAGTAATCAACTTGATAAAATAACAAGAGCTGACTCGCATCACGAATTAGAATCAAAAAAGAGGTAGGTAAAAATATACCCATCTAGAGTGTGTAATGAAAATGCTGTGCGATTTATTGTCGCAGCAGTAACAAATTGTAGTGTAAATATAACTCAGCTTAACTTTGCAGACGCAGCGTCGATTGTGTGAGGGATCTGATAACGCTCAGAAGCCGCTCAGCTCCCAGGAAGGAGTCGAGGACGGGCTGTCTTCAACTGCTGACTATTTGGTGATTTTAGATAACTGATGATTTAGAGCTGAAACAAACGGACATATTAAACTCACCTTTTGATAGCAACAGGCTTACAAATGTGTAAGGTCATTTAGCAAGAAAATAGTGCAGTTATATTTTGACTCATAAAATTTGAGTATACTAAAATTACCATCCTACTAATGTTATAAATTTCAAAGTTTGTATGTTTGTTACTCATTCACGCAAAAACGTCTGAACGGATTTAAATGAAATTTTGGCACACAAATAGTTTATTAGCTGGATTAACACATGGGTTATCCTAGAAAAATCTCATGTTACTAAAATAACAACTAGACAGATATAAAAAGACGTAGTAGGTAAAGATGACTCAATGGATTGTATACCAAGCTGGCAGGATTGTGTTGAATAGCGAGGAATAGATTGTCTCTCGCTACTTGATACTCTAATTAGACGTCACTGCGCTTACCATCAGATGCAGTGTGGCCACACAACAAAAAGAAAGTATTATAGTCTGTGAAAGTAGATATTACTGCAATGCGTGGGCTCACTCAGGTTAATGCGTCACATGCCACAATTCATACATTACGCTGAAATGAAAAGTTATGCGCGTTCTGAACGCATTATATTTCCTCAATTTGGATCCTTCCGCAAATGTGAGCTCGTTATGTAATAGGATTACGCTGCCTTCTTTAGTTGGACGTTTCCTCATTGCATCGGTGGCAGGTTCGAGTTTTGTGAAGTTTTGCTCCAAAATGTATCAACAACATACACACTTCATTCTATTCTATCACTACATTCACGCCTTTAATCACCAAAGAGGTAGACATAAGAGTAACTAGTACGCAGTAAAATTCTTTCTATAATCGGGTTCCGCTAACGTTACTTAGGGACTTAAAAAACGAGAGTCTGGGTAGGTACAATGACTTCATAAATATTATTTAATTTAAAGGTCAATAAAGCCATTTAAGTTATATTTAATGTACGGGGTGTTTTTTTTAACTCAATTTTAAGTCATTTTTCGCAGGAATACGATTTATCACTCTTACTCCACCCATAGATAAGGTTGAACGATTGAGTTGAACACTGGTCTTACGATCAACCGTTAAGCCTTCCGATAGAGATGGAAATATCTGGACGGTCATTGAGCCAAGTAGGGGTAGGAGAGATGGTTATGCCGGACTCACCGACCTTCCAACCCAGTTCACCCGAAGGACTACTATATCGGGACCCTAACCAATTTTCCTATGTTGGTTTACCGACTAAAAACCCCGCGGTAGCCTTCTGCAGCACATATGGGACGATCCCGGGGGATCCTGAGTGTACTCTGGATTGCTGCCGGAACCATCCCTGCGCCGTGCCCTTACGGCCCGTCTCTTTGGGCTAGATGCCCTCCACAATTTACAGCAGCAGCACAATGTTTCGCCCCGCCGCCCGTCTGTCACATAAAAGCCGCACATCTCCCGCTGTGCAGCCGCGACCCCCGTGATCCCTTTTAGTCGCCTCTTACGACAGGAAGGGTATACCGTGGTAGAATTCTTCAGGGCCCTCATTTCTCAGGATGGATGGGTCAAGTACCTAACATTATGTAGACCCTGCAACTAAATAGAAATAAAAATCTCACTATTGCCTTGTTCAGCACATTAGGGACGGCCTTAAGTTTCCGAAGCAAAAAATACCCCGACTCTTACCAGAACCGCGCCTGTGCAGTGTTGCCTAGCGGCTCATCTGGTTGTTCAGATTTTGAGACTCCTACATTCGACACTTTCAACTGTTTTATCAAATGCCGTTGCTTAAATAACAAGATGCAGCTTTAGAACTTTCTAGCAAACCTAAAGGTCGCAGCTAGCCGTCGACTTCCGGTAGCCTCTTGTGAAAACGGCACATTTCCGCATACATTTTTGTTATTGTTTGTAAATTTATGATAATTAAATCGTGTTTATAATTTAATGAATGTCTTTATGGTGTCATAAATAAGATTTTTAATGTTATATGAAATTTTAATATTAATTATGTTTATCGAGGTGCAGGAAAATGGTTTTTTTTGTGTGTTGTATGGTTTAATTTCCAATGGAATTGCGACAACGTTAATTTAGTTTTAAAACACAGCATTACGTAACATTTATGTGCTTAGCGTTATGATTATGAACATGCTATAACACTTGTTAATAATAATCCCTTGACTTTTTGATTGATTGCTTCGGTAGCGCAGTTGTAATTGCGCATATGTTACAACTGCTGTGTTGAGGTCTCGGGTTCGATCCCGGGTCAGGTAAAGCGATATTAGTTTTTTTTATTCAGAAATAATCATATCATATCAGACTGGAGTCTGAAATTGAGCCCGGTACGGCGATAGGCTCGCCCCCTATCACATTATGGAACCGTAATAAATTCGGCGAAAATTGTACTGGTTATACATCTCTGCCTACCCCTTCGGGGATTACAGGCGTGAGTGTATATGTATGTATGTAATAATTCCTGTGTCTTCTCTTTATCCAGTAACATATACCTATAGCCAAGGATTCTAAATTCGACTCCCAGGTCGGAGAATATTTTGTGTGATTTCTGTTTTATTGTAAAATAAACAATCAGTAAAGATAACACACAAAAGTCACCCACATAGACCTGAACCCACACTAAACAAGTCGTCTGTCGTGGGTGGATACAAAAGACTTTCGCTCTTCATAACTATTGAGAAACGTTTTCCTTTAATATAATTTTTATAAGCGTTCTGAAATAATATTAAAAAAAAAATTAAATATATCCAAACTGATTTTTAATTGTAAATTGTCTATAGCTATTAATATTCACGCGTATATTAAACTTAAAGAATTATTATGATATCCTAAAAGCTGGTTCGAGCTACTTTTAATATTCCTACAATATTTCCTCCCAAAGATTACAATAACAAATGAAAACATTGCATTCGCTTAAAATCAGTAACAGGTGGACCCTCTCACCTGGCGAACGCTGAGCCTGAGGCCTTTTTGGTCATGCTTCGGACATTGATGGCTGGGGTGTATAAGCCGAGGGACCTTTTTCTGTTCAGTCTTTAATCTTTTTCATTTTATTATATGTATCCATTCATTTATTTTTTCTTAACGTGTCCCCTGTGATGCTGTACGTACATTTTTCTTCGTTTGGATATTTTGTGCTGTTAGCTCATAGTCGCTTTTACAGCTTCACCGAATATTGTGACTACACACACTGAACACCGGCGCTTATGGCGCTCCAGCCAGAAAACGCATCATTTATCAACGGCTAAGCCGAAAGATGCTTTCTAAAAGGCCTTCAATTAAGCTATCTCGTCGCTTGAATAGGTTTAGGGTCGTCTCGATATACTAGTGTATCGAAGATCTGAGCCTCGGCCGGGCTCCTTGGACTCGCCGGCGAGTCCTACAGCGCTGCCTCGACAGCGACCATGATGGGATCATTTGGATTTCCCAAAACATATTTAGGGCGACGTACATACTACTTACTACCATCTGGTCCAGGGACAATGGCCTAATAAACTTTTTTTCTTTTGTGCGTCTGAAACACCGCATCGGCCGCTGTTATATTTGGACGGCCAGCATTCAAATCGTCATCACACTAATTACAAACTTAACCTCTCAAATTACCAAGGGAGACCGGCGTTCGGAAAAAGTAGTGAGTAAAAATACAAGCCAAAAAAAACTTTATTTCCATAATATTAACGTTACAAATAAGCTCAATAAGGGCGAGTATTGCCAGTTTGGCGTTTCCAAATATGTTCAGATAATACTTGAGTGGTTATCTTACCATAGTCGAATTTGTATCGAAATGATTTAACAACATTGTCTTCCGATCCCATAATTTACCTAAACTGAGTCGCGGGTCATAAAAACGTCGGGTCATGACCTTATCTACCGTTGGCGCCACTTTTACGCAAAGTGTATCTTGTATATTGAAATTTACGCATAACATACATTTTATGCCAGACCACACGTGGTCACGTGAGACATTTAGGTTAGGTCTAAAGTTGGGCAATAACTAAAATTAAAGATTAGCATCTTTAATGAATCGATTGTATTGGTGTTGCAATGTGTGATTCATAATTAATTCTTACGTATCTTATGTTAATTTGATGACTTCCTAGATTTACAAAATTTTAATGGTTTTGTTCAGTAGAAGCAGCGATAGCTTAGTTGGTTGCGGCACGGACTGTTAAGACGAAAGTTTCATATGAACTCACAAGATTTGCCGAAATTCCCATCCCCCATTGATTCTTCTGGTATAGTGATTAAAGATGAGCAGACTAGCAACCCAATGGTCAGGCCAACCCTGTGGCCAAGCAGTGCACATGATCGTTTGACCCCAGAGAAACACATACCTATTAGGTGGATGGCCGGTAGCGATCACTTATGAGGTGACCTAGTTGCACGTCTGTCGACCTAAGGGATAAATACCACTTTTTTTTTAATGCCTCGATGGGCCACTTCCCTCAAGATATATTTTATATATTGCTATAATCCACTTACAGCTCATGTTTTTCTGTGTAATAGAGTGCAGAAGTGGCCATACACAGTGGCTTAAACTAATAATATCCCGTCAAACATTTGCCTTGAGATGTCAACCAACCAATTCAGTCCATTATGCTGCTGTTATTGTATTTAGGAGTAAGTATGAGTTTGCTCAGTAAACATGGGCTTTCCTATGTTTGACAAACCTTGGCCCGCTTGATCAAAGATTTGGCGGTTGGTAGATGGGTAAGGAGTGACGTGAGATTGGTTATTGTTTTATATCGTCAGTGGTCTAAAGAAATAATTTTGAAACTTGTGTGTTTCTTAATTTTTTTTTTTATAAAACGGGATGAACTAACTCTGCGCAAGGCAGAGTGGAATAGTTTAGTTTTGGTGGAAACAAAGGTCGTGACTTCAAATTATATACTATACTTCGATCGAATCGAATATACTTGTGTGTTATTTATTTATTTAATTTATCCCACAAAGATAACACATTTTAAATGTATAAAAAATTGACAGAAATAAATGAACCTTGTGCTACGAAAATAACAATTTCAAAATTGTATCTTATATAAAACTACTTAAATATTATTTGTATTATTTCTATGTTAAATGTCCATTATCAGTAACTTTAACAGAAATATAAATAAATATCAGAAAAAGGATGCACAGTATAAGTCATGACCTCACCACCCGGAATGCGTATTACGATGCATTCGTGTGACAGAGATAGTGAGATGTTCTAACTCTGGTTGAAACTAATATTTAAAACTAGTGGTCCCGGACAGACGTTGTCCTGCCATAAATCGCCTTCTCTGTGGACCGCATTTACGTTGAAAAAATAAGAAATTCAGATCTCGACCACAGCGCCACCTATCTGATCTAAAACTATCCTATCTTTTAAGTTGGACACAACCACACACATACACAAAATTTCTTTGTAATGGGTTAAGCGGTTTCAAAGTCTATAACGGATATAGGTAGAAACAATGTTGGTATTTTATATATACCTATCGATTAATATGCATCATACGGCATATAAATACTTTGATCCTAATGAGAGTACCTCTGTCACTTCAGGAACAAGTGTGGACTCATAATAGCACCCAAAAGTCTTCCAAAATTTCAAATTTCTAAAGACCCAAAACAGATTTGTCTGCCAGATTTTTCTCGGCACGGGAATCGGCCACGGCCTCTCATCACATCCGACTACTCGCCCACCGCGCCACAGAATCATGTATTTACGCGTGGGTCTCATGTACCATCTACTAAATACTCTATGATAATGAGCGCAACCGTTTGTTTAGTCGGTTCGAAGTGTCTATGGTCAAGAGTTGAAAGGTGTCGATGCGCCAACGAGAAAATCATTGGCCGCCAAAATGTATGCAATAGTTGTGGACCGGTTAGAAGGCATGTCAATGACTTCCCCGAGAGGATTGTGCCAGTTCATGTTTTAAAAAACGAAAAGGCATCACAATCACAAAACATTTTGTTGTTTAAAAAAGTTTTTTAATTCATAAAAAGTACACCGACTTCAATAAAAAACAAATCATGCGTCACTATAAAATTTGAGGTTTCCCTTAATTTTTCTAAGATCCCATCATCAGATCCTGGCTTGGTGCCAATGGGACCACATGGGAAGTATACCCTTTTAAACAAAATAAGAATTTCTCAAATCGGTCCAGACGTCTTCGAGTAATCGGGAAACATACATAAAAAAAAAGATTCCGACGAATTGTTAACCTCCTCCTTTTTTGAAGTCGGTTAAAAATAAATATTTTAAATCAGTGCCTGAGAAATGATAGTAATACTGACCTGGTAGTAAATGAACTTCACCCATCCACAATATCAGACGAACTATCGATGCCGGCCTTATAGGAATGGAATGAGAACTAGGTTTACGGTCCCCAAAAATGTCACAAACCATAAAAAAAAACATTTTTTATCCTGGAATGGCAAAGTGACCAAACTGCACTTGATAACAACATTTCTGAGAAAGAAACTAGTTTATTACACCCATGTGAAGGTCTATGGACTCTTTTCTCGACTCGGGGAATTTAATAGTAAAGTAAATAGACTCGAAAACGTGTAAGTTGAGTCAATACAAAATATAAGGTAACTGCACCAGTAGTTGACACCTTAAATTTGTTGTTGTTTCTCGACACAATTGTATACAACTGACATTTATGTGACATTTATGACATTTATTTGACGGAAGTATGGAAATACGGAATTTTTTTGTGATATCGGCAGAAATCGTTATAGGACTTACATTTTCAGAATACAGGCTGTACGAGCTAACGACAGTTAGGTAGGGAATAAAGCGCAACTGAGTGGTCTCAAAGATACGGCAAGCGGCATAGTGGTCTGGCAGTCGTGATGACCTTGTTAAGGTCGTATTTGGACTTGAATGTGACTAGCTCAGGACCTAGCACTTTATAAGCTGTGTTTGATAGTGGTGACAGATTGATTATTTACTGACTGAATATGGAGGAGCTACTCAGCAGGTCGGTATGATTGTGTCGAATACCGAGGAATAGTTGTCTCTAGCTACTGGATATTTTTGGACTTATCATTAGATGCAGTTGGGTCACTTTGTCGTGCCAGGAAGAAAATAATTTCATAGCCTACTTAGAAACTGTCTATAATAATAATTATAAGTCATAAAGTAAGTAATTAATCATATTATTTATAATTTCTAACAAAAAATACAAATGATATTATTCAAACTCGACGCTAATTGGTGAATCACACAAGTATTTTAAAAACAACTTGCCTGCCATTGGTGTATCTCCCCTTCGTGATATTTCGTTTGTCTCAAGTGTTAATTAACAAACCGTTATTTCAATGGTGTTGACCCAAAAACTACCAGGGCTTGCGAGAGCATCTATTAATAATATCATGCTAAATAAATGACAAGGGATAGTCTTTGTATATGCATATTTGCATTGACGAAATTATTACTTTTATCTTTATATATTATTTCTCAAAAGTTGTAAGTACAGCATAACTTCCATAATTATTCACCAAACTATCTTCATTGAAAGACGATGGTTTTGAGTTGCTCGGTTATATACCAAAATTTAATAATATAAAAACAGATCTATATAATGAGCAGTTTTAGGCCGCGTCTCCAAGTCCCGTTTTACTAACCCTCATGACGCTATTATACCTACAAAATTTGCAGAATTCCGTATGGCTGATTACGTGAAGGAGGAGAAACGAGTAATGGTGTTCTGTTCAAAGAACACAGAAAATACATAAGCAAATATTATCACTTTTTTGCCAATGGTACTTTAAGCAGTTGCCCAAAAGGATTTAAACAGCTTTACCCAGTAGATGGTTATAATAAAAATAACCATTCCGTAGTCCCCTTAATTATAGTTCTATTACCTAATAATAAACACATACAAAATTTTGTTAAATTTAATCAAGTCGAGCATTTCTACTTGGAGGCTTAATAGTTAATAATCCAACATTGTCACAACTGTCGAATTGCTTTATAACAGAAATTAGTGTTAAAAAGACTACGAATTAATTGATGACGAAATCAATGCGAAAATAGTTGGTATGATAGAAGAAATATTTCTGTTGTTCTCTGTGATTAGAGATAATTTGCCCCTTAGCAATAATAAATGGGAAGACATTTTGTTTGTTTATATTCATCTAATACATACAGATTATTATAAATATAATTGTTGTTTCATTATTCATATTTGGCAACTAGTTGCGTATAAGCATAAAAGTTTTTTTTAATTCATAAAAAGTACACCGACTTCAACGAAAAACAAATTAGGCGCCTCTATAAAATTTTAAGGTTTCCCTCGATTTTTCTGAGATCCCATCATCAGATCCTGACTTGGTGCCAATGGGACCATCTGGGAAGTATACCCTTTTAAACAAAAAAAGAATTTCTCGAATCGGTCCAGGCGTCTTCGAGTAATCGTGTAACATACATAAAAAAAAAGATTCCGACGAATTATTAACCTTCTCCTTTTTTTGAAGTCGGTAAAAAATATACTCTTGTATCACAACTACCCATTTTGAGAATATCTTTGTTCATAACTTTGTTGTGTGCTGAGAAAAAACACTCATGCCTCGCAATTAGTTGCCAAGAAAGAATAAAAAAATCCTCTTTCGCAGCTGGTTGCGAATCGTAGTTGCCATAGCGGCTGAAAGGAAAGGAATACACAACACATAAAATTCGAACTGCCTCGGTGGCGCAGTTGTAATTGCGCATGCGTTATGACTGCTGTGCTGAGGTATCGGGTTCGATCTCCGGGTCGGGTGAAGTGATATTGGGTTATTCCATTTAGAAATATTCAGTATCAGCGCGGAGTCTGGAATTGTGCCCGGTATGGCGATAGGCTCGCCCCCTATCACATTATGGGACCGATAATTCGGCGAAATCTGGGTGTACTAGTTACGCCTCTGCCTACTACTTCGGGGATTACAGGCTTGAGTGTATATGTATGTAAAGTTCAAATTTTATGGTCACCTATGCGAAACTTTAGTTGACCGTTAACTGCATTACACGTCAAAATTTATGCATTTCGTTGCGTCGTCGACGGCCTGAGTGTACGCGTCAAAGTTTGCATAAATAGCATCCACCTACCAACCGTATGCAACTGGCGTGTTTTATTGTCACCCACTTGTAAATAGTTTTTTAAGTGTTCGCTAAATGATGAGCAAACGAATTTAATGTATTGACAAATGTTTATGAGTCATAATGTTAAGCATATAGATCTGACGGCTCCTTTGCTCAGCGGGTGTGACAGTTTCGAAATAGATTCCCCGATTCGATCCCCGCTCCAAGATGTTCGTACAATTATTTGTTTTGTAAGACCAAAGCCACTCGTAGTTCTTGATACAGACGATATACGACCTATTGTGTAGGGTCCGGATTATATATGTGGCTGTTTATTATTATAATGTTTACCAATTTTTTTTAACTGACTTTTCGGTTCCGTGGATTTTCATATGTGATGAATATTACTTTTCCAGATGACCTACATGACTCCTTGCGGGCTCATAATAAAAAACTTGACTTATATTCTATAGACACGAACTGTCAAAGAAAAAAGATGTTCCGAAAACTTTGTCCGCCCACTAATGCCATCTATCATTTTACTAAGAACTATTTGGAAGTCATAACTCCCGTCACTGTCTCACGAACGGGACTTTCCGCGCGCCAAAACGGAACAAACTATATAATGAATTTTGTTGTGAAAATGCCATCTATTCATTTTACTAAGAACTATTTGACAACTCCGTCATTTTTCTCGAACGGGACTTTCCGTGCGCCACAACGGGACAAACTATATAATGAATTTTGTTGTGAAATATAGACTTCCCGTATTTAGAATTGAAATTAATTAATATTTATTGATATTACATTCTAAACGTTATGAAATTATGTTGTTTACCTTATATACTATTAACAGTTTCACTGTAAAGCAATTTAAGGCAGATTTGTTCGGGAATGTCGCTACAAATAACTAAAATTTACTCGACACTGAAAGATGCAATGTGGTGCGCTTGCTACCACTTACTTCATGCCACCTAGGCATGAATCAAACTAACGTCGGTGCGGAGTATACACCTCAACTCGGTGGAACATAATGTTTGTTCTGGTCGCCGCATCTAGTACGTAGTACATATAAATCGATGAAAAAAGATTATTTTGTCTGGGCATCTAGTACTTCCAGATTCAATAACTCATATTCTAACTAAGCACATTAAAAAGTCATTCGTCTTGTGTTCGTAATTATTAATTCGACAGCATAAGTGAATAATCGATTCATATAGTAAAATTGATATAATGTATACTATATCGATTAAGGTATGCATTACGTGTGTAATGGTGCGTAGCTTTCACTCAACCTTTGCCACTTGACCACTCGTCTATTACGTTTTATGATATAAAGTAAGATACACTAAGATCGATCTGCGCTCGCGGGTATGTTTGGATTGGATATTACTTTCTAGTTACTACGCAAAGTTCAAAGATTTATTTATTTACAATTAACTATAGGAAACCTTACAGTAGAAATATGCCAAGACGCTTAGGTGTCAAATGCCATCAAGTATGCTGGGGTGCTTAATTTTTTTTTATCCTATCAAAGTTACCACACTGCACCTGATGGTAAGCGCAGTGCCGTCCAGTTAGAGTATCAAGTAGCGATAGTCAATCTATCCCTCGCTACTCAACACAATCATGGCTGCCTGCTGTGTAGCTTCTTCACACTACGCCATGGGGCAAGAAAGTAAAGAAGCAGTCGAGGGTCTAGTGTCAGAGTACTCAGAAGGCCGCAACACGGCTAAACATAATACCACAATTCATGTATAAATAAATAATGTAAAATATATATTAAATACTGTAATATTTGCAAAAGTGTTTTTTGGTAGGATATGTTAGTTCATTTAAATACAATTTATTCTGGGCCTATTTTTTAAGCATTATCCCAATGTAGCTCTAGAAATCTCCATTCCGCTGGATTTTTTAAACGCTTGTTTTCCAAGTACACAATATGCACAGCTTCCACGTTACAATGGTGAGTAGCCGTGAACTCGATTCCTGGACAATGTAAATGTTTGTTTGATCCCTCAACATGTTACGCGTCTGGTGTAGTCCCTCGTAGTTCTTGAAACCCACGATACAGGCTTAATGTGTGGGGTTTAATGTGATTGTTGGGTGTATTGATTTACCATCATTATTGGGTAATTCTCTAAAGCAATCATGACGTACTCACTATGGAACCATGAATTCTATATCAGTTTTGTCTTAGGCCCTTCTTTATTTATGATAAGACAAACAAACTTCCAATCCAACACATGTATGCATTGAATACACACAAATAGATTCCCCATCAATATAATAAAATTTGATGCAAATCCAGTGAGAGCGGGTGATGCAAATGTAATAGTCTTGTTTGTGTGTTATGTAAGAATACTGTCGTGACCGTGTGTAACGTGCAATTACAGTTAGAGAAAATACTATGTCATGACGTCAGTTGTTAAATTAAATTATATATACACTAGCCGTTGCGCGCCTCCGCCCGCGTGGATTTGATTTTTGGGAGAAAAGGTATACAATCCTCCTCAATATGGAGGCATCTTAAGTTATTACATCTTTCTATATCCACCTAATAACTGTTTAACGGTCGAATACACTGAGGATCTTGTCATAGAGCTCAACCGGACCCTAGATCTCATGTTTGCACGGGATATCAACAATGTGGTATAGAACCAGTGGACGACATCGGTGGGTGCAGCGCGGCGCGTGAGTGTTCGCATCAAGCGAGTCCCGCCATCGATGTGTGAAACGCGCTTGAATTAATTTTTGCGCGCGTTAATTTTTTGCCATAACTCCTAAGATATTCATTTAAATTATACTGGGCATAATTGCAGACTCTTGATACTGATTATTTCGTAAAAGAAAAACGAAATATCCCTTCCAAATGACGCAGGGATCGAACCTCCTCAGAGAGACCTCAGCATAGCATTCGTAACGCATACGCAATTACAACTGCGCTATCGATGCAGTCCCGTATAATATGCGGCACTAAATCTCACAAAACCACATTGTTGCAGTTTGATTACTAAGTTAACCACAATATGTCCACGCACCATGAATACAGACCACGCTTCGTTTTACTGATATAATTGCAATATGACTTTTCCCGTCTTCTTATGTTTCAAATAGTGGAATAGCAGTAATTCTATTAAACCACTAAAACTTACCACGAGAGCCCTATGTGAAAGCTTCCTTGACGTAAGTAGCAAACTTGCTGTAAAACGAGGGGTTGTGGAAACAGTTCTTCCTAGACCGTGGAACCTCGTGGGACTGATTTGACGTTATGTGCGTGGCAGTCGGGTTAAATTATTATCAATCATGTTTTAATTTTGTTTTTTTTTAGCTTGAGTAAGTACATCACATAGCAGCGATAGCCTAGTTGGTTGCGGTACGGACCGTCAAGACGAAAGTCGTATGTTCGAAACCCAAATGGCATACACCTCTAACTTTTCTAAAGTTACGTGTGTATTAAATGTTAATTATCGCTTGCTTTAACGGTGAAGGAAAACATCGTGAGGAAACCTGCATAAGTACCTGAGAATTCTCACAAGAATTTCGAAGGTATGTGATGTCTACCGCATTAGGCCAGCGTAATGGACTGAGGCCTAACCCCTCTCATTAGTAGAGGAGGCCCATGCCCAGCAGTGGGACAATGTTTAATACAGGGCTAATAATAATAAAAACTACATCACACATTTTTTTATTTCTACATATTATTATAATATTGCACATTTGACTGAGTGTACCCGTATTATAAATGTAGTTGTGGTAGTGGGAAAATTGGGTCGACTGAAAACCAGCGTGGGGATGTGGTTATGCTGCATGCTGTCAACACAAGCTGAGTCTGCCACTTTTGCCACATCTGTTTAGAAAAAATCTTTTCTATGGTTGTAGTGATAAATTGTTTTTTTTTATTTATTATTAAGTTGTAAATACCTTCAAGAGGTGAACACAATCGTAGATATCTGCACTGTTATCATATATGTATGTGCTGTGTATTACATAATGGTATTTTAAAATAAAATAAATAAACTAAAAAAAAATTATCATCGCCATCCGAAAGCATTATATTCATATTGGGCATTCGCCGTTCAAATCCAGACGCGATTCGTTAAGCATTTTGTGAGGTAAAATGTGCAACTCACAAGTAGACTTAACACTTAACGGCTTAATACAATTTTACTAAAGTATAAATATACAGTAAAGTATCGGATGTCGTGCCGTATGCGGCTGTACTGCTGTAGTTAAATAGTTCAAGGTCAAAGTTCAAGCATCACGTATCACCACCGCCCCACGTCACTACGACAGAGCGTATTCATATCATGTCTGTCAAAACATCATGGAGCATCCAATTGCAAAATTAACAGTTTTGGATGAAATAATAAAATCATAAACAGTCATAGAACTTTAATTGTTATGTGAAGAAATCTGTAAAAGATGATTATCTATAATTTAAATTCGCAATCAATTATACACAACGTCTGAGTTATAAATTAGCAAGTCGAGATGCCACCAGCATTATCTAGCCACGGATTAAGCAACGTGTTACCTAATATGCAGATGCACACGCTACAAGCCATTCCAATGCGACTCGAAATGTGCTAAATGGTTAAATAAAACAAATACCGCACTTTGTATGATTGTAGGACGAGGAAATAGCTGATGGATAGGGCCGATAAGGATGTGAATGGAATGAGCAGAAAAACTGTCAGTAAAGACTCTTACACAATTTTATTGTAGCGACAAAGGAGTAAGACCAGTTACTTAATCTTATTCCATACTTTCCCTTTCATACCAGGACACATGGTGTCTACTATCCCGGCCCGAAAAATCGTATCTTCAAACTGTAGAACAGTTTGCCGTCCCACCTGTTCCCTCCTTCCTATAATCCTGGACAAAAGCATTATGATAAATAGTTTCCCAGCAGGCCGGCACTATTATGTCGAGTAGCGAGGAATTGTTATCTCTCACTACCTGTTACTCTACTTGTGCATCGCGCACACTATCAGGTGTAGAGTGGTCACCTGCCTGCAATTAGGTTTTTATTTCATTCTCTCCCAATTAAACTTTGGTAATCAGGTAATGTATGTAGGAATATTATTTACTATCAGGCACATCTATTCACAAAGTGACTGGTTTTTTAGCATATGCTTCGAGGTTGGTCCACATTTGGTTGGGATCTTTTGATAAAGTTTAAGAGAAAAACGGAAAAATGTCTTCAATATATAGAAGCAAGTCAACCGCGATACGACAAAATTATTTTTAATTTAAGTTAAATCTATGATTATTAAAAAAAAGAAGGTAAAATTTACACTTTCATCACTCAAGGCCGGGAGAAGAATTTGAAAGTTCGCGAACCTTCCTCACGCCGAAAACATGCAATTTTGTAAACATTTGATAATCGATGAATTTCAAATGTGTTGCCTAACGATAGATACTCGTGCGCAGGCGCGAACCCTTGTTTGTTTAAGAGATACTAAGCAAATATATTAAGAATGTAATTAGAAAACATTATGACAGAAGCTAAGGTCAATATTCGTAATAATAATGTTCCAAAAATCATTCCTATCTGGTTTCTTATGTTTACGCGAATATTATACATTATAATAAAACGAAATTTACGGATTCTATCGCGGTTTATTTTACTTTTTTAACCCGACGTTTCGAAGGCTTTACAGCCTTCATGGTCACGGGGGAGACTGAGTTGTATGTCGTCACGAAAGTATAGTGCAATGTTTCTACCCTCCATATAGTTGATATTTAATTTTTATTTTGTTGTAGTCCGATCTACGCAGAAAGAGCTCACAATGTCTTGAGGTCTGGCAGTTGGTCTTTTGGGTTCTGATTTAATTAAATGTATAATTGGATCCCAGGCTGGTGCTAGCTTCCAACCATCTTCTCTATTGAAATTTGGATGTTTTTTTAATTTCAATAGCCTCGCGAATCATCCTAGGCAGGAATCGGTGTTCTTTGGCAAGGATTTGTGGTTTGTCAAATCGAAGATAATGCTTGGAGCCTTCCTCTGAATGTTCAGCAACTGCAGACTTCGTAGAGCGTCGGTGTTTTACGTCAGCTATATGTTCTTTTACGCGGGTCCCTATATTTCTTTTTGTTTGACCAATATAAGAGAGTCCACAGTCACAATCTATTTTATAGATGCCCGGTTCTTGTAGAGGTATATGACACTTAACAGGTGGTAGGAATTGACTTATCTTCTTGGGCGGCTTATAATAGGTTTTAATAGAAGCACGCTTCAGTACATAGCCAATCTTGTCAGTGACGCCTCTGATGTATGGTAAAGTAACCGGGACACGCTCGACTGTGGCTGGTTTCACTCGGTTTCTGTGATGACGGCGAGGAATTTGGAGCTTGTTGTCTTGCAGTACTTGCTTGACATGTTGCAGCTCAGCGGCCAGATGTTTCTCATCACAGATTCCTTGTGCTCTCTGAAACAAAGATTTACCCACGGTAGCTAACTGTTTTGGATGGTGGTGAGATTCACCATTAAGGTATTTATCAGTATGGGTCTTTTTTCTATATACAGTGTGGCTTAAAGACTGATCAGGATTACGGATAACTAAGACATCTAAGAATGCAAGAGAATTATTTTGTTCTAACTCCATAGTAAATTGAATTTTATTATTAACTGAGTTAAGGTGATCTAAAAATGCAGTTACTTTATCCGATGGTAAAATTGTGAATGTGTCATCTACATACCGCTTGTAAAACCTTATTGGAACAGGGGTTGTGCTTAGGGCTGTCTCCTCAAAGTCCTCCATGAAGATATCGGCGACTACTGGAGACACGGGTGAGCCCATAGCTACTCCATCCACTTGCATGTAGAATTGACTATTCCACAACATGTAGCCAGATGTAAGGCAATGGTTGAGCATTTCTGCATATGCTAGGGGCATGCTGTTCTCGGCTAACTTCTTAGAGACAATTTTGATGCAGTCTTGTATAGGTAAACTTGTAAAGAGTGACTGAACATCAAAGCTTACCATGGTTTCATTGTCAGCTAATTGTAGGTGTTTAATATCACTGACAAATTGGTATGAATCCTTCACAGATGCTCTGGTCTTCCCTCTAAGTGGTGAAAGCACCTTTGCTACGTGCTGAGCCAATCTATAGGTTGGTGTGTCGATCTGACTCACTATGGGACGTAGCGGAGCATTAGCCTTATGTATTTTTGGTAACCCATACAGTTTGGGAGGTTTTGCACACGATGGAATGAGTAAGGATACATCCAGGTTTAATGTGTTAGAGTACTTACTTATTAAAGAGCTGGTAGCCTTTAAAACTTTATTAGTGGGGTCTGTTTTCACCTTTTTGTAAGTACTCTCGTCCGACAAAAGGTGTTCGATTTTACTGTTATAATCTGACGTATCCATTACAACCGTCGCATTACCTTTATCTGCACGGAGCACAGTTAAGTCCTTCTGTGATCGCAAGTTCTTTAAAGCGATATATTCATGTTTTGAAAGATTTGGTTTCGGCGTTACCTTTTGACGTAAGATAGACGAAATATCTTGACGTATTGCCTCCGAATCTTCCTTTTTTAAATTATTTTTGACAAGACTGTTCTCAACGTTACAAATAATGTCCTCATACGGTATCCTTCGTGGTGTTATGGCAAAATTTAATCCCTTTGATAAAACTCTAATTGTGTTTTGGTCCAATACTTTATTTGACAGATTTATGACTGCGCGTGATTGGTCTGCGCAAGAGTGAATGTTATCTGTGCAGTTTTGCGTTCCGTTTCTGCTCACATTATTACAAAGATATTTGGCATTTGATTTTGATAATAGTTTTTCGTATTTAGTTATTTGTTTATTTTTGCATTCCTGATATTTAGATCTTTCACGTTTATTAAGAGTATCGATGCAATTTGTAAAATCAAATGCTGATAGTTCTGTCTTTAGTTCACTGGACAAAATCTCAATACTTTTATTTAAGTAACGGAGGTCGGATCTAGTTTGATGAAGGGTAGCTCGCAACAATTTTTTACTGGCCTGGTTTAGAATCTTAGCGCTCCCTCGTATGTCCTTCTTGGGTGATATCTTGACACAGGTAGGGATGAGATTATGATCACGGCATCTCTTCAAGAAATTCAATGATGTAACGTATCTTGCGCGCTTGGTTTTCAGATTCTCCAACCAACGTATTTTATTTGCAATTTCCAGTCCGTACTGGCTTACATAATGGTTTCTTATGTTTACGCGAATATTATACATTATAATAAAACGAAATTTACGGATTCTATCGCGGTTTATTTTACTTTTTTAACCCGACGTTTCGAAGGCTTTACAGCCTTCATGGTCACGGGGGAGACTGAGTTGTATGTCGTCACGAAAGTATAGTGCAATGTTTCTACCCTCCATATAGTTGATATTTAATTTTTATTTTGTTGTAGTCCGATCTACGCAGAAAGAGCTCACAATGTCTTGAGGTCTGGCAGTTGGTCTTTTGGGTTCTGATTTAATTAAATGTATAATTGGATCCCAGGCTGGTGCTAGCTTCCAACCATCTTCTCTATTGAAATTTGGATGTTTTTTAATTTCAATAGCCTCGCGAATCATCCTAGGCAGGAATCGGTGTTCTTTGGCAAGGATTTGTGGTTTGTCAAATCGAAGATAATGCTTGGAGCCTTCCTCTGAATGTTCAGCAACTGCAGACTTCGTAGAGCGTCGGTGTTTTACGTCAGCTATATGTTCTTTTACGCGGGTCCCTATATTTCTTTTTGTTTGACCAATATAAGAGAGTCCACAGTCACAATCTATTTTATAGATGCCCGGTTCTTGTAGAGGTATATGACACTTAACAGGTGGTAGGAATTGACTTATCTTCTTGGGCGGCTTATAATAGGTTTTAATAGAAGCACGCTTCAGTACATAGCCAATCTTGTCAGTGACGCCTCTGATGTATGGTAAAGTAACCGGGACACGCTCGACTGTGGCTGGTTTCACTCGGTTTCTGTGATGACGGCGAGGAATTTGGAGCTTGTTGTCTTGCAGTACTTGCTTGACATGTTGCAGCTCAGCGGCCAGATGTTTCTCATCACAGATTCCTTGTGCTCTCTGAAACAAAGATTTACCCACGGTAGCTAACTGTTTTGGATGGTGGTGAGATTCATTCCTATCTATCGGTGAATGTATGAGGTGCTCAACATATCGGCATCTGGCTTTTAACTCACCTTTTGAAATATCTGAGAATATTCGAAGCTCTTTGGTATAAAATTTGGGAAATCCAATATCAGTAATAACTGTCTAGGACGGACTCTTGACAGTCGATTCCAATATAAAATTGGGATTGGGTTCGAAAGCTGTACAATTGGCACTCTTCAACGCAACAAAAGCGCACTATTTAACTGAATACAGCGGAATTTATAGTAACTAACTGAAATAGAGTATTTACGATAGCTAATTAGTTTAGTTCGTAAATATTCTATTTCATTTAGTTGAGTTGAAGATGTTGAGTTCCAATATCTTCTAGATTGGAATTGAAGCTGTATCGAGTTCGAGATTGGAATTGATTTCAAGAGAAGGCCTACTGGTCTCTTATACTAGCAACCTTGAAAGGTAATTCTTTGGATATTTGAATTCTGCTACAAGGTTTTGTTCTTCGTTTAGCGTGGTCTACCGTCTGCAACATGGCGAATGCCCTGAAGAATTATTTGATCTTATCCCATCCTCTCCCTTCCACTACAGAACCACGTCCCGAACCATGAGCTTAGCAAATTTGTATTTTTGTTTTTTGCTGTGGAACTACCGTTTTCCCTCCGTCCTATGATCTTGGGTCCTTTAGGCGTAGTGTGAAGAAGCTAAACGTCAGGCCGGCATGATTGTGTTGAGTAGCGAGGGATAGACTGTCCCTCTTGATCCTACTTAATCCTCTAACTGGACGGCACTGCGCTTACCATCAGGTGCAGTGTGGTCACTTTGCCGTTATAGAGTAAAAAAACTGTGTTGTCGGCCTTTAAGGAAAGAATATGCTCTCTTCTTGAAGGTTCCCAGTTCGTAACGGTTCGGAAACACCGCCGGCGACAGCTGGTTCCACAGAGTGGTTGTGCGATTGTTGTGCTACGCAGGACGGTGATATCAACAATTATTGAACAAATAATACTTTCACTATCAGAAAATATGATTATTAAGTTCAGATTTGAAAAAAAAACAGTGTTATAAATACAAATATACACTCACGCCGGTAATCCAGAAGGGGTAGGCAGAGGTGTAACCATTACACCCACTTTTCGCCGAATTTGCTACGGTCCCATAATGTGATAGGGGGCGATCACTGTTATAACTATTTAATGTAGAGAACATCGTGACCTCGGTAATGGGGTTCAATTCTGTAGAGTATAAAGCGTTTTCGAGAAAGTAAGTTTATGTATGCAACATGTAACCGCTATTAACTTAAATCGTATAAGTTATTCAAATGTTTTATCACGTTGAAGTTACAGTATTCGTTTAAATGTTAACTCTTAACGTTTCCTTAGATTGGTCAGTTTTTATTTGGCGCCAATAAATCACAAATTAGCACCACATGGAGCTTTTTTAACCAGTCACAGATACTGGCAATACTCGCTCTTATTGACGTGCGTATTAAGTGTATTTGTAACGTTAACATTATGGAAATAAAGTTGATTTTGCCTTGTATTTTACTCACTACTGATTGATTACCTTTTTCCGAACACCGGTGTCCTTGTGATACTTGAGAGGTGAAATGCTCTGCAATACTAGCGTTGGGCTATCAAAAATATTTTTTAAGGTCAGATTATAGTAATAATACAACCAACAGTCACACACACTTTTTGTGTGGGCCTTCTGAGTACTCTGACACTAGACACTCGACCGCTTCTTCACCTTCTTGCCCATGGCGTAGTGTGGCCGGCAGGATTGTGTTGAGTAGCGGGGGATAGATTGTCTCTCGCTACTCAATACACTAAGTGTGGTCAATTTGCCGTGCAAACATAAAAAAATCACCTAGTCCTGACTCTACATTTGGTCATACTTACATGACGCGTATTAAGAACAACGAGCGAGCGAGTCCGTTCTTCTCTAAAACGCGTTGACTCAAAATAAATATTAGTACATCAGAAATAATTGCCTCAGTGCAGAAATCGAGCCCGTGGCCTCTCGTATCACAACCGGCTACTCGCCCGCGCCACGGTGGTTGGTTAACTTGAGAATTTAATTTTGTACTTATGGAACTTTTCGTTGATAGGGTAAAAAGGATCTTTTTTGCAATAAAGGCTGTAAAGCTTTCAACACGTCAGGTTAAAAACGTAAAAGAAACCGCGATAAAATCCGCTAATTTTAATTCAAGGTATAATTTTCGTTTGTATACTCCTGAGTATAAAACTACGACCTACGACCGCTATTATGCAACCACTACACTCGATGCCGTGTCAGTTCATAATCATAGCTTTGTGTCGCGATTGTATTACTATTACGATGACTGGACGTGTGTCGAATTATATAACTCTAGCCTGCCAGAACAACCGTTTCATTCATGACATGCCTTTAGCCGTAATGTGGTACTTACCTAGTAACAACTTATACAGAAATCTTACACTTAGCTAAGAGCACGTCAAAATTGCATTGTGTTATAAGAAATTCCTGGGGAGACTACTAATCTATGTAAATACTAGCTGTTGCTTGGGGCTCCGCCCGCGTGGAAGTTATTTTCGGGAGCAGAAGTATATAATCCAAGGAGTTGTCGTCTGCACTGAGGCACCTATAGCAATCGTCCTGGACTCTCAGGTGTTGTGCCTGAAGCTTGAGATTACGTTTAAATAATACCTCATAAGTTAACCCCTCACTTCACCCCTTTTAGGGATGATTTGGTAAAAACCTTGAAACATGTATTTCGTTATTTCTTACCAAAAGCCTAAATATGAATTTTCAGATCTCTAACTTAAGGACTTATGGATTTCCCATACAAATTTTGAGCTCCTATCTGACCCCTTTCAAGATTCTTATTTGAGAAAAAATATATCCTATGTCCTTCTCCGCGATATAATCTATCTGCTTGCCAAAACGGTAACAAACAAACAAACAGAGTTACTTTCGCATTTATAGTATTATATGGATAGTATGGATCGCTGTAGCTTAGTTAGCAGCGATAGCCTAAATGCTTGCGGTGCGGACTGTCGATACGAAAGTCTTATGTTCGAATCCAGCCCAAACGGTATACACCTCTGACTTTTCTCAAGTAACGTGTGTTCATTGTTAATTATCGCTTGCTTGAACGGTGAAGGAATATATCGTGAGGAAACCAGCATACCTGAGAATTCTCATACGAATTTCAAAGCTGTGTGTGGTGCACATTCGATCCTTAATACAAAGAATGAAGAAGCCTTTAGGCTAACTTCATTCCATCTTCTTCTTCAATTGTGGTAGGTGATTTAAATTAACAGATTATTTGACACGAAGCCGAAAATTTTCTAAAAAGAAAATCATTTGCAATAATGGAACTAAAATTCATAAAAAATACAATGGCATTATTATTTTATGTGTTGGTTTCATCAAAAGAGGGTGCATCTATTTCAAGGCCGGAGTTAGGGGTTGGCGCGGTTGGGCGACCACCCGGGGCGCCAGAAATAAAGGGGCCCCGAGAACATACTAAGCAGCGGCCAGTGCACCATAAAACTCTTAAGTTCCCTTTAATCTGGTGTCGAAATCACTAAAGGTATCACACTAGAACTCGGCTACAACAGCAGACTGTATTTTGTAACTTCATTCTTTCTCTATTTTTTCAAAGGGATTTGGATAGCGAATACGGGATATATCTGTATAGCAATCTTTCCCGGGCTGCTCAACGCTGGGTTGTAGGACCGATGAGCCCAACATAACCGTCCCGCCTCCCCTCCCCCTGTGGGGCGTGGAGATAAAGCGCTTATCACCGCGACAAAAAACAGTGTGCATCGCCATTAGCCATTAGCCTGGCCAGTGTAGTCGGGCGAGAATGATAGTGAGATGTTTCACACACTTACAATAGGTTAGTTTCCTGTGTTTAATTAGCGAAAACAGAATCAAAATTGCTTGAAAATTGAGGTCACAATATTTAATTTAAATATTGGTATGAGCAAAATTGGTTGCGTAGTGCAAACATATCACTATATCTCCCTCGCACAACGACACAGTAATGGCAATTCTGAGAACCGTGACGTCACGGGCCCACGGATCATGCATCCTTTTACTGTCATTTGACAATAACCCGTTGCAGCAGACTTGAATGGCGTCTAATTTACTTATTTTTGATCGGATCAATAAAATTCTATCGATATTAGGTTTTAGGTACCTAATGCAACTTGTTTATTATATTAATTTAAAAAACCCGTGTCAAGTAACCCATTTTGCTCATGCCATTACTAAAACTAAAATCTAATTCTATAAATAATCTAGACCTATTTTAAAGTAAAATATAATTTGGTTGCCGCAAAAGTGTGTTTTGCGTAATGTATTCGGTCGTAGAACAATGAATATACAAAATTAAAAACAATAAATTATCATAGTGATTTCTTAAGTTTACGCGAATATGACACATTGAAAAAAAACAAATGTCGATAATACCAAAAAAATAAAAGCTATCGAAAGTTCGGGTTCACAAAAATTAATAAACAACATTAAAATCCGTAATATTCATTTTACTTCAATAAATTATCATGTTGTGATTTCTCATTTCATAGCTACACGCCCATCGCAATATCAAAATGTACACATGAAATTGCGTCAGGCCGATCATTTTTATATTGGTCCGCAAAGTAAATAGTGTAGGAGCAAATATCAATTTTTGTTAATATTTATTTAAGTTTTATTCCACATTCGTTATTAAATTGCATATTTGCATTCGGTGTCGACGTTCAAACAGAAACAGTACGCATAAAGGCCTGCGTTAGTGTTGCAACTATAGGTTACTGCTATAAGTAAAGTTTGCCAACGATCTATGGCGATTTCAATAAACAATTGATCCTTGATCTGTATCCAGCGCAAGTCCGCTCGTGCATGGAGTACTGCTCTCATCTTTGGGATGGATCAGCTAAGTACCAGCTTGAGGCGTTGGAAGCAATCGAGAGACGCGCTTAGAGACTCATAGGCAACGATTCCATAGTCGAGGCAAGGCTGCAAAGCCTTGAACACAGACGTAAAGTTGCTAGTTTATCGGTATTTTACCGGATATATTTCGGCGAGTGTGCCTTGGAATTACATATTTTAATTACCCCAACCCCTTTCCATCATCGGACGACAAGAGACTCGGCGAAGCGTCATCGATACATGGTTGGTATTCCACCAGTGCGCACGAAGCGTTTTGCTAGTACATTTATCATGCGCACCGCTAGAGAGTGGAACTCTTTGCCGGAGTCTATATTTCCAGAAAGTTATGACCTGGGTATCTTCAAGTCAAGAGTGAATAGGTATCTTCTAGGCAAGCGTGCTCCAACGTAGACCACATCATCACTTACCATCAGGCGAGATAGTGGTCAAACGCAAGCCTATTTCGCTAAAAAAATAACAATCTAAATCCGCATTTCCAGATCGAACCAGGAAATAAACCAATCAAACTATGTCAATTGTAGGCGTGGCATGCAAACTTAGTTCTTACTAGCTCACTTGTCGAAACGATCTGTAGTATAGAATTAGGATCGTTTATTAAAATTGGCCTCTATATTTCACTAAAGATTTTCTATGAAATAAAATTCACCTTACATTTATTAAATACACGTATACTATAAAAGTCATGTGATATCCTGAAAACGGTACTGTATTTTTAACATTGTTTACATACATACATACAAACGCACTCACGCCTATAATCCCCGAAAGGGTAGGCAAAGGTGTAACCAGTACACCCGAATTTCGCCGAGCCCATTACCGTCTCATGATGTGATGGATTGTCAGCCTATCGCCGTACCGGGCACAATTTTTATCCGATCCGGGAATCGAACCCGAGGCCTCATCACAGCCGTCGTACAACCGCACCACCTAGGCAGAATTAATATTGTTTACAAAAATGTTAATACAAAATAATAATCACTAAGTCTCGAACGCTTTAAATCTCTATTTTAGTCGTTCTTTGTATAGGGCGATCACAGTGAAAAATTAAACCATACCCTAACAAAGCTCATTGATCCCCATTTAAATCCAAAAAATGTTTGCTTTAGAGAATAGACAAAAGTTCAAAATATCAAAGCCTTATTAATAATATTCATTAAACAAGTCACTATAGTCGAAGTATGCTATTATGTATACATAATAGCATACTGATAGATACATGTACAACAATATAAAGTTATTAGTATCTAGTACATAGCAACAACTGGACTGCCTCGGTGGCGCAGTTGTAATTGCGCATGCGTTACGACTGCTGTGCTGAGGTCTCGGGTTCGATCCCCGGGTCGGGTAAAGTGATATTGGGTTTTTCTATCTAGAAATTCCTCAGTATTAGCCCGGAGTCTGGAATTTGTGCCCGGTATGGCGATAGGCTAGCAACGACATATATACATACGACATAGCAACAAGACGTTATGTTACGTTTATGTTATACGCGTAGTACTTAATAAGCAGAGCTTTATTTTAAAACATAAATTAACGTCAAACTGAGTTTAAAACATTTTTATTCTGGCACGGAAAAGTGACCACACCTCGTAGTGCTAAGCTTTGTATCAAACAACAAGGCATAGTCTGGTGATGTGTTGATAAGGGAATTGCGTTATACCTACGGCTTAAGGGAACTGCGCGTGGGATACTGTGTGTGATGGGTATTCGGCAGTCTGTGTCATTTAGACGGCCTTTGTCGTAAATAATAACCGGGAGCATAGAAGCGACACAATGTATTGTGTAGGTCCACAGTCTATGGAGCCATAGCCGCGCAAGGGATTTATAATCCAGCGCAACCAATAGAAACTTGGCAGAGTATAAAGGGTAGGTTTTTTATATAGGAAACCTAAAAAGGCTTTACGACCTTTTCTACAATTACAGTATTAGTGAAAATCAAAATCAAATATTTATTGAATCCATGAAATGTTATACATTATTTAGATTCAGTACTCTACCGCCAGTTCGGAATGCAGTTACGCTTGAGAAACGGGCCAGAAACTCTAACGTTTCTCTTTCGTGGTTAACAATATTTGGTCATATAAGTATTTCATGTGTGTAATAAATGTTAATTATCGCTTGCTTGACGGTGAAGGAAAACATCGTGAGGAAACCTGAATATCTGAGAGTTTTTCGAAGTTATGTTAAGTCTACCAACCCACATTAGGCCAGCGTGGTGGACTAAGGCCTAACCCCTCTCACTAGTAGAGGAGGCCCGTGCCCAGCAGTGCAGCAGTGGGACAATGTTTAATACAGGGCTAGTATTATTATTATTATAAGTATTTCATGGGTGAAATTAATGCAATAACCTTAAGGTTACTTCAGTAATGAAACGTTTAAGATAACTCTTAATATTGTTACTACTCGCAAGTGGTTAATCCCGTATGTTGTCCGAGAACCCACTAAGTGTGATTTGTAAAATTGTCATTCCAGACTAAATCTTTAAAGGATATCACAGGATGAAAGCACTCTAAATGTTGTGTCTATTAACTCCTTACTACTATGAGTTGCTGGTCCATTATAGGGTTTGAGTGCGCCAGTTAAAACAAGTTAAAAGTTAGTAGACATTATGTCGACGTTTGGCGGGATATTCGGTTGTATGAAAATTTACAGGAGAGAGGTATTATGACTTACTAACATGAATTTTGGAGCATTATGTTCTGTTTTAATAGATTATTTGAGCGCCAAAAATATAAAAAAATGCAGATAAGTTTGCTATTTCGGAATATACATACATACATATACTCACGCCTGTAATCCCCGAAGGGGTAGGCAGAGGTGTAACCAGTACACCTACTTTTCGCCGAATTTCGGTCCCATAATGTGATAGGGGGCGAGCCCATCGCCATTTCGGACTATTATATTTATGTAAAAAGCAAAATATGTCGCTTAAATCATATGAAATGAATGAAATCGTTTATTGATCATGTAGGCGATTACATAGCACATATGACAAGTCAGGACATTAAAAAAAGAAATTTAACATAAAGTACAATTATAAAGAAATACAAGTCAAACTAATATATTTTTAAGTCGGTTTCACATGGACCATTGCATTGTCGGTTTCATATAGCCCGCCAACCGTCGATTATAAATTGACATGCTAATACCATGCATACCTAAGAATACTCCGTAGGAATCGCAAAGGTGTGAAGTCTCCTTATATTTAGCTAACGTGGTGGATTAAGTTCTGACCCCTCTCATCGGCGGGGGAGGCCTGTGTGAGCAGTGGAACAATGTGACCGGTGTTAATATTGATACACAATGTGAGTGAAGACTGACTTGCCATCCCAATAGCTTGACATAAGAGGATCAGTTGGTGAATTGAAGCGATCGGAGCGTGTTACGGGGTCCGCACGTGCGGCGAAGGCATTGTGCTAGCTCCGTTTAAACAAAGTTGATTATTAACATCCTACATTTAAACCGTTCAATTTTGTAACCCACCTGCACCAGAAAGATGGTGATGCTTTATCGAACACTAAGAATAATAGTGACTCAGTATAGCTTAACACACCCCAAGCAACTACACAGTATATTTACAGTTACGTATACGGACATAACATTAGTAAATCATAAATATTGTAATTTAATTTTAAGATCTTACCCCTCTCATTAGTAGAGGAGGGCCGTGTACAGCAGTGGGTCAATGTTAAATACAGGGCTAGTATTATAATTATCTACCGTTCTTATTTCGTTTTCTCTTTTTTGTTTATTTTTTTAACTTCATTATAAATTTATCATTCTCCTATTCATATGTTTAAACTGTGGGCAATCATACGTTTACTTTTCTATTTATTTAATCTGTATAATATAAAAAACAGAAATCATTTCTCCCTATGTCCGTTATTGACTTTGAAACCAGTCAACCGATTTCAATGAAATTTTGTGTACTTGGTTTGTGTGGTTGGGTGAAGTTGGGTCCCACTAAAAAGATAGGATAGTTTTAGATCCGATAGGTGGCGCTGTTGTCGAGATCTGAATTACTTATTTTTCCAACGAAAATTCGGTCCACTGAGAAGGCGCTTTATGGCATGACAACGTCTGTCCGGGACTATTGGTTTTTTTTGTAAAATTGTAACTTTATACTGTTTATTGCTCCTAAAAAATAAAATAAGTTAATACTAATAAGACAGGTTATAGTAGTACGCTTGACTAATATATTGTTTGACATAGGTTTATTTGCGAAATTATTAGGCGAATAATTTTTTTTGTGGGCGCTTCGTCCCGCTCTCTTTCTCCCATCGATATAAATGACGGAGACCTTATGCATCCCCGAGATCCCTTCCTATCCCAAGAATAGGATATTCTTTCTTTATTATTTCATGTCTTATCTTCTATAACTCCCATTTTCGATCCTATTCCTTTTTCTGTTTCCAATTCACTCGCTTGTTCACTATACATGTTTTCTTAAATACTATTTTATTTTTATCTATCTACCTTATTCTTAGCCTTACATGGGTTGCTTGCTATATCTTTTACTTTCTAATTACAGTTATTTCTTATTTATACTAGTAACAGTTTTATCATTATATACTTAGTTTAATATTCTTTTTTTTACATTTTTATGCAATTTTATTATATGTTTAACATTTTTAGCCTAATCTTATACAACTAATATATAATCTACTAATATATAATCTACTTATATATTTTAGTTTACTTTCTTATTTCTATATATACACTTTAATATACTATTTTTATTTTTGTCTATAATTTTATTTCTATGTATAATTATTTATTACCTATTCGTTTACATTATCTACTATCAGTTAATTTTATTAGCTACGTTACATCATACACAGGTTTACCATATTGTCCGACGACCGGGGGTGTATTACGTTAGGAGTGGTATGTGGTATCGTCTGTGACATTCCTCTCGGTTGCCTGTACCACTTCATTGCGTTTTATCGGGTACGAACTCCAATATGGGGCAATAGGTTAGTTGTAGTGATTTTTATTATTAATTTAATCAACAAGTTACATTACCTAAAACTTATTATCGAAATAATTTTATGGATGCCAACAAAAATAAGTAAATCAGACGCCGTTCAAATCTGCTAAGAGGGGTGATTGACAAATGACAGTAAAAGGATGCATGAGGTCGCCCCGATACGCTACAACCGCTACAACCAATTAGGGAAATGTATTATGACATCACACACAATACACTAATATTACTGTAGTGGTTATATGCATACCCGATAATAGGCTAAATGGCTGTTTTTGGGAAACCGTTATATTTTATTCTTATTATTAAAATATTATCATTAATAAAAATAAATCATAAGTTTTCAGGATTTTATTTGCATTTTTATGAACCAACTATATTTACCCACCAAAGCGCTACCAACTGTCATGGCCTCTCGTGTGACGAGACCATCCGCTAAACTAATAGACATTTGGCTCAGCGTTTAATAGATTTGTGTTTCATCACGTCACGAGACAAAATTCTTTACTTTTACACATTTGTTTCTTGAAAATATTAAATAATCACATATAAATTAACAAATTGGTTTAATTTTCGATATTTTTACACTAAAATCTATTATTATAAATTCTATGAGGTTTTCACTTACTGTCAACTACCCTAGTAAAAGTAAAATAATCTAACCATGACGGTCCCGCGAGTTCAGTGCATTTTCCCCATTCTAAAAGGTTTCATTTTACGGTTTTTCCGAACGTGCCTGGAAAAACCGTGAAACCTTTCAAAAACAAAAGGGGTCCCCTGGCATACCCATAACGGCCTTAACAATTTGCCATTATTGTTTGTAACAATGTATGTCATGTTAGTGATCCTAAAACGAATAAATATTGTTTTGAGTATTGTAAATTATATAGGACAGACCTCTCAGTAGCATTGCCCCTCCCACTCTCCCGACTGTTCCCGGTTAACTGTGACCTCAATTCCTATTGGTGAATATTTCTAGGAGCATGACACACAAACACCGCTGAATAAACGGATTATGAAACTGGGTCGTCAGGTTTGGCGGCTTCGTTCTGTCTGAATGATAGTGGGTTCGAGAGCATTTTGTGTGGGTTTTTTTGTAGTGGTTCAAGATTGGATTTCTTTGTGGGATTAACGTTCTATAAAAAAAAACTCAACTCAACTAAAGTCATTTAAAGAATGTATAATAAATGCGTTTTATTTTACAGTAGAATAGGATATAAGATAGCTTGTAGCCAGCTGTAAACGCGAGGTCGCGAGTTCGATTCGGACTGAGAATGTGATCTGCAAATATGTTTCGAATCTGGGTGTTGCACGACCGAGTGTGTGTGTGTGTGTGAGTGTGAGTTGTGTGTTTTGGCTTTGTGTGTGATTTTTTTTAGTGCCTCGATAGGCAGACGAGCAGACGGGCCTCCTGATGGTAAGTAGTCACCGCCCTTAGACTTCTGGAATGCCAGGGCACAGCAAAGCCGACGCCTAGCGTTAAATTGATTGTTGGATATTATATATTTATATATATTAAAAATACAAAATGCACAGTAAATCACATAGTACCTGAAAATCAGGGGTATCTAACCATCTCCCTCACTCCTAGCTACCTTCCATCCCTTATTTAAGATCATCCGTTTCAGCCGACACTGGCCTCGTGATTGGTTGCAGCGTTTCACAATTTCAAGAGTATTCTAGGAATTGGATCGTCGGATTGGTCAAACGTCCAACGCACGTATCGATTAACGAAATAGTTTACAACCGGACGCGTTGTTCTAAATGCAACTTTAACACAAGGCAGGAAAGTACGTTATTGAATGTATACTTTTTATTCATAACTTGAGCGTTGTTATTGTTGCATATGTTAAGTATAATATAAATAAAAAAAAAACAAATAAAATGCAAAACACCTGTGATTCTTATGATATTTCAGTTGTCCATGATCAGTAGAGGTCATTGACCGTCAGGTGACCTATATGTTCGATTGCTTGTTGGTGTATAAAAATTGCGGAAGTGCTAAACCGGGGTCTGATTATTTTCTCCACAGACTATTTATAAAAGTACTTTAAAACTTTTTTTTATCCTGGCACCGCAAAGTGACCACACTGCATCTGATTTGAGTATTTGCTTATACCAATATTTGAAATTAATATTGTGACCGAGACAGAGAGTTTGTTTTGCGTATTATATTCGGTTGCATATAGAACAATGTACAAAATTAATCACAGGAACTACCCTATTTGGTCTACACAGAAGGCTTAAAAGTAGCCTATCATTTACGCGATCGAATAATCTAACTGTATTCTAAATTTCAGGATCATTGGTCAAGCCATTTTTGAGTTAAAACCAGACATACAGACAGACAAAATAAAAAAAAATGAATTGGGATCATTGAGTCATATAATTAATTTTAACGCCAAATCGGGTAAATTACTCAAATGTACAGAGACTCTACAGAATTTATATAATAATAATACTAGCCCTGCATTAAACATTGTCCCACTGCTGGGCACGGGCCTCCTCTACTAATGAGAGGGGTTAGGCCTTAGTCCACCACGCTGGCCTAATGCGGGTTGGTAGACTTCACATACCTTCGAAATTCGTATAAGAATTCTCAGGTATGCAGGTTTCCTCACGATGTTTTCCTTCACCGTTAAAGCAAGCGATAATTAACATTTAATACACACATAACTTTAGAAAAGTCAGAAGTGTATGCCACTTGGATTTCGCAGTCCGTACCGCAACCAACTAGGCTATCGCTGTATTTTATAGATTTGCTGTGCCAAGGATGAAGAGAAAGATTGGAAAAACCTCGTGTGTTGCGACCGTGGTCATGTTGACAACAGCCTTGTTGTTATAACTTCATGTTACGTGTACGTTTACGAAACAATTATAATATTGTCAGTTTGTTGAGCAATTTTCCAATAACAACTTCATTCTTGGGTCAATTATGAACCGGTATTATTGTGATGGAATAAGAAATTGCGCGATTCAAAATATATATACAGGCTGTCCCAAAAGTCGACGTCAAGCCGGAACCGGGTGAAAAAGCAAGTCATACCGTTTATGCTTTAAGCATTATAGACATTTAAAAAAAACTAAAAATTCTACATCCTGTGCCAGTCTTCTCACTCCTGTTGGCAACAAATATTTACTTATTCAATTTTGTTGTGTAACCTTGAATAATGTTTCTCTAAACAGTTGTAAAAATTTCAAAACCAGCTGCTTTTGTTAAAAAATCTATAATTAAAAAAATATGTTAGTATGTTTTTTTTATATTTTTCTTATAACCGGTATAATTTGCCTTTTCACCCGGTTCCGGCTTGACGACAACTTTTGGGACACCCTGTATACATATAATAAAACAAAGTCCCCTCGCCGCGTCTGTCTGGACGCGATAAACTCAAATACTACGGAACCGATTTTCATACGATTGTCATCAATAGACGTTTCAATTTATTGGTGCACTTTTTTCGTGCTCAAATCTACTGGTAAAACTGGGCAATTTTTTGTCAGGGCACATATCATAGGAAATAATACTCGTAAATGCATGAAAATAAGTCAAGTAAATGAAAATAATAATAAATTTAATACGTTTTTAGTAATTGTACTCAAATTTAAAAGTGGTAGAGCCACGCTGTAGACATATTTGTCTACAGCATGAATAGGCTGGCTCGACCGGGGTAGTACCACTGTCTCACAGAAAACCAACGTAAAGTGACAGTTCACTGTCGCGTTTCGTATGGTAAGTGAGATATCCGGAGGCCCAGATTCCCCCTTCCCTTCCCTAATCCCTATTCCTGTCCTTTAAGGCCGACAGCGCATACATGATACTTTCGGTATTTTGGATGTTCATGGGCGGTGGAGATCACTTAACATCAGGTGACCCACTGGCTCGTTTGTCGGACTGTGATATAAAAAAAATCCACGTGATCGTTTTTTAATGTTTTTATTTAACTATATAACTTAAACTCTCCTGTAACTTTTCTAAATGTTAAAATCAAATAGTCCGCCAACCGTCGATTTTATTTACATAACAAACAAACATGAGTAATGGCTAAGTTCATTTGAATAATGTGACGTCACGATAGGCCCTGTTTTGTGTTTGTGTGTTTTACCAGCGCTGCAGTATGGGTTAGCCTGTACTGCAGCATGTAGCTGAATAGAGACTGCCATTGTCGGATCAATTATTATTATTGTGCTTTTTTTCTATTTTTGTTATGTGTTTTTAACATCCGACAATAAAAAACCTTTCCTTTCTTTCTTTTCTTTATGAATACAAATTAAGAACCATCGCAATACGTAAAATATATGCGTCCCGGTTGTTTCATAATTGCTACAATTCAGTAGCTTTGTCATTGAGGCTTTTCGTCCGAGTATTTTTGGGCAATCGATCCTGTGGGGCTTTAACCTTTATAGCACGTTTATCAATGTTTGTAACATACTAATAATAAGTCACATAAGTGTAGATATTGTGGATAATTTTGTTAGTCTCTGATACGCAGAGGAGCCTGTGAAACGAGAGGCCGTGGCTTCGATTCTAGCATCGAGTTAAATGTGTGTAATCATGTGTTCTAAATAAAAGTTCTTTATGCACGTTAGGTGCTTTTGGTACAGGAAAAAACATTGAACTTGCGTGTTCCCTCCCTCCTATGATCCTGGGTCCTTTAGGCGTAATGTGAAGAAGCTAAACAGCAGGCCAGCATGATTATGTTGAGTAGCGGGGGATAGACTGTCTCTCGCTACTTGATACTCTATCTGGACGGCACTGCGCTTACCATCAGGTGCAGTGTGATGAGTTTGCCGCGCCAGAATAAAAAAAAAACATCATTACGTTCAGATTATTTGCATTTTGACATAAGATTTTGCTGGTGGTAGGATATTCATATCCACCCGGATAGCGACCACCGTACACAGGGTGTAAAACCCGCCATAATGGCACACGCAAGTGTGTCGCGTTCCGGGATCAGCCAGTGTACATCCGGTTTTTCTCGGGGGTCTAGAGTTGGAGTACATTGTTGGCCATTTTGCGGCCTTCTGAGACTCTGACAATAGACCCTCGACCGCTTCTTCACCTTCTTGCCCATGGCGTAGTGTGAAGAAGCAGGCCGGCATGATTGTGTTGAGTAGCGGGGGATATATCGTCTCTTACTACTCGATACTCTAATTGGACCGCACTGCGCTTACCATCAGGTGCAGTGCGTTCACTTTGCCGTGCCAGGATTAAAAAAAAAAAAGAACGCTTATAAAGTTCTATAATAGTTGACACGCAATCATAAACAAAAATATTTACTACTTCATGGAAGCTGTAGACGAAACTGGCTACTACGTGGCTCTTCCACTCGTATATTCACTATTTGTTTACAATTGTATAAAGTCAAAAGAATTCCTGTCGTATGAACCCTTCGCCCCTGCCAATCAATTTTCCCCGTACATGGGAGAGCCCCGTCAAATACCCCAACCAAACGTGCAGAAATGCGTATCTAAGCAAGGCTGCATCACACGCCGATAAATAATTCAAAACGCGCCATTCTGCGGCTCCTGTGATGTCTTACAAAACTATATGTTGTTTATATGTTATTCATAGTATGCCTTCGAACTTGGCCTACTTCGACGCGTGCCTACTCGAAAATCACGTGGTTAATTAGGTAATTTGGTAAAGGCCTTCGGATGGCATTGATTTAGAGCGATAAAAGTGGAACGACTGTAGTGGAAATAGGAGAAAAAAATTAAAGAAATGAGGTATAATTTACCTAATAATGTATGGATTTATAATCGTCAGTCTCCGTGGCGCAGCGGGCGAGTAGCCGGTTGTGAAACGAGAGGCCGTAGGTTCGATTTCCGCATCGAGACAAATGTTTATGTGTCAGACAGACATTTGTTTCAAGTCTGGGTAGACTAGGTAGGTAGTTATAGGTAGAAACTCGGCCCACCGGCTGCCAGAATTACCATCTTCCGAACAAGTGGTTCCTGGGTCATAAGACCGGCTAGTCCAGCATAACCATTTTGTTCTTCACTGTTCACCATCAGGGCAGTGTGGTCACTTTGCCATGCAACGATAAAAAAAATATGATATAAACATATATGATAATCAAGTTTAATTGGCCTTAATTGTTACTTAAGGCTTACTTAAGCAGAGTACATATTATAAAGTAGGACAGTATTACTATTCTGTCTAACCTTCTATCACTAAACATTACTTATAGACTATCAATTATGATAACCTGCGTAGCGTAGCGGGCGGGAGCTAACTAATGAGAAACAAGGGGTGATACCCTCACCGAGACATATGTTGATGTTTACAAAATTGTTTGGGGAGTGTTATGGTTATTTAGTTCTTCAAATCTGTGTATATACACGCAAATATCAATTCCTCAGTTCAGATCAGGAGGGTTACTCTTGACACTCGATTCCAATTTAAAATTGGGATTGGGTTCGAAAACTGTACAATTGGCACTATTGAACGCAACACCAGCGCACGATTTAACTGAATACGGCAGAATTAGTAACTTAATAAAATAAAGTATTTGCGATCGCTAGTTCGTAATTATTCTATTTCATTTAGTTGAGTGAGTTAGTGTTCCAATATCTTCTAGATTGGAATTGAAACTGTATCGAGTTCAAGATTGGAATTGATTTCAAGAGTAGACCTACTGATCAGGAATTATAATTTAAATTACTTATAAATGTAATTAATCCTAATTCGATTTAATAATCATAAAATAAATTGCTTAATTTCTTGATTCTTGTTTTATCTTATAATGAGCATTTCCCACCGGTTATTATAATAAATTATAGTTTAAAAATGTACTTATAATTAAAAGTCTTCATTTAAAATTAAGACCACGTGATAAAATATCTAAAATTTTACTATCCTGGTCACCTGGTTAGGATATAAGGCCAAATTTATAAATATTGTATTGTCAACGGTCCTTGAAGAAGTATACAATCCAAGGAGTTGTCTTCTGCACTGAGGCACCTGTAGCGATTGTCCAGCCTCTCAGGTGTTGTGCCTGAATCTTGAGATTGCATCTAAAGAATACCCCATAAGTTTAACCTCACTTTGCCCCTTTTAGGGATGATTTTTCAAAAATGTTGAAACACGTATTTCTTTATTTTCTAACAAAAACCTAAATATGAATTTACAGACCCTTAAGTCAAGGAATTATGGATTTCCCATACAAATTTTGAACTCCTATATGACCCCTTTCAAGGTTGTTTTTTGAGAAAAAATAGCCTATGTCCTTCTCCAGGGTATAATCTATACCCCTACCAAATTTCATTACAATCCGTTCAGCCGTTTAGTCGTGAAGAGGTAACAAACAAACAAACAGAGTTACTTTCGCATTTATAGTATTAGTATGGATTTCCATAAAATTACTGCAAATTTTCAAAAATAATGTAGAAGAAAAGTAAAAGCAAGCAATACAGGTTTTTATTAAAATGTCTAATACTACTTATTCTATCTATAAAAGAAATAATAACATTCTAAAACTAGTCTATACACATTTGCGTTCTTAAAGTAATAAATACTAAATAAACATCAAAAATATCAGACGCCCAAAACTTACGTTTCAATCGCTTTTGTCAACGCGGATAGCGCTAAACTTGACATCCGCTAAAGACCTTTTGTATTTATTTTCTCTATTTATTGACTTCGTTTCATTTTTAAAAATTATGTTAATTTTTATTATAAAAATTACATATTAATAATTAAAATTATTTTGCTACAGATTTATAGAAACTGTTGCAACGGTTTCAAATTTAAAATAAAATTTCAATTGTATAAATTTTAATTATACATTCCATTAAATAAATAACAAAATAGGTTTACTATTTAACGTGTATATATTACACTGTTCCGTAGATAAGCTTAATCCTCCTTTACTAATAAATATCTCTGACATACTCGTATTGGCATATCGTAAATTAATTATAATCCAAAAATTAATTAAACTCACCAAATCTCCTAAACACGAAAATCAACCCATTATTAAATTTCCAAACACAAACTGGGTCGTAATCAAATTAACACGACTGCATAGAATTTGATGTAAACATTATTAGCAACGATCTTCCGGCACGCATGGTCCATCCTGCGCAGGAGTCGAACTTGGGAGAGGGGCAGGTTGATAAAAAGAGCGCGCGCGGTCCGCACAGCCAGTCGCATCTGCAACCACCAAGCATGAGGGTGTTGACAATAACGGTGGGTGATACAGTGACGTGTTAGTGATAAGTGGCAAGGCTTAGAATAAGTGTATATTCAGAGTGAAAAAGTGTTTAGATAAATAATAGTAAAAGAGTTTAATTAAAAAATAGCAAGCGAATTTAAAAATCGAAGTTGATTACTTTTTGATTAAATATATGATAATAACATTTTGGTGAAATAATTTGTTTCGTAAATAAAAGTTGATAAAACACAATAAAATATTGTTTCAAAATTCATATTATAAAACAATATATTAAAAATTATAAAATAAATATATTTAATTATTTTTTTGCTTAAATACATATAATTTAATTATACTAAATAAATTGAACACATTCCAAATCTATTACGCGATTATAATTGCACAATTCGAATCAGTTACAAAATAAATAAAAAATATATTAATTTAAAAATAGGAGATGATTTTAAATAAATATTTACTTTTCATTGCATTGTTCTGTAACAAACGGTAGCTCCTGTGGTAAATATTAACCTATGCTCTGGTCTCACAAAGATTAAGTGCTGGTTTAAATGACAAAGCTTTCATTTCCTACGCGGTTTCTCCGTAGAGTCATCGCATTACACGTATCGTTTGACATATCTATTAGTTTCATACTTAAACACGGCTCGACATTTAAGAGTAGATGGTGTTTTTATTTTGTTCTTAAAAAAATATCAATTAGTTTGAATATTGATTTATCTGTTTTTTTTGTTTATTATATTTATATACGTTTAAATCATATTATATACTTTTTTATTAGTTCTATTGTTTAAAAGCTTCGCTTCGAATTTTAAAAATAATACTATTTTAATCATTCAACAGTTATTATTATATTTGCCTCGAACTTGCATTACAATGAACTGAATTACTGATAAGTTTTTTAAAACCCGCAGTGTAGTTTGTTTTTTCATAGTGACTGAAACATATTCGTTGTGAAGGTTGATCTTTAGGAAACAATTGTTACGATGTAGGAAGATTTTTTATAACTTCTGTTTTTATTTTAATTGTGCTATGAATTTACATTGTAAGGATTTCTTAAACACTACGGCCAGTTTAATACAATGCAGCGAGCACTTCGAATTCAATGAAATTAAAATTTTATTTAACCTATCTGTTTAGAAGACTTATAATCATTCTGTGCATATCTAATGACGATTAATACTTTATGTAATAACGTATATCACTTACATAAATTAATTTCACTCTCATATTGTAACCGTGCCCATTGTTACGTCACAACAGCTTCTATGTCTACTCGAATAACAGTATCAATTAGAATTAATTACGATAATTATAAATTCTAGGTTATATAGGAGATATTAATCTCTGAATTAATAATATGCTTTTTTTTGCAGATATGCGTGACGCTCTCGTTCGCGGCGTCTATTGCTCTCCCAGTTCAGGATCTAGTCCAGGGACCAGAGCTCGTACGGGAGAAACGTACCCCGGGAGGCTGGCACTCTCCCCCAGAAGGAGTATGGAAGAAAAAACTCGTCTGGAAAGAAGAGTGGAAGCAAATATGGAAAACAGACAAGAAGTTAGTCTGGAAATCGGAGTGGAAGAAAGAGAAAGTCCCAGCCTGGAAGACTGAGCAAGTGCAACAATGGAAAGAAGAACAAGTCCCCGCGTGGAAGGTAATTCAAAAACCTATCTGGAAAGAAGTTCAAGTCCCGATCTGGAAGGAGGTTCAAGTTCCCGAATGGAAGAAGGTCTACAAACCAGTGTGGAAGGAAATTCAAGTACCAGTAACCAAGGATGTACAGGTGCCTGAATGGAAACAGAACTTCGTGCCAGCGTGGGTAAAAGAGGGAGTCCCAGGAGAGAAATACTTAGGTAAAGACCACCACGGTTGGGAATACACAAGTCACGACCTCTGGAGGAAGAAGATGATCTGGAAGCCAGTGTGGAAGAAGGTCTGGAAAACTGTCCAAAAACAGGAGTGGGTAACAGATAAGAAACTGGAATGGAAAGAAGAATGGAAACAAATCTGGAGAACCGAGAAGAAACAAGCCTGGGTAACAGAGAAGAAACAAGAGTGGGTGGAAGAGAAGGTCCAAATCTGGAAGACAGTTAAGAAGGAAGTCTGGGTACCTGTACAAAAGAAAATCTGGGTGGAGAAGTGGAAGCAAATCCAAGTGCCAGTATGGAAGACAATCGAAGTCCCAGCATGGAAGAAAGTATGGAAGCCGGTGTGGGAGAAAGTGTGGGTACCTATCCACCACGAACACCATGAGCACCACGGCTGGGACTGAAGTTAGGTATGACCCATTTGTACATATAGTTAGTCTAACATAGTCATTGTTGTTACCGGGTACAGAGTTAATTGTAAATATTGTTACTTCGGACGGTGAGATCGTACTTCTAGGCGTACGCGAAGGCGAATCAGATTGCTTTTGGCGAATGTAAGAGAAAATTTATGCTAATGCGAATTGAATTTGGCTTTGCGTGCGCCTATCGAAGTGAGTTGGTTGGATTGTCTTGAATTTTGAGAGAAGATGTGTAGACCTTTGTATTTTAAGACTAAAAAATCTAAGGTATAAAATATACTTAATATTTTTAAGTACTATATAAATTACATTAAATTCATCCATTTCTACCAATTCACTTCAAGGTTTCAAATCATTATATACCATTTGAATTCGAAATAATGATTTTGGAAAACATTCCTATGTATATAAAAAATATCTGAAATGCATCGAACACTGCCGGTCAAAATAACATTTTTATTTGGAACAAATGACACTTTGTCAAATTTTGACAACCTTGAAAGCTCAGATATTTTTCCCTCTATTTATATTATACTCAAAGAGGCTACTTACTAATAAAAAATCACATTACGTGTCGGAACGACATTTTCAATTTACATTTTGATAATTTTTACTAATTGATTTTTTTTTATTCAAATTATTCTTATTTGAAGTTTGATTGAAGTTACCAAAAAATTAAGTCGAGATAAATAATATTATATACTGGATATTTATTGTTAGGGAGATTTAATTGAAATACAAATAAAAAATCTGATTATTAAAGCAACTTTTAAATTAATACTATAATTCAAATATTGTAATTATTGGTTGAAAATAGGAAAAAACACTTAATTTTTTTCCTGTGTGTTTTAATGTCGTCTATATCAATCACCAAAAAGTCATGTCTTTTCTTTTGTGTGGCACACGACAATTATTTTCCGAAGAGAAAATATCTGGTATATAAATAATTTTATTACAAGTATCCTATGAGGCTGGAGCGGCTTTTGATCGGGGTTCAGACCCGGATGATGTAAAAAAAGTACAACATTGTTTTTTGTTTTTTTTTAGTTATACGAATATACGACGTTAATAATAACTGTGGTTTTAATTTTATTTACACCTGAAGTTTCTCAATAGATATATATCTATAATATATAATATTTATATATTTTTTATATTATATACAGAAAATAACTCAGCGTAAATTCAACAAGACAAGAACAAACAAGAGTCTTATAGATCAATCATTAAATAGTGTATTAGATTATACTTAAAAAAATCTAGATAATACTAATTAATGAAATATCCTTTTAAAGTTTATTTTTAAATAATGTTTTTTAAACTATAACTTATTCAGTAGACTTTATTTTTGACATTGATGAATGTTTTAAAAATCATCAAATGTGGTTAAAAGCAGATAGTAATGCTAATCTCTCTGTTCAAGCATTTAATCAATCAAATCAAGCATTCGTAGGAAAATTACATTCAATAAAAATATGACAAAGACAGCGCAACATCGCCTCATTTAGAGTGAGCGTATTAAGGATAGGAAACAGACTGCCTCGGTGGCGCAGTTGTAATCGCGCATGCGTTACTTCTGTGCTGAGGTCTCAGGTTCGATTCCCGGGTCAGGTAAAGTGATATTGGCTTTTTCTATTCAAAAATACTCAATATCAGCCCGGATTCTGGAATTGTACCAGGTATGGCTCGCCGCCTCACATTATGGGACCTTCATAAATTCGGCGAAAAGTGGATGTACTGGTTATACCTCTGCCTTCGGAGATTGCTGGTGCTCCTGGGTTCAAATTCTAGGTTGGTAAATTTTTGTATGAGTTTTTCTATTGAAATAATAACAGTCCCTGGATTGGTATTTAGTTTTGCCTACCCCTTTGGAGATATATGAGCAAGATATGCAAAATAAGCAAGATTTGATTTATAGAAAGGGGAAATCGTCTGTCTATGGCTCACGCAAATTTCACTGAAAGTGAAGCTTTTAGTTTAAAAGCATGTCTGATTTGTCGCAATAGAATTTATAGACAGAAATAATAAGTGTTTGTATTCCGCAATACATATTCTTATTACAAATCATCCTCCGTGGCGCAGCGGACGAGTAGCCGGCTGTGGAACTAGAGGCCGTGGGTTCGATTCCCGCACCGAGACAAATGTAGTGTATTAGCTCTATAGTCAAGTTGTTAACAAGGAGCGCTTTAATTTAGTATAGAGCTGTTACAGATCGAAACTGTCAGTAGTGAAATTTTTTATACCAACGTACCTATAGTTGTATTATTAAATATATGTTACTAGCGGGCCCCGCAGACATCGTCCTGTCTGGAAAAGCAGCGCCACACCGACAGCAGCGCCACCTACCGGGTCCGATTATATTTTTAAAGCATCCAGAAACCCATTGAAATATACATACAAAATTTCATCCAAATCGGTCCAGCCGTTTAGGAGGAGTTCAGTGACATACACACATACAGTAGAATGATATATATAAAGATGATTAGTCAAACAATATTATTAATAAAACAAGCCCTGTATTGAACATTGTCCCACTGCTGGGACCGGGTCTCCTCTAGTAATAAGAGGGGCTAGGCCTTAGTCCATCACGCTAGCCTAATGTGGGTTGGTACATTTCACATACCCATGAAATTATAATAAGAATTCTGAAGTATGCAGGTTTTTCATTTTGTTGGTTGTTTCATCACGATGTTTTCCTTCATGGTTAAACCAAGTGATAATCATCAATGAATACACTTGTAACTGTAGATAAGTCATAGGTGTATGCCACTTAATGACCTTCGCACCACACCCTACCTACCGCTGAACAGTGATAACAACCTTAAGTTAAAGTTTTGTCGATGACCAACGCCATCTATTGGGAGGATGTTAGGTAAGGTAAGTAAAAGACAGTTGACAGTTGTTTGTAAAAATAATTATACACCTAAAAACTGTTGGATATAGTTGTGGACTATAATGAACTAATATAAACGAATAAAAATACGCAAACGTTCAATTAATTTATTTATTTATAATTTTAGTAAAGTTTACAGACTAATAGTTCAAGAATATAGGATATTATGTAAACATTGTAAACAATTTGCCGACAACAAGCTTCCACATATTGCTATCTATTTGAGCAAATATTTCTTCGAGCGATAGATTTTTCTCGTTACTTGATACTCTAACTGGGCAGCACTGCGCTTACCATCAGGTGCAGTGTGGTCACTTTGCGGTGTCAGAATAAAAAAATAGCGTGTTATATTGTAGTCGTTAATACGCTCAATCCGTACTTTGCTCGAGTCGTGAGCGTGATTTCAAGTCACATCCTTCGTTTATGTCGAATACAAAAGAATTGTTCACGGTTGAAATTGTCTTGATTTTATCCTGTGGGTACCCTAATATAAGCTGTTTGGACAGTCCTGTCTGCAGCGTGAATAACCATCATCATCTCATGGGAAATTGGTGTAACTGATAGCTATGGAAGTTTTTAACCGCTTCTTCTTCATAACCCTTTTCTATTTTTAAAATCTATTAATGCATAATTCTTCTTTTGTGGTTGTTCTTAGACTTTAGAGGTAATAAAACATTAGGTGATTCACTGGCCCGTTTGTTGGGCTTACGATAAATATCTATCTCTACAATTAGTACTTGCACACTTTATTTTACACTGCCATCCAGGTAGAATATTTAGTAGCCAGAGACAACTGCACCTCGGTACTCGACACAATCTTGCCGGTGTGCTGAGAAGCTTCTTTCCATTACACTTAAAGGAGCCAAGAATATAGGAGGTTGATGGTGCGGCAAAGATATGAATTGGCGAACCGGGATTGTAGACACCACAAATCTTGCTTGGTGGCAGATAACAAACTAAAGTATAGTAGCCTAGTCGTAGTAGTAAAGTAAGGTGAGTAGTGAGCCGGCTGTGAAACGATAGACCACGGGTTTGATTCGTGTTTGAGATTCGAAGTGGAAATGAATATCTTACCACCAGCAAGCACTATTGTTTCTAAATACATCATATGATTTTAAAACGCTATTGAAGACACCGAGCGGAGATAAATATTTAACCAGTAACCTTACATATAAAGTAGGAATACAATAAAATCTGTTGTATGGGAGTGAGAAATGTATACATTGTCCAGACATTGTGAGCTCCTCCTGCGTAGATCGGACTACAACAAATAAATATCAACTATATTGGTAGGAACATTGCACTATACTTTCGTGACGTCATAGAACTCAGTCTGCCCCGTGACCATGGAGGCTGAAAAGCCTTCGAAAGGTTGGGCTAAAAAAAAGTAAAACCGCGATCGGATCCGTAAAATTCGTTTTATTTCAATGTATAACTATTATTTATTCGCATTTAGTTCTTAGACACAGAGCAGAGGTCATCGAAGAATAAGCGAAAGTGGAAATTGATTTCAACCGAAAGTCTAGGATTAGCTCAGAATTGTAAGTTGTGTAACGCGTCCTCGATGTACGTTTGTACGCGGAAATCGACGGGTTTCTCCTCATATTGACGAGCCAGCTCACGTCGACTTATGTAGAGTCTAGACTTTAACTTGTTATAGGATGTAGTAAAACATACCAAACAATCAAGCATATAGAATGAACACTACAAGTCAATTCAACCATCAAGGCCTACAAGTTTCATAATAAATATCCGTGGATGTATGATAGACTATCAACGACGATTAATGGGATGATTTCGGAACACCTATTAAGAAATGGGGTAAACAAGTGGCCAAGGTCATGCTGAGATATCATACCGCTTAGCCACATAAATTATGAGATCACAATATCCAACAGTGAAATCAAACACCTACCAGAAGAATCAATAGTTCTGTTGCCACTGACAATTGATCTTGCATTAGGCAATTTCGCAAAGGGCCCAACAATTCGCGAAACAATAGCATTGTACAAAGCACTTGATTGACCTTTATTGCGTGTTCAATATAGCAATTTAACTGGAGGATGTTGGTCAGCCTTACTAGGCATACTAACTGTCTCATTTAGAACGTACTTATGCAGTGTAAGTATGTAGTTTCGATGGACATATTGTGACACAACACAAGTGCTTTATTTCTCATCCTGGTCAAGTTCTCTAAAAGTCTGTAAGCTTTTAAAACATAGTCCATCTTCCATCTATCAGCCTATATACTGCGTCAACTTGACCCTCGGCCGCTTCTTTACCTTTTTGCCCATGGCGTAATGTGAAGAAGCAGGCCAGCACTACACTTGGAGAGCCATGGTGTCCAACACCTTTCGGCCACAGCGGTCGTCATTCCGACGAGATGTAGCCAGCCCACTGCCATTTCAACTTACTAATTCGGCGAGATTTTAATTAGCAATTGGGAAACAATTGAATCGCTTAGTGGTAAGATCTCCAACGCCATGATACCCACAATACCAAAATAATCAAGCGTTGCCAGCCTTAACGAAAGGGGGTATTTGGAGAGGAGCGATTTGAGACTACGAAATCTCATCCATAGCAAATTCTTGCGTTGTTACCTCACGTTTGTTTTCTGTAAGAGTTCTTCACAGCTATCAAACCCTTTTTTTAATATAAAACCCACCTTAATAGAATGAGTAATTTAAAGGAGAAATAGCATAAAAACAGGCCATCTATGTATTTTTTTTTTTTTTTTTTTTAGTGCCTCGATAGGCAGACGAGCAGACGGGCCACCTGATGGTAAGTAGTCACCGCCGCCCATAGACTTCTGCAATACCAGGGCACAGCAAAGCCGCTGCCTACCGTTGAAGGACTACTCTCTTTAAGCCTCGTTTAAAGAAGGACATGTCATAGCGCTCAGGGAACACCGCAGCAGGGAGTTCATTCCAGAGCTTGCACGTACGTGGTAAAAATGAACGCCGGAAACGAACCGTGCTAGACGGAATCGTTTCCAGGTGGTATGGATGAACTCTGTTGCGGTGTCGGGTGGTGCGATGATAAAATGGTGATGTAGGCACCATTTTAAACAGTTCCTCGGAGCACTCACCGTGGAACAACCGATAGAACAAGCAGAGAGACCCGAAGTCTCTCCGCAGCCCCAACGGTTCCAGGCTATCCGTAATATCAGGATCCCCGACAATCCGAACGGCCCGCCTCTGTAAGGAGTCAAGTGGGTCCAGCAAGTATTTCGGGGCCCCTGCCCAGAGATGAGAACAGTACTCCACGTGGGGCCGGACTTGCGCTTTATAAAGCGCCAATCTATGGCCCGACGTGAAATACCGCCTCGCTCTGTTCAGGATCCCCAATTTTTTGCTAGCCAATTTGGCTTTGTCCTCCACTTGACTCCTAAACTGGACCGTGTTAGATATATTGACGCCGAGGATCCCAATACCCTCGGAAACCCGGAGAGTGACTCCTTGAAACTGTGGCGCCATGACAAATGGGTCCTTCTTAGCGGTGAACGCGCAAACTTGTGTCTTCGTGGGGTTGAAGTGAACTAGGTTCCTTTCACCCCATTCAGAGGCCCGCCCTAGAGAGCTCTCGATTTCCGACACAAGTTCTAACCGTCTTTCTTCCAAAGTGCTCCGAGGGATACCCTGCTGGCCGGTGTATCGCACGTCGATAGTACTATCATCTGCATAGCAATGCATGCTATCAATAGACAGCATGTCATTGATATGCAGTATGAATAGTGTCGGCGACAACACCGAGCCTTGTGGAACGCCAGCATTAATGGATAAAGCGTCGGAGCAGTAGCCGTCTACGACGACTTTAATGCTCCGACCATCCAAAAAACTAGCGATCCAATTGCAGAGCCCCTCGGGGATTCCATATGATGGAAGCTTCGACAGAAGGCCCCCATGCCATACCCGATAAACGCCTTCGCGATGTCTAGACCGACGGCCATAGCCTCACCCTTGCTCTCTATAGCCTCCGCCCAGCGATGTGTGAGGTAAACAAGAAGATCACCAGCCGAGCGACCGTGACGGAAACCGTACTGACGATCGCTAATCAGCTGGTGCTCCTCCAGATACCCCATAAGCTGGGCGTTAATTACTCTCTCCATGACTTTAGAGAGCAAGGATGTGATGGCTATCGGTCTATAACACGAAGGGTCCGACCGGTCACCTTTTTTAGGGATCGGATGGACATGGGCAACCTTCCACGAAGCGGGAACCCTTCTGGAGTTGTACGAAAGACGATAAAGGCGCGTGAGAATGGGGGTCAACTCAGGGGCGCACGTCTTAAGAACCACTGCGGGGATGCAGTCCGGCCCACTCGACTTTCGGATGTTAAGGAGCCTAAGCTCCCGCCTGACCGCACGCTGATTGATGCGGATTTCAGGCAGGGAGTACTCGCACCGGGGAAGTTTTGGTGGAGTGGCTCCTCCGTCATCCAAAGTCGAGTTCGAGGCAAAGGATTGGGCCAAGATATCGGCCTTTTCCTTTGCACTATGGGCCAAACTGTCATCAGTCTTACGCAGTGGCGGGAGACTGGACAGGCAGAAGTTACCTTGGACAGCCTTGGCGAGCGACCAGAAGGCCCGACTGCCAGACGGATAACTCTCTAGCCGCTCACCAATTCTGCCAATATGTTCTGCCTTGGCCTTGGCTATAGCCCTTTTGTTGGACCTAGAAGCGGCATTAAATTTCCGCCTCTCCTCCTTCGCGCTTGGACCCTGATGCTTTTGGGCATCGTTCCACGCCCCGTATGCGGACCGCTTAAGGCGTGCAGCTTCGGCACAGGTACTATTATACCAGGGCCGGCTGCGACACCCCACAGGTACCCTGGAATTGGGGATGAACAGATCCATCCCCATGACCACCAGGTCCCTGACGCGGTCCGCACAAGCATCAGGATCTTCGGAAGAGAAGCAGAACCGCTTCCATGGGAAGGACGCAAAGAATTCACGCATCCCTTCCCAATCCGCTGATCCATACCGCCAAACCCTGCGGAACCCAGTCGCTGAGGAGCGATCGGGATAAACCGCAGGGGCTGAGGTTCGAATAAGGCAGTGGTCTGATGACCCCAAAGGGGGATCGACCACTACCTTATATCCCTCAGGATTTGTGGTCAGCAGAAGGTCCAACAGAGAGGGCTCATGGGTCTCAACATCTGGAACTCGGGTGGGCTGAGCTACCAATTGTGTGAGACCGTAAGCCAAAGCCATCTCATAAGCAGACCGACCCGCAGCGTTAGTGGTCCGAGAACCCAACCACTCAGCATGATGAGCGTTGAAGTCCCCAAGGACCACCACTTCCGCGGATGGATACTGCTCTAGAGATCGGCCAGTCCCCATTTGGACGTTCTCGAATAAATGAGAAGACCCCGCTTCACCGGCATGGGACCTGTAAAGGCAAGCGTACACTCGGGTACGACCCCCGTACTCTACGCATAGCCACAAGATTGACAGGTCCCGATGCTCGAGGCCCCGAAGGCGGCGACAACATATATCATCCCTGACGAAAACGCACACCCCGGCTTTACGTAGGAACGAATGTTCCAGTACGTAACCGGGGTAATTAAGGTACGAGATATCGTCAGGGGTAGATATCTGAGTCTCAGTTAAAAAGAGTAGGGCAGGCCGCGCCGACTCTAGGTGGTAATGTACAGCGTCCAGGTTACTGTGCAGACCCCTGACATTGCAGAAGTCTACTGTTAAAGTGGATATGGTATCCGCCGAAGTACGCTTACTCTTTTTTTTATTTGCCTTCATTTTAAATTTTTGATTTGGTAGTGGGGGAAAAGAGATGTGAGGGGGCAGTGAAATTTAGACGGCACTCGAAACATAAAGTCGCAGAACAAGGTGCAGGATGGTTACGCAGGTAATGCGAGGAGCCAGCGCGAAGCACGGAAGGGCCCCCGATGCCCCCCTGTATACAGTCGCCGGGATCCACTCCAGTCTCCCACGCTGGCACGACGACTGTATTACAGGATTTTCGCCAGTTGGCGGGACAGCTTCCCGGGGAGGGAATTTTTGAAAAGTGTATCCCCGGGTTCAGGTCCCCTACTGACTGGCAGGCGGCCGGCGGTGGTCGTTCCCATCGGGTCTCCCTGTACCCTACGCCAGCCCCCCACAGATGATACCCACGCGACGACCAACACCAAAGTTCCGCATATTACGAGTACCGTCCAAACTGCACCACCAGGGAAAGGAGAGGAGAGAGGGAACGGCTATCTAGCCCTTCCGCCGGAACGCATTTCTACTTCGCGGCAGAAATAGGCTGGACGGTGGTACCAATCCGTTCGGGCCCAACTCTAAGTAAATAAAATTCACTCAAATTTAAGCCCTACCACCAGTAACGGGACGGGAAGGGATGGAGGAGGTCATCAGAGCCACGGGTGGAGTGATGGAACGCGGCACTGACGGCTCAAGTGGCCGGGGTTGCACTCCCGAACCGCTCTAAATGACAACCGGACAGACTGACATAAGAACGGCCTCTGGCACAAATTTGTGTGTTGTGTTTAAAAAAGTCTATATATTTTGTCGAGACTGAACTTTGATCCGCATTCTAATGCGTGGTTATATTTATCAGGCAACCATTTCAATTTCTTCTTCTAAAATCATTAATATAAAAAATTGCGAAGTCCGTTAAGTCATACTCATGTATTGCGCATAATAACGCACGGCATTTAATTTTTATCCGTATAGATGTAGCGACTAGAACAGAAGACCTCAGGAATTTTTTAGACCTCAACGTAATTTTTACTATTTGCATAACACACTGTTAAGTAGTTTATTGCGTTGTATAATAAAAACATGTTGAATTATTCTTTTTTGTACATACCATATGTAAAAGTGTTGTTGTTGTTAATAAATTACCTTGTTTTTAACCGACTTCAAAAAACGGAGGAGGTAAATTTTTTATGTATGTTACCCGATTACTCGAAGACGCCTGGAGACCGATTCAAGAATATTTTTTTTGTTTAAAAGGGTATACATTCCAGGTGGTCCCATTGGCACCAAGTCAGTCTGATGATGGGATCTCATAAAAATCAAGGGCAACCCTCAAATTTTATAGTGACGCATAATTTGTTTTGTTGTTGAAGTCGGTGTACTTTTTATGAATTTAAATCTTTACTTATTATCACTATTTCATTTAGAAATACCTCACAGTAGAAGGTAATCTTGCGCAAAACTGAGCCTAGCCTGACACTTACGCAGTGCTGGCACTTAATATTATTCTCATTCGTCAGCTGTCAAGTAGCACTTACTTACCTCTCGATGTAATGTCAACAGCTAAGTTTAGAAAATCAATTTAAGGCATGAATGATATATTCCACAAATTACATAATAGCCATTTCGTTATTTATACTAATCTATAAATCTGTAGCGTCTGTCTGTACATTTGGGAATTCACGCGATTTTGCGTGGAATATTCTTTTTATGACTAACTGATCACGATTTCGATTCTGCATTTTTTTAAATTTTGTCTTTCTGTCTGGTTTTAACTCAAAAACGGCTTGACCAATCATACTGAACATTTGAATACAGTCAGATCATTCAAGCGCGCAAATGATAGGCTGTTTTTAATCCCGGAAATATATCCGGCCTTTTTGTTTTTCGTGGAGCAAATCGTCATGATGTTTTGCATAGTGGTAGTTTAGAAATCAGAGAACGACATAAGCTTTTATCCCAAAAAAAAACTGGAAAAATGCACGTTTCCTATGGGATAGCAAAAGATATAAATATGTAATAGCTTAAGATGACTCCAGGGATTGTATATCTTTTCTTTCAAAAATAACAACCAAGCGGGTGGAGCCGCGGGTAATAGCTAGTGTAATTATATAGTTAATCAAATTGGTATTGAGATAGGACTCTTTAGAGTAGGATAGGAGTGTCATATATTTGAATTCGATATCAAGTGCTACACTCTTGTACACATTTTTGAAATTTTACCTAAATTGTCACTATTATATTCCTTATTAAACCGGACCCTTAGTTAGCAAATATCTCTTAAGGTGCACAGAGAAAACTAAGGAATGTAGCCTTAATAATCAGCTACATTTACATTGCCTACTGATATACCCTAAGCCTTATTTGAGGATAAGGAAAACATTGTGGAAGGAAGGTTCATTCCTGAACCAATGTATGGAAGCAATCACCTCTGGAAACACGATCTACTGTATATTCATGTATGAAAAAATATATTTATATAGTTGTGGCTATCATTCGCCATATTACATTATCTCGGATCGTTGGTGAAATAGATTTAAACATTTGTTTGACCAGAATTGATCCAATCTATAGTTATTCACAACATCTGCTACATATACAGATCCTTTTTATTTCATTGTGTTAAAAAAATGCAATACCATTTAGTGATAACCGCAAAGCTTGACCCTGGTACGAGTGGGCATTTCAAGTGGCCTTCAGATATCGCGACGCAAATGAATCTGCTGTTTCAAGCCTCAGTGAGTTTCGCCACATTTATAGAGAACCAAGGTGTGACGACACAATATTAGTAACTCATCCTTAATATCTGCCAGTCATTGTGTGTATCGAGTTAAATGTTTATTGGCTTGATGATGGAAGGTCATTCTGTGGTTGACATTAATGTTTTATGCACATCCGAACACCGGCATTTTTGATAATAGCATGTCAGTAAATGGTGTCTTCATATCTACGCTACTAGTAATCGTAAGTGCGTTGCTCGGTTTTCTTTTATTTTTTATCCGGCAAAGTGACCACACTGCACCTGATGGTAATTGCAGTGCAGTCCAGTTACAGTATCGAATAGCGAAGGTGCAGAAGTGATCGAGGGTCTAATGTCAGAGTACCTACTCAAATATCGTACCCTAACTGTAGACCCCCATCAAAAACCGCGACACACTTGCGTTTGACACTATGGCGGAGTTTACACCCTGTGTACGGTGGTCGCTATCCAGGCATATATTTGACAGCCTCCATGGCTCAGTAGGTGAGTAGCCGGCTGTGAAACGCGAGTCCGTGGGTTCGATTCCCACGCCGAGACAAATGTTTGTGTGTTGTGAGACCGAAAATCTCTCGTAGTTCCGGACACAACACAACACAAGACTTATATCTAAGTGTAGGATCGGGGCTATGTGTGTGACCGTTGGGTGTTATTTATTATTATTTATATTAATATCTTACTGCCAGCTAAACAATCACCAGCCCTAATAGTATTAGAAGACTTAATTAGTAGTGCATTTGAGCTACTCTCCGATATCAGACCGATCTTTACAATAGTTAACACCTAGTTTAAACTAATAATAGGCATTTACTAGCAGATTGCTCGTTTGCCAGTCAATGCTTTAAGAAAACATAATTTAAGAAGGTTTTTGAAAGAGTTATTGGAGGTTTTACCTACTGGTGTTGCACTTGGTTGAACAATCATTTAATTTTGGAGGCCGGTTGGGGATTACTTCTAGCGGGCAATGGCAATTTTTGGATCGTAATTCGAACGCATCCAAGAGCGTAGGCAAAACAGCCAAGTTTGAGTTGGTAAAAAAAACCTGTTTCTCCATTGTATATTAAAATAAGTGTTGTGACATGTTCCAAATAATGAGTTGTTCTAAATTGACAAATACATATAAAAACCTATGTTGTGATGAACCTCGTATTATCCGAATGTACCATAGTTAGCCTATAATTGCCTTTACAGCGTTACTTAACGGTGTACCAGTTACACCGTTAAGTAACTTATGGTGCTCTAGCCAGAAAAACAAATAAACAAAATACTTTATTTGGCCATTGTCTCCGAACTAAGTGGCAGTACATACAATATAACATTGGGAAAAGATAAACACTGGGATACTTATGACCTAATACATTTTATGTATTAGTTCATAAGTATCCCTTAAGTTTTCTTCAATACTATACACAAAATAGTACTTCAGTATACGTATACACCCCAGCCAACCATGTCCGAAGAAAGACTAAAAAGTCCACAAACTCAGTCTCCGCCTGGTGGCAGGGTCCATCTGACACTGATTTCTGCGAGGGCCACAGGAGTGTCACACGGATACCAGCATAAATCTAAAATATACACTACAATTAAATAAAAAATACACTCATACATCATTTAATACCTATAGTTTTTGGTGAGTACGAAATGACAGCGTTCTAACACTAAGATGCCCAAAGGGCTCGGCCCTCAATTTTAGCCTTAGTATAAAGAGTCTTGATACACAGGTGCCCAGAATGTGAAATGAAAAAAAGTCAACGATAAATACGTCGAATTACTGTGGTTGGGATTAGTCAAGGAAATTGTTTTGATATTGACAGTTATGGAATTGCTGGGAATATCCAAAAGATGCTCTAGGCGACGATGGAGAGGAATGACAAAACCACCTCTTTAATAGCTTATAGCTTGTGGCGATCAGCGCTCATTTCAAGAGACAGTGTAAATATATTATATTTATTCCATTAATATTATCAATGGGAATGTTTCGATGATTGTTACTCAATCACGTCAGAACGGCTGAACGGATCTGGTTGAAATTTGGCACGCAGATAGATTATGTCTGGAATAGCACATGGGCTACTTTTAACCGGAATTTTTTTACTGTTCACGTGGGATAGTTTTTGTTTTCACAGAGCAAGTCTTCGACATCATTTTTTGCTTAGTGGTAGTTTAGGGATTAGATAATGACATAAGTTAATTTAAATCCAGGAAAAATGCACGGTTTCTATGGTAAAATATAGCAAGATGTAATGGCTTAAGATGACTCCATGGATTTTATACCTTTTCTTTCAAAACATCAACAGCTAGTTTTTTTATAAAACCTGCCATTACGACCTCAAATTAAATAATAATCATACATGACGCCAAATATTATAATAGCGTACCTACACATAATGATTCTTATCACACGCCAAGATAAGAGCACAATGGCAACCGTGCTCATTTCCTCCTCAGAGCTGCTGAGAGCTTCATTAAAATTCCATTAATCATACATAATTGCCTATTGTTTTTAATTAAGAAATTGTCGCTTTCGGATGCTTAATTTTATATTGTAATTGGGTTAGTAGACTTCGTTTTTAGCATGTTCTTCTTTATTATGAACAAACCCAACGCAAATGTAGGCAGCGGCTCTGCTGTGCCCTGGCATTGCATAAGTCTATGGGCGGCGGTGACTACTTACCATTAGGTGGCCCATCCGCACGTCTGCCTATCGAGGCACTAAAAAAAATACACTAGGTGAAACCACCATCAGTCTTGAGACTACGATCCCACAACAAAGACCCGAAACATAACACAAAAATTTGTCTCTGAGCGAGGATTGAACCCATTACCCACAAAACCCCACGTTTCACAGATCAATCGATGATGCAATGTCACACTGACCCGTAATGAAACAGGGTGCTGTTATTGGGAACCCAAATAAAATGTTAGACGTTGGCCCCACCGTAGCTAATCGACACTGATTAACTAGTAGGGAAGATGTCCGTTAATTAAATAAAGTGTGAAAATCACCACCATGTATAAACCCATTACACGCATTAAAGTGGTAAAGCCACGCTAGATAGTTTCCAAACGATGATTTGGCTCGCCATAGTTAGTATAATTCAAGATTTCATAATAGTAATATAATACACCCAACAGTCACACTAGGTCCAAGTGGACCTAGTGTGACTGTTGAAGTGGTGGGTCAAATAACGCCCATACCGAAACAAACATCCGCCTGTCACAAACATTTGTCTCGCGGTAATCGAACCCACGGCCTGCGTTTCACAGCCGGCTGCTAGCCCGCTGTGTCAAGTGGGCGTATTCCGGAGGTTCAATGACCCCTTCCTCTGATCCCCATTATCTTCCTTCAAGGCCGACGCTTCGATAACTTTACCCCGTTCAAGGTCACGGACTAAAAAGTAAAAATAAACATCGATAAAATTTGTAAAATTAGTTTTATTTCAATGCCATCAAATATCAATATTTCGCTGATAGTTGATTGAATTCATACTTCTTCGATACATTAAGAACCCATCAAAAGAACTTCCGACAAAAACACTATTCATTATGTCATTTTATAAATGTATACAGATAATCACGGAAAGCTATTTTAACTATACAGTAGGCTCAATACGTAACTAGTGGATGTGCCTAATTTAAAAAAAAAACGTGTGAATTCAACGTTACACAATAATAACTACTAGGTGAATTTTATTATGGTTGTAAATTATTCTAGTGACAGGACCGCATTGTAGATGTTTATCGGGGCTTCGACCCTCTTTCGGTATAGTAAATAAAACATTATATACATTTATATGTGTCGAATCTTATCCGTATGGAGATATAATGGACAGCGAATATACACCATAAAGCTTTTCAGACAGTCAAGTTATAGTTAGTTCTTGATTTAAACCTCAAAGACAAATTGTTACTGCCTATCGAAAGATTTTAACCCTCGACTTCGCCGGGTTCTCTGTCAAAGTATGTTACTGATAGGAATACGAGGCAAAACTAGCAAGAATTGGGTAAAAGATTCATAATAACAATGAATATTTTACCAAAAAACCTAGTTACTGAATGAAAAAAGTATTTACAAGGAACAGCAAGCTGCTATTTCATGTTAATTTGTAGGACTATAGTACTATCTCAGTCGTGCTGAGCCATTTTTAACCGACTTCAAAAAGGAGGAGGTTAACAATTCATCGGAATCTATTTTTTTTGTGTTCCCCGATTACTCGAAGACGCGTGAACCGATAAGAAATTATTTTTTGTTTAAAAGGGTATACTTCCTAGGTGGTCCCATTGGCACCACTGGATCTGATGATGGGATCTCAGAAAAGTCGAGGGCAACCATCAAATTTTATAGTGACGCATAATTTATTTTCATTTGAGTCGGTGTACTTTTTATGAATTTAAAAACTTTTACTTATAGCTATTAAAAAACTATGTTTGATTGATAACTTAGCGTCTTTTGTATAGACGTACAGAACAATCATCAGTTATTTACATGGGTTTAATCTTAACAAAATAAACCTATGCCCCCCATGCACTCACCCAAATCCGCACCTATAACATGAAACAATAAGAAGGTCGTGCTCGCTGCGACGGTTAACAACGCTTTAAGCTTACTTTCACTAGAGGTTGAGGGGTCATCGCAACCCACGTACTCGCAATACTATTATATCATCGTTGGGAAGTGAGGACCATAGACTGTAGTGGGGACTTATAGCATATTTTTATATTGACATGGCAAAGTGACTACTGCACATGACGGTGAGCGCAGTGCAGTTATTTAGTAGCGAGATACAACTTTTTCTCGCCAATAGACACAACCATGCCGGCCTGTTGAGTAGCTTCTTCTTATTACGATTAGAGGACCCAGGGTACGAAGTAAAGATACGAATTTGCGAACCTCTATAATTTGGAGGCCTTTTTAAAAACGATAAAGCGAGGATAGCCTTTTTTTTCATGGGAAAAATCCTCTTGCATTCCCGTCTTAGCGACAGAGTATGCCGGATTTTTACCGGCTAAAAACCCATGGTTGTCTCCATCAACACTACAGAAGGATTCCGGGACCTCCAAAAGAAACACGCCGGAACAGCGAGGGTAGCCTAGCGCTCTGACGAAACAAACATTACGATATTGCTAATAACTGCAGCACAGTTTAACAACTCAGTCGAATTTTTTTTCCAAATGCACCCTTAACAACGCAAAACATTCCATGGTATTAGTTACCAATACAATACTATTGACCGTTATAAATAACACTGAATAAAACTGTCAACACTTATAAATAACTTTCTTTTAATTAGGTTTAAAGAATTTATTTCTCATAAGAACCTACAGTTCACTTATAATGAGATTTAACTATTAACTTAAACTAACTTATGAATTTAAAAATTTTACATCTAGACTCTAGTACAGTTACATTATGGATACATATTTTTTAAGTTTATTCTTAAATATTTCTATTTAATTACATTCTTTAATATCATTAGGTAGTTTATTGTACAGCAGAACTCCTTCAAATAAGATCGTTTTTTTCCGTAATTGGTTCGAACATTAGCAAGTTGAAATTTATATTTATTTCTTAAATTGTAATTATGTTGTTTGGTAGATAATTGTATATTGGATTGAATATAATGTAGTATGTATAAAATTGTGTAAGATTGAATAATTTAGTTTTTTCGTATAATTGTGCGGTTGGAGTACGGTAATGACAGTTGTGTAATAATTCAAGCAAACGACAGTCGTAACTATAGTTAATTATTGCGATTCGAAATTACATTTTTATATTGGTTGGCGGGCTATATGCGATATTGTGTTATATACTATTAGAGTATTTCCTGTTATTACAAATACCGAAGGTATATCAGAGGTATTTGGGAGACTACTTGGGGGTACATTAATAATGACAACCAAAGTGGGAGTAGTAAATGTTTAATATAAAATGAAGTGCCTTCCGTGCTCCGGTGTTCAGTTCAGTTATTGTGAAGTAGACTAGGTGATAGCCAGAATATTCGTAGTTCATTCGAGTGGTAGTAAGTGTATCAGTGTGTAAACAGTTCAATGGCCGCGTAGTTCAGCTTAGAGGGTAATGCTGGTCGATTAATTATAAAGAGAAGCCTTAAGTGAATCCTGACATGCGTGTGTGTTAATATTAAGCACTGAGATGTGTAACAGTGTTGTGTAAATCAATCAATAAAATTATAAACATTGTATTTGTGCCTTTTAAATATCCATCTTGCATAGTTTTGTCGATGTTCCTAACAATACATATTCGGAATTAGTATGGTGCAATATTTTTGGCGATCAAATCAACTAGTAAAATAGGGATCATATTTTTCGGGGCACATTTTTAAGCAAACTATGTTCATAAATGCCTGAATATGACATAAATGCAGTACGTGCTTATACTAGTAATACTAGTCTACTAAAATCCACATCATCATCATCAGCCTATCGCAGTCCACTGCTGGACATAGGCATCCCCAAAGGCTCGCCATTGAACCCGATCTTCGGACCACAAAAACCTTCGAAACCACCACTTCGAAAATCCACTCAATAGTTTTATTTTTGTGTTGTTTTTTTTTTTCAAAAAAACTTTATACTTCTCTCCTGTAACTTTTCAAATATGTCGCTTAAATCAAATAGTCCGCCAATAGTCGATATGATCTTGGCAATTACATGACATTGTGCCATGACAAATAAATTAAAAAAAAACATCATGAATATAAAATGTTGACAGCCTCTGTGATGCATTATTATTTGTGTACCTTTTAGGTGTATTTATCATAATAATACTAGCCCTGTATTAAACATTGTCCCACTGCTGGGCACGGACCTCCTCTACTAGTGAGAGGGGTTAGGCCTTAGTCCACCACGCTGGCCTAATGCGGGTCGGTAGACTTCACATACCTTCGAAATTCGTATAAGAATTCTCAGATATGCAGGTTTCCTCACGATGTTTTCCTTCACCGTTAAAGCGAGCGATAATTAACATTTAATACACACATAACTTTAGAAAAGTCAGAGGTGTATGCCACTTGGGTTTCGAACATACGATTTGGTGGGCTTAATAAGGATCACCAGTATTCAGAACGGTTCAGAAAAATCTATTATTTCATTCTTGAATCTCCGATGCTAGTGCATTTACGGTTCGCTGAGCTTAATTGTTCTTGACAGGTGTTCCGCCCGTCTCCGCATCGCATCGGACATGAATCCCGAACAACACAACATCAACGCAAATTGTGATGGACTGAATAAAATTTAAGCTTATACGCAAAGCCGATTTTCCCTCAGACGACTATGCCATTACAGTAATGGTGCAATCCGATAATGAAATAAATTGTTATGTCACTTATCACGTAAGTGGAATGAAAAACTTTGACTCATTCGCAATACAGGATTATTTTTATCGGCTCGCAATTTTTTTGATTGACGAGTAATTGATAGAACAAAATAAAATGATTTATTCGTGGGTTTCTTTTAATTTATTTATGATATTTGATCGTAGGCTAAATGAAATACACAATAGTAAGTTGCAAAATTATTATCGATGAGGAAGACGCGCGCATCGCCATGCTGCTGCTAGATACAACACGCGGTCATTGAACCGACCATCAGCTAAAATTTATTTTTATATTTTATTAGCAGATGGACGGTAATTCTCGAAGGGGTAGGCAGAGGTGTAACCAGTACACCCACTTTTCGCCGAATTTAGTACGCTCCCATAGTGTGATAGTGGGCGAGCCTATCGCCATAAGGGGCTCAAATCCAGTCTCCGGGCTGATATAACTTTACCCGACCCGGGGATCGAACTTTAGATCTCAGTATAGCAGTCATAACGCATGCACAAATACAACTGCCCCACCAAGGCAGTCAGAGGTGCAATTTGGGCTGATTTCGAACCCATGGCGTTTGTTTCAACAGACCGCAAACTATGGTTTGCTAAATTAGTTCGATATATTATTATTCTCGGATGTATAAACTTTAGAAAGCGTCAGACTTGATTAGCGGAAGCGAGGTTTTCAGGTCGCCGGGGCGTGAAATCCGTAACTAATAAGGATTACTCTGGTTAATGTCATACCGATACAGAGACGAGATAAATTCTTAGCTATAGTGGATTTGTCAGGCCGGCATGACTCTGTTTAGTAGCGAATAGTTTCCTCTCGCTACTTGGTACTAATTAGACGACACTGCGCTTACTGTTAGGTGAAGTGTGGTCACATGGACGTGCCAGGATAAAAAAAAAAAAAGGAACATATTTCTTTGATACGATTTTTAATGACTTAAAATATTTAATTGCGCCTAATGTTATGGCCATATTATATTTGTTACTAAATAGCATAAAATAAAGTCACAATTTTTGTCTGTCGGTGTCAGTTTAAACCACGCAACGAAATTAGACACGTTTTTCACTAATAGACAATTTCTTCTGGAAGATTTAAATGAATAATACATTTTATATTTAAGTATGTAGTAAAACATTATTCCGAACCGTGTCGTCAAACTCTATTTTGGGCGCTTACGCTGGCTGAACCTTATAATATATCAAAATACTGGGCTACTGGATTGTATATAAAAATAGCCACAGAATAGTCCGTAATGTCTATCTCCAAAGGTTGTCACAGTAAAAGCGCGAAGTCGAGGCGAGTCGCTAGCTTTTTTCCAAGAAAGTTTGGATAATATGAAATGCATAAATCGTATTCCAGTTGCTGGATGTTTATTCAATGAATTCTCTCGTTACTGGAGTTATTGATGCTTTAAATTGTATGCATCCGCTCATTACTTTATTCCACTGAGTATCGTTAGCTTAGTTACGTTAGTTTAAGTAAAAATCTGAATTAATTAAAGAAAATATTGTTGAACATAAAAATAAGAAAAGAAGATAACATGGACATAGATAGGGAACGCAGGTCGCTGCCTGTCCATTGTAACATGCTGGCCTGCAGGTTTGTACGATGTACGAATCCAGTAAAGATAACGCTTTTTCAAGCATACTGCCAATCATTCTACAAACGGTAGGCAGCGGCTGTGCTGTGCCCTAGCATTGCAGAAGTCTATGGGCGGCGGTGACTACTTACCATCAGGTGGCCCGTGTGCTCGTCTGCCTATTCAGGCATTAAAAAAAAATTCTACACGTACTGCCTGTGGGGCAATTTTAGTCGACGGGCATACAGCGACTTGCGTGTCCAATATAATAATGCACTCAGGGTTCTGCTGGGGCTGCCGTGGCGATGCAGTGCGTCGGGGATTACGATTACGTCGGGGTTCGCGCAGGCATATACGAATAGACGGCTTCGACGCTATTATTAGAAAAGTTGCACTTCCCTAATGGCACGTGTCCGCGGGAGCACCAAACACTATCTTGAGTGTGTTTGCAGATAAGTGGGAGTCTCCGGTGCTACGGACATACGGATGCAGCTTCATACTGTTTTGTAAATCTTGTCTACTAACACTATTATCTAAGCAAATTGTTACTAACACCATATGGACTTTTTGTCTGAAATAAAATATATATTATTATTATATGTTATACTCTTTATTCAAAAAGGTATTTTTTACATTTTTAAATATAAATTATTAAATAAAAATACATTTAAAAATGTGCACCCTCCAATGGCGAGGCCTAGAACCCAGTCACCGGCGGTTAGGACCCCAGACTCGTCGATGCAGAGCATCTAACTCGGTCTGAGTCCATTTGAGTATGCTAAAGGAGTACATGAGTACGGGCATAACCCAACCGTTGAAAGCACAAATCTTGTTGCCTCCCGACAAAAAGCACTTTTGTCAGACGACAGAAGAAACGCTCCTTCAACGATTGCCCCATGTCCGTACCCATTATACCTAGCGCTTCTGAAATACCCAAATATTTGTAGGTTTCCGATTCAGAGTGGGACCTTAGCCGTTCAGTCTCTGAGAGGACTATAACCGCACCTCGCCCCACATGGATGACCGCACATTTATCTACACCAAACTCCATATTGATCGAGTTGCTAAAACTTTTTGTTATTTTCAGCAACTCAAGCAAATCAGTCAATTTTTTTGGTGCAAATAGCTTGAGATCATCCATGTAGAGCAAGTGTGATATTATTATTATTATGACCATTACTATCAGATAACTTGACTATTTCTTTATCCTAGAATGACTTAGTATTTTCATTGTTGTTGAAGTGGGTATCAGGAACTAAGAGACACTTTTGGTCCCACAACACTCAAGCCCGAAACAAATATATCACATAATCATTTGTTTTGAAATGGAACCCGAGGCCTCTTGTTTCCCAGCCGACGACTTTTCCATTGCATTAAGGAGGCAAGATAATAATATTATGTAATCTATATATACAAAAATCTATGAGTGTATGTATGTTCCCTACGGGCTCCAAAACGGCTGGAGCCTGTTTAAATTTTCGGCAATCTTCAGATTATGCCAGCGGGTGGTCCTGTGATGTTTGGTAGGGATCAGAACAACAGATTTGTTTTTTCGTAATTTCGTGTCATATATTACCTACGGGGCGGGTCACTAGTGATTGATATTTATACTATTATTAAATTTTTAAATACTACGTGAAAAATTTAAACTCTCACCACATTTATATTTAAAAAGCAAAATACAAAAACAACAGGTTAAAGTGAAAATGTGTTGTTTACTGTATTTTCAAAACTGCGTGAAGCATACAAGTGAAGGAATTAAGCAAATTTAACTGTATCGGAGGAAACTCGATGCTCCGAGGTGAATGCAGAATCAACAATTATTAACTACAGTAACACTGCACGCATTGAAAGTAAATGAACAATTAAATTTAATTTCTAAAAGTACCTAAGGATTGCAGTAACAATAAATATGAATCATAAAATTCATTCAAATATCACAGAATTGTACTACATTTTGTTATGATGATGATGCTACCGGCCGTTTTCGGCCATGGCGACTGCATTCTACTCCAGATTATTTTCGTCGTTCTTGTGCTCGCATGTGGCTTATGTAGCCAATCTTCTTAGAGAAGATCCTCGCACATTGCGGGCATATGAGCACACCACTCACAAGGTTGTACGTGATCGCTGCAGGTGGTCGGGACATTTTATTATACTTAGTACGTAGAGACAAGAGAAACAATGAAAATACTTTAATGTCACTTATAAATTTCAATAAAACATCACAACATTTTAAACGATATACATGCAACAAATCTTGTTCTATTCATCAGAAACTATTTACCGGCTACATTGTTCGGATTTCTCCTAACTCAATTTTAATAGCTACACAATAAAGTCATAAATATTTATACAAATAAACTGTAACCGCAAGGTTTAAACTTCTTTGTAGTTTAAATAGTTGTCAATAATACCTCGAAGTGTCCTTGTTTGTCTTGTATCAGAGTATTCCTAGTATCATGTTAAGACATCGATCTGGTAAATTTGTCTATTATGATTTTTCATGTTTCTTAATAAATTATAAAATACACCCAACAGTCACACAAAAAGTTCCGACACCACACTAAGATAGACGCACGGTCTCACAACACCCAGACCCCGGACACAAATATCTGTCTGTCACAGAAACATTTGTCCCGGTGTGGCTCGAACCCACGGCCTCTCGTTTCACAGCTGGCACCTCGCCAACTGCGCCACGGAGGCTGTCATATAATCTCGACATCAACAATGTGTCTACAACGTCATAGTAGCGTTATATTCAAAGAGATTGAAAATACAAATAAAACGTATTTCAAATGTCACAAACACATTTGTAGGTAATTTATAGCCCCAGTACAGGTAACTTTCATACGGTGTCAAAAGCACACAAAAGACAAAGGGCAGAGAGAGTACATCGAGCCTGCACGGCGGCCGCGGCAAATCAATAAATCCGACAGCTTTATTGCGTTTACTACAATCAATAAGATACGTCATATTAAAACTATTATCAAATCATTTTATAAAACCGCTTAATAAAAGTTAGAAGCTTAAACAGTAAGTTAGAAGCTTATACGAAAATGTATATTATTTTTAGTTAGAAGCCATTCAAATCGGGTGGAAGGGATAGTTGTCAAATGGCTAAAAAAGAATGTATGAAGAATAAAGAATGAAGATATGAGTCGTGAAGTCACCTCTAGAATAGTCGTTACGATGCAGTCGTGAAAGAGAGATAGTGAGATATTCCCCCTTCATACCCACATTTGTTCATACGACTATTTAAATAATTGGGACCTCACTTTTGGGGGTTTCTTTTTCATATAATATTATACATATACATACAGAGGTGTGCCAGCCCAGAGTCTGAAATTGGATACCAGTTATGGCGATGGGCTTGCTCCCTGTCATATCATGGGACGGTAAGAAGCTCGGGAAACTGTGGGTGTAGTAGTTACACCACTGCCTGCCGTACGTGAATACGAAAGTATGTATGTAATATATACACGACGGACTTGAAAACCCAATTTTTTTATAGCAAATGTCTTTGATGTTAAATTAATGCGAATGATGGAAAATTTGCCATTTGTTTGATTTCTCATCTGAAAATCGAACGTCTGGTATTATATTCTGAATAAAAATTCAGAGGTATAAGTGACGTCTAGAAATCAGCACACTCACTGTTTGGCCGAGATGGACGTTAACTTTATTGTTTTAATTTCTAATACACTAATAATAGCCTCTATTAATGAGGTTAGGACTTAATCCGTCACACTGGCCAAAACAATTAACCAGTCATGACTCATAAGCTCGCCGGCGGTGCGTCAACACTAGCAACACTCGCCCTTCTTCCATGCTATTTTTAACTTTAATGCTATGGAAATAAAAGCTTGTATTGTACTCCCTACTTTTTTTTTATATCCTTCTAGACACGAGTGATTCAGTCACGGATCATTCGGACATCGGTGTCCGGACAAAAACTGGCAATACTCACCCTTATTGACGTGCGTATTAAGCGTATTTGTAACGTTAATATTATGGAAATAAAATATATTTTGGCTTGTGTTTTACTCACTACTTATTACCTCTTTCCAAACACCAGTTCCATTTTCATCAAATAATAATGTATTTATCTCTGGCAGCATAATATAAACTATCTAAAAGTATGTTATAGCCTTGTGTCAATCTGCGGAATACGTACTTCCTCTACGAAAAAGAAAAGACTTTAAAGATTATATTATATTAGACTATATACATATAGCAGCGATAGCCTAGTTGGTTGCGGTACGGACTGTCAAGACGAAAGTCGTAGGTTCGAAACCCAACTGGCATACACCTCTGACTTTTCTAAAGTTATGTGTGTATTAAAATGTTAATTATCGCTTGCTTTAACGGTGGAGGAAAACATCGTGAGGAAACCTGCATATCTGAGAGTTTTTCGAAGGTATGAGAAGAGTCTGCCAACCCGCATTAGGCCAGCGTGGTGGACTAAGGCCTAACCCCCGCTCATTAGTAGAGGAGGCCCGTGCCCAGCAGTGGGACAATGTTTAATACAGGGCTAGTATTATTATATACATATACGTTCGATATTATAGATTCTATTGTACTTTACCTTGTAAGCTACGATAGCGGATTACTGCACTTTAATACTTCCCTTTATATGAAATTAATCTTATGAAAACAACATGTTATAAAATAATAGATCATTGAAGATTGCGCTTGAATAATCTCCTCTCGACCCACAATAATCCCTTTCCAAGAGCGCCCCATTGAAAATATTAATTAATTAGCACGTAGCGTATTTGTGAGCGGAAGACTGGCAGTACAATGTCGATATGCAATGTTTCGGTTTAATGTAATACCTTCGACTGTTGCAGGGTTGTCGAAAGACCGCGAAATAATTTGCAATTGTTCATTGGGTATTTTAATTTTAAGAATTATTAAATCTTTAGAAATTGTGCCGACGGCAAAAATATCTAATCGATATTTAATTTGATACTTTTGTAATTTGTCTGGAAGAGTGGGTAGAGGGCGCCCTAGGAGAACGTTTACGAATCAGATAAACGATCTTCTCCTAAAAGGGCAAATCAGAAGTACCTCCAACCGTCGTAAATGTATGAGAAGATGTATGAATGTAGAAGAGGCGAAAGAAGTGTGTCCGACGGTTGATGTCAGGATCGTACTTGTGGCACTCAATAGTCTCTGCCTACCCCCATGGGATACGGGCGTGAGTGTATATGTATGTATGTACTTTTGTCATCAAAACGATGTATGTTTAGTGGAGGTATCGCGTACGGGCATTTTAGAAGACAGAATACGGAAAACAGAAATTATTTTTGTAAATATTATAAAGAAGTATATTTTTTAAGTGGTAAAATTCCTGCGTACCGTGTTTTAAACAGCAGCAGGGAAAGTGATACATTTATTGAATGAGATATTTTTTTGTGTATAGTAATTTAATACATACATATACACTCACGCCTGTGATCCCCGAAGGGGTAGGCAAAGGTGTAACCAGTACACCCACTTTTCACCGAATTTCGGTCCCATAATGTGATAGGGGGCGAGCCTATCGCCACACCGGGCACCATTCCAGACTCCGGGTTAATACTGAGTATTTCTAGGTAGAAAAACCCAATATCACTTTACCCGACCCGGGGATCGAACTCGAGACCTCAGCACAGCAGTCGTAACGCATGCGCAATTACAACTGCGCCACCGAGGCAGTCATAATAATTTAAGTTTTTTTTTTATTTATTTTTTTATTTTTTTTATTCTGGCACGGCAAAGTGACCACACTGCACCTGATGGTAAGCGCAGTGCCGTCCAGATAGAGTATCAAGTAGCGAGAGACAGTCTATCCCCCGCTACTCAACACAATCATGCCGGCCTGCTGTTTAGCTTCTTCACATTACGCCTAAAGGACCCAGGATAATAGGAAGGAGGGAACACGGTAGCTGGCAAACTGTTCCACAGCTTCATGGTGCGGCAAAAATACGAATTTGCGAACCTCTTGGTTCAGGCCGGGGTAGTAGACACCACGAAGCTGTGGCTCCGCAAGCCAGTAAATGTAAGTGGACTAAATTTATTGAAAAATCCCTAGAATTGTCAATAGCTACGCTATTTTCCGTCATTATTGTGAAAACTTTGTGAAGAGTATTTGATTTACTTTAAATTATTTTAGTGTTTGAAATAACATTAATTTTATGGATTATATTGCGGTTTATTCGAGTGCTCCGTGGCGCAGTTGGCGACTAGCCGGCTGTGAAACGAGAGGCCGTGGATTCGATTCTCACACCAGGACAAATGTTTATGTGACAGACCGATATTTGTGTCCGGGGTCTGGGTGTTGTGAGACCGAAAGTCTCTCGTAGTCCCTGATACCCACAACACAAGACTCGTATCTTAGTGTGGGGTCGGGGCTATGTGTGTAACTGATGGGTATTTATTATTATTATTATTTAACCCGACGTTTCTAAGGGTTTTAGCGCCTAGTGTACGGACCATAGCAAAAACGCACCTTGATACATGCTTGTCATATAATATACTAGCTGTTGCTCGCGGCACCGCCCGCGTGGAGGTCATGTTTGGGAGAAAAAGTATACAATACAAAATACCAATATTCATGCGTTTAACTTAAAAATGACGGATTTTCATACAAACTTTCATTCCCTATTTTACCCCCTTAGAGGTGGTATTTCCAAAAACCCTTCCTTAGTGGATGCCTACGTGATAAAAGAGCTAGTCTCTCGTAGTTCCTCATACCTATGACACATGACTGGTATCAGGACTAAATTAATATTGAGTTTTATGTATTATTTTATAATAATTCAGTTTATAATATTAATCTGTTCAGTTCAGTATTATCACCGCAAAGCCGCAAATACAATATGAAGTTTCGTATCGATAGATATCGGTTTAGTATCGATTACAATTCATAATATAGTTATTTTGTTTCCTAAGTATTTCTATTCAGTTATTTTTATTTTTTATAGTATAGTCCGACAAACGAGCCAGTGGCAAACTTGATGTTAAGTGATCTCCACCGCCCATGAACATCCACAATACCGAAAGTGTCATGTATGCGCTGTCGGCCTTAAAGGACAGGAATAGGGATTAGGGAAGGGAAGGGGGAATGTGGTCCTCCGGATATCTCACTTACCATACGAAACGCGACAGTAAACTGTCACTTTACGTTGGTTTTCTGCGAGATAGTGGTACTACCCCGGTCGAGCCGGCCCATTCATGCTGTAGACAAATATGTCTACAGCGTGGCTCTACCACTTCCAGAATTTTACGTTTATGTTTGTTACGTTAGATTCTTTTATTATGTAATACTAGCTGTTGCTCGCGACTCCGCCCGCGTGGGGGTCATGTTTGGGAGAAAAAGTATACAATATAACATACCAATTTTCATGCGTTTAACTTAAAAAATGACGGATTTTCATACAAACTTTCATCCCCTATTTTACCCCCTTAGGGGTGATATTTCCAAAAACCCTTCCTTAGTGGATGCCTACGTCATAAAAGGTACCTAATGTCAAAATTTCAATTCTCTAACTCCAGCCGTTTTGGCTGTGCGTTGATCGATCAGTCAGTTCTTCTTTTATATATACAGATTATTTAATTGTAATCCAAATGCTGTTACAAAGTTTTAATTGGTGAGTAGACTAGTCCTTAGCTTGTACAAGTTTGATTAAGCATGTTTGGTCTATTAACTGTTGGTGTGTCATTTAGTAAATAAATAAGTACTTGAATTTCACAAATTCCATCCGATTGCCATAATTTTAGATTATTTGGTGGATCTCAGCCCATCGGTTCCATCTCTCCTGAGTAGTTTAACACTGGATCGTTAGTCCAAGATACTCAATGCTACAAGGTAGGGAGATAGGTGAAATGTCATCTCCGTGAAAAAAATTATAAACATACTTTAGGTTAAAACACCGTAGCCTATTAGTTATAACACTGTTAGTAACAGAGTCATCTATGATTCGTAACTCAAAACTTTTGAGCATTGATTGATTTATTACTTCTGTTAATGTCCGTAAGATGTCGCTTGACGCCATTATTGTTTTATTTCGCATTCACATATAAATTGTGCTCACTCATGTACAAATTGAAAATTCAAAACAATAATCTATTATAGTGCAACAATTTTTTTTATTCGATAGTCCGACAAACGAGCGAATGGGTCACCTGAAGTTAAGTGATCTCCACCGCCCATGAACATCCACAATACCGAAAGTGTCATGTATGCGTTGTCGGCCTTAAAGGACAGGAATAAGGGTTAGGGAAGGATTAGGATAAGGGAAGGGGGAATCTGGGCCTACGGATATCTCACTTACCATACGAAACGCGATAGTAAACTGTCATTTTACGTTGGTACTACCCTGGTCGAGCCGGCCTATTCATGCTGTAGAAAAATATGTCTACAGCGTGGCTCTACCACTTCTAAAACTGAAAAATAAAGATGATGATTTTTCTTATTCTATTATAATACAATTTAGTGTTACATGGCAACGCCAAAGGGTTTTTGACATTTGCAGCCCTAGACTAGATCAAGCCCTTTACGATTCTATTGCTCGCCACCCCTTAGCAACCCCCTATATAGTTTCAATGTCAAGTTATTAATTCTCGCCCCTCATTTTAATGACCATAACAAACCAGACCTGCCGGTCTACTCTTGATCACAATTCCGATCGATCGGTATTGGATTTGTGAGATTTCGTATTCTGAGTGCGATCCTAGCGCCATATTATTTCAATATTGTATAACCATTCATATGATAATCTTAATTCCAATTACTGCATAGTAATGTCTACACAATATTGAAATAATATGGCGCTCAAGAGTACGAAATCTCTCAAATCCAATGCCGATTGATCGGAATTGTTTTCAAGAGTAGACTGGCAGATCACATGTCAGTGATATTTGTTTGCATTAAACAGGTGTTAGCAGACACGCAAGAGAATATCTGCAGTTAGTGACGCGACTTAACTGGATAGTCAACAGACATGCAATTTGCGCGTCCTGCAATGCTAAACAAGGCTCCGATTCTAATTAATTCAAGTGGAAAGTTTGGTGACACTAAACGTATTAGCGAAAGAATTTTATAATTCCGAACAAAAATAAGTAAATCGGACTCCATTCAAATCTGCTGGAAGGGGTACTTGTCTTGTCAAATGACAGTAAAAAGATGCACGATATGAGCCGTGACGTCACCTTTTAGAATGTTCACTACTGTGCCGTTGTGCAAGGGAGATAGTGCAGTGTTCCCACTACTCACCCATTTTCGCCCATACCAGTATATTAAAATACTTACATATACAAGATTAGTTTTTGTATACCATAAAACCGAAACACCCAAATTAGATTTTGGAATAAAAGATCACATAAATATATGACATAATAATATCAAATCAAATCAAATATTTATTGAATCCATAAAATGTTATACATCATTTAGATTCAGTCAATTTTTTCACTCTACCGCCAGTTCGGAATGCAGTCTCGCTAGAGAAGAACGGGCAAGAAACTATAGCGTTGCTCTTTTCACACCGGTTAACAATATTTGGTTATATAATTATAATCATAGGTCATATAATATAAACGATATAAGTTTAATTACCTTAGATTAGAGCAGCTCAATGTATGTTAAGTTGCCTTATTGAAATATTGTAAAATAGAACTCATTACAAGACCTAGTGCCACACATGACCGTCGTGATAGTGATAAAAATCTCGATTTCTTAAAGCAGTCGGTCCTTACTGAAACAGTCTGAGCGGACCAGTCCGCACGAGCCGCACCCGATCACGAGTAGTGACGCATGTGTCAGCCATCGGCCTCCTCAACCATGTTACAGGGAAGAGACTGACCTGGCCGCCGCAGCAAGCACAGACACTTTAGCGAGCATGACATACCCAGACTGAATACAACAATTGAAATACTAGACACAAAATATCAAGTAAAGTCATGTATGTAGTCATGTAATAATAAGGAAAACTCACGCGGTGACATGGAACAATAATGTATTCCGTTTATTGAACAATGCATGTGCATACGCGCGCCGCGTGCTGCTGTTTGTTCAAAATGTCCACCCCTTTCCTTAATACACAAGCGGGCCCGCTTACGCATATTGCGCCGCATTTTTATAAAGTAATAAACAGGTTGAAAATTTTTATATGTTTTTGGGATACGAATATAACACGTTAAAAATTAGTGCAATGGATTGTGCTACTGATTCTCAAGAAACTACTTTCGGCTTTGTAGTGTACTAAAAATAATGTTGTATATTGTAATGCGATGACCCATGGGCTCAGGTACAATGTTAAGAAAAGCGAACTTGTTATGTTTAAAGCGAGTGCCACATACTATACTGATATGGTGTCTCACTCTATGGCACTCCTTTAGCTTGGATTACAAAGTTTAAGTACCTGGGTCATTTTGTCACTGATGACCTCAAGGACAATATAGACATAGAGAGGGAACGCAGGTCGCTGGCTGTTCGATGTAACATGCTGGTTCGAAGATTTGGACGTTGTACAAATCAAGTTAAAGTAACTCTCTTTAAATCGTACTGCCAGTCTTTTTACACGTGCAGTCTTTGGACTAGTTTTACGCAGAGAGCATACAGCGATCTGCATGTCCAATATAATAACGCGTTTAGGATACTGTTGGGGCTGCCGTGGTGTTGTAGTGCATCCAATATGATTGCGGAGGCGCACACGGACGATTTTTATGCCATAATAAGGAAAAGGCCCGCTTCCATAATTGGCCGGCTGCGTACCGCCACCAACGGTCTCCTGAGCGTGTTCATAGACCGGTGGGACTCCCCTCTGCTGGGTCACTGGATAAGGATCCACATAAATTAATAGTAATAAAATAATTTAAGAATGTATAAATGTTGACTGCCTCGGTGGCGTAGTTGTAATTGCGCATGCGTTACGACTGCTGTGCTGAGGTCTCGGGTTCGATCCCCGGGTCAGGTAAAGTGATATTGGGTTTTTCTATCTAGAAATTCTCAGTATTAGCCCGTAGTCTGGAACCTGTGCCCGGTATGGCGATAGGCTCGCCCCCTATCACATTATGGGACCGAAATTCGGCGAAAAGTGGGTGTACTGGTTACACCTCTGCCTACCCCTTCGGGGATTACAGGCGTGAGTGTATATGTATGTATAATATGTATGTATGTATAAATGTTTATATACTACTAACACTAGGCATTAAGTTACCTTGTTACTAACACTATGGGCTCATGCCCGAAATAAAGAATTTGAATTTGAATTTATATAATATGTTTCCATACTGAATTATGTATTAAATTAAATACAGGAAACTAATCTACTCTAAGTATCCTCGCGATGTTATGAACGTTAAAATGAGCAATAATTAATAATAAATACACACGTATCTTTTAGAAAAGTCAGAGGTGTATGCAATTTTGGCCGGTTTCGAACATACGACTTTCGTCTTGTCAGTCCATACGCCCAACTAAGCTATCGCTGCTGGGTATTCATTGGTAGTTTATTCAGGTGAATCATTATGGTGTGCTGCTGGAGGTAAGATATGCGCCCGGATAGCGACCACCGTACACAAGGTGTAAAGCCCGGCATAGTGGCACACCCAACTATGTCGCGTTCCAAGGTCAGCCAGTGTACAGTTAGTTAGTTTTTATTTTAATGTTAAATTTTTTTTTTATAATAATACTAGCCCTGTATTAAACATTGTCCCACTGCTGGGCACGGGCCTCCTCTACTAATGAGAAGGGTTAGGCCTTAGTCCACCACGCTGGCCTAATGCGGGTTGGTAGACTTCACATACCTTGGAAATTCTTATAAGAATTCTCAGGTATGCAGGTTTTCTCACGATGTTTTCCTTCACCGTTAAATCAAGCGATAATTAAAATTTAATACACACATAACTTTAGAAAAGTCAGAGGTGTATGCCACTTGGGTTTCGAACATAAACCTTTCGTCTTGGCATTCCGTACCGCAACCAACTAGGCTATCGCTGCTATAATTAAAAAATGAATAAAATAAGTTTTATATTTGCGTAAATATAAGAAACCATTATATGTGTCTTGTATTAAGGCGAAATATTTACCTGTTATTCTTAAAAATAACAGATAAATTTGAAAGCATACTTAACGCTCATAATGCTCTTATATATGTGGAATTCAATTAAAATTACCTCCGCGGTACCACTCTTATCAATATCGATAAGATTAAACATTGGCCAATGTTTTCGGATTTGGCTATTTCGAACATCGGCGCGTGTATCGACCAACTTTATCATAAGTATAAATCATAGTTTTCAGGATTTTCGATTATTTTATCTATTTTTATAGTACAGGTCGGCAAATGCGCATTTTTTTTTATCCTGGCACGGCTAAGTGATCCCACTGCACCTGATGGTAAGCGCAGCGCCGTCTAATTAGAGTACCGAATAGCGAGGGACAATCTATCCCCCGCTACTCAACACAATCATGCCGGCTTGCTTCTTCACACTCTGCCATGGGCAAGAAGGTGAAGAAGCGGTCGAGGGTCAGAGTACTCAGAAGGCCGCAAAATGGGCAAACATCGTACCCCAACTCTAGACCCCCTACAAAGAAAAAGGAATGATGATTTCTTCCTTCCATAATCTTATTATCTTAAATACGTGAAGAACAATTTTGTGTTCCTTGACCGGTGACTTGTTCGGTGACTGTGAGAATTGGCTTATTTAAAGTTTATATGAAAGAACTAATACTTACAAATACAGTTAAATTAAATAGAACAGTAAATTGCTTACATTCAAACTTCCAAAGACAAATAGATAATAATATGCTGATGACGTTTTTGTAGATACTCGGAGCTGAGCTCTGTACGTGTGTATGACATCTAACATACTACTCCTAAACGACTGGACTGATTTGAATTATGTTTTGTGTGTATATTCCAATGGGTTCCTGGATGGTATGAAATTGGACCCGGTAGGTGGCAAACGCCATCACGGTATGTCACCAAATTTGATTTTCTGGGATTTGTAAGAGAAATGCCAAAGTTTGTGATCTTCAAAATATCATTTTTAATTTGGCGCTGCTTTTTTGGGCAGGACGACGTCTGCCGGACGCACTAGTAATTGATATATACTTTAAAAACACACCTACTATACTATTTGACAAATTGACCTAAGTAACGTTTAAATTTTATTCATGTCGGTCGTATTTCGAACAATAGTACCCATAATTTCCGGTAATTTTACTGCTATTGACGTTTCTCAAACTGCAACAATATTAGCAGCTTTCTGATTGGCACTGAATAAGCAACAAGATTTCTCTCTCACAAAGCGTAACATTGATTCGATGTTGAAGTGCGCACATTCGTTTTTATACCGGGTACATTTCAGTTCCACAGGTCCATTCCACTCCAATTAGCATTTTTATTTTCAATTTACCTTTTAACATCTTATCCTTCGATCATTTCATGTTGTTATGTCTATTGCCTGCGGCTCCGCCCGCGTTGAATCTATCTTATACTATTTACAAAAACATTTCATCTCTCACAACTCATCATCTACCTGCCCTTATCCCACACTAAGTGGGGTCGGCACAATTGGTTTTAACTCTCCACGCAGCCCTATCATGCGTCAAATCGGCATTCACCCCTTTCACGCGCATGTCCTCATTCACGCAATCCATCCACCTCTTTTTGGGTCTCTCACGACTCTTTCGTCCATCCACATTCATATTGACCACTAGTCTTGTTACATGCCTTTCATCCCTCCTCATCACGTGCCCAAACCAAGCTAACCTAGCACTCCTCATCTTTTCTACAATTGGTGCTACTTTCAGACTTCCCCTTACATACTCATCTCTCACAACTACTCCTTGCATAATACAGATATTCGTTCAAACAGGTATAACTTTTGATTGAATGCACCGATTCAAATGAAATAAAGACTTAATGTTACCTCGAGATACACTCAATGATTTTATTATTAATAATAATAATAATAAATAAACTTTATTGCAACAAAAACACAGAGTTAAGTAGAAGTTACAGAAAACATAATGTAAAGAATAAATTGCATATCTGAATTAAATTTGACGTTGTTAACAGAGGTCTCCAAACTAGGCGCTGCCTGTATCTTGGGGTACCCGAAAATGTTTATATTTATAGAGTCACACAAACAGTAGCAAAGATTATAATATTGTAGTGTTACAATATTTTAAGATAATTTTAAACATTTAAATTATGGAACTGAGTTTAACATTTATATAAACTAAAATAAATAAAAACGCATTTCACTACAAAGCGTCAACTAATCGTTCTTACACAATGTTAGTTGAAAATAAGGATAATAATAATAATATAACTAAAATAGAAAACGAGTATAAAAAATAAGAAAAATAATAATAAGTGTTTTCACTATTAGTTATTGCCCTCACCCCAGGGGGCTTGGTGCACAAAGTGTTTCATTTCGGTAGCCTAATTAATGTGAGATCAGTAGCGAGAAGCAAAAAAATATTCCAATACAGATTCTGTGTGTTTGTAGTTCAGAGTAAGCAACCATTTGGTGAGTAACTTTTTGGCTTCACGTGCTGAACAGTGTTTAACGTTGCAAACTTTGACTACAGTATTGTAAGTACGTGCTCTTATGAAAAAACCGAATCTACGTGCGAAGGAAGTGTGGATGCATGGTAAAGTAAGTTTGAATACCCTTTGTTGAAGCATTTCCTTGTATGTGTCTGTGCCGATTAGTTGTTTGTGCGTAGATAGTGTTAGTCTGAGGATGAAGAGTTGTCGGACCGTGAGTATTTGAGCTTCTTTGTAAAGGTCAGAAGTTGGATGTCTGAAAGGCCTTTTAAGCATTGTTTTTAATACCGATCTTTGCGCTCTTTCGACGTCCAATAGTGACGTTTTTGATGCACTGCCCCAGACAGTTATGCAGTAACTTAATAGCGGTTGGCTAATGGCCAGGTAAATGCGTTTTAATAAGTCTTTGCTGGCGGAGTCTCGAAGTTTTTTAAGAACGGCAGCTGTTTTTCTAATGCGTTTTGATACGTATAGTATGTGTGCTTTAAAGTTACAATTCTGATCTAACATTATACCCAGGTACTTGATGACTTTAACGCGTTCGATGCTATAGCATTTGCATTTGTCTTGGGTTTCCACAGGACAGTTGTGAGATTTGATTATTTTGTTAGTTGGGGGTTTAGAAGCAGAAGTTTTGTGAAAACAAATGTACTTAGTTTTCTTATAGTTAAGGGTTAACAAATTAGCTTCTAACCATTTTGTAATCACTGATAGACCATATTCAGCGTGATCATAAGTTTGGTCCCAGTCTTTGGCGTTAAACAGAACTATAGTATCATCTGCGTAGCAGATGATTTCTGCACCTTTTAGTTTTTGGTTGTGTATGTCGTTCATGTATATTATGAATAGTGTGGGCCCTAATATACTCCCTTGAGGGACTCCGTATTTGATAGGAAGTTGTTGACTTTTGTGTGCACCTAACTTAAATAACTGTGTTCTGCTTGATAAGTAGCTTTCAAACCATCTCAGAGCTAAGCCCCTGACACCAAAGTATTCTTGATTATTTTGTCGTATTGCAGTACATTGGACATTATGCCTTGACAGACAGACAGACCATCATTCCAAAAACAATTGTTTTGGGTTCTATATCGATAAAGTTACAATCAAAATTTTGCAAAAAAAAAATATAACGACCAAGTGCCTTTTCAGCTTTATTATAGTATAGATTGATGAGTGACTTTAGGTATTTTTAGCAGAACCTTATACCTGAGAGAAAAATTGAATGAGAAATAAAATGATTACAAACTTTGTATCGGACGTCTGAAACCTTTGTTTCAGTGTATTCAACGCTTAGGGTATTGAAAAGCGAGATATCCCCATAACCACGACCGTAGGCGATTCAATAGCCTGTTCCATAGCAGACAATGTCATGACGATACTCACTTGTATACATAGTAGTATGGAGAATAATATAAAGCAATTTGCTTCATACAAAAATAAGGATCCTTCTGTCTAAAGGATGAATATCTTCTCAAACATCAGTACCGAGATTTTGTTATACGGGAAGAAGATGTTACCGAGGTTTGGGTCCCAAAACCCGTAATTTTTACCTAAATTTGTAAGGAGAAAATCTTTTTACAGTTGACCTCTAACGCTGAAATAACTGGAATAGCGTTGTATTACTGCCGCCCGCTCCGGAGGGAGCAGAATAAGAATAAAACGGTTACATAATGGTTTCTTATGTTTACGCGAATATTATACATTGTAATAAAACGAAATTTACGGATTCTATCGCGGTTTATTTTACTTTTTTAACCCGACGTTTCGAAGGCTTTACAGCCTTCATGGTCACGGGGGAGACTGAGCTGTATGTCGTCACGAAAGTATAGTGCAATGTTTCTACCCTCCATATAGTTGATATTTAATTTTTATTTTGTTGTAGTCCGATCTACGCAGAAAGAGCTCACAATGTCTTAAAAAAGTAAAAAAAACCGCGATAGAATCCGTAAATTTCGTTTTATTACAATAAAACGGTTATTTAGGACTAGCCGGTCTTACGACCCAGCGTCTCCCTGGCCGGATGAGCCTGCCGAGTTGCTACCCCCTATGTACACCCCACCCGACACTACCAGCTAAAAGCCCGCGGTGGCCTTTTTTAGCGCTTACGGAGCGATAGCGGGGTATCCTAAAGTATACTAGAACTGCTACCGGAACCTCCCCTTATGCGGTACCACGTAGGGGCCCATCTCCATGAGGGGGCTTGTGAGACCCGTGCACCGAAAGACGCCCTCAGGGTCAACGACAGCGAACGAGACCTTACCACCCGTGCTGGCGTTCATCTCGTACGATACTCCGAAATTAGGGGTGCATCGATACGGGCTGAAATCCCCCCGCTGCGCGCCCGCGACCGCCGATATTGAATCGATTATGATACTGGACAACTTGACCCGAGCTGGTGTATTTCGGCAAAATTCTATAATTCGAAATTGAATACATGATGCAGTTTCTGTTACACGAAACCAATTTCGAATTGAGCCCGACCTCATTCAATCAGAAACAAATATTAATTTCAATGGAAATAGCTAACGCACAAACTAAAATACACATTATGATTTTGACACATGCATTATCTGAACTCAAGCGGCGAGTGAAATGGTATTATTCAATTCAGATAATCTTTTTTGTGTTAAATAATACAAGAGGCAAGTTGTACATCGTTTTGGAAAGACCGGCTCGACTGGGTTGCATTCTTTTAAAATAGGCCTGAATTATAGTTTGCTGTTGTTTTTCGTATAGAGAATGAACTTGGCATAAGGTCAAACGACTGCTTCTTCATTCAATTACCGGTTCTCCTCATCAAATCGGGTATGCGGCATCATCATGGGCATAGTTTTCTTCTTTAAACTTAAAATCTATTCTGCTATTTTAGGATGACTCGCAATAGTCTCTCTGAAAAAAAAGAAGCTACGATCCTGACACAGTTCTTTCACCTCTTCTAAAATGATACATTTTCTCATACATTTTTGACGGTTGGAGGTGCTCCTGATTTGCCCTTTTAGGAGAAGATAATTTATTTGATTGGTATAAGTTCTCCTCGGGCGCCTTCTACCCACTCTTTCACATTCGCACGATAAATACTTTTCGTAAATCGCCGTTCATCCATCCTCTAGCACCATCTCAGCAATTTAGGCATAACCATAGACACTAAACTAAAATTTACCATTCACATTGATAAAGTACTAAATCCCGCGAACAAGTCACTTGGTTTTATCCTCAGAAACGGAAAAGCTTTCAAAAATGTATCTACAACATTGATGTTATACAATAGCTACGTTAGGAGTAAGTTGGATTACTGCAGCGCTGTCTGGTCAATACAAAGTTCATGGTAACAGAATAGAAAAAGGCAAAAAAAAACTGATCTAACATACCGATTTAGACCACCTGCTCATATCAAGTCGTACGGAGATAAACTGCAACATTATAAGTTACAGTATTTAAGCGACAGAAGAGATTTTTTAAACTTAATCCTCCTCCATAAAATTATGAATGGCGTAATAGATGCACCATCTTTACTGAATAGTTTAGTTTAGGCCTTACGTAGACCACCACGTAAGGCCAGTCCCTTGTTTCATGTTCGGTTCAATAGAACAAATACTGGGAAACAAGCACCTGTTCCTCGCCTGTCTGGTCTGTACACCCCGTACAACCACACAGTCAGCGTCTGTAATGACGTCGACATCTTTGGTGATGATCTGTCACTATTCAGACGTAAGTTATTGAATGGTACTGGTAATGCTGAACGGAATTTTTTTCTAAACTTCTAAAATTTTTTTTCGTAAAACTAAACATAATTATTATATCTGTTAAGTTATATTTAAAAAAAAATATATTGTTGTTAATATTAAGTAATATTGCTTTAGAATGTTTTGTGGCTCATGCTGTGATTGCTTGTAACCAGAGTTGCAATTACAAAAGAGACTATTATTGTATTCATAAATAGATTTTAAGTTATATTGTAAACTCCGTAAGCAAGCCTAAAAGAATAAAATAAAATAAAATTTATTTCCATATTCTATGATCCTGGGTCCTTTAGGCGTAGTGTGAAGAAGCTAAACAGCAGGCCGGCATGATTGTGTTGAGTAGCGAGGGATAAACTGTCTCTCGCTACTTGATACTCTATCTGGACGGCACTGCGCTTACCATCAGGTGCAGTGCGGTCACTTTGCCGCGCCAGAATAAAAAAAATATTAGTCACTACATATTCTTTCTTACACAATACAATCTAGTTCAATAAATAACCTATTTCATGGGTTTTACATACCTACATACTTATTTTTTGTTAAAATGCATCAAATTTAATTATATTTCTCTATTTCGCAGAAAAATCGAAATAAAAAATAAATTTTATTTTCACATTTATAGTTAATTTAGAGCCTTTAATAACAATGCTATTACTTTACATTTATTTGGGTCTAATCTGGGTACTCCGAGTTAGTCACGTCACGTTCTATTGTCTCACTCATTACGCCCGGTATTGCTAATGTACGAACATAGCGCGATATTCGGATTGATTCCGTTTGTATTGAATTGTAAAAAAATACCATATCGATGCAACTAATTGATTTTCTGAATCAATAAACAGGTTATCAAAAAACGAACTGTAACTGTATTTTTCAGAAATAAGATAATATAATGGATATTTATTTAAAAGCTGATAGGTAACAAGCTCATTCTTCGATTATTAGGATTCACTATTTCTTACCCGCTGCCGCCCAATTAGAGTATCAAGTAGCGAGAGACAATCTATCCCCCTCTACTCAACACATCATGTCAGTGTGCTTTTTCACGCAACGCCATGGGCAACATAATGAATTGGTCGAGGGTCTAGTGTCACAGTATACAGAAGGCCGCAAAACGGCCAAACATCCTACCCCAACTCCGACAAAATCGGATGTACACTGGCTAATCTTGCGTATGCCACTATGGCGGGTTTTTCACCCTGTGTACGGTGGTCACTATCCGGGCGGAAATGAATATCCTACCACCAGCAACATTTCTCAACACAACATTAAAGTAAGTAATGCTAATCATTGCTGCCCCTTAGCATTATAGAAAAATAATGCCCCAAAAAGTAGCCAACAAAATAATAAAATTCAATATTGAAACTCTTAATACATTTTACTGTAAAACTCTATCCAGCCCATTCATATCGTACAAAACTAAATAAACGGCTGCTCTACCACTTCAAAATGGGTTACTATTTTAATGATATCCAGATCCAGATTAAATTATGATGTCAAATAGACTTTGTTTCTAAGCTTATTAACCTAGTCATAGATACGCGTAACAATTATTATATGAACACATATTAAAATTACCCATAACAAAAATTTACGACCCAAAATCCTCTTTAAAAGATACGCTAAACCACAATACATAGCAACAATACTTAATTAATGGATTACAGAGGCGTAAAACGCACCTTTAATTATCAAAGTGTCGCTTCACTAATGCGTAGAATTGCACATAATATGTGGCAACATTGAAAAACTACTACTAAATAGTGGTGTGAAAACATTCAATGGAATATAGGCGCGTATGGTGGTGTCGATAAATAACCTAAAAACCCGCGACAGACTTTGTTACGCGAAATAAGTGTTTAAACAGTATATCAGTGAAAATTGTGGTGTGGGTGTACATCAGAGTAAGGTAAGCGGGAACGGTCAATGTTTGGCAACTGATGTTTTGTCTCGAAATAACTGAAAAGTGCGCGTTCAGTTATCGAATGTTTAATAAATATCTGTAATGATACATATGGAAGGTTGGCGGGCCGTCTGATTTAAGCGACATTTTTGAAAAGTTACAGGAGAGAGGTTTAAAGTATTTTTGTTTTTCCGAAAAAAATACTATTAAGTAGATTTTAGTACAATTAATAATTTTCTTGTGTAAGCACGTACTGCATCTTTATATATTATTTTCATGCATTTATGGATATCATTTACATAAATAAATGAGAACTCATTTATTTATGTATATGATAAAAAATTGGAAAAAGCGATGAAATTGGAAACTGGCACGACAATCTGACCACACTGCACCTGATGGTAAGCGCAGTGCCGTCAAGTTATAGTATCAAGTAGCGAGAAACAATCTATCTCTCATTACTCAACACGATCATGCCGGCTTGTTGTGTAGCTTCACACACTACGGCATGAGGCAAGGAGGTGAAGAAGCGGTTGAGAGTCTAGTGTCAGAGTACTCAAAAGGCGGCCAAACATCGTACCCCAACTATAGACCCCCGACAAAAACCGGATGTACACTGGCTAACCCCGGAACGCGACACTTGCGTGAGCCACTGCGGTGGGTTTTACACCCCGTGTACAGTGGTCGCAATCCAGGCGGATATGAATATCCTACCACCAGCCAAGTTAGTTAGTTTAGGTTTATTACGCAATTTAGGTAATTGCTATTGTTGTTCAAATATTAAATTCTATAATGGCTATCCTAACAAGGTCATTCTTATCACCGACATAGATAAAACGTTTCAACGAAAGCTATCAGCGATATCAGATATAAGCAACGCAATGTACAGGAACTAGTCAATAAAGTACATTCTAGGGATATGATAAGTGAAAATAAAACACCAAATAATCAACTCAGAAGGAGCGATATCTTAGGTAGGTACGGAGAGGTGGGTTCAAAACTAGCACGAATGGCATACAGTTGACTTTTCTAAAGTTACGACTTTGTTCATTGTTAATTATCCCTTGCTTCAACATTGAAGCAAAATATAGTTTCTTTTTTGTTTTTAATAGTTAGTAATGAAGTTTATAAAAAAATCAAGATAATTTATATGAAATAAGTGTAGTTTTCTGCTTATTTCATAAAAAAATATACATTGTTATATCTCTAATCTTGTATTTTTCCATTTTTCAATCCGAAATTCTCAGTGTATTTTTCATGAATTTTAAAAACAGAGAGTAATATCTAATTTTTATTTTAAAGGTTTGCAACATTATAATATATAAATAGTTGAACATTTATTTAATACCGTTAGAATTAAAGCTGAAAATGAACTTTTTCGCTTTTCCTGAAAAAAAAAGGTTTTTCGAGATGTTACCCTATTTTATCGGAGGTGCGACATGATAGAAAAAGATAGGCAGTCATTGGGAGTACCGACAGAAATTAAAATAATACTAAATACGTAGGAATTATAAACTAAATTACTGCTGTCGCGTATATTGTCAAATATGAATAATTAATATCTAATGGGTGTGTTCCAAAATGTGCATATACTTTGAAAAGGAATCAACTATAGAAGAATTTATATGACGTAAGGCGTTCAGTGATAAAAGGTGAATTATACAGACAACTTTTGAAATCGTAATATTTTACGGAAATATTAACGAGGAGGTAAACTACGCAGATGATGATTTTTTTTAAAGTATTACTTGCGATATTGCTTTAAAGCGCCTCAGCAGAAGAAATCAAGAAAGAAGCGGAGAGCGAGACAATTCAGTTTTGTTTTAAAGGGTCACGGTTACCCCCATATTTATACAAGATCTGAGCCAAAGTATATCCATACACTTGTCCTGTAACTCAATGCTCTGGATGCTGGACACGCTAAGAAAACATGTCCTTCTACAAAAACTAGATGTTTAAAATATGGAAAACGTCATAAAAGACTGTAACGCTATAACAGACTTTAAATACATAAGCTGTGGAGACAGCTATAACGCCTTATATAAATCATATCCGTCTAATTAAAAGAATAAGACAAATTAAATGCAATTTAAACCCTTTAAACAACTTCACTCGTAAAGCGTACTGGATACCAGAGTTGTCGAAAGCTTACTGCTTTAAATTTCTAAATGGAGAAAAGCTCTTGACGTATTCAGGCGTAATCCGATTCCGGTTAATTTTACTATTTAGCAAAAAGGGATACGAGACTCTCAAAAGCTTCTACGTAAAGCTAAACAGAATCATGGCAAAAGTTTTGCTCTGGAATAAATATTATTACCAACTCTAATGAAATGTGGCAACAGAAATGTTGTATGTAAGTCTTATACACATATATGTATTCGTATATGATAAACACTTTCTATACTTCCTTTTCTTATTATATACACCTGCCTTGATTATTTTCTGCACCATCCAAAGGTTGACTGGTAGAGATTGCCTTAGGCATTAAGTCCGCCTGTACATATATTGTATAAAGTGTAATAAATAAAAAAAAACAGAAATGTTATATAGATAGATTTGGTTGTGAAGAGCTTTTATGTAAACTTGCTTCTATGTATGTTATCTTGATCTCTTGAAATGTATAGAAACCATTAATAAATATATTGGGTTTGAATTTTATATTATATACACTGATGGTTCTAAAGAGGATCTACATACTGGTGCAGCCTTATGTGAAATTTATTTATGTATAGGATCATCAATATGTATCGATAATCGTAATGTACATTAATAAATAGATAATAATTATTAGATCTAAATTTCATTACAATTACTAATGAAATGGAAACCTGCATACCTGAGACATCATACATTTTTTGAAGGTATGAAGTCTACTTCTAAACCGTGTTAATCCGGCGTGGTTGACTAAAGCTTAACCCCGCTGTAACAAAAGCCCATTCGCAGCTGCGGGTATAAGAATTATAAGAACATTTAACAAGGCGTAAATAATACGAACTTTTGGTGCGTTCTTATTCACTTTTGCATGCTTGCAGAAATATACAATTTTTAAACTGCCTAAGTGGCGCAGTTATTGCGCATGCGTTAAAACTGCTGTGCTGAGGTCTCCAGTTCGATCCCCGGGTCGGGTAAACTTATATTGGGTGTTTCTATTTAGAAATACTTAGTGTCAGCCCGGAGTCTGGAATGGTATGGCGATAGGCCAGCCCCCTATCACATAGGCCGTAATAAATTCGCCAAAAAGTGAGTTACTGGTTACACCTCTGCCTACCTGGGAGTGTGTATGTATTTATTATTAGGGTATTTACTATTATTAGAAATACCGAAGGTATAACGGAGGTATTTAGGAGACTACTTGGGGGTAGTTAATAATGACAACCAAAGTGGGAGTAGTAAATGTTTAATATAAAACAGAGTGCCTTCCGCGCTCCGGTGTTCAGTTGGTTCAGTTCAGTTGAGTGGAAGACGAGACGATAGCCAGTATATTCGTGGTCCGGTGTAGTAAGTTTAAATGGTAATCAGTTCAATGGCGTTGTTCAGTTTAAAAGGGTAATGCTGGTAGATTAATTATAAAGAGAAGCCTTAAGTGATTCTTGACATGCGTGTGTGTATAATATTAAGATGTGTAACAGTGTCGTGTAAATCAATTAATAAATATTGTATTTGTGCCTTTTAAATATCCATATTGGATAATTTTGTTGATGTTCCTAACAGTATGTGTTTTACATGATAGTCCAGAAATCAAGGAAACCAATGATCATCACCTATTAATAAACCAATCGCAACATGTATTATATATAATCGAATACACACGATTAGAAATAATAAGTCTTATCTTTCTACATTTAATCGATAAGAATTTATTATACTTATTATTTGGGTTAAACTAAGTGCCTTGATAAAGATAAGATATTGATTGCGAATGTGCAGTGCCGGATTCAACCTTACCGCCGCCCATGGGCACAGTAAATAGTGCCGCACCATTATAGAAATAGATTTTTTTTATTTAATACAAAATAAATAACAGTAAATAAGTAATGGTTTCTTATGTTTACGCGAATATTATACATTGTAATAAAATGAAATTTACGGATTCTATCGCGGTTTATTTTACTTTTTTAACCCGACGTTTCAATAAAAAAAAAATTAACTATATGGAAGGTAGAAAAATTGCACTATACTTTCGTGACGAGATACAACTCAGTCTCCCCCGTGACCATGAAGGCTGTAAAGCTTTCGAAACGTCGGGTTAAAAAAGTAAAATAAACCGCGATATAATCCGTAAATTTCGTTTTATTACAGCAAATAAGTAAACAGCTTAAATTATACACTTCGCAAAAAAGGCATAACAAATACTTATAAATGTTTTTAATTAGTCGAAAAATATACTAGACAATTTCATTTGTTTGTTAATTTTTTTTAAATAAAAATTGCATTAAATATGATCACTCCGGCTACTATTGCTTTGTGACTTTCTATCGTTAATCAGAGTGATAAATAACTTCAAATTCATTCTTACTTATCGTCGATAAAATCAAAAAAGTAAGCCAACGTTGCTTCTGCATTTCTATTTATAACAGAAATTCCGCTAACAATAACATACATACAATTTTGCGGAGAGGCGTCAAACGAACAATGTGCGCAGAAGGCGGAAGGCTGGTTGTTAAAAAGTAACTTTTAACAAGCCAGAGGATATATTAATCCTAGATGCGTTGTCTAAGGATTTTGTTGTCAATAATGATACTGTACTAATGAAGTTATTGTGTTTTACAATAAAAATATGTCACGATGTTTTCTGAAAACTCGGACATGGTGCATATTTTGGTGACGCAAAATACATATATTTATTTATTTACATTTATATTATACATTTTGCGTATTGAACATTTTGCATATTATCAATTTGGATATTGTACATTTTGCATATTTTACTTTTTGCTTATTGCACATTTTGCATTTTATACATTTTGCATTTTATACATTTTGCATATTATACATTTTGCATATTGTACATTTTGCATATTGTACATTTTGCGTATTGAACATTTTGCATATTGTACATTTTACATATTGCACATTTTGCGTATTGAACATTTTGCATATTGTACATTTCACATATTGCACATTTTGTATATTATACATTTTGCGTATTGCACATTTTGCATTTTGCGTAATGCACATTTTGGGTATTGCACATTATACATTGTGCATAATGCACATTTTGCATATTGTACATTTTGCATATTGTACATTTTGCATATTGTACATTTTGCGTATTGTACATTTTACATATTGCACATTTTGCGTATTGAACATTTTGCATATTGTACATTTCACATATTGCACATTTTGCATATTATACATTTTGCGTATTGCACATTTTGCATATTATAAATTTGGATATTATACATTGTGCGTATTGAACATTTTGCGTATTGCACATTTTGGGTATTGCACATTTTGCATATTATACATTGTGCGTACTGAACATTTTGCATTTTGTACATTTTGCGTATTGCACATTTTGGGTATTGCACATTATACATTTTGCGTAATGCACATTTTGGGTATTGCACATTATACATTTTGCGTAATGCACATTTTGCATATTGTACATTTAGCGTATTATACATTTTGCATATTGTACATTTAGCGTATTGTACATTTTGCGTATTGTACATTTAGCGTGTGGTGTTCATTTTGCTCTGAAGGGGAAAATTTACTGCGCTGGGCTGGTGCCGAGTGCCCAGTATATATGGTATTATTATTGAGGAGTTTTGTGCATACATTGCTATGTATTTGTGTGGTTCTTGTATATATGAATTATCCTTGTAGGTATACATATATTTTCACTACTCTCACGAGGGCCATGTACGGGAATAGGCTTTTTAATAAGCGTTATTTACACTATATTAACTAAGGCAATTTAATTAACATACATTGAGCTGTTCTAATTTAATGTAACTGCCTCGGTGGCGTAGTTTTTTTAAAAAAAATAAGTAAATACACCCAACAGCCACACACATAGTTCTGACCCCACTCTAGGTGAAACCTGTTTCGTGGGTATCAAGAACTACGAAGGGCTACGGTTCTACAACACCCAGACCCGAAACAAATATCTGTCTGTCACACAAACATTTGTCTCGGTGCGGGAACCGAACCCACGGCCTCTGGTTTCACAGCTGGCTACTCGCCCGCTGCGCCACAGAGGCTGTATGTCGTAGTTGTCATTGCGCATGCTTTACGACTGCTGTACCGAGGTCTCGAGTTCGATCCCCGGGGGTTGGGTGAAGCAAGTGAAGATCACGAGTAGATATTGGATTTTTCTATCTAGAAATTCTCGGTACTATCCTGGAATCTGGAACCTGTGCCCGATATCGCGATAGACTCGCATTATGGGACCGATAATTCGTCGAAAAGTGGGTGTAATGGTTACGCCTTTGCCTACCCCATCGGGGATTACGGGCGTGAGTATATATGAGTGTATATTTATAAATTTCGTGGAGCAAATATTAAGTCGACTTAGCAAAATTGTCTATGGCATTCGTATTTAACAAAGTTTGCTACTTAAATTTCCTTTCTATTGTCGTTATTTTAACGTACAAATAATATAAAGCATATTTAAAACCATCCTAGAGGTGTGAACAGTATTAAATTCCCGGTCGCACCTGTGCTTTATATAAGCGGTAGAGCTGACCAGGCGTGAAAAACACCGCACCCTGTTCAAGATCCCTACTCTGCGTAAAATGGCGGATATTACACGTTCGCTGTGACTCCTAGGATTAGGATCAACGGATATCCATACCTTAGACACCAAGGTCATTCTGCATTGAGAGTGGAACACCCTGAATAACGTGCATTTCTTGCACGAGAATTGGAAGATCTTTGTTTTCTTGGCATCAAACTCATCCCGGTTCCTGATACCCCATGATGAAATGAGATCCAAGACCAGGTTGAGCTTAATCAAGATCCACGCATTTCCTCTCAATATCCGAATTGGCTATTTTCGTATGAGTAAACTGTTATTATTACCCCTTCAATCCCCCCCCCCTTATTATCTTGCATATCCTAGACACCCTTCTTAAGTCCCCTATGAGTCCACATAATAACAAATTAAATAGTGTTTACACATCAAAGATCTCCCCGTGATTTAAGTGTGAGTTACGAAGAAAAAGGGATGCCACTTAAACAAATTACTTTGTGGGTGTACTTGCGTAGTGAGTTTGACAATTATTAAATTGTTTTCTGAATAGTTAATATAATAAATACACACAACAGTCACACACATAGTTCTGACCCCACACTAGGTTAAACTTGTATCATGGGTATCAAGAACTACGAGGGACTACGGTCCCGCAACACCCAGACCCGAAACAAATATTTATCTTTCACACAAATATTTGTCTTAGTGCGGGAATCGAACCCACTGCCTCTCGTTTCACAGGCGGTTACACACCCGCTGCGCCACGGAGGCTGTAATTATTAAAACTTATAAATGTTTTCGTGAACATAAATAAGTATAGTGTTTGTATGTGGATGTCAACGTTCGAATTGTCAATGTCATTGATGTATGTACACCCTTAACGCCATCTGTGACTTTAATTTAATGCATTTTGTCCAATGACGAATAAACCTAATAATTTCTTTCTTCATTTATTTTGTCATTTACATTTGACGAAACCATATTAAATACTAGATGTTGCTCGCGGCTCCGCCCGCATGGTAGTTATTTTTGGAAGAAAAGGTATACAATTCATGGAGGCATCTTAAGCTATTACACCTTTCTATATTTTCCTATCCCTTAGGAAGCGTGCATTTTTCCGGGATAAAAAGTCTATGTCATTTTATGATCCCTAAACTGCTACTATACAAAAAACACGTCGATCCCTTGCTCTGTGAATAACTAAACTGGAACCACGGGAACTGTAATTTTTTTCGGGATAAAAAGTAGCCTATGTGCTATTTCTGACTATAATCTACCTCTGTGCCAAATTTCAACCAGATCCGTCCAACCGTTCTGGCGTGATTGAGTAACAAACATCCATCCATCCAAACATTCGCATTTATAATATTAGTAGGATAACGCATCATTCTTAATAAACATTAATTTCGATAAGAAATAAAATAATAACGCACCTGTATATTATGACCGAATAAAAATGTATCCGAACATTTCCAAGAAGTAGCGAATATTTTCTTTATTTATAACGTTTGTACCTTGAAAGTTTTTAAGCCGATTTCGATTGTTTATGTAGATTTTATTTTGTATTTGAATTTTTTTACTTAAGGCTGTATTGATTACCGATGACCTTGATGAATTGAGCTTAACCGCCCCATACTAAAGTCAGCTTAGGTTTTGAGGCCAGATGCATCATTTCGAGAAATCATTTATTTACGAAGATGAGACTTTAGCTAGATATTGGTTTTAAGGTGTCGCAATATCTTTTTTATTGGTAACTGGTATACTTTTTTTGGTATACCACGGGAATCGAATTATTAGTTTTAAAGACAAGTTACGTTGGAAAACGGTAAATAATAATAATAAATACACCAATGACTGCCTTGGTGGCGCAGTTGTAATTGCGCATGCGTTACAACCGCTGTGCTGAGGTCTCGGGTTCGAACCCCGGGTCGGGTAAAGTGATATTGGGTTTTTCTATCTAGAAATTCTCAGTATTAGCCCGGAGTCTGGAACCTGTGCCCGGTATGGCGGTAGGCTCGGCCCCTATCACATTATGGGACCGAAATTTGGCGAAAAGTGGGTGTACTGGTTACACCTCTGCCTACCCCTTCGGGGATTATAGGCGTGAGTGTATATGTATGTAAATACACCCAATAATAATAATAACAACTTGGCAACACAACGTCAAACCATTTGCACTCCAACACAATATTTATTTAAATAATATTTAAAAGTTCTGAAAACCTATAATTATTGCTGTAATTATAAAAAAATATTTATAAATTCGTCTATAGGTAAACAGTTTGTTGTGATTTGGTGTTTTTATTTTTCGGGTTAAAAAGTAGCCTTTGTGCTATTCCAAACTATAATCTATCTCAGTTCCAAATTTCAACCAGAGCCGTCCAGCCGTTGTAGCGTGATTGAGTAACACAGATAAACATTTGACAGCCTCCGTGGCACAGTTGGCGAGTAGCCGGCTGTGAAATGAGAGTCCGTCAGTTCGATTCTCACACCGGGACAAATGATTGTGTGACAGACAGATATTTGATTCCGGTTCTAGGTGTTATGAGACCGTGCGTCTCTCGTAGTCCCTGATACCCACAACACAAGACTCGTATCTTAGTGTGGGGTCGGGTCTATGTGGGTGACTGTTAGGTGTTATTTATTATTATTATTATTATATTATTTGCATTTATAATATTAGTAGGATAACAATTATATTTTGATACAACAATTGGGTCAGCACACTTCACAGAAATTTCTTGGAATTCGACTCGATTTTTACTATTTGTGCAAGGTATATCCTTAATTGGTGCTGTCTGTTTGTCTTACGTTTAAAGTTCTGTATTTATTGAACTGTAATGGGGAGCCAGCTGGGATGTTCACAGATTATGTATTGTTATGACAAACATCATAACAAAAGAATAATAAAATATAAATATCTAAACAAACAAACAAATATGGCGACCATGTTTTGTGTTGGTGAATCAGGCAGGTGTCGTATTTTTTAACGTCTCATGTTTTACAATACCGATGTTCGGAAAAAGGTAATAAGTAGGGAGTAAAAATATAAGCCAAAATTAATTTTATATCTATAATATTAACATTAATAAAAAGTACACCGACTTCAATGAAAAACAAATTATGCGTCACTATAAAATTTTAGGGTTGCCCTTGATTTTTCTGATCCCATCATCAGATCCTGACTTTGCGCCAATGGGACCACCTGCGAAGTATAAACAAAACCCTTTTAAACAAAAAAATAATTTCTTGCATCGTCCAGGTGTCTTCAAGCAATCGGGTAACATACATAAAAAAAAGTATCCGACGAATTGTTAACCTTTTTTTGAAGTCGGTTAATTAAAAAAAGCTTGATTTATGTGTGATTATCGCCTGTTTTTGTCCGAATTATACACGACTGGTAAATTAAATGTAAATAAGTTCAGGCTGAAAAGGATTTTATTTAATTCCACATCTTTATCGAAACAACAAAATGAAAATTGCGTGTAGTCCATAAGTCCAAAAAAAGTGGAGCTCGACGCTAAGCGTGACGAGCTAAAGGCCCGACCACCCGCGGTCATATCCTACAACTATGTCGGAGGAGTGTTCACGTGCGGTATTTGTGCCGCACATTCACTGCGAAGATTGGTTACATCAGTCACTTGAGATCGCACCAGCGACGTGGCTCTTAATAGTCGCAAAACAGTCGCCAAGGCCGAACACGGTCGGATATATATATATATATATATATATATATATATATATATATATATATATATATAAATAAAATAAATAAAATAAATAAAATAAATAAAATAAATAAAATAAATAAAATAAATAAAATAAAAATAAAAAAGCCTTTTATTTCTTGCGTATTTAAGTAAGTTAAGTAGTTATCACAATAATGTAAAATTGAGCTTAGTATTAAATATCGATTGTAATTAGATACATTATTCACTAAAATATGATTAAAAATATTATGATTACATTTATAAATTACAAAATAATATTTTAAAAAAGGATGTTTACAGAAGATAATTTAAATTACTATTATTATTCAATAAAATATTAAATATAATCATTAAGACTATGATTTTGTAATTCCTGTTGCATTAGTTAAAAATTGTAATGTAATTTAATATTAATTATACAAAAATAGCAATTTTGGCAATAAATACCTTTATTATTATTATCAGTTAATTATCATGCAGGCATGCAAGAACCCCTCTTATGTGAGGGTTAAGGCCTCCTCCAGACTTTTCCACTTCTCTCTATCTCTGGCCATTGTTTTCCAGTTTAAACCTGCTATTTTTATTATATCGTCTTCCCAACGAGATACTGGTCTCCCTCTCTTTCTAATACCCGAAGGGCCCTGCCATAACGTCAATCTAGAAGTCCAACGGTCGTCATCAATCCTGGCTATATGGCCTGCCCATCGCCATTTCAATTTCTGTGAGAATTCTAGTGCATCTATAACTTTTGTCCTTTCCCGTATAGTATCGTGTGGGATTTTTTGTATTTTTCTCACATTTGTGATGCTTCTCTCCATACCTCGTTGGCAGGATCTAATTTTGTTTTTCATTCGTAGTGTGTATTTCCAAGTTTGACATCCGTAGGTAATAGAGGGGAGCACGCAGGTGTCCAGAATTTTTTTCTTTAAATTTATGGGCATAGTTCCTTTTAGCATTTCTTCTAAACTCCAGAATTTTTTTCATGCGCCTGAAATTCTTCTTTCCACTTCTAGTTCGTTACTTTGTTTACCGAAGGAAATTCGTTTGCCTAGGTATATGTAACTATTCACGTATTCCAATGGTTTTTGATCAAGATACAGGGGGTATTTTTGCTGTTAGTCATCATTTTGGTTTTGTTTAAATTCATTTCCAATCCCACTTTGTAGCTCTCAGATTTCAGTGAGTGTATCATTGATTCTATCTCTCTTGCACTTTCGGATAGTAGAATGATATCGTCAGCGAATCTTAGATGGCTGATAAATGTACCGTTAATGTTTAACCCTATTCTGACCCAATTGAGTTTACTGATGACCATCTCTAGTACTGCTATAAAAAATTTTGGTGACAGTGGGTCTCCTTGCCTTACACCTCTCTTTATGAGTATCGGTGGTCCTGTCGTCTCAAGTTTCACTCTACTGCTGCAGTTGTTGTAAATATACTTTATAACTTCTATATACTTGTGTTCAACGTGTTGTGAATTTAAAGCTGTCCATATGGAAGAGTATATATATATATATATATATATAATTCTAAAACACTGCACATAATATTTCAGACACTTAACTCAAGCGTTATGCGACAATGAAATTTGGTTTTAGGATAACCAATTACTTTATTTAAGTTAAGGGTTGTCAGTTTGTGGGACTAATATTAGAAAATATACGTATAATACGGATATCTTTTTATCATTTTAAGCTTGCTGTTTACCGCAGCGATTTCTTCCTAGTGTTTTTTTTATATACCTTCAGTAATCCTTAAAATAAATTATCCCATTTCATAATAACATACCCAACTGTGACACATAGCCCAGACCCTACACTAGGTCAAACCTGTATAATCGGTATCAGGAGCTACAAGGTCACAGTACCTTTTACGGTTACGGTTACGTCCAGACCGAAACAAATATTTGATCACACAAGTCATGTATCATGTAAGCTTGCCGGCGGTGCACCAATACTGGCAACACTTGCCGTCCTGACATGCGATTATTGACTTTAATGTTATGGAAATAAAAATCATTTTGGCTTGTATTTACTTCCCTACTTCTTGCCTTTTTCCGAACACTGACTCACGGGAGGTTACGTCCAGACCAAAGCAAATATTTGATCATACAAACATCTGTAATTTCCTTTTCTATTGTATTGTCTTATACCGAGCATTATTGCCAGTGTGATCAAAGTTACAGTTTAATTTAATTTCATCATCAAGAAATGCCTGAGAACTATTGTGTTAGCCAAAAATAGCCAGTGAAATGGACTGGACGTTTGGAATTAAAAATCATATTTTAAAATTTGAAATTCTAAATATTCATTGAATCCGTGCAAAGTTATAAATTATTTAGAATCAGTAAATCTTACTACCGGCAGTAAATATTTACTCTACCTGCAGTTATACAGTTTTGCTAGAGAACGGACAAGAAACTCTAGCGTAGTCTATATAGTTCCATGCAGTATTTTCAGTCTAAGTCCGAAGCCCTGCCGATCTCGTTACTTTGTAATAAAATCAATTTTCCAAGATTTCCACAGAAATTTGTATAATGGGGTAGTTTCCTGTGTTTAATTTTGTGCATTAATCATTAATGTGAATATGATATGCAAAAGAAACTCTTGGATAATAATTAAAACTTTATCTTTTTTTGAAACAAAGAAAAACTATTTATTAGCACAGCTAACAAAACGCACATAGCACAATACAATTAATATATATACATATATATATATATACACTCACGCCTGTAATCCCCGAAGGGGTAGGCAGAGGTGTAACCAGTACACCCACTTTTCGCCGAATTTCGGTCCCATAATGTGATAGGGGGCGAGCCTATCGCCACACCGGGCACCATTCCAGACTCCGGGTTAATACTGAGTATTTCTAGGTAGAAAAACCCAATATCACTTTACCCGACCCGGGGATCGAACCCGAGACCTCAGCACAGCAATCGTAACGCATGCGCAATTACAACTGCGCCACCGAGGCAGTCAATACAATTAACAATTTTATTATAAATAAAACTAATGCTAATGGCACTTGCTTGTCGCACCTGTGACAGGTAGGTGACCACTCAGCATATTGCTGTGCTGTGGCACGTACATAGTAAATACCACAACACAGCGCTGGTTTTCAGTGATCACCTTATTATAATAGCATATAATAATTCGCTGGTGGTATGATATCATATCCGCCTAGATAGCGGCCACCGTACATAGGGTGTGAAACCAACCCGCCATAGTGGCACGCGCAAGTGTTTCGCGTTCCTGGGTCAGCCAGTGTCCATCGGGTTTTTGTCAGTTATTAGCAAATTTTCTGGATCTTTTGAGCTTAGTTAACTATTTTGTGCACTTATTTGGAATTTTAATCATCTGGTAAAACAGGGTTAATTTTTTTCTGGAAATATTTATTTGAGAAAATAAGTGCATGAAAATATGTCATAAAGGTGCAGTACGTGTTACACAAGTAATATATTAATTCTACTAAAATCCACACAATAGTTTTACTATAGTGAACTTTATTCCGAAAAACAAAAACTTTAAACCTCTCTCCTGTAACTTTTCAAAAATGTCGCTAAAATCAAATAGCCCGCCAACTAGTTTTATAAATTTATTATACTATAATATTAGTTCTAAGACATAATCATTGGATTCAGTGGAGCCCTTTTTCACGTCACTTCTTAAAATAAGGTTATTCTTGAAGCATGTCAGTTGGAAGACAGATGTACTTATTTCTCATTCAAATCAAATCAAATCGTTTATTTAGTAAATTAGGCCACTAGGGGCACTTTTTACATGTCATGTTTAAGTTTATCTACCAGTGCTTCGGAAATGCCCACTGGTCTGAGAAGAAGCACCAAGAAACTCAGTAGGTCTTTTGTATTTTGTCGTAACATACAATATTAATTCACAATACTTCTACACTTAAATTCCATACACAAATATTTAAAAAAAAACTGTTTAGGATTGATATACGTGTAAATACAAGGCATAGAGTAGTAAATGACGCTAAACAACCAGTTAATTAATTAGTTTAAACTAACAATCAATGAGCAATCCGGGCAGACCAGTCCACACGAGCAGCACCCGTTCACGAGTATGACGCGTGTGTCAGCAATCGGCCTCCTCAACCATGATACAGGGAAGTGACCGACCCGGCACACAACGCCGCCGCAAGCATAGACATTTAAGCGAGCATGACATACCATGACATTGTTCTAAGAACTGATATGTAGTACAATAAAACACACAAATTAATGAATATACTTCTTTTCAAAATAGGCTTATCGCTGTCACACGAGATGGCGATGGACTTAAACTCCATCCATCCATGCATATATGTAAAAAAAAAATACATACTGACTGAATTGAAACTGTTAAACTTAAATACGATTGTTAAGCGCATCACTAGAGAACGGCTGGACCGATGTTATTTTTTAAATGTTCTCACGAGTCCGATTCTTAGAAAATGTTTTTTCATATGAGCCCCAACCTCCTACAGTACAGACGGACGTAATCACTCCCGCGAAGCTGTGCGATAAAACATACTCTAAGGATAAAACTAACCATGCAAGACAAAACATTGCATGTATATGTGCATATTGTGCATCTATGTATAGATCCTTTGTTATTTGTGCGTCACTAACGTGCGTCATCGAAAATATCTTTTAAAAACGAACAGAAAGACCTTTATTGTATAAAACCCTTTATTATCACCGTGCTTTCATGTCATGAACGTGATCTTCAGGTAAACATTCTCATGTTTCAGTAAGTGCATTACAACAACACAATAGATATATTCCTCAAAACCATCGGACAGCTTTCATCTGATGCTAGCTCTGAACATAATGGGTTCATTTTTCAAAACCATTACACAGCTTTCAGTTATCTGATATCCAGTGTTTTTAAGGAAAAATGACAATTAACGTCAAGTTAGATTATAAAGCTGCGGGCATAGCATAAGACCCGTGATATATCTGGGGCTAGAAACCTATCTATGACAAATATCTCACATAACAAAATATTAAATAAAATAACGTCATGACATGTACACTGTCTCGGTGGCGCAGTTGTAATTGCGCATGCGTTGCGATTGCTGTGCTGAAGTCTTCGATCCCCGGGTCGGGTAAAATTATATTGGGTTTTTCTGTCTAGCGTTAGCCTGGAGTATGGAACCTGTGCCCGATATGGCGATAGGCTCACCCTCTATCACTTTATGGAACCGAAATCAGGGGAAAGTGAGTTATACCTCTGCCTTACCCCTTCGGAGATTACAGGTGTGAATGTATTTGTATACATACATATGTAGACAAAGATAACACAAGAAAGTAAAAATTACTTTTATCTATATGTTGAAAATTGGATCGACATTTTCTCATTCGCTTATGCTAGGTCTTGTGCTGTGACAAGGTGTCGTCATCCTATGATTCTATTATGTTTCCACGTATTCTTTCAACATGTTTGTTTCACCTAGCCATGTAACTCGATATAGTAGGATCCACACACGTTTTTAGAAATTACTGAGAATTGAACCTATATGTTTTTTATCCTGGCACGACAAAGTGTTGTGGACACCTGATGGTTAGTGCAGTGTCGTTTATAGTTAGGTAAAACTGTCTGTGCATGACGCAAGGCTGTGTCGGTCACTTCCCTGCTTGGTTGAGGATGCCGAATGCGTACCGTGGGAGCAAGTCGAGGCTCGCTTTTAAAAGGAATATTGAAATCTGGACTGCCATTTTTCTGAAAGTATTTGTTATTCTTGATAACATTTAATAAAATTGAGATATTGACCTGTTTTTTTAACCAGAAAACTATGAGTAAAGGACCTTCATTATCAATTGTATGAAAATGGATTTTCTTTTGGTCACAAGTTTTTGGCACCGTATGCTGAGTGGAAAGTTTTGAGTAATCTTACTGGGGTAGAACTAAAGCCATGAGTTGAACAGCCTTAGGTCTAATATTTTTAACAAATCCATCATGATCGGCTTATTATAGCGCGGTCTCTAGGCTTCCTTAATGAATAACATAACTTTAATTATAATAACCTTCATTAATAGTACCACATTACACATTACGTACCGACAACTAAATTCGAAACTCATTTAAAATGACACCTTTATTAACTAACCTCTACTATTTGTGTATTTTCATAAAAGGGTATACCAATTATACTGCCGTACCGCTAATTAAAATTGACACTCGTTTTTGAAAATAATTTTACGGACAGTTTAATGACCTGCGTTGTTTGACACTACGTCACATGTTTACTGACAACTCGATAGTGTTTTAATGGCTTTAAAATGCACAATATTTTTGGTGATTTTCCTCGCGTACATTCAAAATTACGTTTGTGACTTAACTGAAATGACAAATAATAAAACTAGCCCTGTATTGAACATTGTTCTACTGCTGGGCACAAGCCTGTTCTACTAATGAGAGGGTCGAGCCTTAATCGACCACGCTGGCCTAATGCAGGTTGGTAGATCACATACCTATGAAAATCGTCTAAGAATTCGCAGGTATGCAGGTTTCTTCACAATGTTTTCCTTTATCGTTAAATCAAGTGATAATTAACAATGAATACACACATAGCTGTAGGAAAGTCAGAGACCCATGATTTTACACATTTATTTATATAGGAAAAAGAAACCATTATTCATTGTGATAATATTAAAGGAATTATATATATCTAAAAAATATAAATGTACAACCTACGACGTTCTTCACAGAATACATAGTTATAACATTTTCAAACGTGAGAGAAAGCAAACAAGAAAAGAAAAATCTTACTTAATATAACTATACTAAAAACAATACGTGGCCCGTCTGCTCGTCTGCCTACAGAGGCAATAAAAAAAAATACAGATAGAGCATTTGGTGGGTTAAGTATGTTGTATATTATCTATTCAGTCTGGGTATGTCATGCTCGCTAAAGTGTCTGTGCTTGCTGCGGCGCCATGTGCCAGGTCGGTCTCTTCCCTGTAACATGGTTAAGGAGGCCGATGGCTGACACATGCGTCACTACTCGTGATCGGGTGCGGCTCGTGTGGACTGGTCTGCTCAGACTGTTTCAGTAAGGACTGACTGCTTTAAGAAATCGAGATTTTTATCACTATCACGACGGTCATGTGTGGCACTAGGTCTTGTAATGAGTTCTATTTCACAATATTTCAAAAAGGCAACTTAACAAACATTGAGCTGCTCTAATCTAAGGTAATTACACTTAAATCGTATATATTATATGACCTATGATTATAATTATATGACCAAATATTGTTAACCGGTGTGAAAAGAGCAACGCTAGAGTTTCTTGCCCGTTCTTCTCTAGCGAGACTGCATTCCGAACTGGCGGTAGAGTGAAAAAATTGACTGAATCTAAATGATGTATAACATTTTATGGATTCAATAAATATTTGATTTGATTCACTGAGGTTATGTATGGCGATTGGGCGATATATATTAGGATATGATTGATCACCCTTTCTGGGGATTGGCTGCATATTTTGCTCTTCCCAATATTCAGGCCCAACTCCTCATTCATCAGTATCGTATTATATTTTGACAGAGAACCGACGTAATACCATGGTATGTACCATACGTCCATGGAGATGGGCCCGTACAAGGCACCGCGCAGGGGAGGGGTTCCGGCAGCAATTTTAGCACTCCTTAAAATACACCGGGATCGCTCCGTAAGCGCCGAAGAAGGCCACCGCGGGGTTTCAGCTGGTAGTGTCGGGTGGGGTGTACATAGGGGGTAGGGACTCGGCCCAGCGGCAGCACGGATAGCTATAGATCATCCGTGCGAGAGGGATGCTGGGTCGTAAGCCCGGCTACTCCAGCATAACCGTTTTATTCCTATTCCGCTTCCCCCCGGAGCGGGCGGCAGTAATAAAATGCTTACCCGCAACAAAAAAAAAATTGTATGTACCATACGTATGGTATAACCTCAGTTCTTGTAGCTGTCGTAGTTGTCGTAGCACTATGGTGCTACGTATCAAATAGCATAGGCCCTCACCTTTGCTGGGCACACCCCACGGTACATACACAACGCTATTCACCGACACAAAACAACACTGTATGTTATTTTTTAAATTGAATGTGTGTAAAAAGTGTTGACCAAATAAACTTTATTTTCTTTTTATTGTTCTTCTTTTGTTTTTTTTCTTGTTCTTTTTCGTTTTTTTCTTGTTTCTTTTTCTTTCAATCCGTGCAAAAAACCATTGTGCTGATGATTTATATCTCACAGCCTTTATCTCAAATATTATAGTAGGCAACCCTTGATTCACATATTTCAGATTGAAACACCATAGTAAAATAAAGAATGACTTCGAAAACCAATACCACCAATCACTACAAGCGCTTCAGTGTAAGACAAAGGCATGGATTATATCCTTTTACTCCCAAAAATAACATCCACGCGGGCATAAAAGTATTGTTTTCATAAGCAATACTTGTGGATATTATATTTTCTATTCTGATCATAATATTTTTAACGAAGTCATGAAACTAATTTGAAATATACGAGCCATCTCTTGATAGTTTTATTAGAATTTTCTTTAATACTACGCCTTTACCGTCGAATAGAAGCATGTCTCTGAAGATATTTTTATTACGCGCCTTTTATATGTGGAAGTCTGCGCTTATCCGCTGTGGCTAATCAATCCGGAAAGTAACTGGACTTTATGCAACGTTGAAAGTTGAGCTTTTATATCAACCAGTTGTTATGGAACCCGTAGTAATATAAACCTAGTTTAAAATTAATCTAATTAAATAAATAAATGAATAAATCTGTTTTTTTAGGTTTACGCGAATATTATACATTGAAATAAAAAAAAACATAAAATAAAAATAAAATATATTTAAGTTTTGTCGCGACGTTTTGAAAGTTTTACAGCCTTCATGGTCACAGTTGTTAAGCTGTATATTTATTTTAAATATAAAGTAGAAAATTCGGAGCTGCACAAATTTACATGTTAAGCCTATATACATTGAAAGAGGTATTAAGCTACGCTTGCATACGACTAACAAACAGGATGTGTTCCGTAATTTGAAAATCCTTTGAAATCTCTGTCGACTGATGTACGACGCGTTTCTCAATATGTTAGAATATATTTGATATTTCATTTTCAATACCTTGAGATTCTGATTGGTTGTATTTAATGTTGCTTCGCTAGTTTGTTCACAGTGTATTGATACTAGATTTTGTTAACCGACTTCAAAAAAAGGAGAAGATTAACAATTCGTCGGAATATTTTTTTATGTATGTTCCCCGATTACTCGAAGACGCCTGGACCGATTCGAGAAATTATTTTTATGTTTAAAAGAGTATACTTGCCAGGTGGTCCCATTGGCACCAAGTCAGGATCTGATGATGGGATCTCCGAAAAATCAAGAGCAACACTCAAATTTTATAGTGACGCATAATTTGTTTTTTTTATTGAAGTCGGTGTACTTTTAATGAATTAAAAAACTTTTACTTATTTAAGTTCTCGCATCAATAGCTTCTGTTTGATGTTAGATATTCTATAACATATATTTAATAGTCACAAAACAGTCGCCAAGGCCGAACACGGTCGGATATATATATATATACACAGTCAGGTCATAAGTATTGTCACACAGTAAAAACTTTTATTTTAGAATGCTGGCCACAAAAAAGTTTATTGGATTCGAATTTCAAATTGTTCATGAAAATAAAAATGTATACTTTTTAGAATTTTACTCATTTTTAAATATGGAGTGGGCGCTTAAAGAAGACCGTGTTGCAGTAATTGCGTTGCATCGTTGCGGTTACGCGCCAATTCAAATTTTTGACATACTGAAAAATTTGAATATAACCAAAAGATTCGTTTATCGTACCATCAAACGATACAATGAAGACTCTAGTGTAGATGACAGGTCAAGAAGTGGTCGCCCTCGGTCTGTTAGGACTCCAAAAGTGATAAAAGCTGTGAAGGCGCGAATTCAAAGAAATCCCAAACGTAAGCAGAAACTGTTGGCCCTTCAGATGGGGTTAAGCAGAACTACGGTGAAAAGGGTGTTAAATGAAGACTTAGGGCTTCGGGCATATCGAAGAAAACAGGACATCGTTTGAATGCTCGTCTAATGGACCTGATACTGAAGAGATGCCGCGCTTTGTTGAAGCGGTACGCGGGAAAAAAATATCGGGAAAATCTTTTTTCAGATGAAAAAATTTTTACCGTAGAAGAGAGCTACAACAAACAAAATGATAAGGTGTACGCACACAGTAGTGAAGAAGCGAGCAACCGTATTCCGCGTGTCCAACGAGGTCATTTTCCATCCTCGCTCATGGTATGGTTGGGAGTTTCTTATTGGGGCTTAACAGAGGTACATTTTTGTGAGAAAGGTGTGAAAACGAATGCAGTTGTGTATCAAAATACAGTCCTGACGAACCTTGTGGAACCTGTTTCTCATACCATGTTCAATAACAGGCACTGGGTATTCCAACAAGATTCGGCGCCAGCTCATAGAGCGAAGAGCACACAAGACTGGCTGGCGGCGCGTGAAATCGACTTCATCCGGCACGAAGACTGGCCCTCCTCCAGTCCAGATTTGAATCCGTTAGATTACAAGATATGGCAACACTTGGAGGAAAAGGCGTGCTCAAAGCCTCATCCCAATTTGGAGTCACTCAAGACATCCTTGATTAAGGCAGCCGCCGATATTGACATGGACCTCGTTCGTGCTGCGATAGACAACTGGCCGCGCAGATTGAAGGCCTGTATTCAAAATCACGGAGGTCATTTTGAATAAAGTTTAGTGTCATAAGAATCTATGTTTTGTTAAGTTCATTTTGGTATATAAATGGTTACATAATGAATAAACTTCTTTCAATTATTTTATATTAAACATGTGACAGAATTTATGACCAGACTAGGTATATATATATATAATATAATATAATATAACATATACATACGCCTGTAAATACCGAAGGGCTAGGCAGAGATGTAACCAGTACACCCACTTTTCACCGAACTTATTACGGTCCCAAAACGTGATAGGAGGCAGCCTATCGCCATACCGCGCACAATTCCAGACTCCGGGCTGATACTGCGTATTTCTACATAGAAAAACCCAATATCACTTTACCGGACCCGGGGATCGAACCCGAGACCTCAGCACAGCAGTCGTAACGCATACGCAATTAACTGCGCCACCGAAGCAGTCATTTATTCATCTTCATGCATTCCGGGCGCCCGAATCACCACTTCAGCAGCTTATGTATAGATCAGAGGACAGAGGTTATTAGTTAGTTAAAAAAATGTGCTGCACTAACGCTGTCACTGACGCACCATCTGTAGTCTACCTTTGGAATTAGGAGATAGCTTCCATTTCATTAAATTCGTCGCAAAATACCCTTTGATGTGTTTATTACATTCATATGCATACCAAGGGGATGTCACAAGGACGGTGTTAAGCAATAAAGTGTCAACACGTATATAATTTTGAGAAAATTGACAACCATTGAAAATATAATTAGAAATAATACTGAAAGTATAAGCTATTGAACAACTTTAACTAGACTTGAGTTACCTATATAAAATAGCAGTTCGTCAGTAAACGCATCACTTGAGAAGCGTTGGACCGATTAATATTTAAATGTTCGTATTAGTCCCGATAATGTTTATAGGTAATGAAAAACTGGAATAATTTCGCGAAAATATTCCTGAAATAACTTTGGAATTACTGTTTTTTTTAAACAGATCCGTGAAGTTGTGAGTTTTTTGTTTTGCTTGTCTATAATTATAGAACTTCATAGGCATGCTTACGTCAAAAGTTAAATAAACGGTTAGACAAAGTATAGCATGTCGGTGATACAAACCCACAAGTTTTCCCCAAATATGCTCAACTAAAGAAGTTTTCACTTTAAAAACTTTTTTTTTTATTAATTTTATTTTTGCGAGAAAAGTATACTATCATAATATATTTATACATTAGTATAGATAGCTTCATTAATCTCCTACCATACTAATAAAGGTAACTACGCATGCAAAGCTGCGGACAAGAAGAAGTCTAGTGATTTTATAAAAGTGATTAAATATAAAAAAAAATGTAGGAATAAATCTATTTAAAGAGAAGACTATGAAATTACGTATTTTACATGAAATTGCTATTCAGTTATTATTGCCAGTTTACGTGAGCTATAGCTTGCTCTTATTACAATATGAGAGGCGTGAAAGGACGTAACGCCAAATTCTAAATTCGTATAGATCGATAAAATATGTATTGATTTCATGTTAAGTGATGTATTACTTTTTGTGTGTAAAGATAGCTTTATCTCACAAGACACTATTTAACAAAATACACTCTATCAAATGCGTTTGACATAAAAATCTCGATTATAGTTTCTGAGAGATGACACCATATTGTTTAATCGCGTCCACATATGCATTTGATCAAAAGCTACTAGCGCTTTGATTTCATTTGTTGAAATGAAACCATATTTGGGCGTTCCATCTCCTACGGTTCAATTATTCATCAAAGCTTTTCAATGATTCGCACAGACAATACAGACGACAGACGAGAATAGCATGAAAGATACATTTATTAAAAAAATCCAATATATACTGCCTCGGTGGCGTAGTTGTTATTGCGTATGCGTTACGACTGCTGTGCTGAGGTTTCGGGTTCGATTCCCGGGTCGGGTAGAGTGATATTGTAATCTGTCGCTCTTCGGTAGCATATCTTAACGCGTTATGATATTCAGACGTTAACAGTAATTTTAGGGCGTTTCAAACCCAGGCATAGTTTAATTATGGGACGCAAGTGTTCAGATTGTACGGAGTGAATTTGATTCAGGTGTATATCTATATGCTATTTCAATTATGGGCTTAAAGTGAATAGCGGGGAGTACAACGGCCTGTCAAAACCTGAGTCGCGGTCTGGAGCCAGCCTCAGGGCAAATCTATGACTATATGTGTGCTTTGTTTGCCAAAAGGGTAATTTCCTGTGTTTAATTTTGTTCGATATGCAACCGAATATATTACGCGAAAGAAACCCTTTTGCGAAAACAGAATCAAAATTGCTTGAAAATTGAGGTTACAATATTTGTTTTTAATATTAGTATGAGCGAAAATGGTTGCATAATGGGAACATTTTTTTTGTATTACCACGGCGACGTGACCGCACTGTACCTGATGGTAAGAGCAGTGCCGTCCAATTAGAGTATCGCGTAGCGAGAGACAATCTATCCCCCGCTACTCAACACAATCATGCCGGCCTGCTTCTACACACTACGCCATGGACAAGAAGGTAAACAAGCGGTCGAGGGTCTAGTGTCAGAGTACTCAGAAGGCCGCACCAAACATCATACCCTTACTCCAGACCCCGACAAAAACCGGATGTACACTGGCTGACCCCGAAACGCAACACACTTCCGTGTGCCACTATGGCGGGTTTTACACTCTGTGTCCGTACACCGTCCGTTTATAGCGCTTTTGATGCTGAAAACAGTATTTTGTATACCTACTTTATTTAAAAACAATAGAAAATATAATGTAGTGAAAAACAGTACAATACTGTTTTTAAAGGTATAGTTGGGATCCCGAATCACTACACCCATCCAGTAGATACACAGAGACACAATTTAATTAGACCCTGTGATATTCGACAGGCAGTGCGACAGTGTTCGAGATTGAATACAGATTTTTTATTTCGCACACCAATACGTGATTCAATCGAGTTTCAAAAAGTTTATCTAGTGCATGCAGTCGGTGAAAATGTTCTACCATATTTTATGTTTTCATAGCACCTGTGTGGGCTCAGCAATTGTTTTTACATTGTTTGTATTTTTAGTTTTGTTATATTAATTTTTTATACTGATAATGCCAGCAGACTTTTTCTTGTTATGTTATACAGTAACGTTCGATTCTGCGAGCTTCTTGCTAATAGCATAGACACAGAGAAAGGACGGAGCTTCTCTATCTAGATGTTAAGTAAATACTGGCAGAAAATGTGAGAGTGATAAGATGAACGAAAAAAGATGGAAAGATAACTGCTGGCCGCAGCCAGAATTTTTATAGTTCTACGACTTCCAGGAGCGATAAGAAAAGGGTTTTGGCCGCACAGTCGCTTTGTCTCTTTCTACAAAGTGGTCAATTTTCAGTCCAGTTCTATATGTATATTGCTACAAGATACGTTATCAACGTCAATGATATAGTCTATCGCCTAAAATGATCAGAAATGTATCTTAATTAAATCTAAAGAGACCACTTTTTGTATAAATATTTTTAAATATAAGAAAGATTAAATAAAATGAAACAGCTATAAACATCTTTCATCCCACAACACCCAGATGCGAAACAAACATTTGTGGATCATACAAACATTTGTCTCGACCCTTGAGGTCTTTTCACAACCGTTCATTTACAAATATTTATCTACAGAAAGATTTTCATAAGGAATACAATCATTTTATATGTCCTACAATTTTTTGCCTTAGTCCATTATTACAGATTTCTAAAAATCAAATTCCTAACTATTATGAAGGTGGTCTTTACTAAATAATAAATAAATACACCCAACATTCACGCACATAGTTCTACCCCACATTAGGTAAAATCTGTATCGTTGATGTCCAGAACTACGAGGGACTATGGTACCACAACACCCATACCCGAAACAAATATCTCACTGTTACACAATCATTTGTCTCGGTGCCGGAATCGAACCCAGCCTCTCGTTTCACAGCCGGCTACTCGCTCACTGCACCGCGGAGGCTATCGTAGAATAATATAGAGATCATTCTTCCGTACGTGTCACTGAACTCTTTCAAAACAGCTAGATGAATTTTCGTATATTTGAGTGGGTCCCTGGATAGTTCGAATTTACTTTTGGACCTGATAGGTGGCGCTGCGATCTTATTCCAGGTTTTTTAGAGCAGGATAACATCAACCAAGGCCCCTAGTGTGAAATAAAACCAGAAGAACTGTTTCGTATTAATATGGTTTACAATACTCAGCTTAGTCGTCCGTTTTTATGATATTAAAGTCCGGTCTTTGTAGCATTAAGGATTACTCGGAAGAGTTAATATGAAAAAGAAATTAATTCAATATTGCTATCGTTCTATGAAATGTTTTATGTGAGAGTAATATAAACTCAATAATCTGTGGATGTTTTCCTTTAGCTGGTGGTAGGATATTCATATCCGCCCGGATAGCGACCACCGTACACAGGGATAAAAACCCGCCATAGTGGCACACGCAAGTGTGTCGCGTTCCGGGATCAGCCAGTGTACATCCGGTTTTTGTCGGGGGTCTGGAGTTGGGGTACAATGGCCATTTTGCGGCCTTCTTAGTACTCTGACACTAGACCCTCGACCCCTTCTTCACCTTCTTGCTCATGGCGTAGTGTGAAGAAGCAGGACGGCATGAGTGTGTTGAGTAGCGGGGATAGATCGTCTCTCGCTACTCAGTACTCTATTTAGACCGCACTGCGCTTATCATCAGGTACAGTGCGGTCACTTTGCCGTGCCAGGTTAAAAAAAAATGTGTTGGTATTTTAATATACTTAAAAAATCATATTTTCCGCAAAACATTTTATCAAATCTATATCTTATATATAAAAATCTATGGCTGACTTACCGAGACTAACGAATAGTCTCGCTAAAACTCAAAAACAGCCTGACCGATTTGAATGTCTTTTTTTTATATTTCATTGGGTACCTGGGTGGTTTGATAAAACAATTGGACCCGGTAGGTATCGCTTCTGTCGGTATATCACTAAATTTGATTTGCTGTGATTTGTGGGAGAAATGACTAAATGCTATGATCCTTAGAATATAATAAATTTAATGTAGCGCTGCTTTTCCGGGCCCGCTACTTTAAAATTATTTGAACGCAGAACACTCAATTATAGCCGAATCCAGTCCTATAAACACTTTGAACTGATTAAAACAGGTTGGATGCGATTCATATTTTGGTCGCAATGTGCAGCCCGAAACAAAGAATTTTGGGACACGATTTTTTTATTTTGCACATATATATACCTATAGGAATTAATAGAGTATCGAGTTGGTCGCGCAGTTTTTTCTACAATTTTCGCTTTGTCAAAGCTTCTGTACAACATGCACTTCTCGGTACATGTCAGCGATCCCCATACATAAAGTTAACACTAGTTGTTGTAGTTTTTAACTACCAGTTGCTGAAATTTCATGTTATTTCATAATGTTTTGAGTAGGTTCTGGATTTTTGTGTCGTTTTTTTTTTGTAGTGAAATGCACCATGTTTTGTGTTATTGCGGGAGTTCAGATTTGTGACAAACTAATACTCCATGGCCATGTTAATGAGTCAAGAATAATTATTATATAGCTACTTGGCGTTAGTATTTTTTTTTGTTAGTTAGAAATTATTTAGTAAATTTTATATAGTAATTATTATATTTATTTGAATATTAGTAGCAACCTGTAATTAATATATAAAAATGACATGATTGTTAATTTTTTTTTATTCATAGTAGTTAGTTGTTTATAGATTTATTCATGAATGGAAGTCGCCTCATTGGTGTAGGCCTTCCCCAACACTCTACAGTTTTCTCTATTTCTGGCATATAAATGAAACAATGAACAAAAATTTAAGAAAAATTTAGTAATATAAAATAAGATTGTACAAATATGCATGGTAGAATAAAGACTTTTTATTATATATTTTATTTTTCACTTTACATAGCGAGACACCTTTCAAACTATAAGGGTAAACTATTATATTTCTGTTCTTAGTGAAAACCACACTATTATAATTCGACAAGTTAAGTTGAAGTTTATCATATATGCAATATTGAGAGAGTCTATGGAGGTCCTCCTGTAGTAACGTACATTCCTGAACACTCCTGCATGCTCTTTAAACTTTAATGTCGTCTGCATACATTAAAAACCTTGAGTTCATGATAGTCTCAAGGTCATTTATAAATATAAAAAAAGGAGTGGCCCCAATATCGAACCTTGTGGCACTCCTCACTCAGGTACAATGTCATCAGACTTCCATTTATTCATAATTATACACGGTTAGTAAATATCAGACGACGTACACGTATTTGGAAAATAAAAATGATGTGCCATAATGGGTGTGGGTGACACGTAAAATGGAAGACAGTCTTATTATGTTTTTTTTTCCTGGCACGTCATCGTGACCACACTGCACCTGATGGTAAGCGCATTGCCGTCCAATTAGAGTATCGAGTAGTGAGAGACGATCTGTCCCCCGCTACTCAACACAATCCACGCTGCCCTGGCCAGCTTCTATAATTAATATTGCTATAAACTCTGATACATATGCCTATTGAAGGTATGCACAGCATTCTCATACGAATAACATCGACATAAAATTACATAATAACAGTAAAAACAGAGGATAACAAACATCACTTCCCTACTGAACTTGGTGAGTGGTGTACTGAATATGTCAAGATCGGGAGATTTAATGTTGAGATAAAGAGATACCTGTCAGCCGTTCCAATTTAGATTAACATATGAAAACTCCGATCCCGCTTGGAAACATCGATTCCGAGTAAAGTGTATTAAATATATTGCTGGTTGTCTCCACCATTCATTTCATAAGTAATATTGGAAAGAGGAAATTGCGTTTTATTTTACTTAGTTCGACAAAGCGAAGAGGAAACGTAGCAGACGCGCGGCCCATATGCACCGCAATATATAGTTATATAGCAATATATAGTCTGTAGTTCACTCTGTAGTCTGTAGTGTTGTTTCCCACACCGGGACAAATGTTTGTGTGACAGACATGTATTTGTGTCCGGGGTCTGGGTGGTGTGAGACCGTGCGTCTCTCGTAGTCCCTGATACCCACAACACAAGACTCGTATCTTAGTGTGGGACCGGGGCTATGTGTATGACTGTTGGGTGTTATTTTTTTTTATAATATTCTTTAAAAATATATAATTTTGTAAGTAAGTATAATCGTGGTAACCTGTAATTAGATTTATAACATACTAATATATTACTTATGTTTTTTGTTTACCTTTGGATGTCCATAAAAATAGATAATAAAAAAAAACAGTATGTCTTAACCATAACTGAAGCTTTATTTATATATATATATATATATATATATATATATATATATATATATATGTACATGTAATCCCCTAAGGGATAGGCATAGGTGTAATTGTGTAATGTAATTAGAGTATCGAGTAGCGAGAGACGATCTATCCCGCGCTACTCAACACAATCATGCTGGCATGCTTCTTTACACTACGCCATGGGCAAGAAGGTGAAGGAGTGGTCGAGGGTCTAATATCAGAGTACTTAGAAGGCCACAAGACGGCCAAACCCTCGACAAAAACCATTTAAAAACATTGAGATAAGTGTAAGACAGGTCGGAGTTAGTAAGACCTTTTTTTTTTTTTTTTTTTTTTTGTCGCGGGGAAAGCGTTTTATTACTGCCGCCCGCTCCGGAGGGAAGCGGATTAAGAATAAAACGGGTATGCTGGACTAGCCGGTCTTACGACCCAGCATCCCCCTCGCACGGATGATGGCTACCCGTGCTGCCGCTGGGCCGAGTCCCTAACCCCTATATACACCCCACCCGACACTACCAGCTAAAACCCCGCGGTGGCCTTCTTCGGCGCTTACGGAGCGATCCCGGGGTATTCTAAGGAGTGCTAGAATTGCAGCCGGAATCGCCCCTGCGCGGTGCTGCGTAGCAGCCCATCTCCATGGAGGGCTAAGGAGCCCCCGCGCACCGAACAACGACAGCGAACGAGGCCTTACCACACGCGCTGCCGTCCATCTCGGGGTCGCACGATGCTCCGAATTTGGGAGTGCATCGATACGGGCTGACAGCCCTCCGCTGCGCGCCCGCGACCCCCGATGGCCCCTATTAGTCGCCTCATACGACAGGCAGGGGTTACCGTGGTGGAATTCAAACGCCCCCATTCCACAGGGCGGGAGACGCCGGTCAGTCGTCCACCTGGCGCCTCCTACGTCTTCTCTGGCGGCGGGAGGGATCATATCGTTCCCGATCCCTCTCAGCACTCTCCTTCTGCGAGATGACGTTCTCGCAGAAGTGGGCCACCGCACGCCAGGACCTCCGGCTGGCGACCATGGACGACACCACGGCCGGCAGCGAGAGGTCTCCTCCGACGACTGCTCTGAGAGCGCTGCGCTCTTCGTCCCAGGCTGGGCACTCCTCCAACGTATGTTGGGCCGTGTCTTCGCGGCAGTTGCCACAGTGGTGGCACACGGCGGACACCTCCTTTCCGATCCGACACAGGAACGAACCGAAACACCCATGGTCCGTTAATACCTGCGTCAGTCGGAACGTAGGCGCCCCGTGGCGCCTGTCTAGCCATCTCTTTAGGACAGGACGCACTGCCGCGACAGTCCTCAAGCCCGCAGTCGGGCTCTCCAGCCTGGTATGCCACTCCTCTACGGCGGTTCTGCGAAACCGGGCCGCAATCTCCCTCGGGGCCAGTCTCTCCTGACGGCGGCTGGACGCCTCCTCCCGCCAGAGGAACGCTGAGGAGAGGAGTTTGGCGTCCAACTCCCAAGGGAGTGTGCCGGCCAATACGCAGGCCGCCTCGTGGGAGACCGTGCGGTAGCCCCTTACTATTCGCTGCGCCACCAAACGCTGCGGTTTGCGCAGCAGGGCGACGCAGCGGGCGTTCAGGGACTCGGCCCATACGGGACATCCATACAGGGCCATTGACCGCACGACTCCAGCGTATAAACTTCGGCAAGGGCTATTAGGTCCCTCCAGGTTCGGCAGCAGGCGTCCGAGCGCGCCCGCCGCCCGCACCAATTTCGGCGACAAGTCCTTGAAATGGGCACGGAAATCCCACCGGCTGTCCAGAATCAATCCCAAGTACTTCATTTTACAGCCGATGGGAATCCGCACCCCCTCCACACTTATGTGGGGCTCAAAAGGTGGCCGAATCCGAGGCCTGTGAAAACAAAGGGCCTCGGTTTTGTTGAGGGCCACCTTAAGGCCCAGTCGCCGAATCCTGCCCACCACCTGTTCGGTTGCGAACGAGGCGAGCAGGGTGGCCTCCTGGAAAGACCTGGCCGACGCTGTCACTAGTGTATCGTCCGCGTAACAGACGACAGCGACACCTCGGGGGTAGGTACCACGGAGCACCCAATCGTAGCCGATGTTCCACAAGAGAGGGCCCAAGACTGAACCCTGTGGAACACCGCAGGCCATCGCTCTTCGGTGCCAACCGTTGGCGCCCGGATACACTATGTATCTATCTGAGAGATACGAGTGCACCAGGCGCCTAAGATACGGTGGCACCACGTGGTACCGCAGTGCTTCCATTATGCAGGCCCAGGGTAGAGTGTTAAACGCGTTGGCGATGTCTAGAGACACCGCCACCACCACATCACCCCGAGCCACTGAATCCTCCGCTTGTGCCTTGACCCGCAAAATCGCGTGTATTGTCGATCGGCCTTGCCGGAACCCGTACTGGCATTGTGCCAGGTCCGGCCCGACCCCTTCAAGATGCTCGACGAGGCGAGCGTGAACAATACGCTCGAAGAGCTTGCAGACCTCGTCGAGCAACACAATGGGCCGGTAGGCCGATGGCGACTCTGCGGGCCGCCCCTCCTTTTTGAGCAGGACCAATTTCCCAGTTTTCCACTGAGATGGAAAACGGCCCTGCTCCAGACACGCGGAGAACAGGCCACGGAGCCTAGTACCCAGATGCTCGACGGCTAACACCCATGCACGCCCGGGGATACCGTCGAGACCCGGGGCCGTCTTCTTGCCCCGTAGCCGAAGCACCACCGCTCGAAATTCTTCGGGCGATACCTCCGAAACAACCCTTGCCGAACTTAACGACGATGGCGTCGATAAATGTGACGCCATCGCTGGGGGAGTGACATTCACAATGGCAGGGAACAAAGCTGCGACGACCTCTTCAACTAGATCGCCCCGGAGACTCTGAGTCAGTGGGGGCGCCCATGGGCGATACCGTCTCATCGCCACGCGATATGGACGCCCCCAAGGGTCGTTATCAAGAGTTCCCCGGAACTCCTTCTGAGCTGCAGACTTTGCCCTTGCTATTGCCACGCGCAGCGCTCTCTTAGCCTCCCTGTGGAGGCCGTGAAGTAGCCGTTCCTGGTTCTCGTCGCCGGGAAGACGGACCCGACGACGACGGTGTCTGGCGAGACGACGAAGGGCGGCAACGCAGGAGACACGTAACCGCATAAGTTCCGCCGACCACCAGAACACCTGGCGCTTCTCGGGAAGACGTCGGACTCGGGGCATGGCCGCGTCACAGACGCGCGACATCGCTGCCCCGAACCACGCCGCCTCCTGCTCAACCTGCATCGGTGTCTCCGGTGCAGGGAGCCACGCCTGGGCCAGTGCGGCCTCCTTCAGGGCCTCAACATCGAGGCGTTTTACAGACCAACGCGGGCCGTCCGACCGCGGGCCAGTCGGTCCTCCACTGGACTGGGGGTTAGGGGACAAGCAGACGTCGAACCGAATGTATCGGTGATCCGACAACGTCTCCTCGTCCACCAGAACTCTCCAGTCACGGACACGGCGGGCAATAGCTGGGGTTGCGAACGTGAGGTCCACCACCGATCCGCCATTATGCCGCACGCACGTGTTAACCGACCCGCGATTCACGACGGCCAGGTTGGCCGAGATCGCCCATTCCTCCAGGGCCTCGCCTCGCCTGCTGGTGACCGACGAACCCCAAGCCAGAGACTTGGCGTTGAAGTCGCCGGCAACGAGAACGGGGCGAGGCTGACTGCCTTGCACCACCAGGGCCCCTAGCCGAGCGAGAAAGTGCTCAAACTCGGCCAGGGATCTATTGGGGGAGAAATACACACCCACAACCCAGATCTCCCCCAACAGAACCGCCACACATCCCGACCCCTTCGCTACTTTTTCGAAGGGCGGGGAGCCGGCGGCGCCCCGAGTGTTGATGGCCACCAAACCGTTAAGGTCCCCTGCCCAGTCTTCCCTGGGAGGAACAAAATAAGGCTCGGCGACCACAGCCACTTGTATCGACCACTGCGCCATGCTCTGGACTAACAGGTCCTGGGCCCTGGCGCAGTGATTAATGTTCGCCTGGAGGAAACGTTGCGCCATATTAATGGGCGATCTCCATCTGCTCCTCTACGGGGAGCGCTGCCGGCTGGGTCACAACCCCCGTCCCCCGACCACGATTTGCGTGGCGAGGGCGGGAGGAGGCGACGCATGCCTTGGCGCCCACCTGGTGCCCCGCGGGTTTACCAGCATCTGCGCAAACTGCGCAATGCGGCTCCGCGGAGCACTCCTTGGCCTTGTGGCCCAGTTTACCGCAGCGGTAGCAGATGCCGCTGCGGTCACACTCTTCGGTGCACCGCATCCGCACATGTCCTTTGTGCAAACAGCGGTAGCACCGCATGGGCCTCGGCTCAAGAAGCTGGACGCGTGCAGCTACCCAGCCGATCAGCACTCGGCCCGAACTTAAAATTTTGTCGGCGACCTTAGCGGGGCACCGCACCCACGCCGCACCAAGGCCGGACCGGTCAGGGCGGATCTCCCCGACCTTAAAACTTTCATTGGGGCTATCCCCAGCCCTTGCGAGGGCCGCTGCTACTATTTCCGGGTCGGCTGACGCGTCCAACCCGGATATTCGCAATTCCGCGGCCTTGAACGGACGGGAAACGCGTACGTCGTCCGCCAGTTCCGTTCCGCGGAATACCTCCCTAACTTTATTGGCAAGGGAGTCGGCCTTCTTTTCGGATTCCGGGCCGGGTACCTCGTACAGGTACCCGCCCGTCGCCATTAAGCGCGCCCGAGTCTCCGCAATGCCGAGCCCGGCCAGGTCCACGGATTGCTGGACCTGCCGCAATACGTAGGCGTATGTGACGCCCCGCGCCAACCCCTCCGGCGTAACCGTCAGTGTAACGGCTGCCTTGCGGGGTAGATTTATACGCGGCTTCGGCCGGTGCTGCTGCGGCGGTGCGGCCACCGCAGCTATCGGCATGGGCTGGGGATTTTTCTGGCCCTTCTTGGCCACAACATTCCACCCCTCATCCATCGATGCAGGAGCTGGAGGTAGTGGCCGCGGTTCCCTGGATTTCGCAACGGGAGTGCTGCTTCTATTTTTAATTTTGTTTCCCCTCTTTCCCCCCCTTCGGGATTTAGGTTGAGGGGGATTTGGAGACGCTACAGACGTTGACGGTTCCGCCGGCCCAGCGACTACGACAGACGTAAGTCGGGGTCGGGGAGCGTCAACAGGGGTGGGCTGGGCGTTACTCTTTCCCTTGCCCAGCCCTTTTCCTTTTGGAGTGACCGGTGGACCGGCAGCGACTGATGGGGCCTTTGACGGCCCAGAGACGGCGGGCGTTACCGGAGTTTTAGCCCTATCGGCGGCCAATGGAGGCCGCATGATAGGCTCTGGAGGTAGCCTCGAGTATATATCGCTCAAGCGCGCGTCTATGATATTTAAAAGACGGCGCTCGAACCGTTCGAGGCGGTCCTCCTCTCCAGAAACGGCTCCAGTTTGGGCCGCCGGCTGTGACTGTCCTTGTATTGCTTGGACAGTCGCCACCATCTCATCCAGGGTCCGCTGTTGGGACGCAAGGGAGGCCTTGAGGACGGCGATTTCCTGAGCCATCGCCGCCTTCTCAGCCTCCAGCCTGCCCACCTCTGCGGAGGCTGACTCCCGAGCCCTCACCAACAGCTCTTTCGCCGCGAGGTTCAGCCTCCGCTGCTCCGTCCCTGTAATATTTTGGGCCTTGCTGGCCACGTCTTGAATGATGGCTGACATCTGCAAGCGCCAGTCACGGTCACCAGTTACTTCCATCGGCGTGGTGTCTTCGTTAGACACCACAGCCGAAAGAGCAAGCACTTTTGGCGCCGGTTCATCGTCACTGTCGCTTGCAGATGCGTCCAGTTGCCGAGCTCTTGCCGCCCTCTTTGAGCGCGTCATTACGCCGCTCGTTCCGGTATCCGCCTCTAGAGCTGAGACAGCTGAGGCAACCTTTGCAGTTGCCTTCTTTGTCTTTCGCCCAGCGTCATCGGTCTTCCCAGGGTCACTTTCGTCCCCTGGGATAGATAATTTTCCTACAGCATCGTCTTTGTTTGTTTTTGTTTTTATTGAGTTCATTGTAAATCCCACGAGTATGGGGGAAATATTCGGTCCACCCAGCCAGAGCCCCCTGTAGCTGGGTAAGCAAATGTCTGCACGGAGTTCAGCACGTTCCCCGCCGGGGTTCGCACTAGAGACCGAACTACCCATCGGCCATGCATCCCCTCACGGTGCGCCGCCGCTTGGGATTCGGGGTAACTTTTTATAGAGGTTTTCTCCCTCGCGGCGCGGGCGATTAAGCCAAGACCCTCGGTCCAGTGGGAGCGCGAGACATGACCACAGACCTCCTTTTAACTGGATTACGATATACGACGGCGGCAGCAAGAGAGAACTTCCCCCCTACTACCCGCTCGGCGGCGGGGTGAGCGCACACCGAGCCCGCCGACATCCCCGAGACAGAACTCGGGAGTAGCCCGAGGAAACGAGCCTCACTGCCAATCGACAGTCGCCACAAAAGGCGACGTCTGTCTACTACCTTTTGTCAGGATATCAGCCGTCGGTCAACGTGACCGCCGTTGCCCAGGGTGCACCACGTGGAGGTTTCCTGACTTCGCACCCCGGAGTTAGTAAGGCCTGCATATTGCGAAAACGAAAATCTATTATATTTCTGTCTGTCTTAGATGGCTACGTGATCAGTTCGTGAACCTAATTTCATATCGTATTTCCGATAATTTTATATTGTATCATGTTGCAAGATGTTCTAAAGTTTTGGTGAAATTGACAAGAACTGAAACTATACTCAAACTTACATAATACATTGCAAACCACTCCTACGATAAAACTGCCGGTTACCAAGCTTTTAAAGGGTTTCAAACTAGTCGTATCTCGTAAACTTTGTTCCGTTTTGCCGAGCACCGACTAAACATCTAGACACCACAAGTTCTTCAATATGTAACACAAACATGCCAGTATTAAGTGTTAGAGCCACACTATAGCCTATACTACTGATCCTCATTTTCCTCCTATATTTCTTTGAAGCTCAAAATTCTTCTGATACTGCGTGTATGGACGCTGGAGATTTATTAGAGAGATTATCCATTCTTATTTTTTAATGTTATTAACAGCCACCGTGGCGCATTCGGCGAGTAGCCGGCTGTGAAACGAGAGGCCGTGGGTTGGATTCTCACATCGGGACAAATGTTTGTGTGACAGACGGATATTTGTGTCCAGGTTCTGGGTGTTGCGAGACCGAATGTCTCTCATAGTATCTGATACCCACAACACAAGATTTGTGTCTTAGTATGGGGTCGGGGCTATGTGTGTGACCGTTGGGTGTTATTATCTATCGTTATTTATTTATTAGTGTATTGGAATTTACAAAAGTACGGTGAATAATTTGCACTGTAGTGTGGTGTCGCCTTTCATATCCACATTAATTAGTTAACCATATTGATTGAATCACGTGATTTTTATTGCAGACTCTTTGTGCGGTACACTGAAGTTATATGGTCCGGTGCCTCTTACGACTGTTACTAATTGGACATTTATTTATTATAATTACACATTAATTAACTTATATGAATGCAGGATGCCAGATGTATCAGTGTGTAATGAGTTGCAAATATAAGCCTGGTGGATCCGCATTGAAGATTGATACCTTTTTACTTATCCGTTTTTGTGTATGATGTTATAGATTATAGTGATGCGATTATTTGAATTATATATCTCATTCTTGCTCTCAATATCACACACTGATAGGTACTTATTTTATAATATACATATTACTCATTTTATAAAATGTATTTCGGTTTGATGTATATTGTTTTCACAGGATGCCGGAGTCGTAATAGGCTGCTTGTTTTTTTTAAAGCTATTGTCTTGTGAATTTATATCTCTATCATTCTTTGACGCGATTAAGGTATGTCATGCTCGCTTAAGGGTCTGTGCTTACGGCGGCGTTATGTGCCGGGTCGGTCACTTCCCTGTGTCATGGTTGAGGAGGCCGATGGCTGGCACATGCGTCATACTCGTGAACGGGTGCTGCTTGTGTGGACTGGTCTACCTGGATTGCTCATTGATTGTTAGTTAGAGAAAATAAATAACAGGTTGTATAGCCTCGTTTACGACTCTGCCTTGTATTAACATGTATAGGTACCGTATTATTTTTTTTGTTTCATGTGAATGTGACTTGTTTAATATAATACATACATATTATATTTTTAAATTATTTTATAATGTAAATTGTAATGAGAAATTAAAAAAGACCTACGGCTGAGTTTCTTGGTGCTTCTTCTCAGACCAGTGGGCATTTCCGAATCACCAGTAGACCTTAATATTATTATGACATGTAAAAAGTACCCATAGTGGCCTAATTTATAAAATAAATGATTTGATTTGATTTGATATCCTAAATGCCACGGTGGCATAGTTGTAATTGCGCATCCGTTACGACTGCGGTGTTGAGATCTCGGATTCGATCCCCAACTCGGGAAGATATTGGGTTTATCTATTTAGAAATACTCAGTATTAGTCCAGAGTTTGGAGTTATTTATGGCCTGTATGGCGATAGGCTTGCTGCCCTCTATCACATTATGGGAAAGTAATAAATTCGGCTAATAGTGGGTGTACTGGTTACCTCTGCATACCCCTTCGGGGATTGAAGGCGTGAGTGTATGTGTATATTTAAAAGTATTTCAGCGCCGGGTACTTACTCACAATATGCTAGGTGACTGTTTTTGGGAAACCGTTTTATTTTATTCTTCATGGTCTATGTTACTAAAATATTATCAGTAATAAACATAAAACATAAGTTTTCAAGATTTAATTAGCATTTTTATAAAACAACTTTATTTTTCCAACCAAACCGCTACCAACTGTCATGGCCTCTCGTGTGACGTGACCATGCGAAAATGAATAGACGTTTGGCTCAGCGTTTAACAGATGTTTCGAACGGTGAGTTCGTGCATGACTGATGTGTGTTTGTTTCTAGAAAATATTAAATAATCACAAATAAATTAACAAGTAGGTTTAATTTTTTGATATTTTTCACTAAAATCTATTATAAAAAATAAAATTCTAACAGGTTTTCACTTACTGTCAACTACCCTATTGTATGCATGATCACGAGTCGAATAAGCTACTTCTCTCAATCCCACTGAACAAAATAAATTAGATAACTTACATCTCCATACCAGGCGCGGATTTAGAAGCGGCAACAGGTGCTGAACCGCCCACTGAGTAAAGTAAAACCGAAGTACAGATCGTCTTATTGAAAGTGTTGCTACTCAATTTCAAATCTTACCGCATATAAAAGGGTAGTTAACAGTAAGTAAAAACCTAATAGAATTTTGTTTTTGTAATAGATTTTAGTGTAAAACTATCGAAAATTAAACCAATTTGGTAATTTATATGTGATTACTTAATATTTTCAAGGATCTAATACGTACGTCTGGTAGAGCCACGCTGTAGACATATTTGTCTACAGCATGAATGGGCCGGCTCGACCGGGGTAGTACCACTGTCTCACAGAAAACCAACGTAAAGTGTCAGTTTACTGTCGCGTTTCGTATGGTAAGTGAGATATCCGGAGGCCCAGATTCCCCCTTCCCTTCCCTAATCCTTAATCCTGTCCTTTAAGGCCGACAGCGCATACATGACACTTTCGTGTTGTGGATGTTCATGGGCGGTGGAGATCATTTAACAACAGGTGACCCACTGGCTCGTTTGTCGGACTATACTATAAAAAAAAACGTAATTTCCGTTATAAAATTGATGTATGCCATGTAAAATCAAATTAATTCCTTTGAAATGTCGCGTTGTATTGTTCTATGCACTGAATACGGTGAATAATAATCCGCTCTACCATAATTTGATCATAGCTTGCTTTTGATCTCATCTATGGAACAAAATTGGCCCCATCTACGAAGCCCTGCATCCATAACTGTTTTGCGCGTTGCTTGGTTTGTTTGCATGTGTCCAAGTTCATCAAACCTCAATGCACTAGAGGCCTTATGAAGCTTGCTTTACAAGCTGCGGCTATTTGCACGAAGTTTTATTAAGCCACATATTAAATATGTATGGACATTGTATCGCACTGAAATTATGAATACTGAATTTTAATTAACATCGAGATTCTATGAAATTGTGGATATGATATTCGAATTTATAACGACAAATTATAATATTTTATTGTGATATATATATTTTTTTTATTTCCTCAATAGGCAGACGAGCAGACGGGCCACCTGATGGTAAGTAGTCACCGCCGCCCATAGACTTCTGCAATACCAGGGCACAGCAAAGCCGCTGCCTACCGTTAAATGTTGCTATTTGAGCGACCGTTAATATGTTTGTTAGTTTATGCTTGAGTTATTACGATTAATTTTTTTTTGTGTTCTTTTAGTTATATACTGGTAAATTATAAATTTAAAGATTCCGTTACTATAGTCATCCTTTTCTAAGTCCGATCAGTTAGACATGAACTTAGTTTCAAAATTTTAGTACTGATGAGTATTTAATTTAATTTTCTTTAACTTTTTATGCGTTTAATAACGAGTACCATATTTTGTTATAGAGTACATGTCTATTTTATCATTAATAACTTAAGAAGTGTATCAATAAAAAAAATTATACGCTTTATTGTATACTAAGAATAATTGAAAGAACAAAAGGGTCAATCTGGAAATTTTAAAAGAAACGTAAAGAAGGTAGGGCAACATGATAGTAATTAATAAGAAAAATATGAATATCTGTATATATAAAAGAAGAAGCTGACTGACTGACTGACTGACTGACTGACTGACTGACTGACTGATCGATCAAAGCACAGCCTAAACGGCTGGGGTTAGAGACTTGAAATTTTGACAGTAGGTACCTTTTATCACGTAGGCATCCACTAAGGAAGGGTTTTTGGAAATACCACCCCTAAGGGGGTAAAATAGGGGATGAAAGTTTGTATGAAAATCCGTCATTTTTGAAGTTAAATTCATGAAAATTAGTATATGGCATTTTAATTAAATATAAAAAATATATGTTTCAGGATTTTTGGAAATTCCGCCCCTAAGGGGGTAAAATAGGGAATTAAAGTTTGTATGAAAATCCGTCATTTTTAAGTTAAACGCATGAATATTGGTATTTTGTATTGTATACTTTTTCTCCCAAACTTGACTTGCACGCGGGCGGAGCCGCGAGCAATTTAGAATAAAAATAAATTATTGCCACATTAGCCCTGTTTTCTGCGGTATTATCTCGGTCGAAAGAATTAATAAAAAACAACGCTAATACATCTCTATCGCATCAAAACAACACTAAGACACAACACGTAATCAACTCATGTGAATATAATGTTATAACTAGTGTTGTACTATTAAGCCATTCCGTGCCACCACTGTCTTACAGAAAACTGGGTTGAAGTGACTGCTAGCTGTTGTGTTCGAGATATCCGCCAAGATATCTTTTAATTCCTGTTGTATACATCAAAATTGCAACACATCTGAATAGCTTGCAATTGCAAAAGCTACTCCGGTAAGGATCATGTGGCAGGCATTAGACGAAGCTGACTTTACATATACATAAAACTAGCTGTTGCTCGCGGCTCCGCCCGCGTGGAGGTCATATTTGAGACAAAAAGTATACACTACAAAATACCAATTTTCATGCATTTAACTTCAAAAATGAAGGATTTTAATACAAACTTTCTTACCCTATTTAACCCCCTTAGGGGTGGAATTTCCAAAAAACCTGAAATATGTGTTTTTTATTTTTGACTAAAAGGCCGAATACTAATGTTCATAAACTTAACTTCAAAAATGACGGATTTTCATACAAACTATCATCCCCTATTTTACCCCCTTAGGGGTGGTATTTCTAAAAACCCTTCCTTAGTGGATGCCTGCGTCATAAAAGGTAACTACTGTCAAAATTTCAAGTCTCTAACCCCAGCCGTTTAGGCTGTGCGTTGATCGATCAGTCAGTCAGTCAGTCAGTCAGTTTCTTCTTTTATATATCAGTACTGACAGACTGTCTCATTTTTAAACTGTAACCTTTATTCTATTTATTTGGCTACCAACAATTGTTTACCAGTCCTTATAATTAGTAATATTTTATATTTTTATAATAATTATACCGTGGGTGTTATAGGTTGGCACCACGTGCGCCATTTTGATCACTTAACATACACAGATGCCTTAGAATAAACTATCATCAAACAGGTAAATACAAACATTATTATAAAGTAAATTTATTTAAATTTATATAAAAGTTCGCAATGTGGAAGCATTGAAACTAATTGAAAGTAAAGAGAGGAGTATTGACTAACAGGTATATAATATACACTTACAGCTCGGGAAGGCAGTCAGTAATTGATTTCGATAGCAAGAGATTATTTATCGCAGCCACGTTGGGGAAATTTGCACCTAAGATCGTCCTTCTTAATGGTGGGCAACGACATCTAATTGGCTTTCGGAGTATTGTGTAGGGAACGCGCAGCTTAAAGCTATTTAGTAGCTGGGCCAGTAAATTTTATGTTTAAGTAATTTACATAAGAAAATCATCATATAACTGCATGCGTTTATTCAAGGAACGAATTTTAAAATATAGCAATCTGCGGCTATACTTGGCCAGTGTTTTGGTCATATACACTGAGAAATCTCGGCGACAAAAAATGTTTTTGTAACCTGTGAAGACGTAAAGTATGCGTTGCAAACTGTAGTCAGACGGAGTCATAGAAACTGAAAACCAGACCCAGATATAGACTGTGTGGGTTTAATTAAAGTCAATTTTAATTATTAGCAAATAAGTTGATAAAAAAAGACTATTGCGTTGTATTTGTTGCGCCAGCAAGCTTATGATTCATGGCTGAATTTTCCGAAAATTAGTTCTGAAGCTTATTTTTTTTTGCTTTAGGTTAGTAAATTTAGTAGAACGCTGTAAGAAGTTTTGTGAGAATGATTGGCAGACTTAAACGTTTTGAATATTTTACAATTAATAATACTTACAAACAAATAATTTTCATCAAATATACACAATTCTATAAAGACTGAGGCCCACATACAAAAACCCTGCCATCCATGACCAAATATTTCATAAATAGACACCTATTCGACCTGCAGGTGAAAAATTTCATTAAAATATCCTATCCAAACTCCACGTATTCCAGAATATATTATGAATACAATATTACAACGAAACCATACCGTAGCTACCAATTCAGTCATCGCATATCACGAGCACGTTGGTATTTGCTCGAATTTATTGGAAACGACAAATTAATTAAATACATACGGAAAGCTATGAAATCATTATAATGTAGTACACGGTATATTCAAACAGCAACGTACATTCGGAGTCCATCAAGCCGTTTGTAACCACTCGCGAATCAAAAGGACACCGGTGTTAGATAAGGTCATAAGTAGAGGTAAACCAAAATCTATTTTTAACCGACTTCAAAAGAAGGAGGAGGTTCTCAATTCGACGTTTTTTTTGTTTTTTATGTTTGTTACCTCAGAACTCCGTCATTTATTGACCGATTTGGATTTTTTTTTATTGCAGAGAATATGCTTCCAGATTGGTCCCATAGAATGTTTATCAAAATCGGTTGAGTAGTTTGGTTTTAAAACCAAAATAACTTTAAAAAATCTGTTGTTCCAATATACGAAACTGCGAATTTTGCTTTTCTGTGACTTTTTCAGTGGTGTTTTCTTTTGGTACTCTATCCAACGTACCTATTTTATATATGTACCACTAATAAGCAAACAATAAATTATTACTTTTTAAATAAAAATAAAACCGCCTTCAAAAAACGGTGCCAGCCAAAACATGGAAAAAACAGAATAATCAGGCATACAAAAAAAAGATCCATACTTGGTTTCTATGAATCTAACAGTAAAGAAACAACATCGGCACCGACTCCAAAAATAATTGATTTAAATTGTATGTAATTAATTGATGTAAATGTAACCAATTATTTTTTGCTTTTTAGTTGTGTCTGGGTTTTTTGGAGGCGGTTTTATTTTTATTTAAAAAGTAATAATTTATATTTCCATAATATTAAAGTTACGGTAGCATATAAGAACGGTGAGTGTTGCCAGTTGTTTTGGTTCGGCATGCCATTAATACGTGACCGGTTAATTATCATCTTGTATGATGGTTTTCGACCACGTACCGGAAGCCGCAGCGTGGGTAGACCCCCCACAAGGTGGACCTGGTAAAGGTCGCGGGAGTCCGCTGGATGCGGACGGGTCATTGTTTCACTCTTTGGGGGTGGCCTATGTCCAGCAGTGGACGTCCTTCGGCTGACATGATGATGATGATAATGGTTTTCAAATATAAAGAACGTGTATCTGGGTTGAAGCGCGTTTGCGGGCGAGTCATTCAAATACACAAATCACATCACAAGATAAGCTCTTGCTACTTTCTCTAAGGGTGCAGATATGCAACTAGTACGCTAGCGTAAACGGTTTCATCTTAGTACGTGCAACAGAGCAATGAATAGTTGTATAAAACAATAAATACATTTAAATAAATTGAATGTAATGCATAAAAAATAATATTAAATGGAATTTAACACAGATACATTCGATTTCAAAATACGGATTCAATTGAATATCATATTCACGTTTCATTTTGGTTGTATTTCAACATCAAAGGTTAACAGGGAGTAATACTGAGAGTTCCAGAATATTTATTAAAAGTTTTATATAGCTTGACTGCAGTTATACCTAGAAACTCGGAACGAACACGAATGATAATTAAAACGATAATTAAATCTAGAAGTGGTGATATTTAAATCTGAAGAAGCATGAATGGGCCGGCTCGACCGGGGTAGTACCACTGTCTCACAGAAAACCAACGTAAAGTGACAGTTTACTGTCGCGTTTCGTATGGTAATAAGATATCCGTGACCCAGATTCCCCCTTCCCTTCCCTAATCCTTATCCCTGTCCTTCAATGCCGACAGCGCATACATTATACTTTCGGTATTGTGGATGTTCCTGGGCGGTGGACATCACTTAACATCAGGTGACCCACTGGCTCGTTTGCCGGACTATGCTATAAAAAAAGTAAACCTGCAGTTTACAAACATACGCAATCACGCCTATAATCCCCTAAGGAGTAGGCAGAAATGTAACCAGTACAAAAAAATTACGCCGAACTTATTATCGTCCCATACCATGAGTTTATTGCCATACCGGGCACAATTCCAAATTCCGGGCTGTTACTGAGTATTTTGTTATAGAAAAACCCAATATCACTTTTAACCCCGGGATTGAACCTGAGACCATGTACAGCATAGGTACCGCGTACGCAATTACAACTGCGTACCGAGGACTGCTGCAGTGCAGTTTATTAATAATTTGTCGCCCAATGGTCATCAGATGATAGCTTGCCAGTCATAGTAATATTAAAGATTCAATTAAAACTGAGAATTAAATTCTCTGACACTACCTGCCGAATAAATTGTTTTAGTTTTGCAATTTAGTATATTTATTGAGTTCGGTTATAAAGTAATATCACATTACGACGTACGGGAGCAGAGAAAATGGCTGCCACGAGGCGACGCCGCGAGCAACAGTTTGTAATAATTGAATTGGTAGCAGCGCAACGTCGTAATCAGTTTATATATATATAAATAGGACTAAAAGCAGTGATAGTAAGAGGAACTACTGAAACCCGATCACGGGTTCGATGCAAACCGCTCTGACACATCAATGACTTTTCTAAATTCTTTTGAATGCGCAGTGTATAGCAGTCCGGCATTTTGCCAACTACTTTAACTTAACAATAAAATAGTCAACATATATAGGCCCTATGACCCATCATAAGTATTTCGAATAAAACAAAATAAAAACAATAAATGTAGTGATGATAGTCAAAGCTGTGTTCTTGTCTTATTATGACAAAGACTGTATCATAGCTGTGTACTGTAGCACTCTGTTTTATAGATTCTCGTAGCGCGTAGCTTAGCGGCGTCTTTCCATATCATTTCATGCCCCGGTGTCATCCCATCACTCACTTATTTTTTAATACAACATACAATGGGTTAAACACAACGTGAGAAACGTTTACATTTAAAATCACGTCGCTTACACCCAAAGAAAAAGGCCCATGAGCACCAGTTAACATTATAATCGTATGTACAGATGATAACAATATAAATAAAAGTATCCTGCCTGGGGCACAGCCTCATACAGAATTAATATCCAAGTCAAAGGTCTATAATACATTTGATATTACTAGTATTGTAGGTTGTAGAAAGATCTAGAAACCTTTACTCTAAGGTGTAAAAATATAATATGAAATGAAAACAAAAGGAGAGTTTCGAAGACGCTACAATGGCTTAATGCGTTGAGATCGTTTCAACAACGCTTTTTAGAAAAGGGTAGAGGCGAATATAACAATGATTCTGTATTACAATTATTTTATTTGATTGCGTATACTAATAGACATCATGACTTATACATAATAATTTGTCCATGGCAATGTAGAGTACATTAATACCGAGTTACAAATTTCAATCAGTCTTCATAAATTATTTGATGACAGTCATTTATTTTTGTAAAAATTTAAATTTAGTATTTACGTGTTAGCATTATATTTATCGGCTAAAAACCATGGCTATCTCCAAGTGTGAAGAAATATTCCGTAACGAAACGGATCACGCTGAATCTCTTGGCTAATAGGATTGTTTCTCTCCCTCCTCCACTCACAGTAAACTATATTGCCTATATATAGAGGAACTACGGCAATTTGAGCCATCCCGTCGTCTATGGCCTCGGGCGGGATCGGCTCTACCGTTCCCGACACCTGTCTGACCATGACCTTAATCATACTATATCCAAGCGTCAAGTTCAACGTACCTTTTTATTGTAAATTGATGTAATTATTCCTAGCTTCAAACAGCAACTTGGAACTATATTTGATTATAACTTTTAACCTTGTGTAATCCACATGTTAATGAACTTCTCAAAAGATTTTATAAACGTAAAAGCAAAATGCAATTTAAATTAAACATGTATTTTTTTACTGTTTGGAGGGGTATAATAACAACAAAGATAAATAGATGAAATAGACAGTCGTAGCACGTATTCAACTAAGCCGTTTATAATAATTCCCTGAATTCTGATTAACTAAATATCGTATAAATCATACAGTAAGCAACGCCGAAAATCTGTTTGAAGACTTTTTTGTTACTTCATTATTACATAAATTATGTAATCTATATTTATCAAAATATTTTAATATGTGTGAATACACAAGCTAGTGTTTTACGATTGGCAGCTGAGTTTGTTTGAATTAAGTAATGTGTAAATCAATAATTTTATCCATAACCGCAAGTTAAACACAGTTCTTTCTCATTTTATAAAAATGTACTTAACCTGTATATCGTTTTGTAGTAATACAATTATTCTATAACGCTTTATTAAAGATGTTAGATTTGATGCAGAATAAATTTAAGCTGTGCATCGCAGATGTAGACGTATCGTAAAGTATTTCAAGTTCCCAGAAATTACTAAAAAATCTGCCGACATCATCGTTATAAAAAAATATAGATACACTCTCGACTGCCTCGGTGGCGCAGTTGTAATTGCGCATGCGTTTACGACTGCTATGCTGAGGTCTCGGGTTCGATCCCCGGGTCGGGTAAAGTGATGTTAGGTTTTTCTATCCAGAAATTCCCAGTATCAGCCCGGAGTCTGTAATCTGTGCCCGGTATGGCGATAGGCTCGCCCTCTATCACATCATGGGATCGAAATTTGGCGAAACGTGGGTGTACTAGTTACACCTCTGCCCACCCCTTCGGGGATTACAGGCGTGAGTGTATATGTATGTACACTCTCGCCTGAATCCCAGAAGAGGTAGGCAGAGGTGAAACTAGTACACCCACTTTTCGCCAATTTTTTACGGTCCCATAATGTGATAGGGGGTAAGCCTTCGCCATACTGGATACGTTATAAAAAATATGTAAAATATAGATTTATTAAATAATAAAACTTTAAAATATATATTTATTAAATAATAAATACACACAAAGTGACCCACACAAAGTCAAACCCGTATCGTGGGTATCAAGAGCTACGAGAAACTACAGTCCCACAACACCCAGGCCTGAAACAAATATTTATACATAACACAAAAATTTATCTGTACAGGAATCGAACCCGTGGACTCTCATTTCACAACCCCTTACGCTATGGGGGCAGTAATTATTAATAAATTTGTATCAAAATTAATTATACCTAACCTGAGACATAAAGTATTGAAAAAAACAAAATATCAAAATAAAATCAGTGTGAAAATATTATAAATTATACCAACAATAAAATACACGTCTAATTACTCGAATCTTTTTAATTTATACATCGTTCCAACATAGGTTTCGCGATTAAAAGAGGGCTTATTAAGACAAATTATTTAAAATCAGGCTTAAATGTCAATAAGTGATTAAGGGTTACCATAGCAGCCAATTAATATAAGCCCAGTTTAACGTAAGAACGGTTAAATGAGGCTCTACGTGTTTCTATTTAGAAAACAACTAACGATAAACAGTGAACACGAGTTTACCGACACGACCGGAAGCCGGATACATTTAATAGAATTTCTGAAACAAATTTACGATTCGCGAGCACTTGTTGCATTAATTCTTAACTCTGTTAGGCCCGAAACCTATCAGAAGTTAGGCAATGTTCAAATATTTAGGAGGGTGCTTGTGCAGAATAATAAAAGCATTTTCACGGTAAGTTAGGTTCGATGCTTCATGGCAATTTGATATGTAACAGCGGTGTTCCACCATGATGTCTAGATGTCATAGTTGGTAGCTCCGATACTCGCTCACTGCACCCGGCGGCATAATCCTTTACGCTCCCCAGCTGCCCGGTTCTCTGGCCGGCGCAGCCTCGCGCTACTAACTCGCGACGGAAGCAATTCAACATAATTGTAAATTAATATAATATTAAAATTGTTATAATTCGTATTGGTAGGAATCAAATAAATATTATAAATCAATTAATCAAATCAAAAATCGCGTCGGTAAATTTATAAATAAATTTATACAGTTAAATAAAATTTGTGATATTGTGCGATTTTAGTTTATATTTTATTTTTTCGTTATTTATGTTGTTTATTTTATTTTTGTTGCTTAGACAGTTGTCAGGTGCGTGCGGAAAATTTCGGCGTCAGATATAAACTTTTTGGTATTATTTAAAAGTCGAGCAATCATTTGTATGACCTTTAAACAGAAGCCGTATTATATTTTGCATTTATAAATTGTTTGAAGCAGTTCCAAATCTCAATTGCAGAATGGTATATTTATTACTATACATATTTGAGTTTTAAAAGCAGTTTTCGTGTTGTTATTTAATATTAGGTTTTGCTCGCCGCTCCGATAAGGTAAAAGTTTTTTCTTCATTATTCTACTCAGAGATAGCTTTCTATTCATTGTCGAATTATCCCCACAAAGAAATTTTGCCTCTTTATAATAATAATATATTTGTCTTAACACCACCTCGGGACTAATTTCCCGGAATTTTGTAAGGCATAGATCAGACCGAAGCCAACACGTAGAGACCCAGACAATTTAATCTAATATTGTGATGTGACACCAGCCGTGTAATCCCTGTATACACTATACAAGTGCAGTAAAAGACTACCCCGGTTGGTGTAGGACTATTGTAGGGATGGATAGTAGAATTATACTGGTTTATTGAGGTGAGGTGTTCGTGAATTGGATTATTCGGTCTATGGGAAAAACTATGATATATACCTGACCAATGTCAAAAACAATACGTATGTATACACTCACGCCTTAGAGGGTAGGCAGATGTGTAACGAGTACACCCACTTTTCGCCGAATTTATTTCGGTCCCATTATGTGATAGGGGGCGAGCCTATCGCCATACCGGCACAAATTATAGACTTTTTAGATAGAAAAACCCAATACCACTTCACCCGACCCGGGGATCGAACCAGAGACCTCAGCACAGCAGTCGTAACGCATGTGCAATTACAACTGCGTCACCGAGGCAGACAATATAATATTATTATTATTTTTGTAGCATTTTCGGGTTCTCAAGACAAGAACAAAATATTAGTTTGCCTGAATTTTCCTAACAACTCTGCAGGTACATAAAATCACTGCTTTTTAAAGCATACGTTTATTGGGCATATTCAGCAGTTCTAGGGCCAGTGATAGTTGTTTAGCATATATGCCAGTTGTTGATAACACTATAGGGACTATTCTGCTGGTAGGATATTGATCTCCGTCCGGATAGCGACCACCGTACACAGGGTGTAAAACCCGCAATGGTACATCTGGTTTTTGTCGAGGGTCTAGAGTTAGGGCACGATGTTTGGCCGTTTGGCGGCCTTCTGAGTATATACCCTCGACCGCTTTTTCACCTTCTAGCCCATGGCGTAGTGTGAAGAAGCAGGCCGGCATGATTGTGTTGAGTAGCGGGGGATACATCGCCTCTCGCTACTCGATACTCTAATTTGACCGCACTGCCCTTACCATCAGGTGTAGTGTGGTCACTTTGCCGTGCAAGGATATTTTTTTTTTTACTTTTTGTTACTTCCACATGCGGGTTGTTTCATCCTTAAGGTCAATATAAGTTGTAAGTTTTCGGATACTGTAGGTATTCGGAATGGCTATGTCCATAATATAAGCAGTTTTATTTGTTTTAATTATTCTAGTAGTGTCCGGTCAATTATAATCTACAGTATTGTCAGTTAGGGTGGCTCTACCAAAGTAAAGTTTGTGACTAAAGTTATCGATCTAAATAAATATTTCTAAATAAAATAAATGAAATGAAATCGTTTATTGATCAAGTAGGCAATTACATAGCTCTTATGACAAGTCAGAACATTTAAAAAAAGTAAAGAATTTTTAAGAGAAGCATATCAGCTTATGTATACATACATACATAGCATCATCAATACACTAGCAATTAATTATTCATAAGGTATTTAAAAATATTATTATTTATTTATTATTAATTAATTTTTATTTTTATATTATTAATTAATATTATTCAAGGAAATACTAGTCAAATATACAATGTTACATATTGTATATATATATATTTAAATGGGTTTGATATGGACCATGGGTATTTCCAAGACGTCGCTTGTTTTAAAAGCTACCACCGGATCCAAACGCGACCCCGCCTGAGAAGACCCGGCGAAACAAACTCAGCGGGCTTAATAAAAGTAAAAAACTTCTTTAAAAACAAACTTTTATTTAAATGCGCTAAAAAGAATAAAATAAACTTTGCTTTAAACTTTTACTATTAACTTATAACGTCATCACACAATTTATATGATATAAAAGCTTGTCGCGATATTTAAGTAATCGTGTTTACTGAGTTTGAAAATTAAAAACAAAATCACTCACTTCACGTTTGTTCGTTTACTTGTTTATCTATACAGGTAAATAAATAATATATATATAATAAATGCTTGTTTTTAAAGAAGTTTTTTACTTCTAATTTATTTTTTACGTTTTAGTTATTTTTAAAACTCGCATTCGTGTTCTCAGCAAGTTCTTTCATTTGATACCCATATTGCAGGAAAGCATAAAAATCTTAGTCCGCCATCTTTAGAAGTCCGCCATATTGTATTTAGAGTGACGTAACTTTATTTTTTGAGTTATTCTCAGCAAGCCCTTTTATTTGATGCCCATATTGTCGGAGTGCATTAAAAAAACTAGACCGCCATCTTGGGTGTTCCGCCATGTTGGATTTAGAGTGACGTCACACAGCTAACCATGCATTGTCATCCAAACTAAACGTGTATACAATATTTCAGCTTAATCGTTTGAAGATATCTGCTTCAAAGTTGAGTTGCAAGAATCCACCCGAATAAAAATATAGTTACATACACACATATGCGTACATTGCAAGTTAAATAAAAATATTTAATAAAATGTTTCCTATGTCAAAAACAAAGCCTGCAATTAATCTCGAAATAAATTAAACAGTCATGAAAACTACCAACCATTTCCGTTTTCCTCATTTTCTATTCGGTGACAATTTAATAATTGTATTGTCTAAAATATATTTTCCTCATAAAACATGTTTATTTGAATAACTATACCGTTTTCTGTTACAATTCTGAACATTTCAGCAAACGCAAATTAATTTTTGTTAATCGTCGAGCTTTGAGCCCGAGGGCTTTGTGTGCGTTGAATCTCGTAGTTGTCATGTTATATTACCTTTGTCCAGAAAGCTCTATTACAAAAGCTATTAATGAGTTGTATATAGTTTATGGGATTATCATACGACATTTTAGGTATATTTTCTCCTATGTGGATATACGAATGATGTTTGAATGAGTGCCACAACTTGTATGTATGTATGGGGTATGTAAGAACTATTCTGTTAAAGTTTTAAGGTATGATAATATATTATATAGATATGAAAATGGACTGAAGATTTTTCAATTATCATAGACACCACAAAATACTTGACAGACTCCGCGGCGCAGTTCGCAAGTAGCCGGCTGTGAAACGAACGGCCGTGGGTTTGATTTCCACACCGGGACAAATGTTTATGTAACAGACAGATATTTGTGTCCGGGGTCTGGGTGTTGTGAGACCGAGTGTCACGTAGTCCCTGATACCCACAAACACAGGACTCGTATCTAGGGCTATGTGGGTGACCGTTGGGTGTTATTCTTTAATACTTTACATAAAATATACAAATTAACAAAACTAAAGTACCGAGCAGAAGTTTTGTGATAAAATCAACAATAGCAAAGAAAAGTATTTTTAATCTGCTTATCAACTTCACTGAGCTATTCATAATGTGAATAGCTTCATGTTTCTCGCCAGATCGTTCGAGCGACACATTTTAATGGGATTGTAACTTATTGGAATGTGTCGTTGCCTCTTAGGTATTGCTAACTCAGAACCACTAGGATGTTTGAATTCTGAATTTGAGGTGGGTCAGGGAAGTCAGTTTGGAAATGAATGATCATATGTACGTAAAAAAGCAGGGATTGTTGGTAGTAGTATGGACTGCCGAGAATGAAGTCATAGGTAGATCAAATGGCTTACACCTCTGATTTTTCTAAAGTTGCGTATGTATTCATTGTTAGTTATAAACGATGAAAAAACAATCGGGAAGAAACTTGCATACCTGAGAATTCCCTATGAATTTCAAAGGTATGTGAAGACCAACCCGCATTAGGCCAGCGGGCTGGACTAAGGCTTTAACCCTCACACCAGTAGAGGAGGCTCGTGCCCAAAGGTGGTATATTGCTTAATACAGTGCTGGTATTATTATTAAATTATTAGATTAGATAGAGATTAATCTAAATATTTATTTTTAATGATAACATTACGTATTTAAAAAATAGTATAAAATTTTTATTGGACTTGGTTTTTAAACAAACAATCCTGTGTATCATGCATGTGGGTATTAATAATGGCTCCTCGAGACTATTTAATGAAAAGAATGTAGGCAATATTCCACATTACGATAGTGGTAGAGCCACGCTGCAGACATATTTGCCTAAAGCATGAATGGGCCGGCTCGACCGTGGAAATACCACTGTCTCATAGAAAACCAACGTAAAGTGACAGTTCACTGACGCGTTTCGTATGGTAAGTGAAATATCCGGAGGCCCAGATTTCCAGACTGGCTCGTTTGTCGGACTATGCTATAAAAAAAACAATAGATATTATCTGCATTATACAGTTATAAGTTTTTAAACCAACTTTGTACATTCACTATGTCATATTCAACGACGTAAATTAAATTTCTAGGGAATGCGCAGAATCCCGCGAGATCTAGTTTTACTTCACCCCCCCTCGCCGCCTATAAATGACGGATACACCGCAACATCCCATCATTCAGTTACGGGACGCGAGGGATTGCGCATAGAGCTCATATGCGCTTCCATCGGTTTTTTCGCATTGTGATATTTTTTTAAATTATATGATTTTTTTTACATTTTTTTATTTAAAAATTATTTCATTTAAGAAAATAAGTTATTGTAAATTGGAAGAATATTTGTGCAATAAAAGTGAAGTGATTAATAATTCAAAAATAAATTGAAGATAGATATATGAAAAAATAATTTTAATTTAAAATATAATAATAAATATTTTTTTATTATATTAAAAACATTTTTATATTTCCTTTCTCTAATAAATTTACCAAATAAATTGCAGTTTTAAAAACTAAAAATATATCGCATAACTGAAAATAATAAAACTAGTAGGTCGCGCGTAAAAACATTCTTTAAACTAAAATCTTTCAACAGTTTTCTTATTTTTTAAAGACAATAAAATAAAAATTACCCAAATTCTAATTTTAATACACAAAAAAATTATAAATAATTTTATTTCGTAAATTATATTGACTGTAAGATTAAAACGCGATGTAAAATAACATAAAGTCGTGACTATAAATATATTTTTATTTATAAAATTTACTTATTTTTTATTTTATTTAAATTCAGTGACTTTTTAAGCAAATATTTTAAATAATTTTCTTTTAAATTAATGTAATAATGGTCTATTCTATATCTTTGGTTCAGTTAAACTGATTTCAACATCTAAATTGGAATAGAAAATTAAAATTATATTTACACAATGGCATATTCGAAGAATGGGAGTTGTCAGGAAACGACTACTAGGTAAAAGTTTTTGTAGCTGTCCAATTACTTTGAATATTAAAATGGTACTTAACTAGTTGTATTAAGTGTACTTAAAATAAGTAAGTACATTACTTATTAGAGTGGAGTGAAAAGAATATTTTGTTCTTATGCCTGGGGGTAAGATTCTGTACCTAATAAAAAATAAATATATTGCACAAAAAATTTTGAGGTCGCCCAGTTACTTTATATTAATGAAAAAAAATGTTTTAATGAATTTTTTTTGTTACATACAATCTTTGAAAACTTTTAAGATTATCAAATATGATCGTTTTGAACTATACTTGCACTTTTAAAAATAATAGTCACCAGTTTTTTTGTCATTTATTACTTTTTATTGCCTTTAAAGAGGAGATTTCACAGATATGAGTTAATTTACAAAAAAAATTATGACACCTGTTTCGAAGTTATTAACAATAAAAGTTGATTATTGATCAAAAAGCTGGATAGTTGGATGATGTATGAAAATTTTGAATAATTCTGTACATTTTTAATGTTTTTTCTCCAAAAGTAATATAATTTATTTGTTCCCCACAGTTCAATTATATTTCAATGAACGTACTAATGTACTCATACTTAGCAACACTATCTTAAAAACATGTTCTTAGTAAGCTCTTAACAACTTACACACAAAATCTTACTATTCTACATATCATATTCGAATTAAAGTTGCACATGATTAAGATTCATCATTATCAAATGCATGAAAAGTGTCGATGCTCATAAAACTGGCTCAAACTGTCACTTGCAAAATTTTTTGTTATGACTTTCTAAATTTTCCATCGGCATTAATCATTATGTCAGAAAATTGTTCAAAAACACAAATGCTACTTTCAATGCTAGCTTTCTTTGCAAGCTTCTTATACTCCTCCCTGTCACTGGCCAGGCGGAACAGTTGTTCAGCGGAGGTGATACCGGTCCACTCCCGGATATTTGGCAGCCACGATTTTTACCTTCGCCCAGCGCGTCTCTTCCCTTCCACCTTTTTTTTTTTAATGCGTTTTATTACTACCGCCCGCTCCGGGGGGAAGCGGAATAAAAATAAAACGGTTATGCTGGACTAGCCGGTCTTACGACCCAGCATCCCCCTCGCCCGGATGATGGCTATCCGGGCAGCCGCTGGGCCGAGTCCCTATCCCCTATGTACACGCCACCCGACACTACCAGCTAAAACCCCGCGGTGGCCTTCTTCGGCGCTTACGGAGCGATCCCGGGGTATTCTAAGGAGTGCTAGAATTGCTGCCGGAACCGCCCCTGCGCGGTGCTGCGTTGCAGCCCATCTCCATGGGAGGGCTTAGGAGCCCCCGCGCACCGAACAACGACAGCGAACGAGGCCTTACCACACGCGCTGCCGTCCATCTCGGGGTCACTTCCACTTCTTCCCTTCCACCTTGCCCATCATTATACGTTGCAGCAGCCTGTATCTTTCGTGCCGGAGCACGTGGCCTAGGTATTCCGTTTTACGCTGTTTTATGGTTTGCATCAACTTCCTGGGCATATGGACACGCTGGAGCACGGTTTCGTTTCTGACATTTTGCGTTCAACTGATTCGTAACATGCGACGGTAACACCACATTTCTAGTGCTTTCAAGCATCTCGTGGTGTCCTCTTTTAAGGTCCATGCTTCGCAGCCGTACATGATAATGGGCCAGATGTAGCACAGAAGTATCCTAACTCTGAGTTTTATGTCAAGTTGACGACAACATAGAACTTTTCTCATCTTAATGAAAGAGGCTCTATCCGGGTTTTAATTTCTTGGTCGGAATCCCATACTTCATTTACCCAAGCACCGAGATATTTAAACTGTTGTACTCGTTCTAGTTGTTTCCCAGCTATCGTTATGTTAGGATTTAAATCTGGATTTCTAGAGACTACCATCAGTTTCGTCTTGCTGATGTTTATCGACGGACCGGCTTTCTCGCTGCTCTCGTTGACTTTGTTTACAATTGCTTGTAAGTCGCGTTCTGAAGATGCGATGTGAACAATATCGTCTGCGTATCGCAAGTTGTTAACGATTGTTCCGTTGATTTTTACTCCAGCTTCAAGGTCTTCAAGGGCTTCAGACATCACTGCTTCTGAGTAAACATTAAATAGTAACGGAGACATAATGCATCCCTGTCGAACACCGCGACAGATTTTAATTTCAACGGTGTCTTCATTATCCACCCTAATTGAAGCCACTTGGTTTTCGTATAGATTACGGATAATCCTTACGTCTTTACCATCGAGACCAATATCCATTAAAAGGCCCATGAGCTGTTGGTGTTTAACTCGATCGAATGCTTTTTCGTAATCAAGCAAAGCAGTACATCGGTTTGCATATCTCTGCATTTCTGCACTAGTACATTGAGGGCGAATAGGGCTTCTCGAGTTCAAACCCCGGAACGGAATCCGAATTGGCTGTCTCCCAGTTGTTCGTTACATTTTAGTTTTATCCTATTCTGTAAGATGTTTAAGAACACTTTTAGAACATGGCTCATTAGGCTGATCATACGGTCCTCTCCACATTTTCTAGCATTTTGCTTTTTGAGTATTGCGATGAACTTGGATTTTAGCCAGTCATCTGGAAGGATGCCAGTTTCGTAGATGTTCTTGAAGAGCTGTGTCAGTACATCCAGTTGGTCTTCTTCCAATAGTTTGAGGATTTCGATGGGTACGTTATCCGGTCCTGGTGTTCTTCCTGTTTTAGCTGATCTCAAGGCGTGTAATACCACAGATTTTAAAATAGAAGGTCCAGCTTCGTCTGTAGTGATTCGGATATTCCTTGACAGATCAGCGAACATTTCCGAAACGTACTCACACCATTGTTTCTTCTTACTATTGGGGTCTAGAATTAGATTCCCTAGGTCGTCGGTGAGAGTACTGGCTGTTCTTCGTCTTTGACCTACCATTCCATTAATATGTTTATGCGCATTAAAGCTGTCGTGTTTCCTAAGGAGATCTTCCATATGTGCGCATTTATCGCTGTAATAGGTGTTTCTAGCCTTTCTAATTTCTTGTTGTTCTTACTTGTTTTAATAATAATAAAAATTAGTACAGTAGAATTAGAGTCAGAATGCTGCTCACATGCTCCATCGTCCGATTAAAACAAAATTCCATAATATGACCACAGTAGTTCCAAAACTTCCAATTTTAATCCACACTGACAAGCACAAAAATACTAAATAAATAAATAATTATTATTATATTTTTTAAACAGCTACGAAGATATTCCGCAAGACAGAGTTGCAGCGTCTTCATTTGGGCCCAAGTAAGTGTTGTAATTTACATACATATACACTCACGCCTGAAATCTCCAAAGGGGTAAACAGAGGTGTAACCAGTACACCCACCGCCGAATTTATTACGGTCCCATAATGTGATGCAAGCTTATCGCCATACCAATTGCAGACTCCGGGCTGATACTGAGTATTTCTAAATATGAAAACCCAATATCACTTTACCCGACCCGGGGATCGAACCCTAGACCTCAGCACGGCAATCGTAACGCATGCGCAAATACAACTGCGCCACCGAGGCAGGCAGAGTTCTGTAATTTATTTCCTTTTATGTGGCATAAAGAAGACTCCACGGGAAAAACAAATGAATGTCACTTTTTTTGTGAAACCGACATTTTAACAACATCTCTCTTAATCTCAGAATTGGGTAATATTGTTGTAATAAGGTGTAACAGTTAAACTTTGTATGTGTCCATTGCAAGAAACAGGAATATCCACGCGCCACTAAAATCAGAATTTGTGCAATAATTACTAAACTATAAAACCAAAGAATATTTTTCAAGTAAAGGCAAAGAATAGGTTTCAATGTTTTATATACAATAATATAAAGTGGAAGAAATACCGACTTCTAAACTATAAAAAGTTTTTCTGTTATTTTTATTTTTTTGACATTCATTTTTCCCGTGGAGTCATTCTTCTGGATTCTTCATATGAAAACCCTACTTCCTCTATCGTGAGTAGCAGTGTGCAACGGATCCTATAAACTGCATTATCGGTGCTAATCTTCATGGATGCTGCAAATTTATTTACGAATTATTCTGTTTGAACTGAAACACCATTCTGGCATTAATTAAAAGGTTATATCAAATCGATCACATAATCTTTACAATTCCCGAGATTCTACCTCGTTGTGGATGTTCACAGAATTAACGGCTATTGTTCAGTGAATTTATGTATTTCCATCAATAAATTGATATACATTTGTATGTGTATGGATATGTTCATTTATTACATCAGATTATAGAGTATGTTGACTAATTTACTTGAATCTCTCGATATATTTATTATTGATACTCATACGTTCTATAATTATTTTAACCTTCTGCTTTATCTTCCTGGCAACTCCTTTTGTTGTCAATTTATTATTACTTAGCAATTGTAAAGTTCTGCCTCAGTTTCTATTCTTTATTTTTCTTGACTAATCCGTCTGCGCTATTACGCTAATTATGTTCGATGTTGTCTTTATCACTTTGCTGTTGGAATATCTGTGGCTCTTTTATTGTTTATTCTTTTTTTATTTTTTACACAACTGAAAGAAATGTTTTACTTCTTATCTCGGCTTAACGTAATAATCGTCGATCATAATGTAGCCAGAAGAAATCTCCAACAATGATTACCCGACGGGAATGATTAAATTCATCTTTGAGTTGAACCAAACACTCATTTAATTTATTTATATTACGAGATTATTTTTTGTTTTGTTATCATGAAACTAATATGTAGTATTTAATAAAGTTCAATCTTAGTTCAGGTAATTTCCACGTATTCCAGTCTAGTCATATTCAAATTCGCTAAGTCTTGTCATCTTAGTTTGTTACAACCCATTGAACAAGAATAAATTTGAGTTGTCTAGTTCTTGGCAGTAATTTTCGCTTGAAAATTCTATACCTGAGCTTTATGAAGATGAAATATAAGTACAAATTTATTTTCAATAAATATTGATAACATTTCTAAAAAAAGTTTAAATTTTTTCAATGCTGGTTTCTTGTTTTCCCTGTAGCAATATATAATAAATACAGAAACATTGACAGTAAAACTGTCGCATGTAATAAGTACTGAGTAATATCGGTTACAACAAAGGCAGGATAAAAATTGCTATTCATTTTATAAAGAGATATTAATAAACCTTTTATATAGCCCGAGTAACATTTTTATTTTCTCTTTTTGTGTTTGTAAGAAGTTTTCTTCATTCTCAGATATATTAACACCTGTCTTGTTCCATAGTGGCGTCGCCGGCATTGCAACTGCTGTCGTGGAAAGCCATAGGTAAGTTTATTTATTATTTGACTTTGTGAATATTAATTTAATATATAAAGAAATACAAATACACCAAACATAATCCTCTCCCCATGTCACTACGTCCAATCTGTATCGTGTACTGAGTTTTTTATATCAACAATTTAATTCCTGTTTTATACTTGTAAAATCTTTAAATAAATTACCAAAACAGTTTAATTTATACGTACTTTATAATATAACATAAAAAACATCGATTCATTAATGAACTTAAAATATATGTATATATTAATATTCTAAAGCATAAAATATTTGATTCTCGATCAAATTTGATTTTCCAAAGCTCAGTGTTTCAGAAATAACGCCAAACAAAAAAAATATATTTAAAAACAAGTATCACTTTAATCTTAAAAAAGTTTTTTTAATTCATAAAAAGTACACCGACTTCAATGAAAAACAAATTATGCGTCTCTATAAAATTTGAAGGTTTCCCCTCGATTTTTCTGAGATCCCTTCATCAGATCCTGACTTGGTGCCAATGGGACCACCTGGGAAGTATACCCTTTTAAACAAAAAAAGAATTTCTAGAATCGGTCCAGGCGTCTTCGAGTAATCGGGTAACATACATAAAAAAAAAGATTCCGACGAATTGTTAACCTCCTCCTTTTTTTGAAGTCGGTTAAAAAGGAACTATTACATATTACATTGCACTATATTATTATTTCTTCAAAAAATATCCTGAAATCGAACTCTTTATGCATTATGTTAGATTTTCGTAATAGTTCCTAATTTTATTTCATAATAAAGAAACAATTTTCTCTGTCGCACATCGTAGTCTAGACGTAGACGTATTCGAGACGGTCCTACCCTAACATTAAGGCAGGTCGCGCAATGTTTGGGTTATGTTAGAGAAGGACAGACGATACTGTTGATTCGAAGGGTAGAGTTTCATAGAGCTTGGCGTCGTGTTTTGTTTAAAATAGGGTTTTCAATGAATCCTTTGTCAGGTAAATTGACTTTGTAACCAAATCAACTTTCCTTTATGCCAGCCTTCGGGACAGAGCGGGCAAGGCCGCTATGAGACTAAAATCCATAGGTTCGATTCCCGTACAATACAATAGTGTGATCCATAACTATTTCTGGTCTGGGTGTTGTGGATACAGTTCTTGATACTTGATATGGGGTTAACCTAGTGTGGGGTCAGGATTATGTGTGTCTCTTGGGTGTATTTATTTAGTTATCGATCATCAAGCATCCATATTAATAAAGTATAGTAGAGAACAGGCATGACTTCGTGTATAATTTTATTCATTTTTCAACAGATTGAATACACGCAAGACTTTCGACGAAAGCAGTGATAAACCCAAGTAAGATCTAAATTTTGTGTTATAACATTTGATTCTGTTTACAATTGCTTCTTTAATCTGAGGTTAGCGCAATTGCGACGCATTAGACTCTCACAATGCAGTTAAATAAGAATTTTGTGATAACTTCTTATGGGAGGGTAAACCGTAACGTTAGGCGTTCATACTTCGCCACTCTGTCTGGCTTCTTTATTAATTTATATTTCTGTCGTTCCATAATCTCTGTGCCATATATTTTTTAAAATTTCTTTAGAATCGTTTGATTTGATTTGAGTGGGATAGAGTGGGATCGAGCGTAATCGAGCGAGTGGGATCGAGTGAGATCGTGTGCGATCGATTGGGATCGAGAGGGATCGAGTGGGATCGAGTGGGATCAAGTGGGAGCGAGTGGGATCGAGTGGGATCGAGTGGGATCGAGTGGGATCATGTGGGATCGAGTGGGATCAAGTGGGATGTAGTGGGATCGAGTGGGATCAAGTGGGATCGAGTGGATCGTGTGGGATCGAGTGGGATCGAGTGGGATGGAGTGGGATCGAGTGGGATCGGGTGGGATCGAGTGGGATCGAGTGGGATCGAGTGGGATCGAGTGGGATCGAGTGGGATCGAGTGGGATCGAGTGGGATCGAGTGGGATCGACTGGGATCGACTGGGATCGAGTGAGTCCCGTATTTGGAATATTTTAGATTGTCGTAGTTAGATTGGCCGCGGTCCAGTCAACTTTGGGAATTACTGCACGAGATAAATGATAATGTGTTGCTTTTTATGTTGACTTAATGGTAAAAACGTCATTATATGAACAATATTGCTCGTTTTAAGTTAACGATACCGAGGCTACATTGCTGATATTTATATTAATATTATTATCCTGGCCTGGAGTTGATCACGGAAAATAAAATCAAAATTATTTTTAATTAAGAATCTCTGTATCAATATATCTGCTAGACAGATAGCTTACTGACACTTATAATAAACTAGCTGTTGCTCGCGGCTCCACCTGCGTGGAGGCTATATTCGGGAGCAGAAGTATACAATCCAAGGAGTTGTCTTCATCACTGAGGCACCTGTAGCGATTGTCCTGCCTCTCAGGTGTTGTGCCTCAATCTTGAGATTGCATCTAAAGAATACCTCATAAGTTTAATCTCACTTTGCCCCTTTTAGAGATGATTTTTCAAAAACGTTGCAACACGTATTTCTTTATTTCCTACCAAAAGCCTGAATATGAATTTACAGATCCCTAAGTCGAGGAATTATGGATTTCCCATACAAATTTTGGACTCCTATTTGACCCCTTCCAAGGTTGTTTTTTGAGAAAAAAGATAGCCTATGTCCTTCTCCAGGATATAATCTATTCCCTTACCAAATTTCATTACAATCCGTTCAGCCGTTTAGTCGTGAAGAGGTAAAACAAACAAACAGAGTTACTTTCGCATTTATAGTATTAGTATGGATGTCGGCACTACAAATACTATTTCCATAGATTCTTTTTCAAAGAACACCAATCGGAAACTTGGAACATTTATACATCATCTTTATATATATAATTCTACTGTACGTGTGTTTATCACCTAACTCCTCCTAAACGGCTGGACGGATTTGGATGAAATTTTGTGTGTATATATTTCCATGGGTTCCTGGATGGTTTTTATTTTACTCTGGCACGGCAAAGTGAGCACACTGCACCTGATGATGCGCACGCAGTGCCGTCCAGTTTGTACCAGGTCAAACACCTGTCCAGTAGCCGATGACAACAATTTATGTAATTGTCATGTTTAATTTCATTGATATTATGTTATTCATTTCACATTTTTATTGTGCACCAATAGAACGGCAGAAGACGACGGAGCTTTTAAAATTATGTAAGTTCTTTTCACCCGACTCAGCACAATAGTACGTGTATGTCTCCACAGCCTGAAGTTGTTCCTCAGCTCCTCAGTGTTATATCGATTCTTACAATGCTTTTTGCTTTACATGACCCTATATTTACTTTGTCATAACAAGTAGTTGTATTTTTTAATACCTGTGCCAAGAGGCTACTTTAATTCTGCCACGGCAAAGGAATCACACTGCACCTGAAGGGAAGCGCAGTGCCGTCCAGTTAGAGTATCAAATAGGGAGAGACAAGTATACCTCGCTACTGGACATCATGCCGGACTGCAAATATCTTATATGTTTTTTCAGTTAATGCTAAAGTTCTAACGGCTTTGTATTATCTGCTTATACTGCAATTTCAAAACCAACCCAAATGACCCTTTCATATTTCGTAGTTACGTGTGTATTCATTGTTAACTGTCGCTTGCTTTATGCTAACACATCGTGAGGAAACCTGCATACCTGAATTGATCATTTTAAGTATACCAACCCGCATTAGACCAGGTGCGACTACAGTCTAATCCCTCATTAGTAGAAATGCCGTTAAAAGGTATCAAATACTGGCTGATATTCAAATTTGAATATGGAAATGAACACTAAACACATACGTACGCACACCTGTAATCCTGAAAAGCGTGGGCAGAGGTGTAACCAATAAACCCACATTTCGCCTATTGCCACACCGGGCACAATTCCAGACTCCGGGCTGATATTGAGTATTTTTACATAGAAAAACACACACACTTTACTTGATCCGGGGAGCGAACTCATCGATCGAAGGCTGTATAAAAGAACACTATGTTTATATTAGTTTTTTGTTGTACAGTCATAGTCGTGGTGATAAGAAGGGTTGGCAGCAAACATCAGACCAGTCTCCCGAGGAATCCGCACACACAAAGTAAGTAATATAATATAATGTATAATAATTTATACTTAATTATGATGTCTAATATAGGTACAAAAATTATTAATAATACCTTATTTATAAAAAGCATATAACTGGTGTTTGATTTTTGTTTTTTAGTGCCTCGATAGGCAGACGAGCAGACGGGCCACCTGATGGTAAGTAGTCACCGCCCATGGACTTCTGCAATACCGGGGCACAGCAAAGCCGCTGCCTACTGTTAAATATTTTAAGTATTTGATTATATATAATTTATTATATATGTTATATACAAAAAATAATTTCAAAAATATATACAAGAGGATTTTTTTGTCCTGGCACGGCAGTGACCACATTGCACCTGAGGGTAAGCGCAGTGTCGTAAGAGTATCAAGTAGCGAGAGTCACCTTGGTACTCGATACAATCATGCCAACATATCGGCCTGCTGAGTAGCGTTCATATAAAATATTTATTTTTAATATATATTAGTATAATTTAACGTTTTACCACAGGCGACGATCTTCCGAACCGCTGGCGGCATACCAAGGGTAATTTTTTTATTTAATACACCCACAGTCACACACATAGACCCTCAAACCTGTATCGTGGGTATCAACAATGACACAGGACTAGTAGAGATAGATTTAAGCATAATAGTGTGGGAAAAGACTCCCAAGTTAAAATGGGTTAGAGAATAAGTCAAAGCTCAAAACCAGCCCCGAATTATGTATCACTGATTTTCGTAACGTCTGTATTTTTGGTCAATCATTGCTGAGTATAATAATGTCACGAGAATACGGTTTTTTTTTTAAGAATTTTATGTTTATTTGCTAGAGACTATCCCGCCCACACACCCGCCATTGTAACTCCTGTTAAGCCAGGGTCGACAATGGCACGCATTTGACATCGAGTAATGAAACTCGGCGAGTCTATTGGCTAGTAAAATCCACTCCGAAATGGAGGCTGTCAAAAATACAGAATTCATGTTATTATTAATATAGTGTCAGAATCTAAAACTATTTACTTTTGTGGTAAAAACAGTGATCTCATTAAACAATTTGATGAATAACATTGTTGTAATTATTTGTTTAAGTGATCATATGTCGGTGGCCTCGGCTAACCGACTTATAAAGTAAGACTTTCTTATTTATTTTTTATTACATTATTGACGGTTGGCGGGCTATTTGAATGAAGCAAAATTTCTCAAAATTTACAGGAGCGAGGTATTAAATTTTTGTTTTTCGAAAAAAAAAACTCTATAAAAACTATGGCGTGGATTTTACTAAATTTATTTACATACATACATACATATACACTCACGCCTGTAATCCCCGAAGGGGTAGGCAGAGGTGTAACCAGTACACCCACTTTTCGCCGAATTTCGGTCCCATAATGTGATAGGGGGCGAGCCTATCGCCACACCGGGCACCATTCCGGACTCCGGGTTAATACTGAGTATTTCTAGGTAGAAAACCCCAATATCACTTTACCCGACCCGGGGATCGAACCCGAGACCTCAGCACAGCAATCGTAACGCATGCGCAATTACAACTACGCCACCGAGGCAGTCTTAAATTTATTTTTATTGGTGTAATCACGTATGGCATCTTATGTATGTTCATCCATATATGAACATTATTTTATAAAATAAATGGGCCTTGACGAAATATGAGCCTTGTTTTAATTGAGTACCGTTTGTATTGATCGCCAAAAAAGTGAACAAAAATTTGAATCTCAGCTCAAAAATGGAGAAATAATTACTGATTTCGAATATAACTCAATATTGCAAAATATACAGTAAATCAAATAGCCAACCGCCAATATCTTTATTGTTCAAAGTGAGATATTAAAACGCACACCCAGAAAGTAGTTAATTAAAAATGTACTGTAATGTCGGTCAGTAGTTTAGTTTTTAGTGTAGTAAGTTGTAGTAGTTTTGGTTTAGTTTTAGTTAAGTGTAATGTAGTATGTCGATAGTAAATAAGTTTTTATCAATAGTGTGTGGCTTTCGTTATATTAGTAATTTTGTATTAGGTATGTCTTTTTTATTTTTATTGTAGCAGTTACTTTTGTTTTTTATAGTATTTATTTAAGCAATGTAATGGGATCAAAATTAGATCAAACTGAAAATCAGCGCTGTAGCATATGCTGCAGGACTAAGCTGAGTTTTATCCTTTTTGGTTTTTCCTTTTAAAGTGATTTTTATTTGTCTTTATTTTTTGTTTTAGAAAAAAAGCCAAATAAACACTTTCTTTCTTTACTTTGAAATCAATTGAAATATTTTTTTCAAATTTATTTCCTTAGAAGAATTAGACCCAAGTAAACAAGGTTCACCATCCTTAAACAACCAGAACGAATGAAACATAAATTCAAGTGATAAGATCTTTTACGGATGCAAAAGTAATATTAACAAATAAAATGAACTTTATGTCGATAGCAATAAAGGTTTCTACAAATAATAGTTTCAAATACGTAAGCAATATTTAAGTTGATCAGTGTATATAGTACGATTGTACTTTATTTTTCATTTGGGTTGTCTAAAACTTTGTGCTTTTGAAATGTTTACTTTATCATATTATGTAAAGGCAAAAATAATGTATTTGAAATAACACTAATTTTACGTATTTTATCGCGGTTTATTTTTACTCTTTAGTCCCGACGTTTCGAAGGCTTTACAGACTTCATGGTCACAGGGTGGATGTGAAAGCCAAACTGACAGTCCGTAAAATAGCAGTAACATCCGTAAAATTAGTTTTATTTCAATGTAAAATATTCTCGTAAACATATGAAACCATAATAATTAATATTTTATTATTTTTAACAGGGAGTGGAAAACGGAGCTAGCATCAGCACAAAAGGAGTAAGAGAATAAAATTTATTATAAAAAAATATATTGTTTGTAAAGAAGCGCGTTACACTCCATTTGCCTTTTTAATGGAAATTTTTTAATATGTGGACTGTAAAATTTAGTTTTGTTTTGTATCGGATGTAGTCTCTGTCAGTACCATTAAACTCAAAGTATATATATAAAAATCGACGTGTGTATATGTTCCATATGGACTCCAAAACGGCTGGAGCAATATTGATCATTCAATCTTTAGATTAACATAGCGGGTGATCCTGTGAATTTGGCAGCGATCGGATAAACAGGTTTTTTTAATACTGCTTCCCATGCGAATCCGGGGTTTGCTAGTTATATATACAAGACTGCGGTTAAAGCTTACTAAACTACTATCAATACATACATACATATACACTCATGCCTTTAATCCCCGAAGGAGTAGGCAGAGATGAACCAATACTATATAATACTATTTTTCGCCGAATTTATTCCGGCTCATAATGTGATAGGGGCGAGCCTATCGCCATAGCGGGCTCAATTCCAGACTCCGGGATGATACTGAATACAAAAGTCCAATATCACTTTACCCGGTGACGAACCCCAGACCTCAGCATAGCAGTCGTAACGCATGCACAATTACAACTGCGCCACCGAGGCAGTAGAGAATGTATAGTTAATAACGAATGTGTCATCTAGTGGTAGTTAATCACCACCCGTTTGAATTACTATACCAAAACGCTCAAGGGTACCTTACCTTTTTTTGCCTGTGTGCCTTTATTATTAACCGACTTCAAAAAAGGAGAAGGTTAACAATTCGTCGGAATCTTTTTTTTTTATGTATGTTACCCGATTACTCGAATACGCCTGGACCGATTCGAGAAATTCTTTTTTTGTTTAAAAGGGTATACTTCCCAGGGACAGACTTGTTGCCAATGGGACCACCCATTGGCAACAAGTCAGGATCTGATGATGGGATCTCAGAAAAATCTAGGGAAACCTTCAAATTTTATAGAGACGCATAATTTGTTTTTCATTGAAGTCGGTGTACTTTTTATGAATTAAAAAAACTTATTTTTATATATTTGTTCCAGTGGTTTCGCTTCGGAGCCGTCTCCAACACATGTAGAGTAAGACAATTACTTATTAATATTCATAATTTAAATTAGCTTAATTGTTCCTAACAATATTTTGTAGAACTAAAATAGGTGTATGTATCATGTTGATGTAAAGACAAGAATAATGTAATTTTTTTCATTACTACTCTCACCGATCGTTGATTTTAGACCCCAAGCTGATATGGAGGATTTTTAAAATAGAAAAACCAAATATCACTTTAACCGATCCGGGGATCGAACCCGAAGCCTCAGCACAGCGGTCGTAAAGCATGTGTAATTACAACTGCGCCACCAAGGCAGTCGATTATAGTAACAATATATGTATAGTTCATAACGAATTTGTCATCTAATCATGTTGATCACCACCAGTTTGAATAACTAACTATTCCTAGGGATCAAGGGTATTTTACCTATCTTAAAGGAATGAGGGGTGAGGATGAGAGTATTTTCTATCTTTCCTTTTATTCTGGCACGGCAAAGTTTAACGGTAGGCAGCGGCTTTGCTGTGCCCTGGTATTGCAGAAGTCTATGGGTGGCGGTGACTACTTACCATCAGATGGCCCGTCTGCTCGTCTGCCTATCGAGGCACTAAAAAAGAAAAAAAAACGTGACCACACCTGATAGTAAGTGCAGTGCCGCCCAAATAGAGTATGAAGTAGCGAGACACAATCTATCCCTCGCTACTCAACACTATCATGCTGGCCTACTATCTACTGTCTACTGAAAACTAACCGAAGTATGTTCGACAGGCTCGAAGTAAAGGAACTTGCTGCCAAGTACCAAACGACGCGCCCACCTACACCCTATAGATCGTAAGTAATATTTTATCTAATTTTATTTACAAAGTTGCTAAGTCATCATACCTAAGAATTTCTTAAAGTCCATCCTGAATATCAAGTCTATGCTATCCATATGCTAATCATTTAGCAGTTACTTATGGGAAGTAACGGACTTTTGTGGCCAAGTATGTCCTTTTTTTTTTTTTTTTTTTGTCGCGGGGAAAGCGTTTTATTACTGCCGCCCGCTCCGGAGGGAAGCGGATTAAGAATAAAACGGGTATGCTGGACTAGCCGGTCTTACGACCCAGCATCTCCCTCGCACAGATGATGGCTATCCGTGCTGCCGCTGGGCCGAGTCCCTAACCCCTATGTACACCCCACCCGACACTACCAGCTAAAACCCCGCGGTGGCCTTCTTCGGCGCTTGCGGAGCGATTCCGGGGTATTCTAAGGAGTGCTAGAATTGCAGCCGGAATCGCCCCTGCGCGGTGCTGCGTAGCAGCCCATCTCCATGGAGGGCTAAGGAGCCCCCGCGCACCGAACAACGACAGCGAACGAGGCCTTACCACACGCGCTGCCGTCCATCTCGGGGTCGCACGATGCTCCGAATTGGGAGTGCATCGATACGGGCTGACAGCCCTCCGCTGCGCGCCCGCGACCCCCGATGGCCCCTATTAGTCGCCTCGTACGACAGGCAGGGGTTACCGTGGTGGAATTCAAACGCCCCCATTCCACAGGGCGGGAGACGCCGGTCAGTCGTCCACCCGGCGCCTCCTACGTCTTCTCTGGCGGCGGGAGGGATCATATCGTTCCCGATCCCTCTCAGCACTCTCCTTCTGCGTGATGACGTTCTCGCAGAAGTGGGCCACCGCACGCCAGGACCTCCGGCTGGCGACCATGGACGACACCACGGCCGGCAGCGAAAGGTCTCCTCCAACGACTGCTCTGAGAGCGCTGCGCTCATCGTCCCAGGCTGGGCACTCCTCCAACGTATGCTGGGCCGTGTCCTCGCGGCAGTTGCCACAGTGGTGGCACACGGCGGACACCTCCTTCCCGATCCGACACAGGAACGAACCGAAACACCCATGGTCCGTTAATACCTGTGTCAGTCGGAACGTAGGCGCCCCGTGGCGCCTGTCTAGCCATCTCGGAGTTAGGTACGAATTTGGCATTAGCAAAATTTTGTGTAGACAGGCTTAATACACCTACAGAAGTTAGCGAATATACCTAAATTTTGTGTATGTGTGTGTTTGGGTCCAACCTAAAACATAGGATAGTTTTGAATCCGATAGGTGGCGCTGTTGTCGAGATTTGCATTTCTTATATTTCCAACGATAATGCAGTCCATAGAGAAGGCGGTTTATGGCAGGTCAACGTCTGCCCGGGAGTACTAGTACTTATGTTACCAATATATTTATAGTTTAGTTTTTTACAGAGCAAGGTATCATCATTGATTTTTTGCATAGTGGCAATTTAGTGATCAAAAAATGGCATAGGCTACTTTTTATACCACAAAATGCACGCTTCCTATTATATAATAAAAATAGAAAGGTGTAATAGCTTAAGATTCCATGGATTGTTTACCTTTTCTTCCAAAAATTACATCGTCGCGGGCGGAGCCGAGGACAACATCTAGTTTTAAATAAAACTGAATCCCATTCCATTCTTAACAAACTATTTTTTTATCCTGGCACGGAAATATGACCACAGGGCACCTGATGGTAAGAGCAGTGCCGTTCAGTTAGAGTACCAATTAGAGAGAGACAATCTATCCCTCACTACTTAATATAATCATGCCAGCCTTTTTTTTTTGTTTTGTTTTTTTTGTTGTCGCTGGGAAAGCGTTTTATTACTGCCGCCCGCTCCGGAGGGAAGCGGATTAAGAATAAAACGGGTATGCTGGACTAGTCGGTCTTACGACCCAGCATCCCCCTCGCACGGATGATGGCTATCCGCGCTGCCACTGGGCCGAATCCCTAACCCCTATGTACACCCCACCCGACACTACCAGCTAAAACCCCGCGGTTGCCTTCTTCGACGCTTGCGGAGCGATTATAATCATGCCAGCCTGGTGCATAGCTTCTTCACACTACGCCATTGGGCAAGGAGGTGAAGAACCGTCGAGTGTCTAGAGTCAAAGCACTCTGAAAGAATCAACGCGGCTAAACATCGTATCCCAACTCTAGACCCCGACAAAAACCGGATGTATACTGGCTGATCCCGGAAAGCGACACACTTGCGTGTGCCACTAAGGCGGGTTTTACAACCTGTATATCCAAGCGACCATCGCGCTATCCAGGATATGAATATCATACTTATTTCAGTGTGTGTGTTTATTATTGTAAACGTTGTATATTATTATTATTGTGTGTTTATTATTTGTTCCAGCCGTGACGCTTCGGTGGCGTTTCCGTCACTTATAGAGTAAGATTATTACTTATTTATTTTCATAATTTAAATAAGCTTGTAACATTAGTTTGTAGAATTATATATCTGTATAATGTTGATGTAAATATAAGAATAATTGATGTTTTTTTTATTATATCTCTCACAGACCGTGGGTTCCGGACTCAGAGCCGTCGGACACAGAGTAAGAAAATATGCTGTCTATATTATTTTTATCTTATTTGTTTAAGAAGCCAGGAAAATACCCGTATATTTTACAAATTGAATTTATTTTTATTTTATTTTATTTGGAAAACAAACAGTTTCATCTATGTATATACAATATTTAAAACCTAGATACGAACCGTTTCTGGATCTTCTCTATGTTATTAAATGGAGAAGACCCAGAAACTCTTTATACTATCAAAACTAAAAATTCATGTTGTTTTTGAACCCTTTTTTCGGTTTTAATTTTTTTTAGTGCCTCGATAGGCAGACGAGCAGACGGGCCACCTGATGGTAAGTAGTCACCGCCGCCCATAGACTTCTGCAATGCCAGGGCACAGCAAAACCGCTGCCTACCGTTTATAATTTGCAATTAGGTCCCGCCTGATACTAAATTGAATGCAGGTATTTCACTTAAGCTTTCAGCTCATAACATAGTCTGTTAAACCAAAGTAGAGTTTACTTTGTTCAAAGTTTACTTTAATTTTATTTTATATTCTGAATCTTGTTCCGGTCTTTTTAGTGCTTTACTTTTAAATCGTCTTTTTTCAGCCGGGTTTTGAATTATTTTTTATGTATATTTTGTAGGTATTTCTGTACTGTTTGTTGATACCAGAAGAATCTTAAAGGAAAGTAATAGAGAGGGGAAAGAGTAAGAACATGTTTCCGGTTAATATGAAAATTTTCAAAAGCTCTTTATTTAATTAAATGTTTATTCCACAGGCCCGAAATCACGCAATATACTGGTAAACTTCAACGTACGCACAACGTTTCGAAGATACGTAGACCGTAAGTAACCTTTTCTATAACGCTTGTTTGCTAAGTCATCTTACCTAATAAATAGGGTAGTTTACTGTGTTTAATTTCACATTATTCAATTTGTAACCGAATATAACCGACAAAAAAAAAGCACTTATGCGATAACAATCAAAATTGCTTTAAAAATTAGGTCATAATATTTATTTAAATATTGGTATTAACATAATATATAAGTACATGTCATTTCCAGAAGTAAACATAGCTAGCATCGTTTTGTAACAGACTAAAATTACATACATATACACTCACGCCTGTAATCCCCGAACGGGTAGGCAGAGGTGTAACCAGTACACCCACTTTTCGCCGAATTTCGGTCCCATAATGTGATAGGGGGCGAGCCTATCGCCACACCGGGCACCATTCCAGACTCCGGGTTAATACTGAGTATTCCTAGGTAGAAAAACCCAATATCACTTTACCCGACCCGGTGATCGAACCCGAGACCTCAGCACAGCAGTCGTAACGCATGCGCAATTACAATTACGCCACCGAGGCAGTCCAGACTAAAATTATAAACTCGGTAATGGGAAAAAAAATTGAATCAACTTGAATTTTTTTCCACGCCTATTTATTTATTTATTGAGAAGAATAGTTACAGCTTTTTACAATATTGGGTAATTATTTAGGAATGTCAATTTTCTAGCCAATAACAACTATTTATGTGTTATATATACATTTTAACGTTGTCGGTACGAGAAAAGTATTAATAAGAAAAAAAAAACAAAAATCAAATGTAATTCAACACTGCTTAACAGAATCATTTGTTTTACAACAATTAATTGTCACTGTTTATTAGGTATGTTAAATAAAGTTTTCTTACGTAAATAAATAATCATACACAGGGTGAAAATCATACACCCATCATACACCACCTCACACACATCATACACCACCGTACACAGGGTGAAAAACCCGGCATAGTAGCACACGCAAGTGGGTCGCGTTCCGGGATCAGCCAGTGAACATCCGGTTTTTTGGGGGTCTAGAGTTGGGGTACAATGTTTGGCCATTTTGCGGCCTTCTGAGTACTCTGACAATAGACCCTCGACCGCTTCTTCACCTTCTTGCCCATGGCGTAGTGTGAAGGAGCAGGCGTGTGAATGATTGTGTTGAGTAGCGGGAGATAGATCGTCTCTCGCTACTCGATACTCTAATTGGACCGTACTGCGCTTACCATCAGGTGAAGTGCGGTCACTTTGCCGTGCTAGGATTAAAAAAAATATATATTAAATAAATAGATAAGTAGTTAGATATATGGGTCATTTAGTGCTATAGTGTGCAGCTACAGTCTTTGTCGGTTATAAACAGCCTAAGTAATATCTGAAGACGAGCATTCTAAATACTATAGCACGTTACAAAATAAGAAACAGACATTTAACCTCTATATTATGTGTTTTCTACAGACGTATACATTCTGACTCATCAGTCTTTGACAGAAGGTAAGTGTTTGAAAACATAATAGATATAGGATTAGAATAGGATTATTAAAATACAATAAAAATAAAAATTGTGGTATTATAATATTATTAAATAAAAATATTAATAGATTCCAATATTAACCAAAGACAATTTGTGTTTTAGTTTTCAATTAAAAAAATCACCATTTTACAAATTAAAGTGACTATTTACTTAAAATTTCACTGTTTATTAATAACATATTACAATGTTGAGCACATGAGACTAAAGATTACAATTTAGGGCGTTTCTTATAAATTACGCGACAGTGGCGTAATAGATTAGTTGAATGTTTTGGAAAACGGTTTTATTTTATTCTTCATGGTCTCTATATGACTAAAATATTATCTTTAATAAATATTAAACATAAGTTTTTAAGATTTAATTTGCATTTTTATAAACCAACTTTATTTTTCCTACCACAAAAAACGCTACCAACTGTCATGGCCTCTCGTGTGATGTGATCATCCGCTAAACTAATAGAAGTCTGGCTCTGGCGCTGGTTGAATAGATGTCTCATACGGTGACGTCATGCATGACTGATTTGTGTTTTTATGTCAAGTGACAAAATGCTTTATTTTTACATATTTGTTTCTTGAAAATATTAATTAATCATATATAAATTAATTGGTTTTGGTATGACAACGTCAGGGATGCGCCGCGCTCCGAGAGTCCAACCTCTTGTCATATTATGTACTACCCATTCGGGGAAATAGACGCCAGCTATTAAAATTATTAGAAGAATATTTTATTAATATTATTTTTTCAGAAGTAATCGTTCCTCACTGCGGCTGAAGAAACAACGCAGAGTGTAAGAAAACTTTATAAAATATTTATAACCTAAACACTATAATTTATTGAATGGCGTAGTATGAATAATTATTGTGTTGAGTAGTGAGGTATAGTTGCATTCGCTACTTAATACTCTAACTGGACGGTACTGCGCTTACCATCAGGTGCTGTTTCGTCACTTTGCCGTGCCAACGGACAAAAACTAGTAATGTGTAAAAATATCCGAAACAAGTTTTCTTAAAATCCATTATACTTAATGTTTAAAATAATAATGAAATTAATATTTTTTTTCTTTTTTTAGGAATTCATCTGACATATTCATTGAAATCGGCAACGTTGATAGGTAAGTTTTAACATTTCACTATCTTATAATAAAAGAGGTAGGGAGTTTATAGTAATTCCTACGGCATTATTAGAGTTAGTCGACTGTGATTTAGTCCCACTATCTCTATTTGATCTCGTAACCAATAGCGTCGGCACTCACTCGCTTAAAGTTCTTTCCCCTCAACGCAGCACTGCCGCAAAGAAAAAGACGCGAAATAATTACCTAGTCAGGTCATAAATTCTGTCACATGTTTAATATAAAATAATTGAAACAAGTTTATTCATTATGTAACCATTTATATACCAAAATGAACTTAACAAAACATAGATTCTTATGACACTAAAGTTTATTCAAAATGACCTCCGCGATTTTGAATACAGGCCTTCAATCTGCGCGGCCAGTTGTCTATCGCAGCACGAACGAGGTCCATGTCAATATCGGCGGCTGCCTTAATCAAGGATGTCTTGAGTGACTCCAAATTGGGATGAGGCTTTGAGCACGCTTTTTCCTCCAAGTGTTGCCATATCTTGTAATCTAACGGATTCAAATCTGGACTGGAGGAGGGCCAGTCTTCGTGCCGGATGAAGTCGATTTCACGCGCCGCCAGCCAGTCTTGTGTGCTCTTCGCTCTATGAGCTGGCGCCGAATCTTGTTGGAATACCCGGTGCCTGTTATTGAACATGGTATGAGAAACAGGTTCCACAAGGTTCGTCAGGACTGTATTTTGATACACAACTGCATTCGTTTTTACACCTTTCTCACAAAAATGTACCTCTGTTAAGCCCCAATAAGAAACTCCCAACCATACCATGAGCGAGGATGGAAAATGACCTCGTTGGACACGCGGAATACGGTTGATCGCTTCTTCACTACTGTGTGCGTACACCTTATCATTTTGTTTGTTGTAGCTCTCTTCTACGGTAAAAATTTTTTCATCTGAAAAAAGAATTTCCCGATATTTTTTCCCGCGTACCGCTTCAACAAAGCGCGGCATCTCTTTAGTCTCAGGTCCATTAGACGAGCATTCAAACGATGTCCTGTTTTTCTTCGATATGCCCAAAGCCCTAAGTCTTCATTTAACACCCTTTTCACCGTGGTTCTGCTTATCCCCATCTGAAGGGCCAACAGTTTCTGCTTACGTTTGGGATTTCTTTGAATTCGCGCCTTCACAGCTTTTATCACTGCTGGAGTCCTAACAGACCGAGGGCGACCATTTCTTGACTTGTCATCTACACTAGAGTCTTCATTGTATCGTTTGATGGTACGATAAACGAATCTTTTGGTTATATTCAAATTTTTCAGTATGTCAAAAATTTGAATTGGCGCGTAACCGCAACGACGCAACGCAATTACTGCAACACGGTCTTCTTTAAGCGTCCACTCCATATTTAAAAATGAGTAAAATTCTAAAAAGTATACATTTTTATTTTCATGAACAATTTGAAATTCGAATTCTATAAACTTTTTTGTGGCCAGCATTTTAAAATAAAAGTTTTTACTGTGTGACAATACTTATGACCTGACTATGTATATATACCATCTGCATCGAGTAGTGCTAGACCCTTTTTTATTGTCGCGGGAAAGCATTTTATTAATGCCACCCGCGGGGGGGGGGGGGGGAGTGGAATCAAAATAAAACGGTTATGCTGGATTGGCCGGTCTTAAGACCCAGCAGCCCCTCGCTCGGATGAGCACATGGCGGACACCTCCTTTCCGATCCGACACAGGAACGAACCGAAACACCCCTGGTCCGTTAATACCTGCGTCAGTCGGAACGTAGGCGTCCCGTGGCGCCTGTCTAGCCATCTTTTTAGTACAGGACGCACTGCTGCGACAGTTCTCAAGCCCGTACTCGGGCTCTCCAGACTGGAATGCCACTCCTCCACGGCGGTTCTGCGAAACCGGGCCGCCATCTCTCTCGGGGCCAGTCTCTCTTCACGGGACGTGAAAGCAAAGCGCGTGGTATTGACGTACCAAACAGGCAGTGATCGCAGGTACCCAAGGAAGCACAAACCGTCACTTTATACCCGGTCGGTGTCTCATCAGCTAAAGGTCCACCAGAGAGGACGCATGATTCGTTACATATGGCATACTGGTGAGCTGGTTCACCAGTTGTGTCAAGCCATGAGTCAAAGCGTATGCATGATTAGTTCTGCTAGCATGGTAAGTTCTGGACGCGCCCAACTACAGCTCAAAGAGGATTGAAATGAGGTTAAAGTCTCGCGGAGCAACCAATTCTGCTGTTAGAAACTGCTCCTGCGAGTCTACTGTCGCCTCACTATGGTAATGAAATAGCCGAGTTGCTTATCGTCCCCTTCTTGTGACCCGTAAAGGACCTAAACCCATCTTTGCGAGCCGAGGTCGACGTGTACCCACAGGGTGGAGAAAGAAGGGTTTTCTATCTAGGTCTGCGTTTCGGACAAGAAGTGCAAGCAAAACAGGCCGAGCCGTCTCAAGATGGTGGTAAACGGCATTTAGGTTTGAATGGAGTCCGCGGATGCCAGCTAGCTCAATTATAAAAGCGTTGATGGGTTACGCATTGCTGTAATATCTGCTCCCTTAATACTCATGGAGTTATGGGGCGGAGAGGTAAAGAAGCGGTCTAGGGTCTAGCGTCCGAGTAGTTTTAAAGCCGCAACAAGCGCTTTTCCACTAAAAGAGCCGAGAGGATGTGAATCAATATGGCGGACCGAAGGGCCAGTACCCTCCCGGGATAGGTCGCCGGAACCCCACATACGGTCACCAACCGGCACCCACTCAAGATAATGCGCGGCATGGTGAGACAGCCTCTCATGATGGTTAGTCAGGATTGGGCGGTACTATACCGCGGACGACCAGCTGTACAACCGTTTATACGGGTCTACCTGGCTGGAGATCAAAATGCTCCCATCCGACTATGAACCGGTTAATACCATACCAAGCAAAACCCTAACTCGGCTAGAGTTAGGGTTTTGCCCCAACAAAAACCGAATGTACACTGGCTGACCCTGGAACATGACATACTTGCGTGTGCCGTTGTGCCGTGTTGCCGGTGGTCGCTATCTGGGTGGATATGAATATCCTACCACCAGCACCATTTTCCAAATACCAACAAGAACTAACCGTGGGCTAATGCGCTTTAAACAGTCAGCGAGATTTCCGTAAAACCAAATATTCCTGCCTTCCACTCCAGAGTTCCTACTCTTTATAGAGGGCAACACCAAGACATGGTTATTGATGGAGAACACTTACCATCAGATGATCCACTTGGTTATGTGCCAGCCAATAAAACATTTCTTTTCTAAACAGGCCTACTGTAGGCCTACTCTTGAAATCAATTCCCATCTCGAACTCGATACAGTTTCAATTCCAATCTAGAAGGTATTTTGGAACTCTAACTCACTCAACTAAATTAAATAGAAAATTTAAGAACTAGGGATCGTAAACACTCCATTTCATTTAGTTACTAAAGTGCCAAGAGTGCCAAGTGCCAAGAGTGCGTTCAAGAGTGCCAATTATACAGTTTTCGAACTCAATACCAATTTTAAATTAGAATCGAATGTCAAGATTAACCCTCAGGCCTCTTAAAAAATCAAATTTAATTTACAGTTGAATGAGGCGTTTTTTATATGAAACATTGAATTAACACTTTACTTGTGCCAATATTCTAGTTGTATTAAAGGTTTTTAATTAATAGTAGAAAGTAAAATGGTAAAGACATTTATTTCAGGGTTACTGAATTTAAATAAGTTTTCTCTAATAATGATTTTTTTCTACAGTGAAGCACCAGAGGGCGAAGCTGCTAGGTAAGTGTTAGATTCTAATAGTTTTTTTTTATTCTTTATTGGATTCCTAGCCTAAGGCAAATATGCTGTAATTTTTTAGGATGTCACAACACTTATATTAGTGTAACCAACAGTAAATTGTATTATTAAAGACGATTGTGTTCGAAACCGACATCGTCTTGTTACATTATATGAAAACAATAAGGTAGTAGTCCCGATATTCAAAATGCACTCAAAAATAAGAAAGTCAGAAACAGTTAAATTTGGTAAAAGTGGTAGTACTGAAATAACAGATAACGGATGCACGATATTATCTAGTTAGCCACTGCACCGTCTAGAACTGCCATCATAGTGAAACCGTGCGAAGGAGATAGTGAAATGTTCCCTACTTTAGTCATGCCAAATTTTGAAAGGAGTAATTTAGTCAGTAATTTACAATAGAAGATCTATTATATATTTCGTGGTCATGGATCACGGTTCAATCTAACAGAAAACTAAATAGAGACATATCAATAATAATAACAATCAATAATCTGTAAAGACCTACAAAAATAGCGTACCATACATATCAGCCAGAACAAAAAATTACAAGGTCAAATAAATATGTAAATTTTAATAATTGTTATTAGTTTGTAAAAAAGATTATACAAGATATAGTTGAATAATTGCATCTTATTTTAAAACTAAGAAGAATAATTCTCAAATGTTGTCACTGAGGGTCGCTATCGGATGCTCTGTCACCTCACTACACTGCATCATAATATGCATGATGATTAACGAGTTAAATTGTTTCCGTCCATCTATAACCAATTAGCAGCTTGAGACATCTGAGTTCCTGATTGCATATAAAACCCCCGACCCTTTGATTTGATGCCTATTTTTAGTGGACTATCTGACTGTGATCAGGGAGGTCTTCGGTTTACTTTTTAAAACTCTTCTGGAATCTCTTTGTGTTCTTCTTGTTGTGCCTCTCTGCTACTGGAGGTTGGCGGTCAGTTTTTTGAATTTATATCGGTCTAGTGCAAGTCTGAACAGCTCTACAACAGAGTTGATTCCAGTCCACTCTCTGATGTTACGGAGCCAAGACATTTTTCTTCTACCGATTCCAATGCAATCTTGCAATCTTGGCCATCATAATGGTTCTCTGGAATCTCTTACTGTAATCAATTTGATACAAAGAATACAAATTTAAAGACAATTTCGTTTAGAATATTATGACATACACCTCTTACTTTTCCAAATTACGTGTGTATTATAGACGTGCCAACTTGGGATTAAACACGACTCGAGTTGTTAAACTAAGTTTGTTTTTCTTAAACTAAGTAATTGTAATATAGTAACGCCATCGTTGTCGCATGTCGTGTAGACAAACATAAACAATACAAAACAATACTATTATCTCTTCTTTCGAAGAGATAATAGAATACAAGTCGACCAAAATTAACCCACATGCGTCGGTAGACTGTAGACATAAATTAACACGCTAAAATTATATCGAGGTGTGCATCTTAGCCGTGCAGACTAAAACGCATTTTGCATACTGTTTACTGCCGATCACTCTTCTGTTTGTATTTGTTACATTCCACTGCGTTTGGATTCGAGAAACAGAACTACAATGTAACAGGTAATTGATGAATAATCTCACCAATATGTGCTTATATTTGAATAAATATTCTATGGTTTGATTAAAAACTTATAAATTCGCTCTTGATGACATTTGAATTGTTGACATAACAGCTTGTGGTGTAGGGGGTGATTAACCAATATAAAACAAGAGACCACGTGTTGAAGCAGATAAATGTTTTTCGGTTCTAAGTGGTCACAGTGGTACCTTGTAGTTCTGGGTATCCGCAACAGATTTGACATAGTTTGGACAGGACTATGTGTGTTGGGTGTAGGTGTTTTCCGATAGGAAATCTGGTTCATATCTCACACCTGATATCAGTAACTAAAAAAAACTATGATTTTCCTCAAGGGGACACACGCGGTATTGAGGGTATTCGAAGATGACTTCCTATTAGGTGACGCCTCTCCCAATTTATATTTTTATAAAATTATGTGGTAGCCGTAGTGGCAAAGTCCAGCAAATCACGTCAAGGAAACAGCTTTGTCACATCATTACTCAGAATTGTGATCAGCATTGAAAGGCATTATCTGTCGATGATTGAGTTATGCGCATTGTATTTACGATTAGATATTCCAGGCCGTTCTAATATGCATATGAATCCAATACGTTGTCTTATTGTTCTGCAATTACATGGATCAAATGGGATTGTTATACCAAACCCCTTTGATATTTTCACTGTTTACCTGTCAATGTTTGATTCGTCTGTAGCCTAGTTTGGAAATGAATGGCCACGGTTCCGTTTCTGCATTGGCCACTGTATTTAAGATCTGCCACCTCAACTTTGCAGTTTATGCAAATTTCAATTAGTAAAAAGTGTCGACGACAAGGTTTATGGAAGCAATAAATTTTCTATTTGCGTGTTCCGATCCACAAAATATACTCTGCAAGGCTTGGTCTGCAATGTGTGAGATTATGTTTGGGAAAACATTCGGAGTGTTGCAGAAAGGTGAAATATTCTTCTTAGTCAGGCACTCCTGGCGGATGGTCGTGGTTATGGATCGTCGTATTGGTCGGTTGCAGCTTTTGCGATACGTCTACATTCTTTCCTGTTTCTGGCACTGCGTGTACACTCAGCAAGGGAACACTTCGTAGATGATTTAATACGTGTCCATCTTGCGGGATATCGGCCGCAAGAACATTGTCTCTCTACTATTCCTTGTATTACTAGACGTTCCAAAGAGCTTTCGAATTGTTTTCGGTGAAATATAAAACAATATAACTTACAAGAGAGTAGGCAAGTTATTGGTAAAGCTGGAAATCCCGTATATCTCATCTTATATTAGTATTGGCATTTTAAATTTGTATGAAATCATTCGGTCTATGTTCTATGTACCGAAAGATAACATAATTTTTTTGCAGTATCTAAGTACGTTAATGTTTAGTTAATCAGTTGACACTGTTTGGAGTTTTACAAGTCAAAATACTTTTTAAAACCGCGCTACGAAAATGTCATTAGTAAATTTAATTTTTTTTACCGTTAGTAATAAGTTATATTACATGTCGCCAACTCTATACTTTGAACTTTTATTTATAACGCTTTCTACTACACCTTGCGGATTCAATGCAGATATAAAAAGGAGAAAGGAAAAGTTTTCAACTTGCTCTGCACAAGTCGAATTCGAATCGTCCACAAATCGAATTGAAACATCAAACTTGCCAATTCCCGTTTTCTGAGAGTAGTTTAGATAGTCATTTCAGAACACTGCACTGGCATGTTAATTGGCTACTTGTTACACGTCACTCAGCGCGTAATACTAGTACCGTTGTTTAGTTAATAATTGAGTTGTAGTTCCGCGCATCCGGCAATAATGAATTTGTGAATTCCCCGCAATAATGACTCGAGCGAAGGATCCAGTAACATAGTAAATTGAGTTTCAGAAAATTGTTGTCGATATAAGAAGCTTGTTAGACTGTCAATAGTATTATAACGTAGGGTTTCAGTATTGTGCAGTAGGGTTGTCGCACACGTATCACGATACTAGGGCTTATACATGATGTTTATCGATACATTCATCAATATTGATGGTTGCATTTTGAACGTAAGCCAATCACACATAATCTGTTTAATAGATTTGGTTTTAGTTTGGGTTGAACACATCTTACTAATATTATAAATGCGAATGTTTGGATGGATGGATGGATGTTACTTGGATCTGGTTGAGAGAGATTGATTATAGTCTGGAACATCACATAAAGTGACTGGAAGAGTCGGTAAAGGGCGCCCGAGGAGAACTTATTGCAATCAAATAAACGATCTTCTCCTAAAAGGGCAAATCAGAAGTACCTCCAACCGTCGAAAATGTATGAGAAGATGTATGACTGTGGAAGAGGCGAAAGAAGTGTGTCAGGATCGTAGCTTGTGGCAGTCAATAGTCTCCGCCTACCCCCATGGGATACGGGCGTGAGTGTATATGTATGTATGTACATAGGCTTTTTATCGCGGAAAAATGTATCTACAGTTCCCGTGGGATAGTTTAGTTTTCACAGAGCAAAGGATTGACATGATTTTTTGCATAGTAGCAGTTTAGGGGTCAGAAAATGACAAGGGCCACTTTTTATCCAGGAAAAATGCACGCTTCCTAGCAAGCACAATGGGATGGCAAAATATAGAAAGGTGTAATAGCTTAAGATGCCTCCATGGATTGTGTAATACCTTTTCAATATGCCATTGCTAATGTCCATTACATTCCAAAGTTTCCGAGTCTTCTCACCTAAGAAAATATTCTATCCTAAATGTTGATTTCTATAATCGTTTAGGCAGCCGCTAATGATTTGTGGAACGTGTTCGTGCGTACACTTAATTAAAATGAATCGTTTTTTAAATGACGAAAGTTATAGTTATAATAATTAAACGTTAGTTACAGGTGCGTAATGTAACTGTGCTGGTACTAGACTCTATTATGCATAGTACGGTAGCGACTTTAGTACAAACTTTTCTACACGCCCTGACACCTGTGGGTGCACCTGTGCTGGCTTAAACACATCATAATTATCGGCATTTTATGGTTTTTTTTTATGGCATAGTCCGACAAACGAGCCAGTGGGTCACCTGATGTTAAGTGATCTCCACTGCCCATGAACATCGACAATATTGAAAGGATCACGTATGCGCTGTCGGCCTTAAAGGAATAGGGATTAGGGAAGGGAAGGGGGAATCTGGGCCTCCGGATATCTCACTTACCATACGAAACGCGACAGTGAACTGTCACTTTAAAAAATCGTTTATAAAATCTCACATTATATAAATCGGGACGTTGGAAAGCCGGGCTGTTGCATCTAATTGTTGAATTGTGAACTCGTCAGCACGGAAAACCATGGTGGGCGTTAATTTCCACGTTAAAGTAGGTAGACTGGTAGCGTTGACTTTTAACTATTTGAATTATAAAGACACTTAAATTACTGATACAATTAGGGATTACAATAATAATACGAATAGATATGATGAGATGCGATACAGAACTAATGGGTTTGCGAATAAACACAACGTCCAACCGCTGTGCGAATTAACACAACGTGTAACCGCTGTCAATCAGTGAATGAATTGACATGTCGTTCCCACGCCATGACATACGCAACTCCATTCGGGTTTACCCGCTCTTAATTAAAATTAATTTAGTGAAACACAAAACGAATAATCACTAAGAAATAACATAATAATTTACCAATGATTAAAAAATAATAAAACAATGATAACTCTCGAAATTAACTAATTTCTATTATTTCATTATGTCGCGGGCCGTTATATACATTTAAAACAATGAGTCTATATAGTTGTTACATTAAACAATACATACACATATATTTACTAATACGGATACTAAACGGATAAATCCCTAAGTGCTATAAATACAATATAAAGAGCTATTTACGATACAAAGCTAATCTTCGAATACAATATTTAAAAATTATAATTGCGTATACGATGAGATCCGAAGTCGTTGTGCAGTGACCCGATCTGCTGCCGAGAAGCTCACAAAGATTTGGAAAGACCGCAGAATAACCAAAAAAACTAAGGTTCGACTAATGAGAAGTCTCGTCTTTCCAGTCTTTCTTTACGGAGCTGAAACGTGGACGTTGAGCCTGAAGGAATGAAGAAAATCGATGCGCTGGAGATGTGCTGCTGGAGACGGTCGTTAAAGATTCCCTGACCTGCACACCGTACCAATACATAGATCCTAAAAGAACTCAACATAAAGGAAAGATTCTCGTCGACTGTGCAAATACGAATACTCAAGTTCTTCGGACACGTAACCAGCAATAAAGACTCAATGGAGCGTCTGATGGTGCAAGGTATAATGGAGGGCAAGAGATCCGGTGGTCGCCCTCCGTCAAGATGGTCTGACCTCATTAAATCCATCACACACTCTACAATGACGGAATGGTCTCGGAAAGCTCATAACAGAGATCAATGGAGACGCATCGCGAAAGCCGCTACTACAAATGATTCTAGACCCGAAGTAACCACGACCACTCTGCCAAGAGTGCACGACTAAGAAGAAGAATTGCGTCTACAATAAATTAATCATAGCGTCCATTGTACTGCGTTGCATATTGCTTGAATCTATTGGTACTAGGGCTAATGCATGTCCCAAAAAACGTATTTTATGACCAAGTGCGTTTTAAAAACGGCATGATTTTAACCGTTGTCGGAGTTCGAAACTACACCTTAACGCATTTAAAAAAATTAAAGATATAATAGATACTTAATTCAGCTTTTACGTAGATTCTTGTATAAGTCATTAGTTAATTTTTGCCGCCATACAAAGCTAACCAATGTAACTATAATTAACGCATAATGAGGATATCTCTCTGATAATGAGGCATCTCGCCATCCAACGTAAAAGTTTGGCAAGTGTTGTAATTTAAACATATATGAGTGTAATTTTTTGTTAACAAACAAAAATAATATACCTAAGTATGTTTCATTATACAGGCTTTAATTACTTAAATATCTTTACTTGATCTCTTATATCGATTGTTAGAATCGTTTTAAAGCGACACATTTCAGCTTCATTGAATAATTAAAACTTGAGCCACGTTTAGCCATGCAGGACATGCAAAATGCATGTCTGTTGACCATCCAGTTAACGTCACTGAGTGCATCTGCACTAGATATTCTATTGCATAACTGCGTAACATTCTGTAACACCTAGATACATAATATCTGTACTGTGACCATGCTTTTTAAATTCAAATTATTCGAATTATTTTCTATCGTTTAGTTCGGCTAGCGATTAAAGCGTGTTTTTCAGTTTATTAATTTATCAATATGTTTGACTGATAACCCCATCAGTCTACTAGTAGATTATTGGTGTGGTTTTAAGTTCAATCCCTAACTCAGGGGTTAACTTTTCAATTATAAAAGATACTTGTCTGTAAAATTCAAACTATATTGTTAGATGTAAGAGATTTCACTTTTTGCCTTTATATGGGCGCCGACGTATTGCTGACTTGACATACCTCTTTAAAATAGCCAATAGGGCTGTTAGTTGTCCTGAATTGTTGAGTAGCATACATTGGCTCATTACACGCACCGTAACGTTGCGTGGGATAACCTTATTACATGTGCCATATGTCAGCACTACGTACAGACAAAACAGCTTCCTTATACGAGTGAGCAGACTTTTCAACGATCTGTCACGTGATATTGATTTGGATTTGTTCAATACCTTGCTATGTTGCTATGTGTTGTTATGTGTGCTATCGACCGTAGATGCCATACTTTTTTTACTATCTGTGAAAACTTTTAAATGGCCTTCTTGTATATCTTTAATGTTTTTGTATTCTAGCTGTAAGTTTTCCAAATATAATAAAATAAAATAAATGTTTATGATAGTATCGCCATCAATCACTTTATAGGACAGAAATAAGCTAGAAAAACTATGTATGATCACATTATGATATGATAGCTGTAGGCGTGAATTTATAAGTATATTTCAGTTTCAAATTATTTCCAGAAACATAGACAATTATGAACATTTTAACATACACATAAAAAAATATTGGGCATATAAATATAATAGTCGTTATGGAATTTAATATAAAATTGATTTGAGTTTCTTCTGTCTCGGACACACAGATTGTTGGTTACTCTAAAAATCTTTATATTCATTGTAATATTCAAGTAACGCCATCTCTCGATTGGATACTGAAACTAAGTTTTCATACAGTTTCTTTATTTTCTCGATGAAATTTAAATTTGACTGCCTCGGTGTCGCAGTAGTAGTTGTGCATGTGTTACAACTGCTGTGCTGTGCTCGGGTTCGATCCCCAGGTCGGGTAAAAATATTTTGGCTTTTTCTATTTCGAAATACTCAGTATCAGCCTGGATCCTGCAATTGTCCATTATGGCGATAGGCTCGTCCCCTATCACATTATCGGACCGTAATACATTTGGTGAAAAGTGGGTGTACTCGGTTGCATCTCTGGCTACCCTTTCGGAGATTACAGGCGTGTGTATATGTGTATGTATGTAATAAAAATTTAATAAGAATGAAATGTAGGTACATAGGTAGGAAGTATGTAAGATTAGTGAAAGCGATGTATACAAGAGCGCGTACGAGTGTTCGGTCCGAAGCCGGCGTCACTGACGAGTTCGGTGTGGCATGGGTCTGCATCAGGGGTCGGCTTTAAGCCCTTATTTGTTCCTCCTGGTCATGGATGCTTTGACATCACACATACAGGAGGAAGCACCTTGGTGCATGCTTTTTGCAGACGACATTGTACTCGTGGGAGAGGAGGCAGCAGAGGTACAGAGCAGACTGGTAAAATGGCAAAAGAAATTGGAAAGAGTTGGCCTCAAGATCAGCCGGACTAAGACCGAACAACTATTCTGTGATTTCGGTGGCTCTTCCAATTTCTTTAATATTGCCTTAAATGGTGTACCCCTACCGGTTTGGTCCGATTTTAAGTACCTTGGTTCGCTTCTCCAAAATGATGGCAATATTGACCGAGATGTGAATAGTAGAATGAATGCAGGGTGGATGAAGTGGCGACAGGTCTCAGGAACAATATGTGACAAGATGATGCCCCTTAAACTTAAGGGAAAAATCTATAAGACCTGTCGCTATGTATGGATCTGAATGTTGGGCAATGAAAAAGACGGATGAGAGGAGAGTGCATGCTACTGAGATGTTGATGTACGTATGTTAATATGGATGTGTGGGGTTACAAAGTTAGATAGGATTAGGAATGAGTATGTAAGGGGAAGCCTGAAAGTAGAGTAAGTGGTAGAGCCACGCTGTAGACATATTTGTCTACAGCATGAATGGGCCGGCTCGACCGGGGTAGTATCACTGTCTCACAGAAAACCTACGTAAAGTGACAGTTTACTGTCGCGTTTCGTATGGTAAGTGAGATATCCGGAGGCCCAGATTCCCCCTTCCCTTCCCTAATCCCTATTGCTGTCCTTTAAGGCTGACAGCGCATACATGATACTTTCGGTATTGTGGATGTTCATGGGCGGTGGAGATCACTTAACATCAGGTGACCCACTGGCTCGTTTGTCGGACTGTGAAATAAAAAAAAAAGTACCAATTGTGGAAAAGATGAGGAGTGCTAGGTTAGCTTGGTATGGGCATGTGATGAGGAGGGATGAAAGGCATGTGACAAGACTGGTTATCAATATGAATGTGGATGGAAGAAAGAATCATGGGACACCAAAAAAGAGGTAGATGGATTGCGTGAATGAGGACATGCGCATGAAAGGGGTGAATGCAGATTTGGCGCATGATAGGGCTGCGTGGAGGGTTCAAACCGTTTGTGCCGACCCCACTTAGTGTGGGATAAGGGCAGGTAGATGATGATGAAATGTAGGTACATATTGTTGCCGAAATATGGTATACATACATAAAGAGTGTGTGGGTCTCGGTGCGGGAATCGAACCCACGGCCTCTCGTTTCATGGCCGGTTATCCACCCACTGCGCCATGGCAATAGAAGTTCGTTTCATTAATTTTAAAATAGTCAAGTCAGCTAACATGACTTTAATTTTAGTTGTGTGGAAACATAATCTAAGGTCCAGTTGAAAGTTTCTGTCCAAATTGTATGATAATAGTTGATATTGTAATATATTATGAAATGTATTTTTATATTGAGTGCAGACACCGGTTTGACACGAGTAAGATGTAGGTAACCTCTCGGAACACCTGCGTAGACTCTTTCCACACATCAATTAGTTGGCAAGCTAACACGAGGTTATATGTAATCAATAATCAAAATCAAATAATTATTGAATCCATGAAATGCTCTTTATTTAGATTCAGTATTTTTTTTGCTCTACCGCCAGTTCGGAATGCAGTTTCGATAGAGAAAAACGGGCAAGAAACTCCAGCGTTGCTCTTTTCAAACACCAGTTAACAATATTTAGTCATACAATTAATATACGATTTAAGTTTAATTACAATAGATTAGAGCAGCTCAATGTATGTTAAGTTGCATTATTGCAATATTGTGAAATAAAACTCATTATAAGACCTAGTGCCGCACATAGAATACTGTCGGACCATACAGATATTAGTACAGCCATTGTTAAATCATGTACTTTTGATGGGCGAGCCTCGTTGTCATGGCGACGCTACAGAGCTACAGATCTTGTGTGTATGTTTAATGAGTAATCCGATAAGGTTTTGTCGGCTCTGGGCTGAGGTATGATTGAGGGGGTGAGATGCGACGGGTGGCGGCGGCTTGCGCGGGGGCTCCCCCCCCAACGAGTAGCGATAGGCGCTCATATAAAGGATGTTCATTATTTGAAACAGTGAAATGAGCAAATGTCAAATAAATCAGATTAAATAGAACGTAAAATACCATAAATTTTTATTTTTTAAAAACCCTCAACTATTATGTTATTTTATTAAAATTAAAACCTATATGACAGCCTCAGCCTCAAACGGGAGGCAGTGGGCTCGATTCTCGGAACAAAGTTACCGAATGTTATCGTTACAGACTAATGTTTGTTTCGGGTCTGGATGTTGTGGGACCATATTCCCTCGTAGTTCTCGATACCCACGATATAGGTTTGACGTAGTGTGGGGTCAGAAATATGTGTGTGACTTTTGGTGTATTATTTATATGTACCTATATTATTACAAATTATAATGATAACAATGTCAATTATTACTCATTTTTAACGTTCAGTAAAATAAGTTGCAATATGAATGAAAGTAATCACGTCTTTTATGTACTACTCGCTGCTGCTCGAGGCTTCGCCCGCGTGGAGGTCATTTTCGGGAGAAAAAGTATACAATAAATACCAAGTTTATAAAAACCCCTTCGCATATAATGTATTGTTTTAGGACAAATTTCATTACCATTAAAAAGGCAGAGGCAGGTTAAAGTGAGCTAACCGAAAAAGATAGATATATGCTATCGCGGACTTGTTTTATAACTTTTTAAGAGGAACAAATCCGTCATACATGATTGTTGCGCAACTTTAACAGTATACGCAGCGCACGCAAAACAAGCTCTCAAAAGGAATATATTTTCCCGTTTTTGCAACATTTTTCATTGCTGCTCGGCTCCTATTAGTCACAGCGTGATGTTATATAGCCTATAGCGTTCCCAGATAAATGGGTTATCCAAAACTAAAATAATTTTTCAATTAGAAACAGCACTTCTTGAGATAAGCGCGTTCAAACAAACAAATAAACGTACACGTATTTTTTAAAATGTAGCCTCTAAAATTGTGAATTAGTAGTGGTTGAAAGTTTTCTGTCTGTTACATTTTCACGACTGAACTGAAAACACTGAACCGATTTTTATGAAAATATTTTTTTTATCCTGTGCGTTTGGAGTGGAACGCCTGTAAGAACGGGGACGTGAGGAAACAGGGATTTCTTGCACGACAACACGATCACCTAGGTTTTCTTGCTATAGATCTCAAGCCGATTCCTAAGAAAAATAAACATGAGATCTAGGGTCTGATTGAGCTGAATGATAAGATCCTCGCGTTTTCTCACGGTATCCGCTCGGCAAAGGTTACTAAACATATTCATATAGATGGAATATCTTAAGCTAGCTAAGCTAAGCTAGACTAGGGATTACACCCATCTCTGCCAAATCCGTCCAGTTTCCTTTTCATTTTACCCTCCCATTCTTTACCCTTCTCCCGATCATCATCTCCCGTCACTTCTCTTGATCTTCGGTAAAGGAATTGTATCCTTTCGATATTCGATTTCGGGATCCAACTTGGACTTCTTATTTCACAACCGACTAAACGTCCACTGCACAATGCAGACCTTCAAGTATGAATTGTCATAAATCCGTTGAATTTTGAGTTCTATTATCAAAATAATAGAACTCAATATATTGTTAATTGAATTAATAATGTTAATATAATATTTCGTTGTGGAATAAAAACTTTTTCGTTGGTATGAATGAATATTATTAGAAACAAATATTCTGTCAAAACAAAAAGTAATATCAAATGTCATAGTAATAGAAAATCGATATTAGAATTTACAAAAAAAATATCTGTTTGTCTATTTACTATTTTGTCAGGGTAGCTCCGATGATGATGGAATCTGATATTTTTTTTATCCTGGCAAAGTGACGACACTGAATCTGATGGTAAGCGCAGTGTCGTCCAGTTAAAGTACCAACTAGCGAGAGACAATATATGCCTCGCTACTAAACACAATCATGTCGGCCTGATGTTCAGTTTTTCATAATACGCCATGGGGCAAGGAGGTGAAGAAGCGGTTGAGGGTCTAGGTGTCAGAGTACTCAGAACAACACGGCCAAACATCATACCCCAACTCTAGACCCCGACAAAAACCAGAGGTACACTGGCTGACCCCGGAAGGCGACACACTTGCGTGTGCCACTATAGCGGGTTTTATACTCTGTGTACGGTGGTCGCTATCCTGCCGGATATGAAGATCCTACCACCAGCAGGTATCGAGATAAGTGAAACTGAATAGGGTAATTTTTATACGAAAAAGTAACAGCGATATCATAGGATAAAAATTGGCTATGGAAATTATAATAGTAACTCATTGCCGTAAACAAGTGAGAAAATGTATAGATAATATTTAATAGGGGTGGAACCGGGTAAAAAGTATATATCTTCAGTTGATACATTTTCCGAAATCATAAATTTTGCAAGATCTATTCTTCTGACAATTAATATTGTCATCCATATCTGACGTCATGCACGAAATGACAAGAATAGTTATATATTATTTCTCTTTTATCGACACGAACACAATAACGTATAATCGATCGTCCGCCGAAAACAAACGAGTACTTTAATACGTATTGTATGTCAAACTGCTAAATTAATAAAATTATTATAATAATGAACTTTGTAGTCGCCCGCCTTAGGTTGACTTTGAATTGTTATTATCGTATTTTAGTCTTGCGCAATCAGTATAAAATAAATATAGCAGAACTTATGATATATAATTGAAAGAAATTCAAAGTGCTGTATCCAAAGCAGTTATTTACGATTATAGTCTTCGAGCTCTAGGGATCTGGTAATCAGTCGCAATCGTAGTGGGAAATAGTATGAGCCCGCTGATGACCGTTTTCATTTCCAACCAAATATTAATCAAATTTGGACATAAGTTAGTCATTTCTTGACAGCCTCCTGGCGCAGCGGGCGATTAGTAAGTTGTGAAAGGAGAGGCCGTGGGCCTGATTCCCGCATCGAGTTAAATGTTTGTGTGACAGACTGACATTTGTTTAGGATCTGGGTGTTGTGTGACCATTGTCCCTCGTAGTTCTTGATACCTAGGATACACGTTTGACGTGGTGTGGGGTCAGGACTATGTGTGTGTCGGTTGGATGTATTTATTTTATATTTCTACATCTATTTAGGACATAAACTGTTGGTTCCTCTCGTCTCGCGAACACCAACATTTTAATAATGGTATTAAATTAAATAATACTATTGTAAATTTTTATCGATTATTATCAAAAAGAGTTCAGCGGTTTAACCATGCAACCTTCCAAACTGGAAGACTCACTTTCGTAATTATAATATTAGTATATTTTTGTTATATCAAGTATCATACCATAATTTTATTCTCAAATAGTTTGTTCAAATCACTCAACCTGTATTCACGACTTTTGATAAGAATTGACAGTCATTATGATAAATAAAATATATATCGTTTGAAATTATTATGATAAGTTAAATATATTTGATTATATTCAATATATTGTCATGAGTTAGTGTTATTTGTGAACACTTTATGTTATATTCATCATGTTTTCACAGAAAATATTTTTGACAGCGCGAGCGAAAAATCGCGTATACGTCTGCTCTCAACACGGCCCAATTGCCGTCTGACAAGTCTCGCACATGCGCATCATGTTTAAAATACATTTCAACATAGAGACAACTGCCATTTTATGTTTCGTAATTTTAAAACATTTATTTCTTTGTATTTATAAATGAAATGTGATAAAATATTCACACACTCGTTTAATACAGTTCATTGAAAATTTTATAGAAAAATTTCGTTTCAATATTTTTCTTTATAACCGTATACAACGGATTAATTTGGGGTCGTGTGGATTGAAATTTTAAAATTTCGATGCATCTTTGCGAATATTTTCTATCGAGCCAACTTTAATGAATCGTGTATCGAGAAGCACAATCGTTTTGTAAATATGTTCATCTTTCATGACTAATTTTTATATTGTTAATATTTTTAGTTTTTAACATCGAATAATTAGTTTAAAAATGTAGTGTGAACTGAACTGTCTGAGTCCACCTCACCTATCATTTTATGGAATATTCTATAAGTGGCCTCTTGAACTATACTCGCCTTTTCAGAGAACAGGGCGTAGCTACTCCGTTTATGAGGATCGTTTGAACATTTATTATTATTTGTGCACTGGCAAACGTGTAAGCTGGTCACCTGATGATATTGTCATGAACGGTACTGCTAGTCGAGAGTTGCATAGGTAAAATTAATATTGGCGTTGGGAATTTTTGGGCTCCCCATACATTTTATACCCAACAGCAGAGTACATTGGTTTTTGAATCAGTAGTATAATTCCAGTTCAACCGGCTTTACGCTAGCGTAACAGAGCATAAAACATACACGTGGCATGTCAACCGATATTATCCAGGTACAAATACCATAATTTTATCACATTGCCGTCAAGCGTTGTCCTTCAACTATATATTCCGCAATCAGTACACAGCCTCTTCCGCACACGACGTACGTCGGATACCTAACGAACCTTGTGATCCCATCCCAGATTCCTTGAGGCGATAGACGGCGGTCGCCAAACGTCGGGTGTTAATTACCTATCAGGTGATACGTCATATCAAAATGTACTAAAGCATTTAGTAAATTAGGATTCTAGGGGCAATGTTTAAGTCATATTTTAACATTTATCCAGTCCTTGAATACCTAATGCTAATCCTGTGTGCTATACCGATGACTTGGGTTCTCTGTCGGATAACCTCGTTGCGTATTTTATTCTTCAAAGAAACTCCGAGCCTAGTACGTTCCGTAGCTCGCTGAGCGACTTTGAAATGGTGGACCAGCCGTACTGTGAGTGTCCACGTCTGAGCACCGTAGGTCATAACAGGCAGGACACACTGGTTGAAAACTTTCGTTTTCAAACATGGTAAAGGGCATGAGAAGACCCGACGTAGTTTTCCAAAAAGCTGCCCAGCCCAGCTGGATCCTCCTCTTAGCCTCCTTCTGGAAGTTTCTACCTAATTGCAGAATCTGCCCAAGATAGACATAATCGGAGACAACTTCAAGCTGGTGGTCATTGACAACGATAGGTCTTGGATCTATGTTTTGTGTCGTTGTTGTCGTCGTCGTGGTGGTCGTAGGAAAATCATAATACATATATTTTTTCACATCGCTTTTGAGTTCCTTGTGCTTCTTCTCTTCTTCCTATGATGATCGTGCATCTTTAAAAAAAATCTGCAACTATTTCAAGTAATTCTTAAGATCATTAAATATTTCTAGCTGTATTTGGAAAAAATACCTTCAAATGATCTTTTCTTAAAATTAAATAAATTAATTCAAATACAAAACACAGTAATGCTTTTTAACAGACTTCAAAAAAAGGAGGAGGTTAACAATTCGTCGGAATCTTTTTTTATGTATGTTCCCCGATTACTCGAAGACGCCTGGACCGATTTGAGAAATTCTTTTTTGTTTAAAAGGGTATAGTTCCCAGGTGGTCCCATTGGCACCAAGTCAGGACCTGATGATGGGATCTCAGAAAAATCGAGGGCGTGTGTGACGCATAATTTATAAATAGTGACGCAAAATTTATTTTCATTGAAGTCGGTGTACTTTTTATGAACTAAAAAACTTTTACTTATTCATCGTATATTGGTGCAAGTTGGTATTTCTGAAGATTAGATCAGTATGAATGAATTGTCGCAAAATCATGGTGTTCATTAATATTTTACATACATGGTCGGGACGTTCAAGAACTTACCGATGCAGTTCTGCGTTCGGCACACCGCAGGGCGTACCGCGTAAATCCCCTTTCACAGTTATCGTGCATAGATCGAATACCCACAATGGATATCCACAGGTTTCCTATGTAAACTGGGCTAAGTGGTGAACACAAATTGAGTATGGATTTTAAAACAAGGATATGACACACGGATATAACTACGATAAAGTATTTTTGAGCCAGCTCATCGGGTTTCGAAGTTTTATCAACTTATAGGTATACAAAAAACTGCTATTTTCTACCATCTTCAATTACTATTATTTTCAGCTGATATGATCTCGTATAAGGTACATAGTTTTGGACCCTGTAGTGAACGGCAAGTTAGAAGAGAGGGAGAAACTTTTATTTTATGAGATTTATATAGAATTTATTCTTACGTACTGTTATTATATTTATTTCTTACATATATTTATCTGAGATTACGTTATGATTATGCAAGTTTATATACATGATTATGGAATATTATTACCATTTAGATACTCAGGTAAGGTATAGTAGTATTTGTAACGTAGAAGTTTTTTCACATTTGTTTAGTCTGTTTTTAGCAGCGATAGCCTAGTTGGTTGCGGTACCGACTGCAAAGACGAAAGTCTTATGTTCGAAACCCAAGTGGCATACACCTCTGACTTTTCTAAAGTTATGTGTGTATTAAATGTTAATTATCGCTTGCTTTAACGGTGAAGGAAAACATCGTGAGGAAACCTGCATACTTGAGAATTCTTATACGAATTTCGAAGGTATGTGAAGTCTACCAACCCGCATTAGGCCAGCGTGGTGGACTAAGGCCTAACCCCTCTCATTAGTAGAGGAGGCCCGTGCCCAGCAGTGGGACAATGTTAAATACAGGGCTAGTATTATATTATTATTAGTCTGTTTTGTGGCGTAGGCTTATAGTAGTATTTTTATCTCCTCGTGTAGTAAAGAAACCAGGATATATGTGTACGAACTTAGCTATTTCTAGTATTATACACGCGAGCGTTAGGATTCTGTGTTATTGAAAATGAGTTTTGCAACTCTCCGTTTGTTTAATATTAAAATTATTCTAACATATTTTTTTCTGCAGTCTGAAAAGGATGTGTGTGTGTCGATACTATTTCCCCATAGGATTGCGCCATTACTGAGCCATGAATATGCATAGGCATGGTAGGGTGACAGAGCGGTTTGCAGATCAGTAGTCTTTTTTATTTCGTATAGTGCATACGTAAATTTTGAAATTTCAATTTTATTTTTTGTATTTGATCTTTCCAATTTACATGGGTATCTATGTCCAATCTTAATAGAGTAACACTTTTTACTAATTCTAGTGTTGTTCCCTTATAGTTAGTGTTGATGTTTAATAGTACTTTTTGTGGTGGATGGAAGGTTATTCGTTTTGTTTTGGAGCAGTGTAATTTTAAGTTATGTTAAGCCAATTATGCTGTTCTAAGTTATGTCCAGTTTTCTGTCTTTAAAAGGATACCACAGATTTTACTGTTTAAGTTGATATTTGTTTTGGATGAAGTGAGAAGAGAAATGTCGTCTAAAAATAAGACACATTGCCATTCTTAATTTTGAGGAATTGAGGTATTTATTCTCTTGCTTTGTGAAAATAATTTTTGTATTTCATTAGTGGTGTGGATAAACGATTCGATCTCTACTGTTTGCGTTCTGTTTTGCAAGTAGGTATGACTTGATCCAATCACGGCTTCTAAATCTAATACCGATTCCATATAGTTTGTTAGTTTGTTTAGCAGAATTTTAAATTGCACTCTGTCATAAACTTTAGCCATATCTAACAGGATTTCTACACGTTACTTTTCCTACACAAGTAACCGGCTGTGAAACGAGAGGCTTTGGGATCGATTCCCACGCCGGGACTAATGTTTGTTGTTGTGTCCGGAATTTGAGTGTTGTGAGAACTAAAGTCTCTTGGAATCCCCGATACCCACAGCACAAGAGTCTTATATTAGTGTGGGGTTGGGGCTATGTGTGTGTCTGTTGGGTGTTATTTATTTAGTAAAAAACATTTTGACTATTTTATGCGATTAATAACTGTTTATATCTTTATTTTATATAATAGGGTAGTTTCCTGTGTTTAATTTTGTACTTTATTCTCTACGCAATACGCAATAATACGCAAAAGAGACTCTTTTGCGAAAACAGATGAACGAAAAATGAGGTCAAAATATTTATTTTAAGTATTGGTATGATCAAATACTCATAGACATAAGCGAAAACGATGGCCTATTGGGAACATATCGCCATCTCCCTCGCACAACGGTACAGTACAGGCGATTATAGTACCGTGACGTCATGGTATCAGATATGCATCCTTGTACTGTTATTTGACAACTACTCCTTCCAGCAGATTTGAGTGGTGTCTAATTTACTGATGTTTGTTCGGATTCGTAAAATTCTTTCGATAATAGGTTTTAGGTAATGTAACTTTTTGATTAAATTAATAAAAAAAAACGAGTCAACTACCCTATTCTAGGTGTCTCTGCATTTCTATGCAATCTTTAAACGATTTACCAATTCATGACAATTTCTCCGATCTCGAGTCTCAGCAATACATTCATGTGATTTGTAATGAAGTTCCAGACTTTCAGTTTTCTTTCATTTAAATTCGATTCGATCGACGTCGTCCTCCGCGGTCTTTTCTCTCGGTTTAATCATATTTTTTGTACGTTTGTTTTTTATGACTAATCCCAATTTTATATTATGGTTCCATCGCTGTTCGATGATAATACAAAATCGAGTCGCGATAAAGTCACGATTTAACCTCTCAGGTCCGACCAGGCGAAAGTCCTTATTAACACACATTAAAGGCGTATTGAAGGGAATGGCCGCCGACGACGGTTTGTTTACATTAAGTATTGCATTTCTATATATAAATAGTAGACGCGTGAAATTTGTATCAACAGTCAAACGCTCACATCATTATAAATGCTATTTAAACATTTTTTTTTATGTATGTTACCCGATTACTCGAAGACGCCTGGACCGATTCGAGATATTCTTTTTTTGTTTAAAAGAGTATACTTCCCAGGTCCCATTGGCACCAAGTCAGGATCTGATAATGGGATCTCAGAAAAATCGAGGGAAACCTTCAAATTTTATAGAGACGTATAATTTGTTTTCATTGATGTCGGTGTACTTTTTATGAATTAAAAAAACTTTCACTTATTAATAAAACCGCTTAACTTAAATATATTTTTTTACTTATTTTATTTTCAAGTTTATAGTTTTTATTTCATTACTTAGTCGGCCATCTTGGATTTGAAATGTGTAGTAGTGTACAGTATTCTACGAGTCACGCCCTTTCATTTGGTACCCATATTGAGGGAGCTGTGAAAAAAATTGTAATCCGCCATTTTGTGGCGGCGGCCGTCTTGGATTTACAATGGTACTGAATATATTAAATTGTATTGTCATCAGAACTAATGTACCAAATATTAGATCAATCTGTCAACAGGGGGGTAAAATTTCTATTAGTAAATTTAATTAGTACCCAAAATCAACCAGGGCAAGCTGAATAAAACCGTCTAAAAACGTATGCCCACCGTTAATGGACCGAGCAGGCCCTGAGATTAAAATTGAAACTGATAAAATAATATTCAACAAAATGTTTTTTTCGCAGTGATCAAGAAAAAATGCGGCCTAAAACAAGTCTTATACGCAGTTTCACACAAAAAAAGAAATGCTGTTGGAAACTATCTACATTTTGCGTTTTATTAGCCCTGCTGACGTTGGTTGCCGTTTTTGTTACATTGGGCTTTGGAAAAGGTAATTTTTTTTATCCTCGCACGGCAAAGTGACCACACTGCACAGTGGGGGGCTGTCGGCCCGTATCGATGCACTCCCAATTTCGGAGCATCGTGCGACCTCGAGATGGACGGCAGCACGGGTGGTGAGGCTCACTGTCGTTGTTCGGCGCGCGGGGGCTCCTAAGCCCCCCACGGAGATGGGCTGCTACGCGGCACCCCGCAGGGGCGGCAGCAATTCTAGCACTCTTTAGAATACCCCGTGATCACTCCGTAAGCGCCGAAGAAGGCCACCGTGGGGTTTTATCTAGTTTAGTTTTCTTAGCTGGTAGAGTCGGGTGGGGTGTACATAGGGAGTAGGGACTCGGCCCAGCGGCAGCACGGGTAGCCATCATTCGTGTGAGGAGGTGATGGGTCGTAAGACTGGCTAATCCAGCATTACCGTTTTATTCTTATTCCGCTTCCCCCCGGAGCGGGCGGCAGTAATAAAATGCTTTCCACGCGAAAAATAAATGCCAAATTTCGCTATTTGGACCGCTAAGTAGATGGAGGTTATTACACAAAAAAATATTTTACATAAAATCTGATTATTCGTCAAAATATCGTATTCGTAAAAACTTGAAGAAGTTGACATATTGCAAGCAAGCAGTAGTTGACTGAGAATAAAATATATATAAAAGTGAATTTGAAAATAAACTTCTCAGGTTCTGTGGATACGTCTAAGTCTCAACACTCACACATAAGCGATATGCATCCCTATGCAAAAACTATGCAATCTCCAGATAGGAGGAATATAATAATGGACACTAAAAAGGTAAGGTTTTGGAATCATTTGTATAACCCTATATTTCTCTCGACATAAAGTTCATATTAATTACAACCTAGATCAGATCTTACATTTAAGGCACTAAGCTTTAAATAGCCAAACTTGTTTATATCTTAGAAACAGAGATAAAATAAATCGTTTTCAGGATCACGACCGAATGGCAAGTGCTAATGCCGGCAATCGTCACACCATGAGTCCCCACGGACCGCAGGTGGTGGGAATAGACATTATAAAAGGGGTGGGAAAAGACATTATAAACTTGACGGGTATGATATTTTTAAAGCTATATATCCCATTTGCCATGCTTATTACAATAAATAATATACCACAACAAATTACGTCTTAAACTAATTGAGATTTTAGATTAATTTGTCTCGTTTGGCTTATTATTGAATTATTACACTATAATTGATGGATATTGAATGATACGTGTGTATGACATGCCGAGATTGGGCGTGCCTGTATGTGCAAGTAAAATGGCGATGGATAAGTTTAAGCGTAATATTTGTTATACAATTGTTAGTGAAGTTCTCGAAAATAAGTATGATGTGATGGATAATGAATCTATCATTCGAGTTTAAATTCCAGCTTTCTCTGAACATGACATAGAAGCGGCTAAAACGTTATTGTTTTCCCTTGACGATGTCAAAACATCCTATAATGTAGCGGTGGGCCATAGACTTGAATATAATATAGATTAGTCTGATCACTGCCGCTGAGAGTTAATGTAATCTTATATGTATTAAGTCCAGACTCGACGAAGTTTGTTCAATCTCAGCTAATGAGAGTCTTTAAGGCATATGATGCCGTAATAATTTAAAATATTAAGGTTCCTTTAGAATATATTATGCAAACAGTATACGCTTTAACTCGCCATAGATATGTTATTGATATTTTTTATAGTGATATAATTAATCATGTATGTAAGAAATAGTCGTAAGACTATACAGAATCTAACAAAAGTTTATATATCTTTAGTTAAAACAAAGATGTATGTGTTGCTCCTCATTTTTTTTTTTTTTTTTATCGTGGCTCGGCAAAGTGACCACACTGCACCTGATGGTAAGTGCAGTGCCGTCCAGTTATAGTATCAAGTAGCGAGGGATAGATTATCACTCGCTACTCAATACAATCATGCCGGCCTGCTGTGTAGCTTCTTCACACTACGCCTAAAGGACCCAGGATCATAGGAAGGAGGGAACACGGTAGCTGGCAAACCGTTCCACAGCTTAATGGTGCGGAAAAAGTACGAGTTTGCGAACCTCTTAGTTCGGGCCGGGGTAGTAGACACCACAAAGCTGTGGCTCCGCAATCCAGTACGCGTGGTTCTGGTATGGAAGGGAGAGGATGGGATAAGATCAAACAATTCTTCAGAGCATTCACCATGATACAGACGGTAGAACACGCTAAGCGAGGAAATATCCCTACGCAGCTGTAGCGGCTCCAGGCTGTTACTCACGTCTGCATCATTCACAATGCGGATGGCCCGCCGCTGCAACCCGTCCAAGGCATCGAGGAGGTATTTTGCGGAACCGTCCCAGAGGTGCGAGCAGTATTCCATTCCCGGTCGCACCTGTGCTTTATATAAGCGGTAGAGCTGACCGGGCGTGAAAAACCGCCGCACCCTGTTCAGGATTGCGACCCTGCGGGAAGTGGCGGATATTACGCCCTCGATGTGACTCCTTGGATTAAGATCGCAGCGGATATCCATACCTAGGACACTAAGGTCATTCCGCATTGCGAGTGGAACACCCTGAAGAACGGGGATTGGAGAAAACGGCAGCAGAAAACATAGGCAGCATGAACTATAATCACCTAGTGTATGTAGAGTTCAGTAGATCTGAGGGTGGTTATATTTTCCTAAAATGTGTTACAGTAGTAAAATCTTAAATGCCTTAAATATTGTTAAAAAAACAAATAAATAAGGACGGGGATACTAGCATCACAACATTCTACTGCACAGTAATTTTGAAGATTTGGGAAAAGTACTGAAAAATTAGATAGTAAAGCTGCTTTACGTGTTACACTGCAATTATGTAATGATAACAATAAGTATATCTTACGTATTTGATAGTTCAATTCAAATGGTGAAAGATTTTTTTTAAATCGGTCCAGTACTTTTTGAGCCGTTACATTCGTTACAAACATACATACAAATCTTTCCTCTTTATAATATTAGTATAGATTAAGTGCACCTGCTGTTCGAAGCTATTTACTTCTATTTACTTACTTTACTTCGTATCTTAGTGTGGGGTCGGGGCTATGTGTGTGATTGGTGGGTGTTATTTATTTATTATCATTCAAAATCAAAATCATATATTTATTTTATGCGCTTAGCGTCTGATGACTATTTTAAGGTTAGGATCACAGGGTCATCTACTGTATATATATATATATATATACTTTTTTACCGTTTTAACATATGCTTGTTCTTTTCAGAATATCCCGTAACTAAATATGCTTTAACGCATCCCAGTAATTTAAGATTGAAACGATATGTTGATCCTTCAGAAATGACGGATGTTTACAAATCATCAAAGACTCTATATTATAAAGCTGATTTCCACATTCAATCTCAAAGGGCATTTGTTGACTTCGTCATTGGTGTTCCCAGTATAAAAAGAGAGAAAGAAAACTACCTGAAGTCAACTTTAAAGGTAATTGATAACATTCTTACGTCTATTAAGATAAGGCAATTGATTTAAGGCAGTTGTTGTCTCTGTATTACTGTATGTACGCTTCGTTGCGAACGGTCGACATGTCGGTCCGTGGCGCAGTTGGCGAGTAGCCGACTGTGAAACGAGAGGCCGTGGGTTCGATTCCACACCGGGGCAAATATTTGTGTGACAGACAGATATTTGTGTCCGGGCTCTGGGTGTTGTGAGAACGAAAGTCTCTCGTAGTCCCTGATACTCACAACACAAGTCACGTATCTTAGTGTGGGGTTGGGGCTATGTGTGTGATTGTTGTGTGTTATTTATTATTATTCAAAAACAAAATCAAATATTTATTGAATCTATGAAATGTTATACATCAATTAGATTCAGTAATTTTGTTTTACTCTACCGCCAGTTCGGAATGCAGTTCCACTAGAAAAGAACGGACAAGAAACTCTAGCGTTGCTCTTTTCACACCGGTTAACAATATTTGGTCATACAATTATTATACGATTTAAGTTTAATTACGTTAGATTGGAGCAGCTCAATGCATGTTAAGTTGCCTTATTGCAATATTGTGAAATAAAAATCATGACAAGACCTAGTGCCGCACATGACCATAGTGAGAGTGATGAAAATCTCGATTTCTTAAAGCAATTGGTCTTTACTGAAACAGTCTGAGCAGACCAGTCCACACGAGCAGCATCCGTTCACGAGTAATGACGCATGTGTCAGCCATCGGCCTCCTCAACCATCTTACAGAGTTGAGATCGACCTGGCACATGGCGCCGCAGTAAGCACAGACACTTTAGCGAGCATGACATACCCAGACTGAATACAACAATTAAAATACTAGACACAAAATATCAAGTAAAGTCATGTAAGGCATATAAGTTCGCAATGTTAAAGAAATACAATATATTGGCATTACTCAATATGTATATCTAAAGTACAATATAACAGTTTCTCAAATATTCGATTTGTCGCATACGCAATGTAGTTCTTGCGGTGATGTGCTCAGTGATGGAGTGAAATGTACAGCTTGCTATCAAGCGCTCCACTTCCAATGTGCCGGCATAACGGAATCAAAGTTTCGCAAACTAGGTGATCGGAAGTTAACCTGGCACTGTATGAAATGCAAATAATCTAGCTGTAGTCAGTTGCCTAGCTCTCCAAAGATTATGGATAATGATCCTCTACTGCTTAAAAAAATTAGGGCATTGTCAGGAAAGCTGGCCCCGTTAGAGTCCTTGATAGAAGAGTTAAAAGCGCTGCGTGCCGAATTCTCCCTCTTGAAATCATCTGTAGATGAGTCTAATGAAGCAATCCAAGGTTTTAGCAACAAATTAGAACAGCGAGTTATTCAAATAAAAAAAATCAAGATCACGCAATTTCCCTTCAGGCACAAGTGGATAGAATAGAACTGGAGTCAAATATTAAAGACCAATGGGCAAGATTAAATTATATAGAAATTAAAGGAATTAGACAAGATATGAAGATTTATTTAGGATTCTATCTGCCCTTGGGAACACTTTACTACACTTTTTGGTTACTTCACTTTTTCCAGATCAAAGAACATTATAAGTGGCTTATGCTACATTTTCTATAATAACGCTGTTAGAAAAGTATCCATTATTAGAGAATTGGGTGTCTTTCATGTTGAGAAATTAATATTTAATAAGCACATAGACCACATCATAGGTAAAGCTTCGAAAGCATTGAGTTTTGGTATTAGATCTCCTGCCTGTTTTCAATCTATAAAACCCATAAAAGTTCTTTATTGTTCATATGTGCATAGCCACTTAGAATATGCATCGCAAATTTGGAGTCCACAACACAATATTTACACTAACAGGATTAACTAAATTCAAAAGATTTTTTAAGGTATTTGGGTTTTTAAACCCATCAAATAAACTCAGGTTACCACCAGCGTTGCCAGAAATATCACTTCCTATCTCTGGAAAGAAGACGCAAAATAGGCGACATAAGTTTTTTATTAAAGTTAACCCAGGGATCCATTGACTGCCCTGATCTATAATCAAAAATTTTCTGCGATCGAATCTGTTTAACTTCAGACAAAGACTTATTTTATGTATACCCTACTCAACAAGCAAATACAGACAAAATGCTTATCTCTTGCGAAGTTATATTAGCTTCAACGGATTGCATTTGAATCTTAATATTGACTTATTCTGCACTACTGCCAATTAAGCTAAACGCACACTAGCTCAAGACTTGTTTAGTACTTTGTGACTCCGTTCCTATTAAGATGTTTGTAACATAACTTATTTGATTATTTATTGGTGGAGGTTTGTAATTAGCAATTTAAGTTAAAGTTAAATACTGTTCATTATTTGTTATTAGCCTGTAAGCCTTCCAAATAATAAATAAAAAAATCTTACCAATTCTATGAGGTTGTCAACATGTTTCTTAGTTGCCTACTCTAAGACATGTTTAAAATGCTTTTAGTGTTGTTGATGTAAACAAGGCTTATGGTCACTTATAAGATGAACTGGCCGCTGCTTCCCTTCGGCTACAAAAAATTAAATTAAATTCCATATATCCGTTTGTAATATTAACTGAAAGCAATCTTTATTTAAAATATGGATTTAAAACTTTAATATTATACAGCCTTCGTGGCGCAATTGGCGAGTAGCCGGCTGTGAAACGAGAGGCTGTGGGTTCGATGCCCACACCGGGACAAATGTTTGTGTGACAAACAGATATTCGTGTCCGTTGTGAGACCGTGCGTCTCTTGTAGTACCTGATACCCACAACACAAGACTCGTATCTTAGTTTGGGGTAGGGGCTGTGTGTGCCTGTTGGGCGTAAAAAAAATAATAATTAAAGAACATTATACTTGCACTTGAACAGTATCTTGTGGAAGGACTTACAAAAGAAGAACTAAATAGTACTCTAATTGTGGTAATGGTCGGCGAAGTAGATATAAATAATGTGATCAGCATTGCAGAAATGATCGAGTCCAAGTGAGTATTGTAATTTTGTTTGTTCTAATTTTGTCTGGTATTAGTGATAAGCGCGTCAATCGGAACACTTTTTATTTTACATTATTGTTATTCATGAAAGTTTATGTTGGTTTGTCTGACTCAGATATATACTTCGACTGGCCCTGGAATGTGATTCCACGAAACGATCAACCTTGCCAGGCATTTTACCATTGACAATGTGGTCTGTTATAATAATGTTATAATCTGTCGCATAGCATTGAACTCACTTAAGTGTTATTCTTGAATATGACCCATACATCAGCTACGTTCCCATAGTTCCTTTCTAGTGGTCACAAAGTATGCTTGAATCATATATTACTGATAATTATTCCATAAACTTTCAAATTTTCACGCCACAATTCCTGATGCACAATGAGCTTTGGAGCATGGTATAAAATGAGTATTCATTTACTATGAATTACTCACTCCAACCTACTGATAGATTCAATACCAAATAAAATTAGTTATATTGGCTTGTTCGATACTAATTTTACTTATCTGTGTTACCAAATATGCACTATTATATTGATTTATAGAATTTTCTGTGGAAGATATAACTGGGTCAGCTTCTTATTATTTTTATTTAATTCAGTATATATAACATCTCATTTTTCCGGTTTGGCTAATTAAATTGAATTTTCAGCTTCAAAAAAGAACTTAATGACGGATTGATTGAAGTGATTTCTCCTGAAAAGAATTTCTATCCGGACTTCGATGCCCTGCCAGCGACTCTGGGCGATCCACCACAACGTGTTCAATGGCGAACGAAACAAAATTTGGACGCTGTATTCCTGATGTCATATGCTAAGTTTAAAGCACTGTACTACCTAATGCTAGAAGATGATGTTATTGCAAAACCTAATTACATGCAGGTGAGTGATTCCAGACTTATGTCTATGCTTGGCGATTTCACTGACACTCGCGACGCTGAAGCGAATATAACTGGCGATTTGAATAACTAGTCAGTTGCAATAATTAAATAAATGTCAATAATAAAACACTTACAAATAATAAACCAATTTCATAATAATCAGTATAAACGTGCGTGGTTTTGTGTTTAAAATTTAATTGGTGCTTGACAGGAAGCGTTCGAGATAGTTTCTTGCAACTGGCTGAAAGATGTATTTTTATGTGGTATAATAAAATATTACTGTAAACTTAAATTAATTATAATTAAAGTTTATAGCGTTTAGCGAACCCGGTTTTAGGTTCTCTTTATGAATGAATATTAACGACAACCTAAGCTCGGCTGTATGACAAACCGTCCCAGGATAAGGTTAACATTTATTCTCAGATAGGTACATAGTGAATCCAGTGCCGACGAGTAGCACGGAAGCGCAATGGCCTCTGGTATTCCACAGGGCTCAGTCTTGGGCCTTCTCCTGCGGAACATCGGCTACGATTGGTGCTCCGTGGTTCTAACCCTGAGGCGTCGCTGTTGTCTGTTATACAGACGACGCACTAGTTACAGCGGCCAGGTCTAGTGAGTTCGCAACAGAAGAGGTGGTAGCGGGATTTGGCGACTGTGTCTAACGGTGGCCCTCGATAAAACCGAGGCCCTAATAGCCTTTGTTGAAGTTTGCCGGGGACAGGCGGTCGATGGCCCTGTAGGGATGTCTCGTCTGAGCGGAGTCCCTGAACGCCCGCTGCATCACCCTGCTGCCACAGCGTCTGGTGGCGAAGCGAACAGTAAGGGGCTACCGCACGGTTTCCTACAAGGCGGCCTGCGTCTTAGTCTCTCTTGGGAGTTAGACGACAAAGTCCTCTCGTCAAAGTTCTTCTGGCGGGAGAAGGCGTCCATCCGCTGTTAAGAGAGACTGACCCTGAGGGAGATTGCGACCTGGTTTCTCAGAGCCGCCATGGAGGAGGGGCATACTGGGCTAGAGAGCCTAGGCGCGGGATTCAGGATCGTCACGGCATGCGGCCTGTCCTAAAGAGATGGCTAGACAGATACCAGGGTGCGCCTAAATTCCAGCTGACGCAGATACTAACGGACCAAGGGTGTTTCGGTTCGGTTTTGTGTCGGATCGGAAAGGAGGTGTCAGCCATATGCCACCATTGTGGCAACTGCCATGAGGACACGGCTCAACGCATGTTGAAGATTTGCCCAGCCTGGGACGGAGATCAGTCCTCGGAGGAGACCTCTCGCTGCCAGCTATGGTCGCCAGCCGGATGTCCTGCGTGTGGAGCCCTCACCATCTCGCCCGTAGATTACGGTGAAGTCTGCGAGAGCATCATCTCCGAGCGAGATGGTGCTGGATCGTAAGACTAGCATAACCGTGTTATTCTTATTCCGCTTCCCCAGAGCGGGCGGCAGTAATAAAATGCCTTTCCTGCGACAACAAAAAAAGTGTAAGCATTCTTTGACAAGATCATGATTTAAGTACATTTTTTTAAGGAATGATTTCTGGCACTTACCTAGAGAAAGAATGGAGTTGCAAAGTTTGTATGGGAATATATTATTGATCACATCGAAATTTTTATTGGTTTTACTTATTTATCTAAAAAGTAGCCAGAAAATACCATTTCTTAAATGAAATATAGCAAAACAGTAATGTAAATCTGAAAATAATAGAAATACACAACTTAATTTTTAACCTGTGCTTTTTATCGGTTAATAGGATTAAAATATTAAAAATTATAGGATTAAAATAATTTCTGTTTCCGTATTGTTAAGACCTGTTCTACCACTAAGCATCGTCCACCTACCAGTACAATTGATTTGCAGAAGATCAGATCCTTCACTGCTGCCACGACGACTTCCAACTCGGACTGGCTTCTGATCGACTATAGTCAAGTTGGCGGCATTGGCAAGCTGTTTAAGACACCTGACTTGGCCCATTTTACGGCTTACGTCGAGCTTTTCTACGTCAACATGCCACTCGATTGGTTGATTGACAGCTATGTAGCCAACAGAGCTTGTGGAGTCGATAAAATTTCTGTAAGTGTTATGCATTTTTTTGCCGGTTCTGTATTTGCTCGACTTACTTACGACTACGTTAATGCAAACTAAATCCTACGAATCTAGGATTTAGTTTGCATTAACTCCATCCATTTTGACCAATTAAATTTTTCCAGAAGACATTAACGATTGAATTATATGTGTGAATTTTCTGATTTAAGCTACCATAAATGTATCAAATTATTGAATTATATATTTGTTGCCGATAAATTAAGAAAGAATTTAACTGAAATATATGCGATGATTACGGGAATAAATATACGAAATAATAATAATTAAGATCTAACAGTATTTTAATAGTGTTTTTTTTTTGCAGAAGGACTGTGTCGAAAGGAAAGCTAAAATACGCATTCAACACAAAACGTCGCTGTTTCAACACATCGGCTTATACTCATCTCTCAAAGGCAAAATCCAAAAGATAAAGGTGAGTTGTTAACCCATTACTTCCCAAGCATTGAAAACATTGCGTTGTTTTGTTCCAATCTTCAAATTGAGGTCATACATACATTAAGAAAAAAGAATATTAAATAAAATAAAATTAATTATATCCCTGGTTCACATATTAGCCTGTCCTATAAATAGGACAATGGGGATATATGGCCGAAAATAAAAAAAAATGTTATTATATGAAAATCAACGTTGTTTTAAAACTATCATAATATACATTTTAAAACTTAAATTATTTAGTTTATTTCCAAGGATAAGGTATAAAACAATCACTGCAAAGTATTATAACGCATTTTTTAAAGACAGTTAGAGGTGCTTTTTCACAACCTTGTCCTGACAACGTCGCTGTTTGTCTTCATTATATTGTGGCCCAAAATATCAAACATGACGGATTGTAAAAGAACTTCGGAAGATCCCGGAGTAGGTTTATTTGCCCTGCCTTCAGATATTTTCATCCGAGAAAAACAAACCCTGCCTCTGAAATCAAGCAGAGGGATGGTTTCATCTTCATTTACTTGGTTATATATAAACAGTGCATTCACTGGGAATATATCTAAAATTCAAATGACTAGAGGCCAGTACCATTTATCGACTCTGAAACTAATTGGATATTTAGAAATCAACCAATCATGTTTATTGACACCCCATAATTTTATTGTAATTATGAATAAGCCTTCGCAGATGCACGGTCACTTTGGCCTATTCTGTTTTATATTCTTGCTTGTATATAGCGAAAAGTTATAACAATAACTGCTGACACCACAAAGAGCTCAGAGCTTATACGTAAATCTCACTGGTTTGCTTTTATAAATTGTTTGATCCCATGATGACCAAAGTATTTGAGGATCATTTCATCCATCAACAGCTAAATTGGATTCTAATATCCTAACTTCTCAAATGGTGTAAACACAATACTAACAAAAAACATACAATTGAAAAGTTTGTACTTGTTGGTGCCAGCAGGATTGAACATGCTTTCGCGTCAAATAGTACATACGTGTTCCGATTGTCATATTTATAGTAAGGGACATTTTGAATGAGAATAACTTCTGTCTATAACATATTTTGTTTTCAATTTTATTTAATATATATTTAGATCTTAGAATTGATTTTATGTATTTTGAAGAAATGAGCTAATTAAAATGAGCTAGTAACTTGCAGGTCGTGATGCCGAAATAATGTTAAAGTAACAAGTTATTAACGTAATGTAGTAGTGTACCATTACAAAGCCGCAATGTTTTTATAAAAAATGCTCACTGTATGGGCATCAACATTTGTAACCTCTTGTCTGACGAATTAAAACAAAGTAAATTAAATATATTTAAAAATAAATTAACGAATCTACTTCTAAATAAATTATATACTATAATGTCTCTGATTTTAATAATAATACTAGCCCTGTATTAAACATTGTCCCACTGCTGGGCACGGACCTCCTCTACTAATGAGAGGGGTTAGGCCTTAGTCCACCACGCTGGCCTAATGCGGGTTGGTAGACTTCACATACCTTCGAAATTCGTATAAGAGTTCTCAGATATGCAGGTTTCCTCACGATGTTTTTTTTCGCCGTTAAAGCAAGCGATAATTAATATTTAATACACACATAACTTTAGAAAGGTTAGAGGTGTATGCCATTTGGGTTTCGAACATACGACTTTCGTCTTGACAGTCCGTACCGCAACCAACTAGGCTCGCGATAGCTCTGATTTTATAAATGATAAAAATATTACAATGCTCTATTAATATTAACAAGATGATTAATATAAATATAAGTATATGATTTTGTTTATGAATTTATAATTATTATTTCTTTTGTCTTGACATTTATACTAGAATTAATAAATAAATAAATTAATCAATATTTGCACGTCAATAATGACAGATTGTATGCCTCTGTAGTATTTAACCTAAGATCTAATATGTAACCACATTTTTGCAAATAAATAAATATTATTATTATGTACAGTACTCTTTGTTTTAAAAGGATTTGTACATTTTTAAATATAAAGTTTATAGAAAAAATACATTTAAAAATATAAAATTGTGCACCCTCTGATGGCGAGGCCTAGGACCCAAGCCACCGGCGTTTAGGACCCCAGAGTGAGGAACCTCCTCACGATACAATAATACTGCCTTTTGTATATGGCTTTTGACCCAACGACCAATTGAAAGCCTCTGAAGATGTTGGTCGAGGCTCTTTGGTATCAGCCATTGGCAGTAACGACTATCGGGACAATAATAGCTGAGTCAACATTCCACATGTCAACAACCTCGTGAGCCAGATCCTTATTATTATTATAGTGTTTCGAATATTGTAACGAAAACTGTGATGTGTTTAAAAGATCAACCATGGGGGTTCTTACCAGGTTCTTCCCCATAGATGACTGCATTCCGAACTGATAGTAGTTTAATAAACTGTGAATTGTTAATCTTGAGTTTTTCTACCGAACTATCATACGCTATGCATCCTGACTATGTTTGGAGATCGGAGAGGGATGTTATAAACCCTCTCGGATGGATCGATTTAGATGTCATTTTATTGTATATTCCAATGGGTTCTTGGTTGGTTTGAAAACACAAATGGACCCGGTAGATAGGAGAAATGCCAAAGATTGTGATCTTTAAAATATCATATTTAATGTGGCGCTGCTTTTCCGGGCAGAACGACGTCTGCCGGGCCCGCTATTTTATATAAAGTTGAGGTTAAGCTACAGTTCTGACAAGGTCTAACTCGTATCGTAAGTACTACGAGGGACTACGGTCCTACAAAACCCAGACCCGAAACAAATATCTGTCTGTCACACAAACATTTGTTTCGGTGCGGAAATCAAACCCGCGGCCTCTCGTTTCTCAGCCGGCAACTTGCCGACTACGCCACATAGGCTATCAGATAAATTCGAAACAATTTAATTGATATTCTTTTTTCAAACGAAGATGAGTTTCTGTACTCAGAGTTTTTTGAACTCGCCAACTAGTCCTATGTCGAATGCATGTTCATAGTAGAATTATAATTTCGTTTTAGATTAATCTTTTCTAATATTAGCACTGTCCTTAGACAGTGCTGACTGAATAATATTATTTACTATATACTAAATATTTTAATATAAATAAATAATAAAAAATAAATAAATAAAATAAATAAATATTTTTTTTTTTATTTTTTTTTTCCTGCTAGATGGAGCGACGATCTGCGCAAGGCAGCAGGTAGACATTGGATGCATAGAACCGAAGATCGGGTTCAATGGCGAATCTTGGGGGAGGCCTATGTCCAGCAGTGGACTGCGATAGGCTGATGATGATGATGATGATGATGATGAAATATTTTGCAGGATCCTAAATTCGGAACATTACCAGTATTCACCCCGCATAAAAATCCTCCTACGAGCGACATTAAATGCACAATTGAAGAAAGAAGCGGACACACCATCAACAACGCTTACGAAGGCACAACATATTTTTGGGGTATCACACCGAAGAAAGGCGACTACATAGAAATAATTTTCAAAGAACCTGTATTGTTAAAAAGGTACTTTACATTACGTCATTTCGTAAATTGTCTGTGCTTGTACTCGATGTGCCTCGCCTAACATGTGCCTAGCACGGCACCTTCTGTGTTTTTCTGATCTTGTGTGTGACTCTTACGTAGTCTTGTATTTGAATAATGATGTATTTGGTATTGCGATAAATGTTTCTTACCCACTATTTGCAGAATTTTGTGTATTGTCTTCATGTATGATCTTATGTAATTTTAATGTTGTTGTTAAGCATGTAACGCGAATGCATGTTGATGTTATATAACGACTTGATTCACATTTAATTGCTCGTAGTGTGTCAACTTTTCTTTGTATGTGTGTTTTACGGATGACTTTAGACTCTATGGCGTGAACAATACATATTTAGCAATGGCAATGGAATTGTGAGGCTACGTTTTATCTAAATTTGAACTTTGTCTATACAATGTTCAAATGCAGATCCATTTCACTGGTTTTTGCGACTTTTTGAGGGACCAGCGTAATAGCAGCTCGCACTATCTGGAATATGGAGCATTCAAGAGCCACTAATTCAGCTACGGCTTTTGGAGGCATCACTGTAGTTTGTGAAGTCGGTTACCGAAGGCCAATATAATACATTTGTGTTTCCTCTTCTTAAATGCCACGTCCTAGTTAGGTGTGAAATGAGTTTTAAATAGTGAATTAATGATAAACCATGTTTCAGTTATACAATTCGCACTGGAAATTTTGAGTACTTGGCTGATATATTCAAAGATACGGACGTGAGAGCCAAAGTAGATGGACAAGATGAATATACCGTAATTGGCGAATTCAATGGTTTAGGGGTTGCAACAGGAGACCTGCCAGCCGATTTTGGCGCTCTCTCTGCACTCAAGATCTATGTCAAATCCGATAGTGACAAATGGGTCATAATCAGTGAGGTGAGGATTATTTCCATTTATAATTAATAAGTATTCAGAATTAATGATGCAGAAGCCTGATTCCAATATGTATACAGAAACTCAAACAAGTCCAGACAAAATCGAATATGCATTGTATATGTGTATTTTTCTGTATTCGGCGACTAATTAAGGCTACCGGCGTGGACCCGTATTTGATGTTCATACCGTAGATGGACAGGACTTTTAGCATTTGATTTCAATAGAGCTTTTACCTCATAAGTAAAAGCAATAATGATTTCAGCTAGAGAGATGCTCAATATTTCAACCACTGTCACCCTGGTCGTATAATTTTAAGTAACAGATGTGATCATATGAGCGTGCTAGAGACTACTCATTTATCAATCGTCAGTTTAAAGATACGCAGCTCACATACAATTTCTCCAACATAATAATTATTTAAAGTTACTATTATACTTATTGCTAGACTTACATTCTATTATATAATATTTGTTTCAGATTTACCTGGAGACTCCCGAAAATTAAGGATCGCAGAAACACGTGCTATTGTAACAGTACATATTAGTTTTATTTCTATTTATTAATTGGTCACCCCTAAAGATCTACGTGGGTGTTGTATTCAAATAAGTGAAAATTGTAAGTATAATGGAATAAAATAGTCCAGAATATATCCAAGACTATCAACTGTATTTTTGATTAAGATTGGTGTCAATTTTGTTATTCCTTTTAAAATTTATATCTATGGGTTCATTTTGAACAGTTCTCTCAGAAAGTATTACTTTAGGAAAGTTCAGTGGGAGTTTGTAAGCGAAATATCTCCGTCAAGTTTTGTTAGCGCTTTTCTCGTGTTACATAAATTGGTGTTCATTTTATAGGTAACAGAGCTTTATAGATATGCGTGAAAGCATAGGTAAATAAGTACGATAATTTTTTGAATCTATGTATAATACACTTTATTGAGGTCATTTGCTCATTGAAATTCGGAAATACGGCGTGTGTGGAGTTATTATTCTATATAAAATGCCACTTGTTGGTTTGTTATATTTCCAACTCTTCATTTATGTTTGATTCATTCCAGTGCGGGATACAGACAGTTAGAAATTCACACGCCGAGCTTTACTGCTCGGTGTATATAAATGCGGCTATTGTCTACGTAGGCTTGAAGCTACAGGTGGGTCGCCCCTAATTTTGCTTCTGTTTGCAAGTTTTACCAACACTATCAGGTATACCACTTATACGGATCGTTAATCAGTTTCATTAAAAAATATCACAATTACGAAATATATATTATTTCAAAAGCAAATGACGTTAAAAGAGTGACAATTCAGGCCATGATAATCCATCAGGCTGTTGTAATTTTTAAGACAATCCAGTGAGACGCAGTAGATTTTGTAGTTGGTGCTCATTATATGTGACACCATTAGCTTTCCCACGTTAATAACCTGGTATTGTAACTCACATCAGGCTATTAAATTAATATAATGTGTAATTTTATTGATCAGGCCCGTTTCACCGACGATTCTTTATTGTATTTGACAACTTACTCAGCAAAGCTAAGATGAATCAATGTAAATTCGAACTTTATCGCTCCGCTTTTATGAGTTAGGTTAGTTGATTAACGTCAGCTAAAGTTAGATAGAGATCGGTGAAAATGGGCACAGATATTTTAAATTAAGGTATGGTTAGTAAGAGAGGTATTAAATGGCCACAAAAGAAGTAAAATTGTTAAGCACGATACATAAAGTAATTATTGTGTTAATGCAACAAAAAAATAGGCCGTATCTTTACCATATGCGCTTTGACTTTTAAATAGAAGGCGAATTTTGATCACCACATATTGGAAAGTAAACCAACAAAGTAAATGTCAAATTAAGCACTGCCATTTCTTATGAAAGTACATTGTCCTTACTTTTAATATGGAATTAAGGCTATACCCCAGGCTTTGACCTTGACGATTCGAACACTGGTTGAAGCTGAGGCTTCGAGTGCCCATGTTGCAGCGTTTTTGTAGATTTCCTTAGTTGTATTTTTTTTGTTAATTTAATTAAAAATGTAGTTAAAGCCATTTTTTCAGTTGCCATAACACTTATTTTATTATAGGAAATACATGACTTACTAGATTTCTAAACAATGTGTATTAAAAATTTGTAACAACTAATTTATTTTGATTTTTTTACTAGATTTGAAAACACTTATAAATATATTTTGATATATGATTGGGTCAGAAAACTTCTTAATAATTTTTTGGGACTCACTCGGGGGAATGGCTTTAGCAGCCTCATCTTGAATTAAGTATAATTATTTATTTTTAAATGATTATGAAAGTTAAGCTGTCATTCATCTAGCAGTAATCATAAGAAAAAGAATTGCTCACATCATTTTATTACATTGATAAAGTAATAAGTTTTATAATTCGGAACTGACGCAGGGTAAATCGATCATTTTAGTAAATTAAAAAGTAAGGATTTTTCAAAAGTATACAAGCTTTATCTCTTCGTCTCGATCATAAATATAAAAGGGATGCTTTTGCGTAACTTATTTTTTTATGTTATTTAATTTTTAGTTATTCATATCAACATTTTGCTATAGTTTTCTTTTTGTGTTATCTATTTTTTGGCCAATTGGTAGGGTATTCCATACCCATCCGGGTAGCGACCACCATACACATAGTGTAACATCTGCCATAATGGTTCGTTCCGGCGAATCGCGTTCCAAGATCAGCCAGTGTACATCCAGTTAGAGAGGCCGACCTTATACTGGCGATTGTCGAGAGTAGTCTTTCGATGCTCGACATTATACAGCTGCCCTGGGACCCAAGTCTGTATGTAAGCTTTTTACGTAATGTGTCAGTTTGATATCTATGCCACAATTCAATTGCAGTTCTTCAAAAGTGCTGACTAGTACATTCACAAAGGCCAGTCAACGATCTCTAGATATCGTAATGTGGCAATAGTGGCAGAAAGGCTACCCGTGTAGCCAGTAACATAAACAGTATTAACTTTTTAAATTCCAATTACAATTCCAAATGTAATTTATAACAAAATTTCTTCTGACAGTTTCTTCAATTGAGTGTCAGTGGCACCCGCCATCGGAAAACCATAATGAATGACACCATTCAATAGTAGATTACCAAAACTATCAAAACAATTATAATTCCAATGATCGATCATTGTGTTGTGATACAATCGTTATAACAGACTGGGGGCCTTGTACTTATCATCAAGTACAAACAGTTCAATCTTAACATCCTGGCTGACAACGTAACATATTTAGTAGAATCGCGCCTCAGTTGTTGCAGCTATTAGCTCTTTTGTTTGTTTATTTTTAATTGTATGTATATTTTTGTTTCTGAGTTTAATTTTCCTTTGTTTTTTTTGTGTTTATTATATATGTCACAAAACTATTAACAACGTTTATAACTATTACATTCCTTAATTCTCTTCTTCTTTCAGTTCATTAATGTGGTCAACGTTCTTAGCTGTCTCCTCCATTATGCTATAACTTTCTCCAAATCCCTTGATTTATATTTGATCAAATTTATTTGAGAGTTTTGTACCAAATATTTGATCATATTTATATGACAGTTTTTGTGCCACAGTTTTGATAAATGTGGTGGATACGTTGATTTTTAATCAAATACATATTAGACAACGATCTACGACTATATCTCTCTCATGAAGTTTAGAGGTTACTTTTCGCGCCTGTCATCACTCAACGGCCATGAACGTAGTCCACATTTATCGTCGTATGAGACACAATTTCCAATCCGATACAAGGTCGGTATCGGTAAACAAAATGAACATAAAGTGTTATTGACTTTTTCAAATTATCGTGATCGGAGTATATCTTGGTGCTGATTTTGGAAAGAGATTTACAGGAGATGGAATTATACATTTTAATATGTTTATATATATATAAATATTATCTGTAGTTGATTGCATTTATCGTATAATGTATCGTAGATTCTAGAAATATATTCCAAAGTTATCAGTGTTAGTTTAAGTTAGGTGTACAATTATTATTTCCAACAATATGAACGTCTTGTAACTTATTTTTGTGTGGATTTATAAAATTCAATTAATAATGGGTTTCAGGTATAGTAATTTATTAATTAAAATAATATAACAATCTTTTCAGTGACCCTATTGTCATAATACTGTACTGAATTGTGCAAAGGTGTCCGTCCACAAGTCGCGTATATATGGTACTATAAAAACTGTGCCGTCCCTCGACGTTAGCTAATATCAATTTAACTCGACCTGTCTGCAGTTAGTCACGACTCACGAGCTATTGTTTAGAATAGTGGTGGGGGCTAGAGGGCGGAAGCGTGACAAACTTCAGACTGGCCAAGTTAAGTTGCGTTTACTCTGAAGTCCTATTGGCAATGGCGACTGTAGTGCTTAGCTAATTATTTAGTAACGAGGCGCCTCTTTTGGGCCATTAAACTATTGGAAATATACGAACAAAAATCTACGATAAAGTGATATTTTTTTTAAAGGTCGGCATGTTTGTGTTGAATAGCCGAGGGTTGTATCTGGCTACTTGACACTCTAACTGGACGGCACTGCGCTTACCATCAGGTGCAGTGTGGTCACGTTACCGTGCCAGAACAAAAAACATATACCACAAAATTATGGCTTTATCTATTTCCAATTAGTTTATCTGAGTAACAAAGTAAAAGTAGCCAGTAAGTACATCAAAACAAAAGTTCTGAAATCATCATCACCCACGTCGCGAGAAATGATACGATCCATATAGTAGTATGACACACGTCAGATGATAAAGGGAGATTGCAATATCCAACATAAAATGTTACTATATTATTTCATCGTTGTTCTTACGTGTATCATTGGTTAATTTTTGGTGCCAAACAAAAACTGACCTATCATACACATCTAGTCTTTCCCAATGACGAAATAAACCTATACCATACAAATTCCATACAAACGTTTATTTTTAAGTAGTGTCAGTATATTTTAGTACTTTTTAATTGAAGATTTCATAATTTACTTCTCGCTCATTAGTAAATAACTAAGAATAATATTATATTTTTAAGTATTTATTCTAATGTAACCTCTTAAAGTGTTTAATGTATTCGAGCTTAAAATCTGGATTTGTTCGTACATGTTGTGAAAAATAAATAAATTTAAGCCATATGTGTTTTTATTTATTAATGACCATAGCCCACAGACTATTTTCTTACATCAGTTTTAATTTTAATAAGAATACATACATACATATTATGACGCTTATATACCATAACGGTAGGCAGAGACTATAGATTGTTATTTTCAGATGACACACCACTTTAGCTCCATCTACTTTCTTTAATACCCTCATCATTCACGTAACCTTAGAGTACTCCTAGCCTTTATTAACAATGTTGCCAGTTTTTCCGACATCATTTCTGTTGGGACATCCTCTGAATACAAAGTTGCTGTTAGATGTAACACTCTTAAGAAAGAAATGCTTAGAAAGGCTATAAACTATAAATTATTAGCGACGGATAGACTGTCTCTCGCTACTTGATACTCTATCTGAACGGGATTGCTCTTACCATCAGGTGCAGTGTAATCATTTTGCCGCGCCACAATAAAAGAAAATCCTCATAAGGTTAGCGTGGTGGACTAAGGCAAACCGCGTGCATGTGGATCCCATTCATCAGTGGAGGCGACCCGTGCCAAGCAGTGAGACAGTGTGTAATACAGGGCTAGTATTATTATAAAGGTTGATAAAGATCTTAATCTCATGATCCTATCGATTGTTTTTTAATGCTTGGATCGACAGACGAGCAGGCGGGCCACCTGATGGTAAGTAGAATAGAACTAGAGATAATAGCTCGTTTAAACCTTTATTTTGGCATTCCCTATAACTTAAGCTATTAAGTGAAGACGACAGAGAAATGTGAGAGAGATAAATCGAACGTGCGGCCAGCAGTTGTCTTTTGAATTTTGTTTTGTCTACGTCACAGACTTGCAGGGGCGAAAAGAAATTGGTATTGGCCGCAAAGTCGCTTTGTCTCTTTCTACGAAGTCGTCAATTTGTGTGAATGTATTGTCCACTTCCCTCCGTAACAAAGCCGGAGACAAATAATGAACTAAAGAGGACCTCCAACTAAACCTCCAATAAAGGACATTTACATTTTTTTTTTAGTGCCTCGATAGGCAGACGAACCACCTGATGGTAAGTAGTCACCGCCGCCCATAGACTTCTGCAATACCAGGGCACAGCAAAGCCGCTGCCTACCGTTAAAGCATCTGGAGAAGCCAGACGTAAAGCACCACGGAAGTTACTTAACGGGTCCTATCGTGTGAGCTGTTAAGCTTGATTCCAATAAAAAGTATGCCAAAAAAGCCGGAAAGCGCGGAAATTCCTCCTAGTCTCCACAATGTCCATATAGTATACAACTCCAGATGTTATCTGCATACTGTCAAGCATAATATTGTGCTCATTTTGCCAGAGACTACACTCCCAAAGAACATCATGTGCGGACTGTTCGTACTCACAGACACAGTTTCGTGTAAAACATGTTAGCACTAGTAAAAATAAACCCAGAGTCACATGTCTTGGGACAGAGTATGTCTCTGGATTCGGATATACATTTAAAAAGAACGCCACAGAGAATAGCCTCCGTGTCCGAGGTCCGAGGAACCGAGGTCGTGGGTTCGATTCCCGCACCGAGACAAATGTTTGTTTCGAGTCTAGTTGTTGTGGGACCGTAGTATACAGGTTTGACCCAGCGTGGGGTCAGAAGAATGTGTGTCACTGTTGGGTGTATTATTTATAAATTCAACGTATTTCTATAAGTCTCTGGTCATGTTAGTACAATAAAACAACTTGGATGCCAATTTGACATTACAAAATATATTTTAATAGTGTATTCTTACCAACCAATCTCTACATTCTAAATTAGAATGCCCATTTTCACCAACTTATACATAACTTATGTAAACCCCTTACGTCCAACGGAAAAGAGCTATGGGAAGAGTCTTCAAAATTAAAAATAGACTAACGTCGCACTGCTTTGAAACACATTAGGGGGTTAGATATTAATTAAAGTTAAGCAAAGAATGGTGAGTATGTATGTTCTTATTACATTGAAGTTTATATCTAAGCTTAAGCTTAAAACAAATAAACCTGTAAACCATAATCATTACTCCATAACTCTTGGCACAACGAGAGACCTGAAAGGCGCTGCGGATGGAGTGGCTCCATCCACGTGTTCCAGAGAAGGTAGTGGCTCATCAGGAACTGGCAGGAACGAAAATCTTTGCAGCATCGTGGTGGTGAATACAAATATATTGCATTTAGCCAGAACATCACCCAGGCACCTGTGCTTAGCTAGGCCGAAGGGAAAGTAGTGGTCAGGCAAGCTGATCCTGCCTGCTGAGAGGAACCGCTCGGGCTTGAACGAATAAGGATCGGGGTAGTACTCCTCGCTCATCAGAATGTTGGTGAAGTTGCTTACCACCATTGTGTCCTGGAAAAATACACTTATTACATTTCGGTAGCAGCCAATACAATAACTGCACCTGAAATTTACATCGTCCTGGCCCGACACAAATTCCAACCTGTGTCGTGGGTAGATCTATGAAACTACAAGATCCAGATCCGAAAATATTCGTGGATCACACAATCATTGCCTCGGGAATCGAATCCGTGGCCTCTCGTTTCTCAACCGGCTAGTCGCCCACTGCAACGCGGTGGCTGCCAAATACGATGGTGATCATAGAGAGATGGTCACCAAAAAAATGCTGACTCGAAGTAACTAAATAGTTTTGCCTAAAATATGAACGTGTTAGACCACTGTAACAAAAACTGAAATGAAATTAGTGTTTCATACAGTTGATCATTCCCATCTATTTTGGTGTTCTGAGTATTCATGGGCAGTGAATCCTCACTTACCATCAGGTGAACCATATCCTCGATTACCAGCACTACAATAACAAAACCTTAAAGCCGCATCAAAATTTATTTATGGATGTGAATACATAAAAGAAATATTCCTTATAGCTATTGCCACGACTGCCATTATGAAAATATTTTTTTTATTATTTTATGAATTTTATATAATTAAAAAACTATTCAATCAGATTTGGATAGATAAGACTTCATAATGACGAATATGCTTTTGCCAACTGTGGAGGAATTAATGTAACGCCATCTAGTGAAACAAGTTAAATTATAAAGTTCAATACACTACAACAGCGCCACGGATACTTATTTTTCACAACCTCCTTGCAGAAATAACAGATAGCGTTCATTGAATAAACCTGCACCATCAGTTTCTCTGGTATTAGCAGAGTACATAAACAAGTCTGAGCACTAACCACCAGGTGGCCTGGTAGAGTAATTTTAGAAATAGAATGTAATGAAAATATTAGTGATTATTCAAGATGCTTTTGGGTTAATATACAAATGCCCCTAGATCAATATAATAATTTACAGTTGGTATGTAGTATCCAGCAAGCTGGGTCCCTCTCAGTGCTCGGTGGGGTACTCCAAACGTTCTTCCCATGAAATGTCTCACACATTCATGGACTATGGCTTCGTTGTATGGCATACTGGAAGTATAAAACAATACTTTTAATAATATAACAACTAGGTCGTGTAGTGTAGAAGATTGCAAGATATATTATCGAAATAATTTTACAGAACTCGCTCACAGAGTTATTATTATATCTTATTTTTAAGTGGAATGAAAATGCAGCCATGATTTCTTGGGCATTAGACGATGGTAATGAACCATAATGTTACTCGGTTGCTCATTTCCCTCTTCATGTTACAAAATATTTATAATCTTTAGAATACCAATGTTAAAAACTTACTTACTTAGATCTATCGTTCAAACATGGTACCCGATCTCGACCGACAACTTTGTCAATCTCTTCCTGTGCTTTCCTCTGCACCTCTTGTTCCCTAACGAGATAACTGAAGCAGAAGCTCATGCTTTTACTGGTTGTCTCTGTACCGGCCATGAACATATCCATACACATCGCCACCAGCTGACCCTCGGAGTAGGAATCAACCTCGCCAATCTCCCTTAAAACCCTGATGTAAACGTCCATGAAATCTTTGTCTTCTTGTTTAGAATCAAACCGATCTTTATGCCTTCCGATTTCGTCACGGAGGAACTTCCAGATCCTCTCGTGGGTTTTAACAAAATCTTTATATCCTGAGAGATTGGGGGCAATAACACTGAGGCTCGGGAAGTGGCTGAAGACAGTTCCAACCATGTCGATAGCTGCGAAAAGGTCAAAGAGTAAGATCTGGATTTTCTTCATTTGAGTATCAGATGGGTTGTATCTAATGCCAGCCATCATCGTCCAAAGCGTATTCAATATGTACACATTGAAGAAATTGTGCATTTGTATCACTTCAGATTTGTTGTCTCCTATTATCTTCATGACGTCATAAACCATATGTCCCGCTTCTGATTTGGCCGTCTCTCCCATCCCAGTTCTCCCGAAGCCAAACTCCTTGAGGTGCTTTATGAGGAACTTTCTTTGCTCCTTCCATAGTTCACCATCAGTTAGAAGAAGACCACGTCGTTTGCCCCAAGTTCTTGTCTGATAGAAGATGCCTTTCGGTCTCCCGTCAAGATCTTCGTTAAAAAGCATTTCTTTGTTAGCTTCTAGGCTGTTGACCATCACTATCCTGTCCTTCCCAATCCTAAGGCCCAGCAATGGACCGTCATTACAATATCTTATTGATAATTCTTTCGCAGCTTTGTAAAGATATCCGGTTTTTTCTCGCAACTTGTAAACTTCTGCTGCACAACCAAGGATCGGGGACCATTTAGGTCCGGGCGGGAACCTCCTGGGTTTCAGTGTGTCTAGGTAGAGGTAGAGTACTACCGCTAGTATTGCTGCTAGCGCTGCCAACCACATCTAGAAATATTAACATAAAAAATCTGTTAGCCTATTTGTTTCGTTAACAACGCCCATCAAGGGCTTTCATATAACATCATACATTTTTTTCCTGGCATGGCAGTGAGCGATAGATTGTCTCTCGCTACTTGGTAATCTATCTGGACGGCACTGCGCTTACCATCAAGTGCAGTGTGGGCTCTTTGCCGTGCGAAGTTAAAAAAAAACAATTTCTGAGAGATGTCCTGTTGGCCTCTCTATACCGCTTCAATATAATTTATCTTTCCTTTGATTGAGTGACTCGGATGGTCAGACATTAATTTGCTCGATCTAAGAGCTTCAAAATAATGCACGTATTACAAAGTGGTTTATGACCGTAAATATACAGTATGAAATAGCGTCATAAATATAGTTGTGAGTAAGTAGTTGCATCATACAGATCTAGTCATGCGTCCCGTCATGCTTGCACCATCACGCATAATTACATGAACTGGTACCAACTTATGTTGCTGGGGTAGTATGTAAAAAAAAAAAAAAAAAACAATGTAAGTATGTCGGTCCTCTACGGACTCCTAAACTATTCAGCCGATTATGATGAAACTTTGTCGAGTTGTTCTTTATACGCCGACGATGGTTCTTGGCCCAAAATAAAGAGAATTCGCTAGATTTTTATCGAGGGTCTAGAGTAGGGGTACGATTTTTGGCCGTTTTGCGACCCTCTGAGTACTCTGACACTAGGGCAAGAAGGTGAAGAAGTATAAGAAGTGAAGAAGGTCTAAACATTCCTTTAAGGAAAAAGCAGGCATGATTGTGTTGAGTGGCGGGGGGTATATTGTCTCTCGCTACTCGATACTGTAATTGGACGGCACTGCGTTTACCATCAGGTGCAGTGTGAAAATACTAAGATGGACCTTAAGGCCTTTGAAAATAAAACGTTATTATTTTAAAATTTATAAAATATCGTTACTTATGCTATATCTGTAAAAACACCTCTTAATATTAATCTGTAAAGGTCCATCATGAAATTTAAAATTTCCCCATGGATCTTATGGAAAAATACATTTTTAAGATTTATTTCGCCTGCATTCTACTACTTATTTTTTGGTAAACTATCATTGGTCCTTTTTCAGCATTAAATAATCTACGAAAAGCAATGTATGAATATAATTATAATAATAGTATGTAGTATGTCTGTGCCCGGTGTGGCGACAGGCTCGCCCCCTATCACATTATGGGACCGAAATTCGGCGAAAAGTGCGTGTACTGGTTACACCCTAATGCCTACGTGTACTGCCTACCCCTTCGGGGATTACAGGCGTGAGTGTATATGTATATATAATAATAGTATGTTATTTATTTGAGTCGCGAATATTTGTGACACATTTACTTGAGTGCGAGGAACAAGACTGGTATAACAACAGGTTGCTCACCCGCAGCACCCACGGACGCGGTCTGTGTATCAACATTTTAATATACTTCACTTTTATATGGGACCTTGTCCGTCGATTAGTAATGGGGTAAATGCCAAAGTTAGGTAACTTTGTTTTTTCCCTTTTTAAAATAAGAATCGTCCGTTATTAATGTTTAGTTTTAGAATAATGTAGAATCTTGAATTATGACGTATGATGTAAAATGCTATATTTTCACTAGAATTTTAGTTATCCTTCTCATTTATTGATCTACTGAAGTCTATGGGTTTCACTATAAGACCTTTCCAGAAATTTCCAGAAATTGAATTGATTGATTCCGATCCCACACTAGGTAAAACCTGTATCGTGTGTATCAAGAACTACGAGGTACTACAGCCCCACAACACCCAGACCCGAAACAAATATATGTATGTCATACAAACATTTGTCTCGGTGCAGGAATCGTGGCGCCGTAGGCGAGTAGCCGGCTGTGAAACGAGAGGCCGTGGGTTCGATTCCCACACCGGGACAAATGTTTGTGCGACAGACAGTTATTTGTATCCGGGGTCTGGACGTTGTGAGACCAAAAGTCTCTCGTAGTCCCTGATACCCACGACTCAAGACTCGTATCTTAGTGTGGGGTCGGGTCTATGTGTGTGACTGTTGGGTGTTATTATTATAAAGGGGAAGTAGCCAAGATGAGCGCATAAAATATATTACATAGTAATAATACTACTAATAAGAACTACACGAAAAAACATCGCTGAGCAATAACAGTAAAAACGGACCGCTTTTGAGATACAATCATATATACGGGTTTGGTAGGTACATGGTAGGTATTCGTTCACACAGCATTTACGTATCAGTTAATTTGTTCGCATGAATCTTCCTGACCATCAAAAAAATTTGCTGGTGGCAGGACATTCATATCCGCCCGAATAGCGACCACCGCATACACGGTGTAAAACCCGCCATAGCGGCACACGCAAGTAGAGTAAAAAAAGATTGACTGAATCCAAATAATGTATAACATTTCATGGATTCAATAAATATTTGATTTGATTCACCATGACACCATGCCACAAAAATGTTGTTTCATATTAAACTGCGCTAAGCGACAAAGTATATTAATTAAATTAAAAAAATAAACTAGTGGCCCGGCAGACGTTATCCTGCCCTGAAAATTGAAGAAACCTATTTCGGCGCCACGTACAGGGTCCAATTGTGTTACCATTATTACACAAAAGTTCATCCAAATCGGTCCAGTTAGGAGTAATTAGGTGACAAACACACGTACAAAAGTATTATATATATTAATATACACTTTGAATAAATAAATAGAATAACTTTCTAACAACGTAATGGTACGATAAAAATAAGTCAGCTGAGGCTCGGGTCAACAAACCACTAAAACACGCTCACTAATTTCCATAATATGGTAGAATATTATATTATCCATGATTTATTTAGTTTTAATCTAATGCTATTAAACTTAAATCTATGTATGACCAAAAAAATGTTAAGTGGTGTCCGAAATGAGCAACGCTAGAGTTTCTTGCCTGTTCTCTAGGAAAACTGCATTCCGAACTGGCGGCAGAGTAAAAAAAATACTTCACGTAAATATTGTATAACATTTCATGAATATAAAAATATAAGATTTGATTTGAATAAAACATACCTTTAGGCTCTATCAACAGTATTGAAAGAAACATCTGATGTACATCAAATAACATTAATTAAAACCTAACATGCAAACGTTTACCCAGGAGTCACACGTATGCCTAACCCCTAAACTCATGTGGACATAGGAACTGAGAAGATTAGTACATTCCGACACTGCAATCCACAATTCATTAAAACGAACAAACGTCTTTGTCAATAAATTTAATTTATTACCGATTATATATCAGCATTCAAGTATTTAAATACAAAGGAGTGGGTTATTGTGATTTAACATAATGAAATATATTTTAATATAATGTTATGTTTACCTTATATCGTGTGCAGGAGTATTCGCTTTCACTACAGCCGGTGATATAACGGCAGTAAATGCACCTCGCCAGCTACACCGCATGAAGAAACAGGCACACTATACCTGTTATACGCGATTTCGCGCGTTTATACACCCAACAGACACACACGTAGTTCCACTTGGTAAAATCTTTATCGTATCAAGATCTACAAGGAACTACGGTCCCACAACACCCAGACCCGGATATCTGTCTGTCACAAACATTTGTCTCGGTGAGAAAATCGAACCTATGACCACTCGTCTCACAGCCGGCTACTTGCAGCACCACGGAGCCTGTAAAGTTTTGCTTCTCAGTTCTTGAATTTCTAATGAAATTCTGAAACATTTAAAAAGTCATTGATCATTGAGACACGTTAGGAAATTTTCGGTAGTATTATTATTATTATTTATTTGTTACACAATTCTAGGGTACATTATTTAGAAACCACCATGGGTCTAGCCAGTATGCTGGCTAAACCTCGTGAGTTCAAAATAACTAACGAGCAATGTAACTCGACACCTTTAAAAAACATAGACTTTTCTCCACAAGCTATACATATATATGCATGTACCTATAAACCTTTCGAAAGAAATTATCTAAATGTTAGTGAAAATCATATCAGTTTGATGCATGATTTAGAAGAACTAGCACATGCACAGGCAGAGGCTTTTGTTTTATTCTGGCACAGCAAAGTGACTGCACTGCAGCGCAGTGCCGTCAAGTTAGAGTATCAAGTCGCGAGAGACAACCTATGCCCTGCTACTCGACACAATCATGCCAGCCTGCTGTGTAGCTTCTTCAAACTACGGATAAAGGGCCCAGGATCATAGGAAAGAGGGAACACGGAAGCTGGCAAACTGTTCCACAGCTTCATAGTGCGGCCGGGGTAGTAGACACGAAGCTGTGGCTCCGCAAGCCAGTACGCGTGGTTCTGGTGTATAAGGGAGAAGATGAGATAAGATTGAACAATTTTTCGGAGCATTCCCTATGATTCGACGGTAGAATACGCTAAGCGAGGAAATTTCCCTACGCACCTGTAGCGGCTCCAGGCTGTTACTCACGTCTGCATCATTCACAATGCGGATGGCCCGCCGCTGCAAAATCCATCTAAGGCATCGAGTAGGTATTTAGCGGAACCGTCCGAGAGGTGCGAGCAGTATTCCATTCTCGGCCGCACCTGCGCTTTATATAAACTATTTCTGTCACACGTGATACAATGTCTCAAAGTATGATTGGCAATGTTGAATGGGACTCTGTATACGCCCAGCCTTAATTTGTTATAATCCGCGTATAACGAAGGACGCACGCACCTATCTTTAAAATGTACCGTAGTTCAAATTCTGTACAATCTGCTGTAATGTACATAACTAGTTTTTTTATCCTTGCACGGCAAAGTGACTAAACTGCACCCGATGGTAGGCGCAGTGCCGTCCAATTAGAGTATCGAGTAGCGAGAGACAATATATCCCCCTCTGCTCAACACAATCATGCCGACCTGCTTCTTCACACTACTCCATTGGCAAGAAGGTGGAGATGCGGTCGAGGGTGTAGTGTCAGAGTACTCAGTAACATCGTACGGGGTCCCAACTCTAGACCCCTGACAAAAACCGGATGTACACTGTCTGATCCCGGAACGCGACACACTTGCGAGTGCCACTATGGCGGATTTAACATCCTGTGGTCGCTATCCAGGCGGATATGCACATCGTACTACCAGCCAATATGCACCAGTAGATATACACCTTCTTGCCCATGGCGTAGTGTGAAGAAGACTATATATGATCTATCTCTGTCCCAAATTTGAACCAGATCCATCCAGCCATTGCAGCGTGATTGAGTAACAAACATCCATCCATCCAAACATTCGCATTTATAATATTAGCAGGATGAATAGTATAAAATTAAATAGTAGTATTTAATTTTATACTATTCATGTTAATTTGAGAATCGATAAATGTTTTCATTCATTCTATATTTTGAATATATTTTAAATGAAAATAATTTACTCTACTTTACAGAAAAGTTTTGTTCCGGAATTAAGTTATATATAAAAAATATCTGATCAATATATATAACTCTATTTCTTATTTTTCTACTATATTTTTTTGTTTTGGAATGTTGACTTAATCTTTATGATTTATTTGACTATATTAGATATTTAGGTGGAAATTCTTACTATCACTTTTAACAGCGCCATCCTTCAACATTCTTTTAAACTAACACACTTTTTAGTAAACAAAATTCAAATTGTATAACAAAATACTGCCCTCTATTGGAGTATTTTGTAACAACAGTTTAAGTTTTTTTATCATAGATGGCAGTATAAACTTTCATTAAACAATTCCCATACTTTCGCATGCGAAAGTTATTTTTTCTCACTAGATTATTTAGTCTATTGTCAATTCTTATGCACTTGCATACGACTTTAAACTAGTGTATAAATATTTACCTTTATATAAGATATATTTCACAATACTAGGTACCTACTTTACTTAATACCTACTTTTCTCCTGGGATAATATTAAAAAAAACTTCACATTAATAAACAGTGATAATAAATCAGTGTGTGTTGGGCAGCGATATATATGTACTACGTACTGGATGCGGCGACCAGAACAAATATTATGTTCCACCGAGTCGCGGTGTATACACTGCACCGACGTTAGTTTGCTTCATGCCACCTAAGAATGCACACCACATTGCAGCTTTCAGTGTCGAATGAATTTTAGTTATTTGTAGCGACATTCTCGAACAAATCTGCCTTAAATTGATTTACAGTGAAACTGTTAATAAGATATAAGGTAAATAACAAAATTTCATAGGATTATGTTTTAATTTCAATTTCCCTTTTATTGACAAAATTTTAGTACATGCCATGGTAAACATGTTTGATCTAAAACTATTTATGACATCCATAACTGAATTTTATTGTATTACTAGCTGTTGCTCGCGGCTCCACCCGCGTGGAGGTTATTTTCGGGAGCAGAAGTATACAATCCAAGGAGTTATTTTTTCTTGCAATTACAATAGCCTGGTGTTTCTGTACCTATTTCTATAATTCTTTTTTTATTAAATTAAATAGGTAATAATTATGGATGATTGAGAGTGTTATAAACGTAAGAGTAGACAAATATAATCAGAAATCTCCGAACTGCTAAGCTATCGGGAGTTACACGTGTTATTGTGAGTCAACCATAAAATATAGACATTTGTTGTCGTGGATTTATTTTTATATAATTTTAAGGAGAACATTTCCGTCATACATGATTTCTGTGTAGCTTTAACTAAGCTTAAGGCTGCACACGCGACGGAAGCTTAAAAAATGGAGTAAGTTCTCCTGTTTTCCCAACATTTCCCTTCACTGCTCTGCTCCTATTGATCGTAGCGTGATGAAAAGTATACTATAACCTGCCCAGGAGTATGAAGAACAATTGTACCAAGTTTTGTTGAAATCCGTCGAGTGGTTTTTGTTTCTATAACGAACATACAGACAGACAGACAGACAGACAGACAAAAATTTTACTGATTGCATTTTTGGCGTCAGTATCGATCACTAATCACCCGCTGATAGTTATTTTGGAAATATATTTCATGTACAGAATTGACCTCTCTACAGGTTTATTATAAGTATAGAAGAAGATGACGTACTACAGTATGTACATGTTTTTGCTGGATCTTCTCATGTCTGGGTCGCCCAGCGAGGTTAATTATCTTCAAGGTGTAAAACATTTTGTCAGCTACCGTGTTTCCTCCTTCCCATGGTCCTGGATTAAAGCCTATTGAAGTAGTTACTCAGTTAGTAGGCTGATATAATAGGGTAGTTGACAGTAAATTAAAACCTAATAGAATTTTGTTTTTATAATAGATTTTCGTGTAAAAATATCGAAAATTAAACCAATTTGTTAATTGATGTGTGTGTAATAATATAATAATAATATATAATATTTTCAAGAAACAAATTAGTTAAAATAAAGCATTATGTCACGTGACATGAAACACACATCAGTCATGGATGATGTCACCGTCTGAAACTTCTATTAAACGCTGAGCCAAATGTCTATTAATGTTCGGATGGTCACGTCACATGAGAGACCATGAAAGTTGGTAGCCTTTTGGTGGGAAAAATAAAGTTGCTTTGTAAACATACAAATTAAATCTTGAAAACATGTTTTATGTTTATTAATGATAATATTTTAATAATATAGACCGTGAAGAATAACATAAAACGGTTTCCCAAAAACAGTCAACTAGCCTATTGTATGGAGTAGTGGGAAATAGTTGTCTCTCGCTACTTGATACACTAACTGGACGGTTCTGCGCTCACCATCAGGTCTCATTTATCTATTACACCTTTCTATATTTGCTATCCCATTGAAAGCGTGCATTTTCCGGACAAAAAGTGGCCTGTCATTTTCTGATCACTAAACTGCCACTATACAATCGATCCCGATCGATCGATCGAGTCGATCCCTTGCTCTATGAAAAACTTAACTATCCCACAGGAGCTGTAAATTTTTTGAGATAAAATGTAGCCTATGTGCTATTCCAGACTATAATCTTTCTCTGTGCCAAATTTCAAACAGATCGAGTGATTGAGTAACAAACATCCATCCATCCAAATATTGGCGTTTATAGTATTAGTAGGATGAGTTTCATATAACAACTTCATCCACTTGAACACCATTTAAAATATGAAATGTAGATCTTTGCTTTCCTTATATAAAAAACAATGTATAAATATTATGAATTTAAATTAATGTAACATTAGGCAGTGTATTGATGTTATGTATGTAAATGTATATATAAGTTGTTTTTGTTGCTGTTTAATTGCTTACATCAGGACTTCCCAAACTGTGCGTCGTGACGCCCCGGGGCGTCGCAGCACTGTCACAGGGGCGTCGTGTGTCGATGCGGTCGAGTCGAGTGAGCGCCGAGCACATGCACATGGAGTTTGGATAAAGAACAAGTACAGATCATAGACATAGAGAAACAAATGAGAGTGGCAATTTCCAAACCAAAACCGCGTCCAAACAAACCAAATCAAGTACGTCCCTCTCATTAGCAGCCAACAATCAAAAGTAACATAAATATAATCTCTTTATTTTTTGCTTATATTTTGGTTTTGTTCTTATTTTCTAATAAAAATGATAAATGTTGTATTTTTGGCCCGAAGAGGGGGAGGGGGTGTTGAGGGGATGTCCTTAACAAATGTGAAATTCTCGAGGGCGTCGCAGTACAAATAAGTTTGGGAAGCCCTGGCTTACATGATGAATAAACCTTTCTTTTCATTATATTACCTACTAGCTCTACCCGGCATGCGTTGCAATACCACGCAAAGTAAATATTATTTATTGCGATTCGTTGAACGGTATTGAAGTTATTATTAAGATATTCTTCAGCAATTTCTTTTTATTTTGTCGAGCCAGGATCCTTCACGGGTGGATGAAGATCAACTCAAGAAAGTTTCATCATAATACTTATATTGAATTTATTTATATAGATTGGCAATATCAGAGGCAAATTTCAATCCCGTGTAATGTTTTTGAATTACAAAATCTATCACATTTCTTATCGTCACCTTAGTATAGATTACCTATTACAACTCAAAACTTAATACGCCACATCATGTTTTAATTTTAATATTTCTTTACAGTTTCATTGTGGTAATAAAATTATATCCATCATAAATTGATCCGTTTTGCGTATGTAAATCGGTGTTTTACTTTATATTATCAATACACAATGAGGTCGAGATTGCATAGAAACAGTATACAATTGCAATAAAGAAATGAGGAGCAATAAAGCACTGGCTGAATTGAAGGTACTTTATTAATTTTCCTCACTGCACCTGATGGTAAGCGCAGTGCCGTCCATTTAAATTTTAGATCAAGTAGCGAGAGACAATCTATCCCTCGTTATTTAACACAATCATGCCGGCCTGTAGCTTCTTCACACTACGCTATGGGCAAGAAGGTGAAGAAGCGGTCCATGGTCTAGTGTCAGAGTACTACTAGGCTGCAACACGGCCAAACAGCGTACCCCGACTCTAGACCCCGACATCCAGGCAGACTACTGTCACTTGATGCCAGATAATTTCGATAAATACCTGTGGATATAGATATAAAGAGATCCCGTGGCCGTTTACCTAGTCGCTGGTGCTACCTAATCTCACTAACAACGGCTCTGAAAGAAGCTGACAGGAAGTAATGGAAACAGCGCACACAACAAGCAGCTACCAGCCTTGAAGGACTTTCAGTATGAAGAATAAAAAAACATAGATTGATTGTAGGTCCACGGTAGACAGCGGCTCTGCTGTGCCCTGGCTGGGCAGAAGTCTATGGGCGGCGGTGACTACTTACCATCAGGTGGCCCGTCTGCTCGTCTGCCTATCCAGGCATTAAAAAAGGTGTTTTCTTTATTGAAATCAAATGATCTACTGAATACATTTAATGATAACCATTATGATTCTATCTATTTAACTTGCTTTACATATCGTAATGTATTTAAGAAAAAACGGTCGACAAACTATGACGATATATATTATATATAGGCACTCACGCCTGTAATCCCAGAAGGGGTAAGCAGAGGTGAAATCAGCACGCTCATTTCGCCGAGCTTATTCTCGTCCCATAATTGTCATGGGGGCGACCCTATCGATATACTAGGCACAACTACAGACTTCGGGCTTTTGCCCGACCCGGGGGTGGAATCAGACTTCAGCATAGCTGTCGTACCGCATACGCAATTACAACTGCGCCTCCGAGGCACTAATTAAATATAATTTGAATAAAATTAGAAGATTGAACTAGTTCAGTGTGTGGTCGTCATATAACACGAGTGAGCGAGTCCGCGATATATTGCGTTACGCTTCTCTCCTATCTATGTTATATATTATTTACCTCCTCGTACATTTCTGATCGCTTAATAACTTCTGTCTGGGTGTTGTGGGTGTCGTCCCTGATAGTTCTTGATACTAGATATAAGTATGACCTAGTGTAAAGCCAGGTACATACTCAGGTCTTTATTTATTTATTAATTTACTACCTGTTGACCGGTACTTCCGCTTTGAATGAGTTCTGCGTTATCACGTGGAACCTAAACAATTGCTCTTTTCCAAAAAAATGTGACACAAAGGACCAAACCCCAAAATAAAAATCGTTTAAAATAAAAATTCCTTTCGATTGCTACCAAACTTAACAGGATCACTCGCACCTAAAAATTTCATCAAAATCGCTCAAGCAGTTTTGGAGTCTATAGGGACCATACATTAAAATAATATAAAGTATCATATAAACAATATTGGTTGGCCACCTGGCATACGTCATACTATACTGGTTATAGAGAAACTAGCTCATGACCTTGACTAGTTTTTGTGGAAATAACGAACTCTCCAAGACAACTTGGATGAGTATTACAAATTTTACTTTTTATCATAATATGGCGTAATAGGGTCTGTGGGGAAAATATAAATAATAACTTACTTTTGAGCACATA